>CM076261.1:12556225-13156225 GCA_038380795.1 Pyrocephalus nanus | reverse complement strand
CATTCATTTTGTGATACCTTTAATGCCAGCATCCCAGATTTCTCCAGCCACTCAGGCTTACGTTTTAAATAGTAAAACAAGTCTAAATACAGTATTTCCTTCAACCTATTATTGTCTCTCAGATATTGCATTAAAGAAGCCATTATTTTGATGTTATCGTGCCGTTTCTCGGCCATCGCACCCCCACAGTATCATATTGCGGCCACACAATATTACAATAATTGATTAACCGTTTCTTACTCAGTTCTTGCCTAAAAGTTCCTTCTTTCCAGTGCTTTATTATACAACCGAGCGGAGAATTGTCAGAAATCTCAGAACACGATAACATTTTAGAAGCTTTACACAGCATCATACCCACAGCAACACGAGACACGTACGTGAACTACAAATACCACAAGTAGTTACGAGACCGGATTTTACAACCCGCCGGCCGGAAAACGCCGACTTACCACAGCCTTTTGCGGCGTTTTTACGGCTAACTTGCCGAGCTCTGCTGTTTTACAGCGAGTGTCGGCTCCGCGGAGTTTCTGCTGCGCTTACGGCCAGCGCTATACGCGACCACAACCAATTTTCGCCGAACCCCGCTGCTCACGGCAAAATGCTGGCTCGGCGCCGCTTTTCGCCACGTCCAACGAACTAACTACCACAACCAATTCCTGCCGAATTCCACCCGGCGCCGCTTTTCGCCACGTCCAACGAACTAACTACCACAACCAATTCCTGCCGAATTCCACCCGGCGCCGCTTTTCGCCACGTCCAACGAACTAACTACCACAACCAATTCCTGCCGAATTCCACCCGGCGCCGCTTTTCGCCACGTCCAGCGAACTAACTACCACAACCAATTCCTGCCGAATTCCACTCAGCGCCGCTTTTCGCCACGTCCAGCGAACTAACTACCACAACCAATTCCTGCCGAATTCCACTCGGCGCCGCTTTTTGCCACGTCCAGCGAACTAACTACCACAACCAATCTTGCCGATTTCCCTCTTTCGACAAGTGCTAGCTCAGTGCAGCTTCGCTGCGTTTACGGCTAGCAACATTTCCACAACCAATCTTGCCGATTTCCCTCTTTCGACAAGTGCTAGCTCAGTGCAGCTTCGCTGCGTTTACGGCTAGCAACATTTCCACAACCAATCTTGCCGATTTCCCTCTTTCGACAAGTGCTAGCTCAGTGCAGCTTCCACTTGCGACTTTTGGCTAGCGCCTAGGCTTCCCAAATTCCTCTTTTTCGCCTAGCCCAGCGGGTATACACAGCCCTGTCTAACAGGTAGGCTTTTACCACCGATATTAGAATAAAGCACCTCTGGGCTTACCGCGTATGGTTGTCCGATGGGCGCGGGGTCGGTCACGGGTAGATATTCTCCCCAGAAATCACCTGGCTGCCGGCGTGGAGTAGATCGGCTCGTGAATAGCCCCAGCGACCCTCGGAGTCCCTTTTCGTGGTCGCCAGAAAACTGTTGCCCGTAATGAGAACACAAACTAACAGAGTGTCAGTTTATGCGGTGCTTTATTCAGGGCCCGGGGTCCCTGTGGACTCCTGTCCCAAGACAGGTACCCAAAGACCCACATTTTGAACGCATCTTTTATACTATTTTCCAAGCAAGGTTACATGATTGGTTTTACATTTCACAGGAGACATAGCAGTTAAACATAAACTTACATATCATTCAAATATTAATCCATTTACCTAACTGTAAACACCGTGTAATTAAATCCCACCACCAGATTACATCCTATCTCTAGTTGCAAATTTCTTTTGTTTGGTTCTGCCTGACTTATTGTTTCTTTTTGGTCAGCACAGCTTTAATGTCTAACCAGTCCCAACTTAGCTTCGGACAAGCCCTGACTTGTCTCTGGCAGGGCCTTTTCAGGCTTATGCTCCAGGCAAACCTTGACCAAACTGCAACAATCCCTTTACTTTACAGAAGTCATCGAGAGTTATTTCTTGCATGCTGCCAGACCCATCAAAGTGATATTAGCAAATACATGAGCAAATTGCTATAAATTGTAGAATCATAGAATGGCTTCAGCTGGAAGAGACCCTGAAGATCACCTAGTTCCTGCCCCCCTGCCATAGGCAAAGACACCTTTCACTAGACCAGGTTGTTCAAAGCGCCATCCGACCTGGCAGCCTTGAACACTGCCAGGGATGAGGCACCCGCAGCTTCTCTGGGCAACCTGTTCCAGTGTCTCACCACCCTCACAGTACAGAATTTCTTCCGAACATTTAATGTAAACCCACCCTCTTTCAGTTTGAAGCCATTCCCTCTCGTCCTGTCACTACATGTCCTTGTAAATAGTCTGCAAAAAGTCTGGCTTCCAAATCGGGGCCATGGTGCACTAAAGGCTGAAGAAACCCATATTTCCCTTTTTAAGTTAGTGTCTGGACTCGGAAAAAAAGTAATAAATAAATTAAAAAAAAAATCATAAATCCGATGTTTGCAGAAGCTGATGTTGCCAAGAACGACGCCAGAAGGGAGGAAATGAAGAGCCGCGGCCCTGCAGGGGCAGAGGCACGGGCGGGAGGCGCGGTGAGAGCCGCGGGCCGGGCAGCGCAGCGCACTGAGCCGCTGTGGCTGAGCCGCTCCCGGCCCCGAGCGCCCCGGGACGGGCAGGGCTGCGCTGGGAGCTCCCTCCGCACCACCGGGCACGGCACTCTGAGCCCCGGGGCTGCCTGTCTCACAGAACCAGTGCGGCTGAAAACACCTCCGCGATCACCGAGTCCAAACCGTGAGCCACCACCACCCTGCCAACCAGACCTCGGCACCGAGTGCTTAAACACCCGCGGGGACGGTGACTCCACCGCCTCCCTGGGCAGCCCGTTCCAGTGTCTAATCGCCCTTTCCGCGAAGAAACTCCTCCTGATGTCTAAACCAACTCCAACGCAGCTCAGGACCACGCCCGCCCATCCCACCGCCGTTCCCAGGAGCAGCAGCCGCTCCCCCCGGGCCAAGCCCCGCCTCAGGAGCGCTCCGGGCGGCACAGCGGCCGCACCGCTACCGGCCCGGCGCTGGCGGGCCCGCTCAGCACGAGGGCCCCTGGGAGCTGTAGTTTTCTGCGCTCCCACCGGCGCCCCGCGGGGCGGGGAAAGCTCCCGGCGTGCTTCGAGAGTGGCGAACGGCGGCGGCGGCGGATCCGAGGCGGCGGCGGGAGGACTACGATTCCCGAGGTGCCCCGCAGCTTCCCCTGGCCGGGCGGGCGGGGCCGGCGCGGCGGTTGAATGCGGGCGGGGAGAGGGCGCGATGGAGTTGTCGTCGCTCGTCAGGAAGCTGGGTAATGGCTCCCCTATCCTCCCGGCGCTGTCCCGGCCCCTCTGCCTGTGTGCAGGGAGAGCGAGGGGCCCGGCCGTGGTGTGCGGGAGCCCAGTCATCCCTTCCCGGCCTCTGCCGCCCCTCTGGCTCCTGCCCTCCCGCTCGGCTCCCCGCTGCGGGCGTGGGGGGATACGGCGGCGCTTTCCTAGGTGGGAATGCTGCCCCAGGTGGGAATGCTGCCCCAGGTGGGAATGCTGCCCCAGGTGGGAATGCTGCCCCAGGTGGGAATGCTTACCCAGGTGGAAATGCTTCCCTTAGGTGGAAATGAAGTGCTGCCCTAGGCAATGCCGAAGGCTGCCCCTTCAGAAACGGTGCCTTTCGATTCAGTAGGCTTGGGTAGTTTTTTTGTCAGATTGGCGAGTCCGAGGCAGCTTTCCGTATCTACAGCATACTCTGCTAGAGGTTCAGGCACCAGGTTATATCAGGAGTGGTGCACTTGGCGTTATGTCAGTATAGTTTATACTGTCTCACCGCTTTGTAACCATGCAAACACACTTGATTAGGTTATCGCTGGTGAGCGTAATCATATTTGTCTTCCTTGTAAGCATAATACTGACAGCATAAAAGATGGCTTTTTTTCCCCCCACAGATCTTTGACAGTATTCTGTTTGTCCAAGTAAGAAAAAAGTTGCATCAAATAATTTTAGGGCTTTTTTAATACCTTTTTTTTTTTTTTTTGGGCAGGTCATGAATTGACAGAGATAAGAGAGAGATCTCTGAAGACTATTCTATTTAAATTAGATCACAACTTGATTTCGTATGCTGATCTAGTCCATGAAAAAGCACTTTTTCGTAACCTTTTGGAGTGGTTCAATTTCCCAGTTGTACCAATAAAAGAGGAAGTATTGAATTTTGTGAACAGTTTGATCAAGGTATGGCATACTAACATTCATTTATTTTTAAACTATATGCCCTTAGAATGCCAAAGCTAAATAAAGCTGAATACTATTTGACTTTGTAGCTCCATATAAGGAGCTTTTTAGAGTGTTTTTGTAAAACAGGAATAATGAAGCCACTATGTGTAGACCAAAATTAAAACAATTTGAGTGACTTGAAAATGGGTCAGAGGGCACCAGATTATAGTTGAGAAAAATCGTTCTTTTATGGATTTCTACCCTAGTTTCTCCTTAGTGTTTCTTTTTATCCTTGGAGCATTATTTGCAGCTAGGCATTTGCAGTGTTCCTGGAAAATGAAGATTTGAACATCGGTACAAGTTACTTTAGAAAATTGAGAAAATGTTACAGAATTTCAGATATCCTGGATTTTTAAGTTCTTTTGTTTTAATCACTAAGCAGCAGCTAGGCAGAGGAAACAAAATAACCCATCCTTGATACTGACGGATGGTTGTCATTATATTAACCCCAGCCAGACACTGAGCCCCTCACAGCTGCTTGCTCACTCCGTCACCAGTGGGATCTGGGAGAGAATTGGAAGGGTAAAAGATAGAAAAAGTGTGGGTTGAGATAAATACAGTTTAATAGGGAAAGCAAAAGGTGTGTGCACAAGCAAAGCAAAACAAGGGATTCATTCACCACTTCTCATGGGCGGACAGGTGTTCAGCCATGCCCGAGAAAGCAGGGCTCCGTCACCCGTAACAGTAACTTAGACAAATGCCATCAGTTGAAATATCTCTCCCTTCCTTCTTCTTTCCCCCATGGTATGGACTGAGCATCTTGTTGGAACTAGATGATCTTTAAGGTCCCTTTCAACCCTGTCCATTTTATGCAACTGTGATACAGAACATCCCTTTGGTCATTTGGGGTCAATTGTCCCAGCTGCGTCTCCTCCAAACCTCCCATGTCCTCCCAGACCCCTTGCCAGGGTGGCAGTATGAAAAGCTGAAAAGTCCTGTGTGCAGCACAAATCCAAAACAGCCTCATACCAGGCACTGTAGAGAAAATGAGCTCTGTCTCAGCACAGTGGTTTAAATGAATAAAGGCAAAATATAAATTAAATATTACAATTTTTTTCCTCCCTCTGCTGCTCGCTATCCCTGACTCTCATCCAGACACCTGGAGACTTTTCAGACTAACTTTGTCAATTATTTGTCCTAATGTAGCATCCACCTGCTGCTGAGAAAATGATTGGAATTGGTGCAGTGGAATTTTTCTCTCAGCTTCGCCCTGATGTGGATCCGAACTTGCAGGCCATAATTGATGGGATTGTGGATGGACTGTTCTTCCTTCCTTCTGAACTTCCTTCTAGTTCTTTATCAGTATGTTATCAAGCTCAGTCTCAGCCTTCAGTAGATCAACCAGGTGAATTACATATTTTGAAGTGTAATTTTTTTTAAAATTAAAATAAAGTAAAGGGAAAGGCTATGTAAAGCTGGTGTTTTCAGCCATAAGAGGCAAATTATTCCCAAGAGATCAGTGAATTGCGTGATAATCAAATTCTGCTAGAGACAGTGTGACCTTAGCTAAAGCACCTAGTGCCATTCCTGTAATGGAATTCTCTGTCCATTTCTTCAGTGTGTAATATCTGTTTTCTGTAATGTACAAGGAGCATGATACAACTTCTAAGAACAACTTTATGGCAGCAAGTGTAGCAGCTCTGAATAAATCTGTGATTTAGTTAGTATGCTTTTTTGCTGTTCATTGTGTAATAGGCTTTAGCTTTGAGAGCAGTTCAGATCTTAAAAAAGAAAAAGAAATAAGCAGTGGTCGATCCTAGTAGAATGATTTTTAAAACTGCTTTAGTTGTATGCACTCTCCCACTTAGTTTTGCATATTTGTCATAGAAAAATCCATAAACTTTCTTTAAAATGTCATATTATGTGTGAAATACTTCACAAATATGTGAAGTGCTATTACTTGCTTCTGTTATCTAGCTCATTATCTATCTGTTACAATGATTTACAGTGCCTCTTAGGTGTAATGTAACCCATGTGGTTCTCCTCTTCCACCTTAAAAATTTTAGCACAAAGTTTGGAGGAGAAAATTACAAATCATAGAGGTGCTTACTTCATCCTCCTGGTTATTGTGGGAAAGACACTGCTGTTACAGTGCATGCTGTAGTAATGGCCACACTTCTCTTGCTCATACTGTGCAGTCTCAGAGATAAAAGCAATTTTTCTGTGGTTTCTGCTGCCTGTCTAACGCTTGGAGTTCTCATTTTGCTAGAACTGTGTGGCACTATGTGATGCCTGGCGGTTGTGGTTTTTCTTTCTCTTCTTTTTTTCCTCTTTTTCTTCCTGGCCCATATACTTCATGTTTCCACTGTATGGGAAAAAGTATAATAGTCTCCTACAGGCGCATTCTTGTCTCGTCTTTTGGAACTACTCAATTGAAGTTACTTAAGCTTTAAATTGTATGCATTTGTGGATTAAATAACCTTAGTGCTTCCTAACAGGAGTGTTGTGTTTTTCTTTCTGTTTCTTCTGTAACTTCAGTTACAGGGAAAAAATGTAAACTAATAATCTGGGCATTATTTAGTCTGATCTGTTGAACCAAATATTGTGGTCTGGAGAGATTACTTTTAATGTTACAGACCTTGTGTATATATTTATAAAGTTTATGTATGAATGAAATGTATTTAACAATATACATATTATATACAAGGGGGACAACTTTTCGGGTGACCTGAGAAGACAGCAGTCTTGGTAGAAAAAGGCTATAAGTAGTTAATTTAAAAAGTCTTATTTTATTGCTACATAGGTAGATTAAAGGAAAACCTTTTGTTTGGCTGCCAGTTCTCCATCAGGCAATATGTTTTGTGTAATTATTTTTGCTGTTGCTTGAATGATATTGCAGATTCTAGTTATGAAAAAATAAACATTGATACACTCTCTTTACTCAATTTTTCTTATCATCTGAGACTATTTTAACCTATTAAGGAGACAGATTTAAAACTCAAGGGCGAAAGGGAGGTGATTCAGGAAAAACATGAAAATAAATTTTTTCTTTTTTTGTGTGTATACATTTTTTAAACTTATCTTTTTTTTTATTTTAGTTCTGCCTCAAGAGGAATTATTCACTGGATATTTTTGTCAAGGTAGAAGTCATCCACCGCAGTTAGAAATACCTCCCAAAAGAACAGCTGGTATGTGTAGTTATGAAGGAATACGATAATTATAGCAAGTGCTTAGAGTTGTAATTTAGATTGAATTTCATTAGAAATGTGTATAGCAATACTGGTTATTCTTTTTCCTATTGTTATTCTGTAAAATAGAGTACCACAGAAACTACAATTATAACGCTTATAAAAATGACACTCATCTTAATAGATCTTTCTCTTTTCTAGTAAAAAGCTTAGCTTTTTTTAATATGGAAAGTATATTAAAAAGTGCTGCAATTGTAAAGATTATTTAAATTGCTAATGCTTTTCAGAAGATCTGTGTTTCATAGTCAAAGGGTGCTGTTCAAGTACCTTTTATTTCAACAAAACTTAGTCTGAAGTACTTTTCTACTTCTTAGAAAACTGGATTAGATACTTTGGGCATGTTTACCTTGTATCTAAATGAAAACCAGTGTTATGCTTTGATTTTTTTTTGTCAGTAAGATGATATAAGTGTTTCCCTGACAAGAAGAGACCAATAACACTTTGGCAAGTCTTTGCCTGTACCAGTAAATTAGTAGCAGTTCACAGAAGTGTGTCATATTTAACGTACAGTATGGTGGTAAGAACTAGACTTTAAAATATGACTTTGCAGTTACTGTATGTGAATCACCAGTTTACTTCTTTGGTAGTTTATAAGCTGTCTTAAGAATTGCACAATAAGTATTACAAACTTTAGGTTAAAAATAGCTTCAAAGTTACTTTTGTTAGAAAGTTATTATGTGTCATAATTTCGTAAGAATGATAATTTCTACTGCTTTAAAAGCATGAGGGCAATTTTCTATTTTTGGAGTTCATGCTAATAAATATTCTCTAGTACCAGATTTGCTAAAACTTTCTTCATTAAGTATATTTCATTTGGGTTTAAGATGATTTTAGTGGTGTTTTGGTGTTGCTGAGTACTCTCACTAAAAGCACTTGAGGTTGCAGAAGTCTATATTTAGTAAAATGTAGTTCTTTTTGAGATTCAGTATATATATTTCATTTATATATATATTTCAGTATAGTTCTTGAGTTTCTTTGTCTTGAATATATACAGTATAACACCTTTCTAAACTATATTACAAAATATCTGGTCTTTTTTTACAGTGAAATGCTTGAAATTTTCTACATTTCCTTGGCTAACTCTGACTTCAACAGATAGACATGTACTTTCATCAAATGAAAGGTGCAGTAGTAGAAACATTACACTTTTATTGTAGTTTGTATTTTTCTGGAATAGTGGTTGACAGTTTCTGTCCTGTACTATAAGGCTGTTCCTGTAAATAACCTAATGAGCTAATTTTTGATAAATGATTGTGAAAGCTGAGCTGAAGTTGGGCATTGCTACTCTCCATTCTTAGTGTTTAAATCAGAGTGTGTTTGGGTTTTTTTTCGTGATACTTCACTGTCTTCTAAATTTCTCAAGTGGATCAAAGATTTAATTCAGTTAATATTAGAACAAGGTGGAATAAAATCATTATTTACTTTACCCCCGTGACCACTTGGCAGGAAAATCCATACTGTCAGTAGTCCCTTGGCAAGGTTTAGGCTAGTAAGTTTAGGTACAGGATCTTATCCAGGCACCAAGTCATTCCGAGTGTCTTTCTGTAGTGATTTTATTTTTTGTTTTTAACTTTCATTTAGAAAAACAGTGTTTGATGTGGCCCAACGAAAAATTCTGTATTTGGGATTCCTTATGAGTTGACACTGAACTGTGATAGATTTCTGTTATAGGTTTTTTGGTTTGTTGTTTCCTTTTGAAAGATCTCTGAAGCTGTAAAACCTCTTCAATATTTAATTTCCTTTATGCCTCAGTATTGAAAAAGAACAGAGATTTGTAAAACTGGATGAATTTTTTTACAGTAATTTCAGAAACAGTGGTTTCTGAAACAATTAAAGTGGAAAAAGTGAAGTAGAATATCCTAAAGGTTCTTATTATTTACTAATATACATCTTAGAGAATAGCTCGTAAATTTCTTCCTTTATGGAACTTCCCACATAGGTAATTCAAGTGCTTTTAAGTCATGCATGAACCTAAGTAATGAAAGAAACTTTCTTACTGGTATGGGTTAGATTACTTGCTGTATAACACTGAGATAATTACCAGCTTCAGAGGGACTTTCCAGTATTTGTTATTTTAATTTCAAATTCAATATCAGTAATGTTATCTCTATTTTTGGAACCTAATTTTAAAAGTGACTTGATAATAGCTGGAGTTGAGTTTGTTCTTTAGTGTATATAGGATGAGCATGGCTTAGAAATAATTCAACTTTAGAAGTGGTGTGTCAATAGAAGTACAGAGGTTTTTTTCATTAGATTCTTCAGTGTTGTGATTTTAACTTTCTTGTAAATACTTGTTCAAGGTAGTAATTACTGGCTGGTTCTTTTTAATTTTAATACGTATTTAAATATGAACTTTTAGTTCTTTGAGAAGTAACAACCAAAGTTTAATTTGGAGTACTTGTGAGCTTCTTCAGGATGTGATTATGCAAGATTTTCCTGCTGAGATCTTCCTTCAAAGGCCAAAGATTGTACAGGCAAGAATTCACATAAAGTTTTATGTTTTTGTTGTGCTGTGGTACAAATTGTGCCAAGGAGGAATTGTTGTAAATTATATGATTTGTTTCTAAACAAAATAGCTAAACAGAAGTTCCATTATGTTAACTCTAGGTGCATAGGAAAGGGGACATTGGCTACCTGTCGTGTTTAGAGAATTTTTTGGTTGTAATAATGTATATTGCTAATCAGTAATGAAGGGTGTTCTGAAGTAATACATGGTTTCTTCTGGATAAGATAAATTTATGGTGGTGTTTATGCACACCCTCTAGTGGGCTTCCATAATGAAAGTAGGGACTTCATTGGAAGTACAAAGTGGAACTCTGCTTTTTCCTTAGAACTGGTAGTCTTGCATTCAGTAAGAAAACTAGTTAAGCTATTTATTCTTTGCTGTGATATTGAAAAACCCTTGGAAACATTTATGGACTATATTTAGCGCAGGACTTTTGCTGGCATAGTTTTTCATGAAAGTGATTAATGTTCAGCTATTGGTGTTGATGGGTTTGCCTTTGCAGAGCCTTTTGTCCCAGCTAAACCTGGCTTTTGTAGGAGATGGAAGACATCGGTTAGCTTTGCAGGCTGTGTCCTGCTTGCAACAGTTATGCATCTTCTTGAGAAGCAGGCTTAACTTTCATAGAGATCCAAGTTTTTCTTCCACAGAGCAAGGTAGGTATTTTTAAGTACTTGAGATACTGTTATTTTTACTACAGTTAAGGTTGCCGAAAATGATTTTTGAAAAGAAACCCCTGAAACTTACAGCAAATGTAATCTTGTGAAACCGTTTTACTGAATATATGGTGTTCAGTACTACTAATGTTAATAAAAAAATGTTGAGTACTTGCATTGCTTTAAAATACTCATTTTTACGGTTTGCTGTGATTACCCATTCATCAACTTTTCCCAGTATCCAATTGTTTGTATGTCAGCAGGAAAGGGATTTTTAACTAAAACTAGATCAAATCTGTAAAATAAAAGTGGGCAGATATTCAGAAAAGTTTTCAAGCTATTAGTTCTTAACAATGAGTTACTGATTTCATGAGCTACATTAACTTTTTTCTTTATGTTGGTGGCTAAAAATAGTTTAATCACTGTTTTGAGTTTTGCAGTCATTCGGGCTACTTCACAATGGTCTTAATGCTTAAATGTTATAGCTTTAAATGTGTAAATTAGTTGTAATGGTCTTCCTGTTTCCATTTTGCTGTCTGAATTGAATCAACTCTGTTTCTGTAAATTGGTAGATTGGTTTTCTTCATAAGATTGCCACTATATTTGGTGTCTTAATAAATTATATTGGCTGCTAATTCAGTTATAACATCAACAAGTCCAATAGCCTTAGGCAGAGACTATTGTTTCTATTTTTAAAATTCAAGATTTATGATTTAACTGGAGCCTTCAATGGTTTTGCCTTGGAATTGCATTTCCAAGCTCTGCTACTTGCCAGTGATAGGTTGTCCTAACTCACC
This sequence comes from Pyrocephalus nanus, assembly GCA_038380795.1. NCBI lineage: Eukaryota > Metazoa > Chordata > Aves > Passeriformes > Tyrannidae > Pyrocephalus > Pyrocephalus nanus. The sequence continues at coordinate 13,144,853 of CM076261.1, read as the reverse complement.
AGTATTTACTTGGTGTTTTCCATATCCTACCTGGGTTACTTTTACCATTCACTCGATAGTATCTTTCAGAATAATGGATTCCAGTAACGGAAAATATATGCTTTGTGTTACATAAAGGCACAGCTTCCAGAATTCATCTATATCTTGCTGTCAAGATCCAAGAGGTCCTCCTCGTTCTCAGAATCCATCACCTGGAAGTAGTAGCCCTCGGCCATCTGTAATTGGGCGGACAGTTCAGCGTCCTAGAGGAGATGGTCAAGATTGGGATGCAGTATCTTCTAGGTGAATAAAACAGGAAATAACTTAAACTTCAATTAAGAAATTATTAATATAGGGTTATATCATCAACTCCTTGTCAGTGTGTGGAATGATGCAAGAGTTTTGGTAACTGAAAATTCAAACCATGTTTTATGAATTAAACTATTCTTTAAGTGGTGTTTAGAATATATAAGATCATTGCCACATTTTGTACCCAACCCCCTTTTTAAAAACAAATCTATTAGTATCGATTGTTATTGCTTGTGCATGTATTTGTAATATACAGGCAAGCATTTATTCAGGCTATTGCTATAAAGTCAGGGATTTTTCTTTTTTTTCAGCAGATGACCTTTTAAGTTATTTTAAGTAGAATGTCCATCCCATAGATAACAGTGTATCCTATTGTCAAAAATGCTATGATGTAGAAAGCTTTCCATTAAAATCTTTAATCTTTACTTTTAAATCTGACAACAAAATTCAGTTCTGTAACATCTAAAAGTTTTACTCCAATATGAAATTACGAATTGTCTGTATACCCTCAAAATAAAGAGATTTGTGTATGGTTTTATCTTTATTTATCTTGACACAACAGACTTGAAGCTGCTGTTCAAGAACCAATGTGTTTTAATATGTGGAAGTTAAAAGGTCTTTGTAAATCCTTACTGTGTGTTGTTGTAGTTCCTTTGAGTCTCTGTGGTGAATAGGCTTAATGATTGAGTAACTCCTAGGCATGCAAATAGACTGTGATGATAATATCTCATATAGTAAATTGTAAATGCATCTTGAGAGTAATTATATTAGAAGTTTATTTTGCTCGTCTAATACATTAATATTTTAATATGTAACTAATATTTTAATGTCAATGAACTCCAGGCTTATTGCATTTTAGGATCTGACCATTTTTAACACTTCACAGTTTATTAGTAGCTGGTGTACATTGTGCAAGAAATAGTGATGGCCTGGCTATCAGTCTAGTAATGAAATCTGCATAAGAATAGGGACCAGTTAAGGTGGTGATGAGACATCTAGAAACCAGGGAGTGGTAGTTTGTTAAAAGTATATGGCCATATTATGAGCTGTTCATGACTCTACGCTTAGAACTGCTCACTGTCCATAAATCCCATTTCTTACAAAGATACAATTTAACCCAGAGGTAGCATGAAGAAAAACATGATGTTAACAGAAGATATGATAGAGAGAAATGACAGAATTGTTACTCTGACATTGCTTATTTGGATATGGAAGAGCTGCTTTTAATGAATCTAGTAATTTTCAAAATAATAGTACTGTAAATTGTTTGTTACTATTCTATATGTAACTCCTCTTTTTCCTTGTTCTTAAATCTTGAGACTCTTCTATCTATTTGTCTGTTTCAAATTCTGGAAACTAAACCTTTCCTCTTCTGAATTGCTTTTATGACTGATACCTCTCCTTCCTTACCCTCTGGTAAGTGCAGCCAAACACTACACACTACTGAACTCTTCTATTTTTCTTGTAGTCTTCTATTGACCTCTTAATCAGTTGGCATTTAAATTCTTAATTGCTATTCTTTATACATCTTTTGCATTTAATTAAAAAATATAATGTAACACAGTCATGCCACAATACATTTTCTTCAGCTTGTTTAGTAATAAAAAAAGGAACCAAACAAAAGCTAGATGTCAGGTTTTTAAATACAGGTTTTTAAAGCAAATATTAGAATAAGAAAAAACATAAACATCTGTTCTGAATTGTATTAATTATAATGCTGACAACAGAATTAAATTATTTTTGAAAACAGTTGGGAAAGAATACACTTATGAACGGTATACTGTTCATAATCTATGAACTATATGTAATATATATTTAATTATTAAAATATGGCTATAATATAATAACACTACATATATTTTGTAATATATACTTGATTGCACTTCAGGCTTTCTTGGGCAACAGAATATTTTCTGTTTTATGGTTGGCAAGGTAGTCCCAAGGATTTAACATAGGGAACACTTTGTAATTTTACTTCTACTGATTCTTGTGGCTAGCTATATAGAATGGTTTTAATATAGTAGGTATCATTCAGGATTAAATTTGATTTGGTAAGTGGCCTTGCAACTGAGAGATTTTGTTTATCACAAAAAAGAAGCTTCAATTCAAGTTATGTTTCTCTTGCAATATTGTATTCATTGCACGTGTATTTCTTCCAGTACACAGTGCTAAGTGCATTTGAAGATAACTGCCAAAATATTAGGTATTCACTTGTGATGTTACCAGTTCTGACATTTACAGAACCAACCAAACAAAATCCCCCTCTTCCTGCAACACTGGTGGATAGCAGAGAATGAATGGGATGGAAGGAAGGATATGCTTAAGGAAGGAGGACATGAAAATACTTGATGCTATTTTTGACATGTATATATATATGGGTTTTCTCTTTGCAAAAGTTAACTATGTCTTTTTTTTTGTTTGCTTGTTGTTTTAAGTGGAAACAGTACTCAAGCGAATGCAAACTCCAGAATCTCCCTGCATTCCCCATTTGATGTAGGACATATTGATCTACCAGATACTGAAAATGAGGACACTTTGGAATTACAGATGAAGCAGCTTAGCCTTCCTCAATTCTGTGTTTCCATCTTGGAAAATGCAGTACCTCTTCTAAGAACAGGTGAGAAAGTGTTAAGTATTTCACTTATTTATCCATCTCACTTTTAATACAGACCTCTTTAGAAGTTGGTATTATGAGGTGAGTAGCTCAAATAAATAAGGTACAGATAATTAGTGAACTGCTATAACTAGTTACAACAATTCCTTTCCTGGGACTTTGTTCAGGTCATAAAGCTTGAATCTTCTGGTTGATTTCCAGAATTGCTGCAGAAGTTTTAAGTACTTTTACTGATGGTGGGAAGAAGTGGGTGTGTGGTGGAAAAATGGCGTGGCTGGGTAAAATGTCATACAAGAAGATGAAAAAATAACCGTCTTAACCAAACGTGTTCTGATCTCTTTGAGCATAGAGTTTACCTTCTGGTAATTCAGGAGGTATATTTAAGAAATATATTCAAGAAATAATAAACAAAAATTCTGGCGAGAAGTTTGTTTTTATTCATGTGAATGCATTGTAATTGCTTTAAGAAACATAAGTAATGATAACAACTATAATTTTAATTTTACCTTATAAAGGTTCTAAATTGCAAAGCCTTTTTGAAGGACAGTCTTTTTGTTCTTATGTTGTTTCAAATGGTATTTAGCTGTAAAATGTAATTCAAAACAGGTATTGGTAAACATGGTGAGGTTTTCAAATATAGAAGATGGAAATGTACATGTATCTATCTTTAAGTAGGATAATAAAAGTTAGAGGCTTTAACTTAAAAATTGTATGAATTAACTTAAAAATATGTATGAAAATTATTCAATCCTCATTTCTTTTTGGTAATAGACCAACTAAAATGAATTAAAGTTTTGTTTTTCCCTTTCAGAATAGTGATATTTAAATATTAATTAGTCACAAGCACATTTGTGACTTCTGGCATCTTTTATTTATAATGTAAAACTACAGAAAATGTATTTTCTATCTTTTCCTTTTCTGGTGCCTGTCACTTCAAATCTGCAGAGTTAAAATACAGTTTTTCCACCTTTCAAGTTTCTTTCATTGAATCTTACCATAGACTGTATGAGGAGCAGCTGAGGTCACTTGGTCTGTTCAGCCTGGAGGAGACTGAGGGGAGACCTCATTGTAGTTACAACTTCCTTGTGAGTGGAAGAGGAGGGGCAGGCACTGATCTCTTCTCTGTGGTGACCAGTGACAGGACCCAAGGGAATGGCCTGAAATTGTGTCAGGGGAGGTTCAGGTTGAGTATTAGAGAAAGGTTCTTCACCTAGAGGGTGGTTGGGTGCTGAAATAGGCTCCCTGGGGAAGTGGTCATAGCACCAAGCCTGACAGAGTTCAAGAAGCGTTTGGACAATACCTTCAGGGACATGGTGTGACTCTTGGGGATGGTCCTGTGCAGGGCCCAGAGCTGGACTCAATGATCTTTGTGGTTCTCTTCCAACTTAAAAAATATGTGATTCTGTGACCTAAAATAGTTTCACTTTCAGATGAAGTTGATCTGTCTTTGTTTCTCTTTCCCTAACGTTTTTTACACTTTTTAAACTCTACTAGGTGATATTTCTTCATTCTTCCACTGTGCTGTAATGAGACACAGATTGTAAGGAAACTAATATTGGATCTGAAAGCCTATGATCTGAAGGCACACTGTGAGACAGTGTGATACTGTGAGACAGTAACACACTATTTCTCATGTGGTTATATTTTGAGTTTTTTATCTTCACTAAAATCAATAGGCACTTTTATGAACATTATTATCAACTTATATGGTATAATGTAGATTTTTTTTCTATTTAAATTAAAAGGAAAACCAGTAAGTTTATTGAAAAATTTCCTTCCTTGTATTTTGCAATATAACATATATTTCAGTTAAGCTTAAATTCTGTTCCTTGTGGAGATGTTCACTCGAATTTTCTTCTTTGGTGCTGACCTGCCTTGTGAGCCAAGTCATTGCAGAAATCAGTAGTGTTGTGGGTCTTTGTCTGATGGGGTTTTTTATCGTTTTATTGTAATGGAGAAATATATTAAGCCAAATTGTCAACGTTTTGCCTAAAATAAATGGAAAACAGTGCTTCCATGATATAGGTAAAAGCAGGCTTTCAAAAAGGCCTGGTGCTGTTCTCTGTCATATGCTCATTCAGAGCAGTATCACTCAAGCTGCAAATTGCATGAGCTGTGGTCACTGTTGCTACATATCTAGTCACACACACAGATATAAAATTTTTCCTCAAGTATATCAAGGCTCCTGCAGTGTGTAAAATTTCCAAAAGATAGAAAAAGTACAAAGAAAATTTAGTCAGAACAAACAAGTAGACCTTTCTCTTTTTTAAGCATTTTGTTTTTAGGATTCTGCACTATGCAAAATTTTTATCTTAGTTAAAAAAATAAGTTGGAAATTGAATGGTAGTGTGTGAAATCCATCCATGTTTTTTTATAGAAATATACCATCAACAAGTAACTAAGCCAACAGTTGCACTAAATTGAGTATTTAGGGGAAGCTGTCACCATATGGTTCCTTATGATGCCAGACAGTTTTGGCATCCTCAGTCGTATGAGGTTGAAAATATTTGGTCTGGCTCCAGATATTCTGCCTTGTTCTTCATGATGTTCTACCTTCTAACCTTTGACTGCTTCTCCTCTATTGTTTCATTATCTGGAGAAGGTAAGGAGAGGTTTATATTTGTAGTAAATGTAGGCTGTACATATTTAAGCTCAGGCCAAATTTGTTTTGTGGCCACATATTCAAGTTTAAAACTGTACAAAGTATAAAAGTTACCAATAGACCAGATTAGCCCTGCTATTAAGAGAACTCAGGAGAAGCAGCGAAAATGAATAAATATTAGCCTAAAAACAATGTGGGAAATTGTTATGGAGAACAGTACAAGTAGATAAAGTGGATATTAGTCTTCTCTTCCAAAAGATCTCAAACAAAATGATCTATCAAGAAGGGCACTCCTGGCTATATTGAAATGCAGATTAACTGGAATAGGTAGTATATACAGAAGATTTGTAACACAGTGGTCTGGGTGGGGGAAATAAGTGACTTTATCCTGAACTTCAAAGAAGTTCAGTAATCAGATTTACAGCTTTAATTTAGTTCATTATTATTTTTTAAAATAATTTTACTATATGATTTAAGGAAATGCAGACTTTTTTTTCAAGTATGCAATTGCTTTAATGTCTTCTGTTGTAATTTTGGCTGGTTTTCATCTTCTGTGATTCAGAGCTCTTGGTGATTGAGGGACGTTAGCATTAGTTTTGTAGAAGTGTATAGGAAAATTAAAATATGAGAATTTTATATTTAGAATAAACCCTTGTTTACAGTGATGTCTTCTGAATATCAAAATATCGCTTACAGGGAAGGAGGGGGTCCCCTGGGCGAATTGGACCCTGTGGGCACACTTTGCATTGGGGAAAGAGACACACACATACGCGATATATGTCTCGCAAAATGGCCGTTTAATACAACAAGAAGTTAGCTTTTATACAGTGGGATACAGAAAATTCGGGAACAGGGGTGGATCTTTGGCTTGAAGCACCAAATCCAGGGTTTTAGTGATAAGGGGGTTTGAAAGGATAGGTTAGGGGGTATATTTGGCCATATATGGTAAAGGGAATGCAAGGGAAGAAGTGGTGGGAGGCACAGACAGGGGGGTCTGTGGGGGTCTTGCTAGCTGCCCTTATCGCTGGACTCAGGCGTATCCTGTAGCTGCAGTTGTCAGGATAGATGGATTTCTTCCTCGGAGGCCTCTTCCTTACAGCTCTCCTGCATTCTTCGCCATTGCTTGTAGACCACTATAGGCCCACTTCCTACAATTCCCCCTTTTCTGTTATTTAGAACTGGAAAGGCTTGGGAAAAACTTTTAGTCAAGGATTTTTTAGCACAACAAATTAGACATGGAAGGAAGATAAGGATGGAAAAAGTGATAATTAGAAACAAGACGATTCCTTTAACAACCTTGCTGACCGAATCAGAAAGGGAAGGAAAGTGGAGCCAACTAAAAAGATCTGAAAACCCTTTGTCTTGGTTTATGGTAATGTCACTAACAAGTTGTTTTAGAGTGTTAATGCTTTTGTACACACTCTCAGAGTGGTCTGAGAAATTCAGACAACACAGCCCTTCAAATTCTTGGCAACCGTGGCCATGGGCAAGAAGTAAAAAGTCGATGGCTGCTCTATTTTGAAGAGTAGCTTCTTTGATTTTCAGGGTGTCTGCTATTAGGCCCTCAATGGCTAGAGAGGTAGCATTAGCTTCTTTGGCCATCCAGCAGGCCATGTGGGCTAGAGTGGAGAGAGCTTTGGCTGTACCAATGTTGGCAAATGGAAAACTTCCCCAGAATCTCTGGGCATGGGACCAAATTTGAAATTTGGGGTCACAGCCTGGTGGAACATGGATTTTTAGTTCATCCTCCTTGGCTGGATTGCTTTGAAGGGCATTATGTGGCGGTGGTTTAGCGTCAATTTTGATTGGGGGTGATTTAGGTTTGGTTTGCATTAAAATAGAAGACCTTTTATTTCGAATTGTTTTGGGTTCGTCAGGAATTTGATTCCTGATTATTTGCAATTTAGCTGGGTTGTACAGGGTAAGTTTTCCAATGGTACATGGTCCCCCCACTGGGTCTCTTGGTATGCCTTGCCATGTTCTATCACCACAGATAAGGAAATAGGTGGAAGGCAGCTTAGTGGGTTTAGGGAAACTCTCAGTAGGAATAGGGTAAGGTTGGGAGTTATTGCACCATGCGGTGGTGTTAGTATAGATGGAAGAGTTAGGGGATAGGTTAGGTTTTAGTTTAATACGAGCAGTAGTGGGTTTAAATCTCAGGCAAGTGGTAGCTACAGATGAGCCTAAAAGGTCTAATTCTTGGGGATCAGTGTCTAGGGAACCTAAACGTAAGAGAGTTTGGGAAATAGTGTTTGGAGAAGGAAGGAAATTATTTTCAAGGGAAGTGTTTTGGATAAACCTGTTCCAGTCAGGTATACCCACAAGACAGCTTTTGAATGGGCGACTCACGCTGTCGAGGGAAAGGCACATTGTGTCTGTGTTGGTAGCTTTGGCTAAGGTGATCCAGACGTTTTCTGTCGGTTGCTGCATCCAGCCTGGAACTGAGAAGGCTGAGGTAGTCCACGGTGGAACAAAGATGATGAGAGTCAGGAAGGTCTGGAGTCCTCTAGGAAGGGCTTGATTCTTCTTGAGGGAACCCATCGTGGACCTGTATCAGTGAGTATACATGCATGACCTCTTCCCCAGGTTATGATGGGGAAAGGTCCTAACCACTTGTCAGATATTAAGTCTTTGTATAGTACTTTAGCTTTTTCAATTGGAATGGAGTTTGTTTTGGTAAAGTGTTTAAAGGCTGGTGCCTGCCCATCCTCAATCCTGTTAAGGAAGTTGAGGACGTACATGGCTTTTTGCAGACACTCATGTGGTGTGAGGCTACTGCTCTTTCGTTTCTGCCTCTTTAACATGGATTTAAGTGTCAAATGAGCTCTTTCAACTATTGCCTGACCTGTGGGAGAGTGGGGAATACCAGTGCGGTGTTCTACACCCCACAAGGCCAAAAATTCCTGAGTGTTCTTTGCTATATAAGCAGGTCCATTATCAGTTTTGATTTGTTTAGGCACACCCATGTGAGCAAAGGCTGTGGTGAAATGTTTCTGTACATCACGGCTCTTCTCACCAGAGTGTGCTGTGGCCACAATGTAATTTGAACAGGTGTCAATGGACACATGAACGAATTTTAATTTCCCAAAAGAGTCAATGTGTGTGACATCTGTCTGCCAAATCTGCAGTGGGAGCAAGCCTCGAGGGTTTACTCCTTCTGCAGGCAATGGAGTGACCAGCTGGCAGTCTGGGCAGGCTGAAATGATGTCACGAGATTGTTTTTGAGTGAGGCCAAATTGTTTTTGCAGCGCTCGAGCACTCTGATGGAAGAAGTCGTGGGAGAGTTTGGCTTGTTCTAGCCTCTGTGGGACGACAGCTGACCCTGCTAAGAGGTCTGCTTGTCGATTCCCTTCTACTATTGGACCAGGAAGTGTGGTATGGGAGCGAACATGAGTGATAAAAAATGGTGAAGAGCGGTGATTTACAGCAGAAAGCAATTTTTGGAATAGCCGGAATAGCTGCTCATTTTTAATTTCTTTGAGGTATGAATTCTCACACCGCTGAACAATACCTACAACGTAGGCCGAGTCTGAGATGATATTGAGGTTATCTGGGAACAAGGACAAGGCACGAACAACTGCTGACAGTTCAACTAACTGAGGAGAGCCCTGGACCTTGTGAATGTCTTGTTGCCAATGCTCCCCCTCTTTCCAAACAATGACAGCATTGCCTGTGGTGCCTGAGCCGTCAGTGAAGACTGTTAAGGCGTTTGGAAGGGGGTTAGGAGACCAATTGGAAGTGTATTTAAGAGGAATTTTGTCTATGTTTTGGATAAATTTGCAAGGGGGGTAATGGATTTTAATTTCACCCGCAAAGTCAGATAAAGCAATTTGGAAGTCCAGGCTCATGGTCAGGAGTTGGTCTAGATGCTGGGAAGTGAGTGGCAGGTAGATGTAGGCGGGATCTACACCTGCAAGTTCCCAGCACCTGGTCCTGCCCTTGTAACACAATTTGGCCAATAGTTCCGGAAGGGAAACTATGGTTTTTGTGAATTGGTGGGGAAGGAAGATCCACTCCCATAGACACAGCTTACTGTTCCTGTCGTAGAGTTGACCCAGTAGTGCAAAAGGCTGGGTGGATCCTCTCAGCACCACAAGAACAGCTTCTTCTTTCTCCAGGCGTCGATGTACCTGAAAGAGACTTATTTTGTTGGCAATTAGTTTTAAGGCATCCCTAGCAACAGGGGTTAGTGTCCGTGGGGATGTTAAGTCTGGGTCTCCTTTTAGGAGTTCAAACAGTGGATGCAGGTCATCTGTGGAGAGACCCACAACAGGACGTAGCCAATTCAAGGTACCCAGAGTCTTTTGGAGGTCATTTAGGGTGGTGATTTGCAAGGGAATGGAGATTTTCTGTGGAACTATTGCTGAATTGGTGATTTGCCAACCCAGGTACTTCCAGGGAGAGGAAGTCTGGATTTTGGTTGGAGAAATAATAAAGTTATTGCGTTGCAGTGCAGCCAGCACTGCACTTGTGAGTTTTTGGACTTTGGCATCAGTGCTTGCAGCGAGCAGAATGTCATCCATGTAGTGGTAGCAAATAGCATCTGGAAAGGCAGACCTGACAGGAGAAAGGATGTTGGAGATGAAATGCTGGCAGATGGTGGGGCTGTTTTTCATTCCCTGTGGAAGAACAACCCACTGGTAGCGTTGGAGAGGCTCTGCCACATTCAGTGTTGGAAGGGAAAAGGCGAATTTCTCCTGGTCTGCAGGATGCAAGGGAATAGAGAAAAAACAGTCTTGGATGTCAATGATAACAATAGGCCAGTCTTTTGGGATCATAGCTGCTGAAGGCATCCCTGGTTGCAAGGCTCCCATCGTTTTGATGACAGCATTAATGGCTCGAAGATCATGGAGTAGCCTGTATTTACCTGAGGCTTTTTTGATGCAAAAGATGGGAGAGTTCCAGGGACTAGTAGATGGAACGATGTGGCCTAGTTTTAATTGCTCGTGGACTAATTCTTTTAAGATGGAGAGTCTTTCTCCTCTGATTGGCCACTGGTCTACCCAGATTGGGGAGGAGGGAACCCATTCCAGGCGAAGTGGCTGGCTATGGCCAGCGGCCCTTAGGACAAATTTGTGGTGAGGACAACACCCCACTGGTCTAAAATGTCTCTTCCCCATAAGGTAAAGGGGAGGTTTAGAATGTATGGCTTGGTGGTAGCCACTTGATTTTCAGGGTTTGTTACCTGAATGATGTCGTGACTCTGTATGGGAGTCTGTGGACCGCCTATACCTGTGATTTCTGTGTCACTCTTTGTTGTGGTCCAGTGTGTAGGCCAGTCAGTTGATCTTATGATGGTCATATCAGCTCCCGTATCAAGCATGCCACTAAGCGTGACCTCCTGGTTTGCTGCTGGAGAATAAAGGCGACAAGTTAGCATGGGCCGGTTATGGGAAATTGGTTTGGCCCAGTTTACCATGAGGTGGTCTTCTTGAGCACAGTTCTCCAGGAGTTGCAGAGACTGCAGTCGAGCTAGTGGAACATCGGTGTACAAGCGAGCTGGAAGAGAAGAGGCTTGGACATGTATGGTTAGGTTACATGGATTTAGGTTAGACAGGATTTCTGGGACAACAGTTATCCCTTTGTCACGGCATTCTAAGTGTGCAGTCAGCAGGAATTTGTCATTTTTGTTTAGGGCTTGGTCTGGCTGAACAGAGACTGCAGTGATGTCAAGAGTCTCTAAAACTATGTTGTCTGTGGGATACAGGAGGATCTCTTGGACGTCATCTGTGGATGGACAGTCAGGACTCTTGGGGTCATCGCGTGGTCCTTCACGCTCCTTTATCCGTTTCCCTGGTTGAAACGGTGATGCTGCTGGTTATAGGTTCTGCCAGTGGTTCCTCCTCCTTTAGAGCGGATGGGGTCCCCCTCCTTAGTGAAGATGGAACGGCAAAAACGTGCCCAGTGATACCCCTTTTTGCATTTGGGACACAGAGTTTTAGGAAACTTGGGGGTAGGATCTGGGTTTGGGCAGTCTTGTGCAAAGTGTCCTGGTTGCTGGCATTTGAAGCACACAGTATTAGCTTTAGCAGCAGCCATGATTGCTTCCTGGATTGCCTGTGCCCTTACAGGCTCCGCTTCAATTAATGCATCTGCTATTGTTTTGCTTTTAAACTTGCTCGATCCAATCTCCTTGCAGGCCTGAATCATAGACATAGGTGTGGGATTGATTAGCGAACGCAGGACAGGTTGGCAGTCTGAGTTAGCTTGTTCTATAGCTAACCTGATAAACAGAGCATCTTGGGCCTCTAAAGATTTCACTTGCCTAGATATAGCTTCCCTCAGTCTGGTGGCAAAGTCATAAAAAGGCTCTTTGAGGCCTTGCTGGATATGTGCAAATGAGGGAGAAGTGGTTGTTGCTTCTGCCACAGCCTTGATGGCTTCTAAAGCTAGGCTTTTGGATTTATCCAGCCGGTGGAATGGTATTCTAGTTTGCATCCCATTGGAAGCATAAGGGCCTTCTCCATATAATTCATTAATTAAATCCTGCACAGAGATTTGCAAGGAACCGTGTGACCCATCAGCATATTGTCGAATCAATTTTTTCCACTCTTGTTCAAATAGGGAATATTGCATCAAATTTAAAAGCCCTTTGGTTATTACCCGAATGTCAGAGGGTGTTAAAGTGTAAGCGGCGAACAATGAGTCAAGCATGCCAGAGACGAAAGGAGAATCTAAGCCATAATCACTGACTGCTTTCTTAGCGTCCCGGAGAATGGGGTAGGGGACAGGTTCCCAAACTGGTTGTCGGTTGTTTTCTCGGAATACCGGGAAAACTTTCATTAATTCTAGGTCCCCAGCATCCTCTGCCTGCTTGCGAGAACTCTGCCATCTGTTCTCAGGGGCAGGAGTGTCAGTGTCTGTGTCAGAGCAGGCTGGGCTGTCAGCTCGCTGAGAGGAATGCAGGCTCCGGCCCCTCCCCCCGGGGAACCTGACTCCGCGTGGCCGCGGGGGAGGAGGGGGGGTGGATTCGGGGCTGACGTCATCCCGGAGCGGGGGCGTGGTTAGCTGTTTCGCGCGGCGAGGGGCGGAGAGGCAGCCCTCGGCGCCATGTTGTAAGCCCGGTGGGCGGGCTTTGTTAGTTTTCGCGGGCTTTTTGGATGGAAGAGAAGGACTCCCCCTGCCCTGGTCGCCATTTTCGGCGTGTTTCTGCTTTTTCAACTGCGGCAGAATCAAACACCAGGACATGAGAGAGAGACCGGCAGCCTTGTCGCCTTGTTCAAAGGCGTGTGCTAACGTGTCTCCCAGCTGATGCCATCGGCGGTATGTTAGTAAGTCCGCAGAGAGCAGTTGGTGTTTAGAAAGCCACTTGGTTAATGCTTTAAGGGACTTTCGGTCTAAGGGAAGCCCCTCCGATGTTACCAAAACCTTAATACGTTCGTAAAATTGCTTCTCTACATTAGAAAGCCGATTTCCCATATTTTAGGGTTTAAAGGGTTAAATGGATCACTCACTCGAATCCTCAGTCGGCCACGGGAGGACCTGGGCTGCGCTGCGCTGGTCCAGCGGCGTGTCCGGCGGCGTGGGAGCCGCGGGTAGCAACGGCTCCCCCGCGCTCCGTCTCTCTCTTCGGCGCCGCGGCGGGGCGCGCGGGGGGGGGGGGCGCGCGGCTCGGCGGGGGTGTCGGCGGCGGCGCGGGGTGCCGTCCGGAGCGCGCGCGGCGGAGGTGGGGGGGGGCACCCGGCGCGCGAGTTTTTTCGCGGCGCCCGGGGCCGGGGCGCACGGCAGGGCCGGTGCGACCGCGGAGCGGCCGGGCTACGTCCGGCCGCGCGGCTGCGCGGGCTCGGGGCCGGGGTCGCTCCCGGAACAGCGTCTGCCCAGGCAGAACGGGGGCTGATCCCCGCGCGGTTTTAGCAGGGAGCGGGGGGGGCTAGCTCTGCCGCGTGAGTGGCAGTCGCAGCAGGTCCGTTGGCGGCGCGGTGCCCCCGGGGTAGCAGCGTCTTACCGGAGCGGTCGCTGCGTCAGTGCCGGGGTCTCACACAGCTGGACTTCAGCAGCAGGAACAGCGTCTGAGGACTGACTGGACCGAGTCCAGGAGTTACATGAGTGAGGAAGGTCCTTGGGCGAGCCCGGACTCCGGAAATCCTAGGCTAGCAGTAGCTCAGGTGAACAGGGATCTTCCTTAATATAAGAAAGATGAGTCCTGGCCACGTTGGGAGCGCCATTTATCGCTTACAGGGAAGGAGGGGGTCCCCTGGGCGAATTGGACCCTGTGGGCACACTTTGCATTGGGGAAAGAGACACACACATACGCGATATATGTCTCGCAAAATGGCCGTTTAATACAACAAGAAGTTAGCTTTTATACAGTGGGATACAGAAAATTCGGGAACAGGGGTGGATCTTTGGCTTGAAGCACCAAATCCAGGGTTTTAGTGATAAGGGGGTTTGAAAGGATAGGTTAGGGGGTATATTTGGCCATATATGGTAAAGGGAATGCAAGGGAAGAAGTGGTGGGAGGCACAGACAGGGGGGTCTGTGGGGGTCTTGCTAGCTGCCCTTATCGCTGGACTCAGGCGTATCCTGTAGCTGCAGTTGTCAGGATAGATGGATTTCTTCCTCGGAGGCCTCTTCCTTACAGCTCTCCTGCATTCTTCGCCATTGCTTGTAGACCACTATAGGCCCACTTCCTACATCAAAATATAATCTTTTATCTGCTTTTCAATTTATCCTCTCATTTGTGTTCCTAGGCAGTCAGAGAGTGACAATGGAAGTTCTTGAATTGCTTGTTGAAGACATGTTCCTTATTGGTGATGCTATTTCTGAAAATGTTTGGGAAGATGATAGCCTTTTTGCATTGGAATTGGTAAGATTCCTCAGACATTGTTCAGCCATATTTAACAGTCTTCTTTTATAAGCCTCTGACATTTTCTACAGTGATTCATATACATATCCAATCTTCTGCTGAGCTACTCTTTTGAAAATTTTAAGTAATTTATTACTCTTTCTATTGATGACACGTTATTTTTTCAAAATGTAAGTTCTTTTACCAGACAACACTTGAAGTTTCATCTCAAAATAAGTGGCCATTGAGAGAAACATATATAGGGAAGGGAATCTGAGGGAAAAGCACTCACTACAGATGTTGGAGACATTTGATGTAAATGGCAACTTTTGCATTCTTTTCTCCTTATAAACTACCTGTTTAAAATTAGGGAGATAACTCTTTAGATCCAAGACTAGAATTGTAAGATGCATACATGCTATCCATTTCTTACATAGGAACTATAGATCCCTGCGCAGATTTCAGATAACCTTATCTATGTCGCTTAGCAGGGAAAGAAGGAAGACTTTTTGTCTCAGGAGAGATTCGAAGCATTAAGGTGCTGCTGACCAAACAATTTAAAGTGCCGGAAATATATCTGAGCACAGTTGAGAGTTCTTATATACATGAAATATCAAATTAGTGAATAACAGATGAAATAAGAATGTCTGACTTGCTTTTATGAAGACAGGTGAAAGCCGAAGCATAAGCTGGCATGGCTTAGGCATGTAACAAACATATCAGACTTACAGACTGAAACTTAACTAAAAATGAATTAAATTCACCTGACATAAGTTAGAATTCATGAAAATACCACTGAATATAAAACAATAATAACTGAAATATTAATTAAAATATTGCTGTAGGCTTCCCTATTTTCTATTTTATAAATGTTCATCTTTATATTATTTATAGGGCCTATAGCAAATGAGAATTTTTTTTCTTTGAATTTAAGTTACTGATCTCTGAAAATCAATGATAAGTGATCAATTCCAAGTTAGTGCTGAAGATTTCTTGTGGAATATTTAATCTCAGAAGCTTAATACCTTTTGTCTAGTTGTTTTATGGTCTGAATCAGTATGTTTCATTGCTTATAAGTCTATCAAACTAAAATATAAACTGTGAGCATCAATATATGTATATCCTACTGATTATTATTAGTAGGAAAATGCTTGCTTCCAGGCTACTAACAAGCAGAATTCTGCAAATAAGCTGGGTAATTGTATACAATTGTATTGATTTTTCATTTCAAGAAGAAGAGGAGAGGTAAACAAAAAACTTGGCTTTTTCCTTTGAGAATTAATAGGGATAAAAAAACCTTTGATGTTTTCAAAGTTTGGATTGTGAGTTGGTTTGGGATTTTTTTTTAATTTTATTTTAAGGTAAAGCTTTATTTGCAGGTTCAGACCAGGCCTTAGTATTTCCATATTAAAATTGAATTTCAAAAGTGTAGTGAGCAAAAATTAAGGCAGGGGGGAGGGGAGAAGAGTGGGAGAGGAAAGGTGAGAGAGCAATCAGTAATGGGTAATTATTGTACAAGTATTCAGAACTTAAAGTGGAAGTAGACTGAGGTCTATTGCATAGTTCTGTTCAGATGACAAACAATGCTGTGTATTTATGCAGTTTTAGCATATTTGGTCTAATTGTGTTAAGGATACTGTGGGTGCTGTATAAACACTGTAAATATGCAGGAATATTTCAATTTTTTCTAACTATTATATTTTTTTTTTTCAGAAAGATAAATTGCTTCTGGTCTTGGGTTTACTTGGAGAAACTATATTATATCACAAAACCAATATAAGTGCAGAACAGCCCAAGGTGATGTTGGTGCATCACAGAATGGCATTTATTAGCATTTCACTCTTCACTGTTAGATTGCTGCAAATACTTCTCCCTGTAGAAAAGGTATGACATCACTAATTAGAAGTGATTGTCTCTTGCTTTTGCATTTTAAGAGGGCAGAAAGTGTTGTTGTTCTCAGGGATTAATACTGGGAAAATAGCCACTGAACAGAGAATTAATCTGATTTCCTTTGGCTGATGTATGGTCACAGAGGGCAGCTTTGTTCATTCTTGGTTATCAGTGCATGCTGCAGATTTCAGATCTTAAAAAAACAATTTTTAATACAGTTTTTAAATGAGCTTTTGAAATTCAGTGTTCTTTTCTCTCCTATATTGTTTTTTCTCTGGTATGATGTACGATTCGCAAAGCTCTGCTGCCCCCTGCTCGTTTATAGTATGCATGCAAGTAGGACTGGAATAACATTTAAAATCATCACTCTTAATCTGATGAAATGTAGTAAGGAATTATGTTTCATACATCCTAGTGATTTTAATTGTTCTTTGGTTCCAGAGCTCCTTAAAAGGAACTCTGATGTAGCTCTTGAGGTTGTGTGGTTTTTTTTGTTTGTTTGTTTGTTTGGGCGTTTTAGTGTGGAGGGTTTTTTTATTTCAGATGGGAAGGTCTGATTAAATTTTTGTGTGATGGAAACTGTTAGGTGTTTAAACCTGAATGGGTTAAAATTTTTTGGACCAGTTTTTAGTGGAGTGTACCTTTTTTTTTTAGACGTTACTAAATCAGAGTAGAAGATCAATATTTACTTACAGGGGTTTTGTCACAAATATTGCATTTTGTACTTCAAATAAGTGTAGACAGGCTAATCTAATGACTTTATAGTTTTTGTTCGTAAGTTCTTATGCACATAATATATCCATTCTGTGTATGAGAGGAGTTAGAAAAAAGTTACTGTATTTGAGGTCAAAATTTTAGTTGAAATAATAATGAACATTTGCAGCTAAAAATCAAAAACTCCAAACCGAAAAGAGAAATCCCAGTTTATCTTAGTTCTTAGTTTGCAGTATGAACATGTGGAAATATAGATAGCTTTTTATTAAATACAGAAATAATTGTGATCTGTGTATTCTCTGCCATCTCGTGGTCAGCCAGTGAATTGACTCTGGCCAGCACAGCACTAATACAAGCTATCACTTTTTAATTTAAAAAAAATTCTTCATACAGAACTCATTTAATGATATGCATTTCTCTAATTTTTACATAGCAGCAGTAGTATTTGTATTTGTTAGATGATTGCAAATGCTGTTTTTGGTTTTACTGTGTTTTCAGGCTGTTATTCTGACAGTTGTTTTCTTTTTCAAAGGCGAGTAAAGTTATACAAAAGAGTTTGCTGAATGCTTTATTTCTTCTCTCTCTGGACATGTCCTTCTCCTTGGAATACCCAAGCATCCATGAATCTATTGCAGCCTATCTGGAGCAAATGAGTACTGAGAACTACAGTATTTATAAACAAGTTTCAGAAGCTGCATATTCGATTGAATGCACTTGTAGCTTTATGGTTGAAGTTCATAAAAAGGTGTGGTATTTTATTATATAAAATACTTTCTGTGGGCCAATTTTGTTCCTTCACTTCTTTTATTATGTGGTAAAAATTTTAGTTTAACATGGCAGAACAAGATCCTTAAGTATGAGAATTCCATACATTGCAAGATGTAGTTAATTTATATTTGTTTTCATTAATACTTGTCGTGGCATTTGTGTGGTTTGGGTTTTTTTTAATTTTTTTTTTAATTTTTTTTTTTTTATGTAAAACTATCTTATCCTAAGTAAAAACAAAAAAATAAACAACTGGATATTGGAAGTGAACACTGGACCTTTTATGGGCAAAGAAGTAAGAAGCAGGAAACTATATTTTGTAAATATGTACACATATATAATATCTAATACCCTATTTTAAATTTATTTAATTATGTAATGTGTGTGTATGTATGTTGTGCAGTAGTTAAAATATGGTTCAGAAAGTTTTAAATGCCAACTACTTTGGCAATTGCAGCTTTAGAAAACAACTGCTTCCAGACTGGTTGAGATTTGTGTGTGTCACTTTGTTATGAAGACAATGAATGTGCCTTGCTTTATTAGTTAAGTGCTTCTAGCACAGTACTGAAATACTCTTGTCTATTATCTAAATGGACAAGCAATTTTGCAAAATACTGAAATTGATACTAAAATAAATGAATAAAATACAACAATATAAATATAGTGCTGTCTTAAATCAGAGTTAATCTATCCTTTATTTAGGCAGGTTCTGGACTTAATAGAAGCAATACTTTGCTCATAAGATACTGTTTATAATGCAGTTAACTCCATTAAGTGGCTCATGTTTAATGTATCTGGTAACCAAATATGATGAAGATGTATGTACTTAAATTTAGAAGAAAAGAAACTGGCTCTTTAATATTAAAAATGATTTGTTAAAAGTTTAATAGAATCTTTCATTATACTCCTCTCACATAAACTGCATAATGATTAAAAAAAATAGTAATTTGAATAGAGTTATTGTGTTCATGCTGTGAAATGTTAGCCATATATTATTCCCACAGAATTTAATAGAAGTTTATTTGGATTCATCAGCTGAAGGGTTTTCAGCTCTCAGGAAGAGGTTCTAAATTTTTTTTGTTTGAAATGTCTTGAATTACTTAATTATAAACTTCTTTGTGAAGACTAAAGTAAAGCCTACTTAATATTCAATTAAGATAAATTTTGGAAGAATAGCTTTGGATACTAATTCTTATAGTTTCTTTCTTTCTCTTCATTTTATGTCACAGGAGGACAAGAATCTTTCTGAATTAGTAGAATTGGCAGATCAGGCCTTGTGTAGTCTACCTTTCCACCAGCACTTCCCCTTGCTTCGGGAATGCATTGACTTATGCTCAAATATGTGAGTACATTACTATTTAAAACACTGCTTGTGAAAGTATAGTATATTTTTTTAAATTGATAAAGTTTCTCAAATAGAATCTCAACTTGTTTATTTCCTGTATTTGAACAATTGTTTTCTTTTAGCCATTGAAAGGTCTCTTCTAACTGATTTGTGTCACTCTGTGGGTTTATTGAAAAGTGAATTTCAGGTGCTAAAAACTTAATATTTTATTCCATGTATAAGCTTTTATGATTTTGTATACAAAGCTGTAATGTGATTTACAAAGAAACAGTCTTAAAACATTTTGACTTGTCTTTCAGACTTTTTTTTAAATCCTTTGTTCCAAGTATATTTGTATAACTTTTATTTTACTTTCAGAAATTGATTTTTGGCAAATATGTTGTAATCTCTGAATTTTGTCTGTTTTTCAGGGTATATATACCCTTGCAAGAAGTATTTTTCAGAGATTATCCTGAAATTGAACAGGAAAATTTTTGTAGACATCTTTAGGTACTGTAAAATAAACAATAGTTAAATTATTATTTCTCATTTTTAGTTGGAAGTGTGCTGAGGCCAACTCATTGCTCCAGGTGGAGAGTCAGAAGATGCTTCTCTGCCTCTTGTCTCATCCTTTGGTGAATATAAAAGCTGAAGCCTATCACTGCTGTTTGGAAGTGGTTAAGGTTAGAACTAATGTTTACTTAACACTCTTGGTGTTGCACTGAACAATGTGTATTATATGATTTCATCATTAAAAGCATTTTTAATGCGAATTCAGTTTACTGTGTTATATGCTGGAAAATCTGTGTAGGCCTGGACTTGCAGCTTGCTGTTACATTTTTGGTGTTAAATCAGCTCGGTAAGGTTATACTTCTGGTACCACACTTCAAAATGACAGGATCTCTAGAAGGAGAAAAGCAGTGACTAAAAATGTTTTTATTTTTTTAAAGGTTTCTTAATAATGCTGGTCACTTTGTTTTCTGGCTGCTGTTATGGAGTTTTGTTTTTTTTTTTTTTTTGTTCTGTTTCTGTTTTTGAAAATAATTCAAGTGTTCAGTTTGTTTGTCTGCTGAAATGAGGTTCTTTGAATCACAGACTCACTTGAGTTGGGTTCTTTATCTAGATCAGCTTTCTCAGAGCCCCCTTCAACCAGACCTTAAATGTTTCCAGGGTTCCACTACATCTCAGCAACCTGCTCCAGTGTTTCATCACCCTCATTGTAAAAAGTGTCATCCTTATATCTGGTCTAAACCTACCCTCTCTTTGTTTAAAATCATTATCCCTTGTCCTATCACAAGAGGTCTTGATAAAAAATTTGTCCCCATATTTCTTACAAGACCCCTTATAAAGTACTGGAAGGCTGCAATGAGGTCCCTTAGCCCTCTGATCATCTTCGTGGCCCTCCTAACAGGTCCATGTCTTTCCTGTGCTGGGGACCCCACACCTGAACACCGCACTCCAGGCAGGGTCTCACAAGAGCAGAGGGGCAGAATCACCTCCCTCAACCTGCTGACCATGCTTCCTTTGACAAAACCCTTGGCTTTCTGGGCTATAAATATGCACTGTCAGCTCATGCCCAACTTTTCATCCTCGAGTACCCCCAAATCCTTCTCATCAGGGCTGCACTAAATCTGTTCATCTCCCAGTCTGTACTGATATTGGCGATTGCCCCAATCCAGGGGCAGGACCTTGCACTTGTCCATGTTCATGAGGTTCACATGGGTCCACTTTTCAAGGACAGATTTCTCATTGATTTTTTTTGTTCAGGTTTGTTTATGTATAAAGTTTGGGTTGTGTTTAAGAACAGGTAAATCCTGCTTGTTTTTTGGGGGGTTTTCTGTTTGTTTTCTTTGCGTTTTGGGGGTTCTTTTTGGGGTTTTTGTGTGTGTGTGAGGGGGGATTTGTATGTGTCTTGATTTTGTTTTATATGGATATTTTGTCACTCCCTTAGTTTTTTGTAATGATAGTCCATGGAATAAAGAGCATGAACGTCCCAGAAGTATGACTGTACTATATGTTGACAATGGCAATGTCATATTCCTCAGATAATTTTAGGTATTCAGTAATCATGGCTCACAAAATAAAAATCACTTTTGTATTTTGTTATAATACTTCATTGTAATTTTTATTTTCTATAATGGACATCATCTATACTTAGTGTGCTTGTAGCATAATTCAGTAATGTACAAGTATGGTGGAGCTAGTCTTTCAGAAGGTAAACCCCCTATCTCCACTGAATGACACTGGTCTGTTTTTGTAAGGTTTTTTATCTGCCTGTTTTAGGTTTTCCTTATTTTAATGTAAGACCAAACAACATATACAATTTTTCTAATTTATTTTCACTATTATTTAAAACAGGAACAAAATTATTTTCTATTTCTTAGTCCTGTGTAGTAACAGGAATTTTCAGTTAGTGATCTATAAAGATTCTTTCTTCCAGATCTGTAAAGTTTAGCTTTCAGAACTAGTCATCCAAAGTGCAGGGAGAAAGCCTTTCACTGCATGACAACTTCAGGCAGTTTATAAAACAAGATGTAGTACTGGAGATTGTCTTGAATTTTTAAACTAACTGACTTTATTTTTACTGAAGCACTGTTTAGGTATTCATAATGTTGCGAAGCCTGTGTCTTCAGTCTGCCATGGAGTACATTTTCTTCTACATCCCAAAGTGTTATATGAAATCTGTACATTTGGCCTTCAGGAAGATAAGAATGAGGTACTGTGTTTAGTAGCTGTATTTATAAGTTGATGTGCACACAAGGGCGATGCTGATATTCTCCACAGTGGTCTGAGGCTTACCTGAAGTTTTGATTAAAGATTTTTTTTTATATAGAAAAGCTATGCAAATAGTGAAATCATAGTAAATTGAAAGGTTTGTTTTTTTTTTTTTTTTATGAATTCAGAGACAAGATAATATAGGTATAGGACGCTATTAACTATAATAAAGACCAATGAAAATGAAATAAGATATGTTTTTTTTTTCATATTTTCCTGTAATATATTCGGCCCTAATAAAATGTGCATATAGTGAATTAGTATGTATGCTGCTTTACACTTACAGGAGACACAAACTTTGAAGTCCCAAGTCTCTGTAAAAGTGCGGTGACCTCTGAAATGGTTGAGGAACAAAAAACCTCTTTAAATCTGCAATGTCTTTGCTATAAACTTGTATTTCATCACTAGAAACACATATGTGTTTGAATATAATTACCTGAGTATTATAAAAGTGTTTTATAATATTATAGAATAGGACCAAATTTCCGTTGGGTTCGTTTATATGCGTGACAGCTTAACATATGTTCACTATTTCCTATCTCACATATAGAGCTAAGTAGGGAGTTGTGAGAGGAAGAAAAAATTACCTAGGTTCTTTGTAACTCCTTTGTAGCTGATCTGTAATGTCCCTACAGTCAGAGAGAAAGGACATTGAGTAACAAACTATTTATTTATTTTCAGCTTCTCTCCCGGAATGATTTTTTTTAAACACAACACTATGCACAGTTCCGTTTAGAAGTGATGTTTTTAGATCTGAGCATTTTAAAAGGAGAAGTAAAATAGCTTTAATAATGTGCTACATTTTTACAGTTTGTATATAATTTATCTTTTGCAAGGAAATCATTTATTTTGACTACTCCATTGGATACCATATGGAAAAGACTTACTGTTTTCTCTTAGTGGTTGGTCAAGCATAAGAAATAGATTTCAATTGATATGACTGGGAATAAAATGTCCCAGAAAGGCAGGATTGGGAAATAAAAGAAACAGAATTTCTTTTACCTGCAGGATAGAGGGACCAATAGGTGTATAATTTTAAGTAATGATTTAATTTATTTCAGAAAAGACAAACCAGAGTTCTATGGGGAAGAGGACTGGGTGATATTTAGGCAGAACTATTTTGTGTGTTTCCTCTGAGAGGTGCTTTTAACAACTTAATGTTGTAATGTGTGATGTGTAATGTTGTAGTGTGTAACTGGCAATTTAAAGTAGCATTCTGCAGTAACAATTTTTAGTCTTTGAGACTTTTTGTATAACATTGCCAATTACAGCGTTAAGGAACTGACTTAGACACACTGAAGGTTGCATTAGTGGTTTGTATTTTTGTGTTATTGAGCAGGTGAACTCAACAGCCAAGGCCATTCTGATACATTTGTTGCAAGGACGGTTAATAATGGCAGCATTGACTTGGAGCAAGTTTATTGAGGCCCTCGGTCCTGTCATTCCTGTTTTACAGGTACTTCTAAGCGCTTCAGTCTGAATTTGATGTACGAAATCATGTAGATCATGTTAAATAACAGACAGAAGTAGGAGATGGAAAATAGATTAACAGTAGTATACCTACAGACTTGATTTATCAGATGTCAAATGGAGAAGTGTTTTATAGAGGTCCTTATACCAGTCAAAGTTAGTACATTGAATTTGTAAACAAATTTTAGCCTGGTGTTACTATAGTATGAAATTTGAAATGTTTTAGTACAAATGAGCAAGCACTGACTGCAACTTAAATGGCTTGAAGATATGAGTGGATAATCCAAGTACAGATTAAAACATTCATGCTTTTTTAAACGAGTTAATAATTATTAGAATGATTGATATTCCAGATTAAATAAGTGGGGATTTAATATAAACTGTATGCTAAATGTGAGAAATTTTTGTGAGTAGAATTTCCCTCTCTTCTATAGCCTATTGTGGCTATGTACAATAGATATTTGAGTAGAGCATACCAGACGCCTTTGTTTATCCAATGCATAAAAAATGCATTGTATGTTACTCTAATTTTAAAAGGTTATCAGTATCATTGCTTGACATAACTGGTTGTGGCTTGTCTTTTTGTCTGTGAAAATGCTTTGACAAAGACCTGTAGATAGATAGAATTTAGTGTTGTAAAGTAACTTTCTTGTAGGGACTGAATTCTGTTTATTGAAATGGAAACTGGTCTTACAGAACAGCATCATGTTAATATACTGAAGGGTAAAACTTCAGGTCAAAATACCTCTGGGCCATGTTAAGAAATCTTTATTTTTATTTGTGGACAGGATCATTTATTAATTTTTAAAACTGTTTGCATAGAGGAATATTAATCTGCAGAATTTGAATACTTTCTAAAAATTTTTTTTCTGGGTGTTGTTTCTTCCCCACCCTCCCTTAACCTCTAAAAAGGGAATTACCTTGTCTAATTTGCTAAGTTAGCAAGTGGATTTTTTTTTTAATTTTGGAAATTTTTGTTCATCGTTTTCCTTAGGGTTATGCTGACACAAAAGATACTTTGGGTAACTGCATCCTCTCTTTGAGTGAAACAACCTCTGACAAAGGAGAGGGTACTCTCCCTAGAACTACTAGACTACAGGCTGCTCTGCGCCTTCTCTTCTCAAAAAAGCAGTTGTAAGTAATGCTCTGTAGCATTTCAGCATGTCTTCCAATGCTGATGACATTGAAAAAACAACTGATCATTATGTATGGGTTGATTTGAAAGGTTGATTAATATTGAGTTGGGTGATTACTCTCCCTCCCCCCATTAATTTTATGAACTAATTAATTTCTAACTATACAACCAAAGTTCTCCAGTATGAAGGCTTTATATATTTATTTTAATTATTTACTCATTTAGGGTTCGTTCTGTAGCACCTAAACACTTAGCATTCCATCTTTTGAATGAAGAAGGGGCAAACCTGAAACGCCCACGTCTGGATGGTAATGTGCTTTCCAGCATTTCAAACTTATTTATTATAGAAAGAGCTATTGAGCTAAAATTGGATGATAAAAAGGAGTCAATAATTAAGGTGAGTAAACTCTGTCTAAATTTTGTGTCATTGATGAGCATTTCTACCTACCCAGTCACCGAACTTTCAGAAGTTTACAATATTTTGTACAAATCAGCTTGCTTCATAAAAAGAAATCTCTTATGTTCCTTCTGTGTGAATTTTAACTGTACTTTTTATGCTACCTGATGCAAAAATCAGAAAAAAAATACTTCCTTTTTTTCTTCTCTTCAGAGAAGACTTGATTGCCAAAAACACAGGCCTGCTTTGTTTATAATAATTTCCTTGTGCATGGATAGAGTCTGATATTTTTTTTCTCACATAGAGGATTTTTTCCCCACAAAATCAATATTTTTACAGAAACAGGCACAAATAATTTTTGATATGTTATACTCTAAAACAGATCAGAAACGTAGGTCTGTGTTTTCTTAATATTGCTGCTTTTGCAAAGTGAAAAGCAAATCATGAATATTTGACCTATGGGAAATCTTATATTTCTCTTTTGGTTTTCCATTTTTGCCATCTCCCCTCCTTTATCCTTCCTTACTTACCCTCAACACTTTCAGACTAACTATATAATAAACAAATGCTGAGATGCTTGTCCTGTGAAAAAAATTATTCTGACAGCTCATTGTACACTTGATTTATACTCTTTCCCTACATCCTGACCATCCATTTCTCTAACCCTATTGCCAGTAAAAGTCAATCCCCTTCAGACTTGGAAGCATGTGTAGCATTTCTGTGTAGTGTTGAGCTTTTTGTCGTCCTACTTAAATTAAGCGTTATTTGTTATAAATCTGCATCTGTTGTGCACTAGAAACTATTGGGCCCTTCTATTACACAGGTATTATTACAGATTTGTTGCAAAAAGATTATAACCTAACCCATTGCTATTATGTGCACATGGGATTTAATCAAATACCTTCTAATAAGAAATTTAGATATTTTTGTTTTCTCCCTTCTGTTAGGAAATTTGGCTGATTACTTTGTGTCATGATAGCATACTGGATACATATCTAATATAGTTTTACTTTTAGGCAGAAACTGTTGAAAAGCTGCATGATATCTTGACTTCTGATGCTGTTGACCTAGTTTTACGGAAGTCTGCAGCTGAGCAGCTCGCTGTCATTTTAGAAGGTAACATAATCAGAAAACTTGTATTCATATGATGGTCATTTGTGAGCTTGCAGTTTTGCTACATTTGCTATATGCTTCTGCTGAGGGTACTCTTTGTAATTTTTGTGTATATTTTTGGATCAGAATATTAGTATTGTTGTGGATGATCTTCCAATTCAAAAAAAAAAAAAAAGACTTTGTTGTTGTTGTTGCCCTGAAGAATAAGAGGTCTTATTTAAATAAAACAGAGGAGTAAGCTGAATTCTGTAAGCTCTGCAAGAGCTTGCTTTCTGCTTTTCCTTTTTAATGTTCATCAGTTTATTGATCTGTCTCAGAGCTAATGACGCTTCCAATATTTTCCTATTGTTAACTCAGATAATCTTATATTTTTATATAATATATGTTTTTGCTGGTGGTGTTTTTTAAATAGAAAAGTTGATTCTTAGGTTATGCAGGATAACTAAAGATGTTTTATACTTAGTGAAGAATCACAGGTGTTTTCTCTAGTTGTGTTGTGTTGCTCTCCTGGGGAGAAGCTATGAACTCTGGTAAAGGAGATATGATTGAGTTAAGATGCAAGTAAGCAATCTTGCATAGAGCATTATTTCACTCAGGGCAGAGTCATAACTGCAGAGTTTCAAACCTTGATGTTTGTACTCTATGTACTCAAATTGATTGAAGGATGTTTTAAATTCCAGTGGCAGAACATAAGTTTTTCACCATGACAAAGTGAAATCTTAGATAATATTAAAATTAACATCTTTTTTTGGCCAGGAAAATTATCACAAAAATGAGAAAATATTTATTTTGTCTCATAAAATGCATTTATTTATGGCTGCCAAAGTTTTCAGATGTTTCAGAAATGAAACAAAGCATAGCATGAAATTGTAAAGGAAAAAAGTGCAGCTTTATCAGAACAAATTTCATATGAAGGATCACTTTTTAGTTATTAAAAACGAAACAAACACAATCAACTCAAATGACATACTTTTTTGTTGTTGAATATTCACAAACCAGGTACTCTGAAGGGTGATATCACTGGAAAATACTGTCATACCATTTTCAGTTCCATATTAAATTGTTAAGCAGTTTTAAAATACAATAAGTGAAATCCTCATTTGACTAAAATTTAGTTGCACTGGGAATTACTGTAATTCTTGAACATAAAATATTTACAGGAAGTTATGTAAGATATTTAAGAATCTAGTGTTCGAAAGGCTACTAGAGCCATATAACAAGACTTTGAGGAGGCCTGCCTGTAGAGATCTGTACTACTGCTTATTGACAATTTTGGAAACTTGGTCTCAACAGCAAGACTTTGTGATCTTAGAAAAAGAAGTTCAATATTAAATTTGTGCGGAACCAGTCATTCTTACTCTCTTTTGTTTTTCCTACAGATACCAAGATGCATGAAGTTGTGAAAAAGTTGGGTGTGATAGAAAAGCTACTGGCTTACCTTAATGAGTGCGTACATGTGGATGGCAAGGTAAAACTATTGTTGCAGGTTCTTCTGCAGGCATTGTGCAGCATGACAGTAGTAGATTTTGCCTTTTTTGCACTTGTAACACTAGCTTTTTTAATACTGCATTGAATACAAATGCTTAGTAAAAATTGTAATTGCAGTGTATATTTTATTCTATTTCCGATAATGCTAAGATTCTCTGAATGAGAGAAGACTGATTTGCCTACCTATGAGAAGAGTTAGCCAGAGAATTGCATGTGGTGTGGTTCTGGAGTGTACCAGAGCTTCCCTAAAGCTTTCTCAGTACAGACCGAAAGCAGTTTAATGACCTTAAAAAAAAAAAAAGTGTTATGTTAGACACCATAATCTCTAAACTTAAATTCTGAAGCAAATTATAATTAAAAATGGCATCTTATTGTAAATGTGTCATATTGACTTTCAGGTATAAGTAATATTCTGATCAATAGCAGATTGCCTCACCAGAGAGGGTCTCAAAAGATAAGATCCTATTTGGAGTTGAGTGTGTATTTGTTGTAGATAATGGAGCTTTCCATTTTTATAACATGTCTAATCTGATGCTTCATTTTTCTCTGGAATTCATTCTTTGAAATCATTTTATGCAAGCACACTTGGGCTGTAAGGTGGTCAGTGTAACTTTGGTGAATAAACCTTTTGCATATTTCTTGGCTTGCTTGCATAGTATTGTTATCACAGTCCAGCAGTCCAAACCTTGAATTCTTTTAAGAATTTTCTGGTCAAACTAGTAAAAATTGCATTCTTCTTCAGAAATGGTAATTTTTTTTTCCTAGATGATCAGTGACTAAGATTATTTTTTCCCTGTAGCGTTAAGGAATGTCTTGTCCAGTTTATGAAAGCTTGTATACAAGTACTTTTGTAAACCACTCAAACACAGTTGAAAAAAGATGAAATACTGGATTCCTCTTTTTTTTTGTGTTTTTTTTTTAATGTCATTTTTTTAGTATCTTACCTTCTTAAAAGAGATGAAGATTTTTTAATACTGCTCACCTATTGTTTTGGTTTGGGTAGTGAGTAGATACTGCTCAATACTACAGAAGTACAGGCATGGGAAATTTATTGCCCTAAGCAGATCATTCATAGCCAAGTAAAAGTCTAGGATGAGCTTATTGTTAGCCCTTTATAAACTTCAATTTAGTCCAGGAAGGGCTCAACCAACACCTCTCCAGGGCCTGTGATGTTAGAACACTATCCTGAGGGAATCTACTCCAGATTATGGTTCTTCTCTCAAATGATTTTTTTCTCATTTCATCCTAAAATCAATAGCAAAGAACAACTAACAAAAAAATCTTATGTGTTCTTAGAAAAGTGGCTACTGAGAAAAGGATAAAAGAAGTAGTAGACAGAAAAAGCACCATTTAAAATAAGGCTTTATATA
Organism: Pyrocephalus nanus; assembly: GCA_038380795.1. NCBI lineage: Eukaryota > Metazoa > Chordata > Aves > Passeriformes > Tyrannidae > Pyrocephalus > Pyrocephalus nanus. The sequence continues at coordinate 13,116,123 of CM076261.1, read as the reverse complement.
GCTGTGCAAAAGACTTTCTGTACTAAATAAGTAGGGCTTTTGTTCATTGTGTATTAAACTAAACTGTATTTTTTGATGAAGTTAAAAAACAAATTTTAAAGGCACAAACTCACGGGCAAAGTAATGATACTTCAAAAGAAATACTGTCTTCTCATTCTTAGAAGCTGGGACTTTGGCCATATTTTTGGTCATTCACTGAGCCTTTTAACTGTTAGCAAACTGCTTTCCATTCTTAGGTCTTGTAATCTGAGAGGCTGGGACGAGAAAATGAATGTGATATAATAAATTATTTACATTAAAAAAGTAATAAACTTATATGGTTGTAAATATTTAGGGTTTTTAAAAATCCTTCAGCTCACATATATCCTTGTTAAAAATACATAATTTGAAAGCAAATGTTATAATTGTGTTATGAAGCCAGAGACCAATAAAATGACCATCAATTAATAATAAAATAAAACCAAAAGTGAATAATTTTTTTTAATGAATATACAGTTGTCATCTGGATGAAACGTGCTTGTCTAAGGGAGTTCTAGGCTCTTCTGTTATAAATGACGGAATATACTGGTTAATGTCATAATAGTTTGTATTAAGCACTTCATAGTAGATTATAGTAAAAGATACCTCTAGTTAATTTTTTTCTCTGTTCCTGCAGCTTATGGAATCCATTGTGTTACCATGTCTCATGCTCTTACGCAAACTTGTGTGTGCTGATCCAGTTATTCGCCTGTCCCTAGCACAGCAATCATCTGTACTGCTTTTGCTATTCAGAGGTAAAGATTGTATTTTGACTGTAGTACCTGTGTGGAAAGGTGGTTAGATGTTTAACCAAACACTTTCTTAAGAACTTTGGGTCACTTCAGAGTCTAATATTTAGAAGAAAAATCACTGTGTGCTAGTGATATCCATGTTGAGTTATCTGCTCAAGATGTTGGCAAAAATGTGGAACGCAACTGCTTTTAACTAGTGTCCTATGTATTATTGTTAACATTTTCCTAACACATTTTTAATTGTCTTTATTTTATTCAGTTTCCCTGATACTCCAAAGTGATCATGCTGTTTTAACTGAAACTACAGTATTGCTTTGTCTTCTGTTGTTTGATGAAGTAGCAAGAACAGAAACATGGTATGAAAACCAGTTACTTAGTAGCATATTCTGTATTCAAATTTTTAGGTTTTAATTGAAATTAGTCAATAGAAAAATAGAAACAAGTTATGCCCCAAACTTTTATAGATCCAAAATCACATATTTGTAGTCCAAACAAAATTGTTTCAGCACTTGAGTTACATGCCGTGTATATTTTTGAAGTGTGAATACCTCAGTGTTAATTTGCAGTTAACTTTATTTTTCAAAAAAACCTTATTGGTCTGTAATTCATCTTTTCCATAAATAGAAACTACATGAATCAAATAGCTATCTGTAATCATGACTTTTTTTTATCTTAGCTTAATTAGAATTCTTCTGTCTACTTTGGCTAAATTAAGTGTGGCAGTTGTCTTAAAAAAATGTCAACTTATATTTTATTGTGTAAAATTTGCATATACATGAGAGAAACATGTTTTTAGAATTCACACACATGAAATATATGGAAAAGAATTATACTGAATACACCAAAAAGAAATATAATGAAAAGAATTATATATATTTGTTTCTAATAAAAAAAGGAAACAAGCAGGCGGGATTTTAATGTACAGTAAACCTGCAACAAGTATTCCATATGTGTGTGATCTAAGAACTATCTTAATATTGCAAAATCATGAAGAAACATTGTCTATAAATATAAAGTATTAGTCAGTGGGGGATTAAAGATCTATCTGAAGGGAAAAATATACCTATATCCAAATAATAAGGAAATGACACAGGTAGCATTAGGAGAAAATCAAATCTGAAAAGCGAGAGTAATAATTACGGCCTAATCTCTTGCAGGGCTGATGACATAATCAGTAATGATACTGGAGTACCTGCCTTCAGCTTACCTGTTGCTGTTGTTAGAAGGTACGTGTGGTTGGTGCTTTTTTGGTAGGGTTTTTTTTTGTTGTTGTTGGTTGTTTGGTTTTGTTTATATTACAATTTACTTTGCTGCTTTTCATTTGGTGTCCTTCCTGAAGTATAGAGGTGGGAGAAGGAAGGGAAATCTTGGATTTAACATCAAAAGTTGTCAGCATTTTTAAATATGTAGCTTTTTCTCCAAGTTTTTTTTTTTTTCTGAAAAAGGAATTTCAAAAACTTTATTTATAAGCTTAAAACCTAGCTCTACTAGAAAAATTTGATTTAAAAACAAGCAAGCAAAAAGCCCTCATGGACCACTTTTAAAAGTTATTATTGCTGTGTGTGTTTTTTTAGGTATCATCTCCCAGTCAGGATCACTGCTCATCATGCAGTTAGCCCTAATGCTGTTGTGGTGCCATTGTCTTCTGAGAGCTTGGCTATGAAACCTGTGTCCGATATGCTTAAAATGGCTTGGAATCTGTCCTGGTACCATGGGATTGAAAACCTATTGCAACTGATAGATTATGAGAAGGAAGCAGAAACGTAAGCCATTTATCTTTCATTTTAAATCCCAATAAATTTCAATTAAATTAGTGTTCCATCAAGTTTAAATAGGTTTTTAACTTCAAACAGCACTTCAAGTTGTTACTGGTTTGAGAACACTGTCCTTTTAAACATCCCCAGAGGATGAAGATATGTTGTCACAGCTAATGTTTTACCTAAATTGCATTTATTCACAAAGCCTAGAACATTTATTGATGGTTAGGCTAATATCAAACAATTTGAAATGGGCTCTGTGGCTGTTGTTCCTTGTAGTTACTGTGTTTTTTTAGGAAGCCACCTGTCTTCCCCCACTATATAGTCCACAACTATAAAGTTGCATGACTTTTTCATTCCTTGAAGATTTAAATTTCAAAGAATTATTCTTTTTCATGGCAATACTAAGAATTACGGTAGGTAATGAAGAAAATTCTCTTCTTTCTTTGTTTAGCTCATGGTTTCTCTTTTTGAGACTATTTTGTATACTGAAGTCAATGTCTCAGCAGATTACTGATTTAATAGAACTGAAATTCTTGTATCTATGTCTCTGTCCATCTCCACGTTCTTTTAGGTTTTGCTTGTGTCCTTTAAAGAGTCCTACAGGTTTTATTAGTAAAAAACTGCCATTGGAAACTGCAGGTATTGATTTGATAAATCATTTTAAGTGCCCTCTGGCAAAAACAAAGCAATTTCTTGAAAACAGGAAAATAGAATAGAACAACTGACCAACATATGCAATAACATGGAGAAAAAGTTTGTTACAAACAATGGAAATAGCACCTTTTGGGTAACTTTTTGAGAGGTGCCAGTTTTCAAAACAACCGAAACACCCCATGATTTAAATGTGTTGACGTTTTTGTTGTTGGGGTTTTTTTTTTGAAGAAAGAATTGGTTAACAAAAATAAAATTTTAAGGCAATTTCTGTTTTGTCTTCTCATTTAAACAGGAAACGGAAGAAGTCAACATTCTCTGAAACAGTTTGTAAAGTTAGTGACTTTTAATAATTTTTCTTTGTGCCTTTTCAGATTTTTAGACTCTCTAAAACTATCCTCAGAGGATATTCTTATACTGAAAATATCTCACACAAACTATGGACTGCAAGATTGTCTTAATTCAATCATTCAGGCAGCATCCCACAGGGATGTTAGGACTGCTGTTACTAGGCTTAGTTTCTATGTTCTGAATGACAGACTTGCTTTAAAATGCAGTTCTGGGTCTTGTGGAACCACTTTAAAGAGCTTTGTTTGGCAAAAAGCAATAAACAGGTAAGCATATTGACTACAATTATCCATTAAAGATTGTCATGCTAAAATGATAAAATTCCTACTTTTCATATTTTAAATTTCTGGAATTGATATATATGATGGGGTTCACCAAGCTGGAAAGCAGCTTTGTGGAAAAGGACCTGGAAGTCCTTGTGGACACCAGGCTGAACATGAGCCAGCAATGTGCCCTTGCAGCAAAGAAGGCAAATGGTATCCTGGGCTACTTTAGGAAGGGTGCCAGCAGCAGGCTGAGGCAGGTGATCTTTCCCCTCTATTCAGTACTGTTGAGGCTACATCTGGAGTGCTCTGTGCAGTCTTGGACTCCCCAGTATAATAGAGAGTCATATGGAGAATACATAGAGGAGAGAATGCAATGAAGAACCACAAAGATGATGGAAGACTGGAGCATCATTCCTATGAGGAAAGGATGAGAGAGCTAGTTCTGATAAATCTGGAAAAGAGAAGACTAAGAGTGAGCAGTGTGTAACAAGTACTGGATGAGAATGTAGAAAGAAGATGAGGCCAGGCTCTTTTCAGGCAATGGCCACAAGCTGAAGCACAGTGGGTTTCTCCTAAACATCAGGAAACACTTTTTCACTGTGAAGGTCACCAAGCACTGGCACAGGTTGAAAGAGAGCTTGTGGCATGTCCATCCTTGGAGTTACTCAAAAGCCACCTGGACAGGGTCCTGCGCAACCAGCTGCAGGTGTCCCTTCATGAGCAGGGTGGAAGGACCAGGTGACACCCAGAAGTCCCTCCCAATCTCAAAAATTACGCGAATTTGTAATTTACACAAAACCATCAAATATTTAAAATGTATTTAAAATAAGGATTGTTTAAAATGCTTAGGTAGGCTTTGCTATTATTATTAAATGCTATTATTAAATGCTGCATTTAATAGCTAATTAACTTTTTCTTTCCTGTGACCTTTTACTATACAGAATTACATGTTTACTATGTATAAAAACATTTTAAAAGATTCATAACTATTTTGTATTATACTAATACATGTATAATATTATAATAATTTAATATAGTCAATATTTATGTAAAATTATTTAGATATATTTAAGAAATTATATGTATAATATATTAGTATAATTCCATATGTGCTATATGTGCATATGTGTAATATACAGATTTGCTCTATATAATTTCACACTTGCGGGTGATTTCGGTTCCATTAGCCTGAGATTTTAAACTCTTTTAATGTGCTACAACTATGAAAGTGTGTTTATTTGCATTGCAGGTTTCTGCAAGTGCTTCCAGCTTCTGTGGAGGATGAAAAGCTTTTAGTAGATGTTTTAAGGTTTTTAAATAAATTGCTTAGAGAGCAGAAATCAAGTCTAGAGTCAGACCATCTAAAGTGGATCTTGAAATCATTGCTTAAAAATGTAAGAATGGGGTTGTATATATTTGTATGATTTGATTGACTATGTAACTATACTTGCATACATATAGAGTTTCATAAGATTATGCTTAGGCACGTAGCTACATATATATTATCTATTTAACTGAAAGGATAAGGTTCCATACAATTGTGTTGAACCTTCTGTTTGGCAAAAAGAGATAATGTTCATTTATCTGTCTCACATTAAGAACAAGAACTGAAAGTTAGGATGGAGGTTTCTGCTTTCAGTGTTTGTTCTGACTTCAGATGGTTATAATATGTCTAAGTAAAATATTTTATAAGCACAAGGAAGGTATTATATGAGTGTTATAGTTTAGTTGCCGTAGGTAAAATGCATGTGTAATATTTAAAGAATGGAATTTTTTTTCAGTTTTTCTTGACTCCCGTGCTTTATGCTTGAGATCTGTTCATATAAGATGTGAAAAATTGGAAATTATAGAAACAAATAGGAAACGAACATCATAAAGCAATGTAAACCAACATTTATTATATTTATTGAAATATAATAATTCAGTATTGCTGTATAAAAACAACAGTTAAATGCCGAGGTTTAAAGCAGTGGCTGCAGTTTTAGAAGTTTGTAAAGTACTATTCTTTACAAAGCAAGGCCATCTTTCCCACATGCAAGATCATTCATGGTCTTACAAAAGTATCTTATGTTAAATATAGTCTCTGCGCTTGCATTTTCCCATTTGAAAATACAATCTAAACATTTAGGAAAAAATGCTAGCAGACCTAATTTCAATTCCTTATAGACTACAGGTGCTTCAAGTTATATAGCTAGTTGAGCAGCCTATACATTTTTTTAAGTATGGCCCATTCAATATATTAATATAAAATCTTAAAACCATTTGATATAAAGTCTTTCAAGCAGCTGATACATACAAGATATAACCTGAACTAATATTGCTACTATTGTGTTTTCTATTTTTTGGGGGATCTATTTTTCGTTGCAGGTTGTTTCTGTAAGTAACTTTGAGGTTTTTTTCGTGCTTCAAAATACACTGTATTTAATGCCAAGAAATTTTAAAATTCTTAACAGTAGACTCTGTTATGGCATTTAGTAGATTCAAGGTTCAAGTTATTAGTAGCTATAGGAATTTTTCACTGTGCTTTTTATGGGATTACTTCTTAGTAAAATAATAATGCAGTTTGTGATTTATAACGTGTAATTTGCAAGTGTTCAGCAGAAAAATGTCTTTAATGCGGGTATTAAAATAGGGTTTAACCAATGCACTATGTAACTTTATTTTTATTTGTTTCTTTTAGAAGCCAAAATCCCTTTTGGGCCTCCTGGTGCGATCAGAATCCCAAGTGCGGGATGAAATAGATGAAACACAGACTGCTGTCAAGCAGCGACTGGATAAGGAACTCATTCATCTTTTCAACATGTTATTGGTTTGTTCCATGTCAGTAGCTGACAGGTACAGTGTAAATGGATCTGCCTGTGTAATTCTGACTGGGGATCATAACACCTATTGCTGCTGAATTTCGGTCAGAATTTGAATATAATTATGACCTAATTGTTCTGAACAGTAAAAATGTAATATACGCTTCTTGAAGTGAAGATAAACATTAGGTAGTCCTTTTCATAGTAAAATTAGGAAGTTGACTAGGAAACTGGAAAGAGTATGTGCTAGTGGTCACTTTTCAGCAACTGGATAATTAAATTAATTGCATGGAGTAGATGGGCTATTTCTTTTTCACTGCTGGAAATTTACATGAGCAAATGGTAACTTCATTGATTTTGTAACATATATTCATAGCAAAGTAAAGTATTGAAAAATTTGAAATATGAAGAAATGTTTATATTATTTGAACTCCTTTTTGGCCTATTTAGGACAGCTACTTTTAGTATCAAGTTCCAACCTTTTTCTATTAATTGAGCAAACAGAAATTGTTATATTATTTTTAAATCAAATTGCTTATAAAACTTCTCCCACACTAAATCTCTCTGTCCAAGTGTATTCTAAAAGCTACTAAAATTGCAGCTTAAGATAGTATTTGTTTATTTAAGTGCCACAAGATAACTATGAAGATATTTTCAAAATGTTAACTTCTACATTATTTGTAGATGTCTGTTTTCTAAAAATTTTGACAGCTGGAGAAGGGGCATATTGTAGAAATCCCTGCTAGTTGTATCTTACACACATGTATTTTTAATTTACTGAATTCTATATTTATTGTACTTTGTGGGAAATATTTTAAAACTTGTCTATTGGACCAGAACAAACATAAGCGTAACAGGGCATTCACTTCAGAGTTGGACTCAATGATCCTGATGGATCCCTTCCAATTCAGAATATTCTGCAATTCTGTAACTACTGAGCTTTGCAGCACTTCTCATTGTGTCATCAGTCGTCCTCAGTCTCTTGGTCTTTATTTAACATGCTCCTTAATAACGAGAGTTGTGTCTCATTTGTCTTTTTTTTAGTTAGGCAGCCCTGTTGTAATCGGATGCAATATTATTGTCGTGGTTTTGGTTTGGGTCAATTTGTTTTCACACCCCCCACACAATTTCTATTGGTTGAGAGAAGGTTTATGCAGACAAAAGAGACTTAATTTGGGGAAAATAATATGAACATTTATTACTAACAAAATAAAAACTACTAAAGAACTATATCTACAATAATTCTATTTAAGTAAAGGTACTAAGTATTTACAGAAATACTCCTTCCCTCTTTATATATCAGTCCAAGGAGGAGAAGTAGTCCTTTTCTCCATTCTCGGAGTTCCAGCTCTCTCTCCAGTAACTCTGCAGCACTCTCGTCGCAGCTGGAATTCTTTCATCTCTCTCTCTCTTGCTCTGTGTCGGCCTCCAGGGCTGGGCCTACCCCCCTCCTGGGCTAAGACCGAAGGCTGGGGGTTACCCAGGTCTTGAAGGGTCTTCTCTTCCATGGGGGGAAGGGGACACTTGCCTACCATGGATCTTCTTCCACAGAGTTACAGGGGATAATGGCTTATAAGTCCACCCCTGTTTCCCTATGGAGGTCCTTCCCCACAGGAGAACAGTCTTGATAGACTTCTCTGGCATGAGTCTAGTATGGATCCCAAGCATGGATCCCAACATCCTTACCCGAGCCGCTTCTGCTCCAGCGTAAGGCTTTCTCAGGGTCACAAAATCTTCAATAGCAGCATGGATCCCACACACAGATCCCAGTATCCTACCTGAGCCGTCATCGCTCCAGCGTGGGTTTCCCTCAGGGTCACAAATCTTCAGCATCAGCAGCATGGATCTCTCACTGAGATCCTAAGCTTATCTGAGATGTTTTTGCTCCGGCATAAGCATCATCCCCTTCAAGGGTCACAAAGTCTTCAACAGGACTCTGTCTCACCTCAGTCCTTCTCATGAAGTCTCGGTTCTCTGGTACATCCACAAGCTCTTCTGTGAGCCTCATGGGGGTCTCCTCACCCCAACAATCTTCTAAAGGTAGCAGAGATTACTTTTTAGTCTTTTCCCTGCTGAAGAGAGAGAGTGAAAGGGGAAGAAACAGCTCTCTCCCCTTTGAACTTTTCTTCTCTCTCCTCTGGCTGCCAGCTTCGACCTTGGAAGTCCCTTATCTCTTCGCTGGAATTTCTCTGCAGCGGTTTCTGTCCAAGCAGTTTGTCTTTTAAACTTTTTTTTTTATTCACTCTCTCTTACAAGGGAAAAGGGGGAGGCTTCAGTGCTCCACTTGCCCCCGGCCCAGTGCTGGGGGAAGAGGGGGCCTAGCCCCCCTCGGGCCCGCTGCTCTTCTACATGGCTGCTGCTCCTAATTTCAACTGCACAACAAGTCTTCTCTTCCGTTTTCTTAAATATGTAATTAGCAAAGGCGTCACTGAACTTTTTGATTGGTTTTTTGTCTGGAAATCACCTGGACAAAACCATCCTCAGCCCCAGGGATGGGCTGGTGGGCAAAACCACGACAATTATGTTTTCAGAACCTGGGTGAAGATAGAAATACCAAATTTAATTCCGTGTTATTCTCTGCTTAACGCAATGTTAACTAATTGATATGCTGAGCCCCACAGACTAACAGTAAGAAGAATGAGGCCTTGACCTCTTGCAAAATGCATTGTATGAGCTGCATGTTGAAGGTTCATCTTTTTTGGTTTTTTTGCAATTAAACCAGAGAGGGCTTGGAACTTGCTGGCTGTTTCAGAACAGAGCTCGCTCTGACGCTGCTTCAGTGCTTAAGGCTAACAGATGCACCACGTTTTTATGGACTCCCTTCACTGGAGAGAACATTACAAGGAATGGTTCATATTACTGCGCTTCCAGACTGGAGCACCTATTCTGCTGAAGTTGAACCCATCGCAATTTGTAAGAAATATTTAACAGGTCTCCTTGAGGTAAGTAGCCTGTGTTCTTACTTAGCTTTGGGTTTGAATGCTTGTAAAGAACTGTGTAACTAATGGCACTATACTTTTTACAATGTACTTTTAGTAAATGTCATCCACTAGGAAATGGTATAGGAAGGATGCTTTTTCCTGCCAAGTAAATAGAAAAAATATGGAGACCACATTGAGTGATGTGTATCTATAGTTATGAAGATTGATTGTAGTGTATGTGCTTTCATCACTGGTTTAAGAGGTAATTCAAAGTGACTTAAAAGCAATATGGAAAATTAGTGGTGTCTTTAATTACTGAAATGCTAAGAGGAAAATATCCCAGATAATCTCCCACAGGCAAAATCCATGTGATGAAAGGTGGGCTGGGGAAACGGGAGTCCATTAGATAGATTGTTAACAGAGAGAAAGCAGAAAAGAGCCTGCAGTTGTTGGGAAGCCAAAATTTTATTTTTGTTTTCAATGTTCTTATTCATTTCCTAAGTCTGTGGATGTGGTAGACAACTAGTTTTTGCTCCTAAAATTATATATTTTGAAAATTCCAGTCTTCTTAAAACTATAAGTACAACATAGTTCTGGCTTTCTCTTTGCTTAACAGAAAGTTAACGTACACTTAAAAGTTTTCTTCTCAGTTTCAAATACTAAAATCTATTTGTTGCACTGGTAGAAGCTTGAAAATCTTAAAGGTAGTTTTAATTAATTTGTAATTCTGAATTGTGTGAATAGAAACCAGGTAAGTGTCTGGAAGAATAGTCTGTAGATGATAATCATGTTTCTGATGAAAAAAAGATACTGTGTTTTAGGGGCAAGTCTTAACTTTCCAAGATTTCTTGATGAAAAAGAAATAAATGTTTTAGACCTATTTGATTAGATGAGCTCTGTCACATGAAGTCTACACTAAAAATAGCACCAAGGTTATAGATGTTGTCATGCAAAAGATTATTATTGGATAAAATAATAATAAACATGGAATGAAATCAACTAGTGATGCATAAGGTCTATGTGCAGAAGAGTTATGCAGTTTTATTTGGCCCAAATATGAAAGTAAATGTAGATTTCTTTTTTGGGAGGAGGGAAGAAAGTGGATTCAAAAGAATTTTGGTAGAATGGGACACTGGAAGAAAGAACAACAGCAAAAATGCAGAGGTTTAGATTGCTGTGTTTGGAGAAGACAAATACATCTAGAAGTGTAGGTTTTTAGATTATTATTTTTTTTAATTATTTTGGGCATGTTTTGTTGAAAGCAGCATGCCTTTTATTTTAGTATGTATGATTAGATATTTGGACAGAGCGTTTATTTTACGTTATGCTCCACTGACCTTTATTTCTGTTTATTAGTATTTGATATAGAAAGCTGATAAATTTATTTCAATTCAAATCACAATAAAAGATATAAATTACCCTTTTCCTTGAACACAGAATTTTGAAAAGAAATTTTATTTTTAATTCCAAACAGCAAAAGAAACCCTGGAAACAATAAATGGACTTTCAGCTCCATGATAGAAACTTCCATTTTTCTATTTCAATTTTGTGCTTATTATTAAGCTTGACTGGATTCTTCATTTGAATAAGCAAATAAAAACCACAGATCTTCTGAAGTTTAACTGTATGGGAATGATCACATGACCGAATGATTCAGAAATACAGAAATTCTTATAATTCAGCTAAAAATCTGTCGTCTTTTCCTGAGTTTAAATTATGATTTAGCGTGTAAGGCAGTTTGTATTCTCTTTGTATACTGCTTACAGTAAAGCTGCCATGAACTTGTACCTCCACTCCTAGGTCATCTCGTCGTTTTATGTTGAATGGGGGGGAAATGCCATGTCCTTCATGGGAAAAGGTGTTACGAAAAGCACAGTTCTTTGCTTGCTTCACTTGTCTCATGAAATGATGGCTCAAGCCAAGGAGATGGTGAGTGCATTACAGTTGTCCTTATCTTGTCATTTGTGAGGGCTAGGCACATATATATTTTAACTCCTGAAGTTAAATGAGAATTTTCATACGTGATGGAGAATATGTCTTATAAGCGCTGATCTCATTTGGCATATAATGTCAGATAAATGTACAGGACAGAATATAGTATACAAGAAGGCTGAAGAATCAGTTCTAGCCTTACTGAAATTATTTTGTAAATAATTCTCTGGATTTTGTGAGGCCTTCGTTCAGAATAAGATAAAGAATATGATTTTATTTTTATAAAAAATGAAAAATCGGGATTTTATGTGGGATGAATATATTTAAAGATTTACAGCATCACTGTTTCTTGAGTGTGCAGATAACAGGCTTTCTAACATGTTTAAACATACATGTGTGTATTCTTTCACTTGTGTATAGGTATGTATACATGAAGGAAGGATTGTTGGATTAAAGGAGCTATCATTACTTATCAACAAAATTCATTTCTGTTCTTTGTGTTCATGTGCATATTTTGCGCTAGATTTTTGAGAGTTTTGGGAAAAAATAACCTTCTTCCTGAAGCAGTTAAAGCAAATTCAGCAATTAAGTGTAATTATTTTAGAGAATTAAACTCCACTCCTATTAATATCTCTGATAGCCATAAGTGAAAACCTTTCATTATGATTAACCATACATGGAACTAGAAATAGCAATATACCTGCTTCTCCATATTCCATATGTGTTTCTTCAATTCTCTACTCCTTTCTCAGGATATTAAGTACTGACAGAGTTTATTAAAATTGCAGGGGGACAGAGTGTTAAGTACACTGCAGAAAGACTGCATGCTCCAAATAATTAAATTATAAATACATGGACGAAGGAGTGAACTTCAACTGATTTTTTTAAAATATCATTATTGTAGAATAATCTATAGTAGCATAATGATGGCTGTAATTTTCTTGTGTTTCTGAATCATAATCTGTCTATACAACAGTGTTACTGTCTAGAGTGTATTAATAACTTAAATTCTCAAAGAAACTTTAAATCCTGGCTGTTGTTTACAATCACGTGATTTAGTGGTAAGTCCTTGTGGAAAGAGAAATACAAAATTATCCTTCCACTGTGCAAGCAATGTTATATAAAAGTACACTGGGTAACAGTTACTTTAAAAAAGCTCCTAACTTAAAATGCACAGTCTAATGACTTGCAATTAAAACTAGTTAAGGCATTTTTTTTTTCTTATTACCAGTATTTTGAACCATTTTGTTTCTTGGTTATTCGAAGAGCCACCTTGTTAAGTCAGACATAATATCCTTTACCTTATACTGATGGATAGAAGTTACTTACAGATATTTGTAGGAGTACATGAGAAATAGAGCATATACTTAGGAGGTACTAGAATTACTACAATGTTTTGTTTGTTTGCTGTGGTAACATTTCACTGGTTGTACTTTGTTGACCTGATATTTTATTTAATTTTGTATTTTATTCTCCCTCCCCAAGTTCAAACTACAGCACTTTTTGTAATTGATATTGTGTGTATTGAGAAAATCCGTGCAAAATACTTTGTGCCAAATTAAACATTAGTTATCTAAATGAAACCTTAGTTATCTTCTGTGTAAAAATATGCAAGACAGATTATCAAAGGTGCATACATGAAATTTTAGTTGTCATGATTCATTATGAACTTAATGCACTGTTTGTGCAGTGCCATGGTTAAACACAGCATTTTGCAGGTATGGTTAGTTGGTGTGGGTTTTTTGTTTGTTTGTTTGTTTTTTCCTGAGCTAAAGAAATTGATTTGCAAAGTCAAGTACCATTTCATGGAATCTGCAGCTAATTAGTATGTGGTAGTCTGCAAGACTTTCTTTAATTATGTGTGTTGCCTAAAATTGAAGAAAAGATTCTCTGGACAATGTTGGTATAGAAAGGTAAAAAATAGCCCTTTAATAAGATGTTTTAGGTGCATAAAGATGGGATATGCACCCCCCCCTCCATGGCTTTTAAAAACTTAAAGTATCATCTAATTATAGTATCTAACTATTACCTCATGGGGATATACTCAGCCCAAAAATTGTCTGTCCCCCAGTACCTTTCCACAGGCACGTCTGCCAGAATTGGATTGGTAGTCCCAAAAAACAATACTTCATCCCATCTTCATCAACTCCCTCTGTCCTGCTTGGACCATTTTCCAGGCTTCTGGGTCCTCTTGGATAGTTTTGCCTAAGGTTATATCAAGGAACGTGCTTACTGTGTTCTTTAGGTGCATCTCCAGATTGCATGTTCTTGCTAGAATCTTTGTCCGTTGAAATCCTTGAGAAGAACACTAAACAGTATTTCAAGAATTTGGTACAAAGGGTGTCAAAGTGTGATTTGTTACCACTATTTTAAAGTGGTATTATTAAAATTCTGTGTGCTAGGATCTTGAGATCTTAAGGATCTTAAGGCATCACATGAAGAAAATAATGAATTATGAGCAAAGAAATAATAGCACATTATTTCTTGGTAGTTTTCTGCACATTTATAAGAGAGGAAGACAGATGTTAAAATAAGCAAAAATAAAACAGGTAAGGAGTAAATTTTGAATGGAAATAATTATCCCAGTGTTTCAAGAGAAATATTTAATCTCCCTTTAGCACTGGTGTCCTCGTTCTCTGAAGAAGAAGACACAATTTAATTTTATCCTGTAGATAAAGCCAGCAGGTTAAATAAATATTTATAGATGCAGAATCTTTTTCCTGGAATATTAGTGTTGTGTGTGTTTAAAGTGCTTTAGTCTACAGTTGATAGCTCAGGCTGTTGGTAGACCACTGTGGATTAAAAGATTTACAAAATAATTTCTTAATTTGTTTTCTGTTTTCCTAATCAGGACTGGATATCTCTTTGGTCTTTGCCTTATGATAATGGTGAAGAACAAGTTCTCTCTCATCTAGGTCTGGCATGGCTGGTTCCTTTATGGGTAGATAGAGACCCTGAGGTTAGTTAATGCGATATTAAGTTCATATCCTATTTTGACCCTTAAACATTTGGAAAATTTTTGTTTCAATAATTTATTTAATATCGAAACTGCTGTTTTGAATTATTTAAAATGTTACTGGCTGTAGCCTAAATAACAGTAACAATACAGTAGAGAGAGTGTTTCCATACAAACATCATCTGAAAAATCCTTTCCTACATCTTCTATGCTTTCATTAGTCACTCACAGTCATGATTCATAGGCAGTTTTCATTGACATTGCTGTTACATATCTACAAAGCAGAAACATTTATATGAACTGAAGATTTAATGCAAATGTTTTTGATGCAAATCTGTTAAATTATATGAGTTTGCTAAATTGAACTATTTTCAAGGGGTTAAATATGAAGAATATTGAAGACTATCTTATAGATTTTTGAATACCTAAAACTACTTTAATTTTGTTGTTTTGCGTACACATAGCTGTGATTATGAGTATAGAGCCAGAGAAATATGGGAAAAGAGGTTATTTCTTTTAAGTTATTCCCTTAAGTTCCAGATTCAGCTCATAAAATGTAATAATTAAGAAAAAAAGTGTTGCTAATTGTCATAAGAAATATCACTTTGTGTTCTGCTTATATGTACTAGGTCAGATTTACAGCACTTGGAATAGGATCAGCTCTTACATCTCTTGAAGCAGGATGTATTGCTTTAGCAGAAAGTTGCCAGAATATTTCAGGAGGTCTGTGGGGAACAGTAATAAACATCCTCCTGGATCAATCTGAATGTAGCATGGTACGCAGGGAGGTACGTTTCTTCTGTCCTTCTGCTGTTGTAGATTGTCAAGTTCTCTTTCATTATGGAAAAAAAAATTTTGTTGTTCTCTATATCTATTATCTGATGCTTCACAACACCTGTTGCTTTAAAAGTTAAACACTATCTGATTAAAATACGTGTTTAGCTTCTTGTTTAAAATTACTCAAGAAGGAACAAATACAGATTACTTACTTAAAAACAGAAATTATGTAAAGAATACAGGTGAACACATAAAAGCTTCTAAGGCTTACTTAGGCAAATAAATAGGTTGCTAAAGCATAACTGATTAGCCCAGATTTTAATGGCTGCTTTGTTCCATTTTTGAACACTCTGGTATGAATTTATCACCTAATCTGCAGTAAATATCTCTTCATTGCAGATTCAAGTAATCCAATTGGTCTGAGTACTAAGGTTTATTTGTGAGAACTGAATGTTTGTACGCTGATAGAACAGCATATAAAACTATGTAATGATGTATTTAAACTCTACACTTTATTTGCAACTTTCTGTCATCTCTGTTAGGTTTTTCTTCTAGTCCAATCAGTAAGAAATAAAAACTGACAAACTCAGTAACCTTGCTTTTTTCCCGGTTCTATTGCTCAACTAATTACATTTTCCAAAGTAATATTTGAATTTTTATGTGCAAAATGCTTTTGAGAATGTGTGCTTCGTTATTTTATTTAACTTCCAAAATATTGTCTCTCAGTTATAGTCTCGTAAGAGTCAGATTATTGCCAAAAGATTGACAAAATATAAAAAAGGGAATTTCAGTTCACACACAGACATGTGAAGTGTGTGTAATATGAATTAGAGAAACAAACATGCCATGTATTTAGAAAGGAAAATATTTGAAACATGTCTGTGTGTCCGAGTGTTCCAATTATTTTATAACAATTAAAAAACCTTCAAAAATATGAAGCTAATAGAGAGTGGTCATAAACAGTTATCTAGGTTTTTCTGTTCAGGAACTTTTGCCCCTAGTTCTTTGTGTTATGTGATGCTGTTCAATAGCATTGACTGTTCTGGAACAGTGATGAAAGTATTTAATAAAAAAATAAATTTCTTTCCTAGTGATTTCTGTTCTGCCTTTTCATTGTCTTTTTTTCTTATCAGCCTGCTCTTGTGTCATGCCCTAATGGTGAAGTTTGAAGGCATTTAAGTTATATCCTTCTAATTATTTTTTCCCAACATGAACATGAGAATTTTTTGTGTTTCAGCATACATCTAAAGCAATAGAATAATAATGTAGGTTGTACTATTCAATCTGATGTGGATTTTTTGAACTATGATAGCTAGATGGCAATATTGATGCTTTAATTTCTTTCAGGCTGCTTTTATTCTACAAAATCTCCTTGTGATTCCAATTCCTACAGAAGACATGAAAGACTGTATTTGGCAAGTGAGTGACTGTTACATTTGATGAGAAAGGTCATAGTGTCACAGAGAGATGACATTTGATATGGAAACTTGTGTCAGCATACCTATAAAATATGAACTTAAAAAATTACATGTCTAAGGGTACATTTTGGAAAGAGAAATAAATGAATAGACAAACTTCTTTCAAACTTCCAGCAAACTGAATAAAAGAAGGAAATTTAGTTTATGTATATGCTGCATTTCATGAATAAGGTATCTTTAGGCTCCTAGGAAATTGCCTCATTTATATGGTATCGTTAAAGTTTTAGGATAGAAATTGCTCTTTTATTTTACTCACACTTGGGATGGGGATAAAACACGATTTGAATGGTATGAGGAAATTTTGAGAATGTGATGTTCATGAAATGTTTTGAAAGAAAGATGAAATAGTTTGTTACTTAGTTCAGTTTGAAGGCTTCTAGACATAAGCTTTTGCTCAAAGCAGGGTGAACTAGAGCAGGTTGCTAGGGACTATGTCTAGTTGGATTTTGAATCTCTCCAAGGATGAAGAATCCACCACTACTCTGGGCAACTTGTTCTAATGTTTGACTAGTCTCAGAGGGAAAAAAGTTTTTTCATTAGGTTTAAATAAAATTTCCTGTATTTCAGTTTTATCTTTTTGCTTTTTCTCCTGTCACTGGGTACCAACAAGAAGAGCCTGTCTCCCTTTACCTTTTCTTATCATATATTTATGAAAACTGATAAGATCCACTGGAGACTTTTCCAGTTCTGCTCTTGAGTCAGCCATCTCATTTTACTTTCAGCAAGTCTGGTCCATTGTACATACAGATATTTGGATCTTAGTTTCCAATTTTTAAAATCTTAGTGGCCTTGATACCTATGTACATACCTGTACACATTCCAGCTGTTTTACTAGGACAAGTTACCTATGATTTGGCTGCACCAAAAATCAATTATGCTATTTCTTGCGGTGTGGAATTTTACAGAATGTCTTTTCTGTACACAAGATCATAAAGGAAGATGTGAAAGCAATTTTACAAATTTGGTCCTTGTTTCAGTCTTATTACGTCTAATTTATCGATATAAATATTAATTGTTTAAATTTATAATAGCAGGGGATTTACAAAGAGACAGCCATTGTAACTTCTCAATATAGACTTTATTAAAATTTGCTTTTTTAGTCTTTTAAAAAAAAATTTCAATGACTATGGTGAAGTGACAAAAATTGAATCCAGTGCAAAACTCTGGATGAATTCCAGAGTGATTAAAAGAAGGGTTGAGTCAATGTGATTCTTAAGAAGTGCAATTTAATGGAAATTACTCATCACTTAATAAGTGTTCATGCTGAAAGATATTATCAACACTTTATGGTAACTGGTAAATTAAAACTGTTCAAAATACAAACAACAATTAAAACTAAGATACTACCAGGATCAAATTTGATATTTCAGAGTTACTTTTTTCCCCTTGAACTGAATGAGATGGTTTGTGTGTTTCCTTTAATGCAACCAAATTTGGTTTTGTTTTATTGGGAAATAAACTTGTATTCGGTGTAAATGGAGGGGTTGGGGGATTTTTACTTTTATCTTAGTAAAAGTGTGCTCTTTTTTCTAAACAAAACTTTTTCATTACTTGATATCTGTAAATTGAATTAAATGAGAAATTAAAATTGTACTCATATATATATACACATACTGTCTTAAAACCATTCATTTATAGCTTTTCATGGGTTTCTACTTAGCTGTTAGCACACTTCTCAGGAGCTAAATAGCTATTTTCATTTTGCTAAATCATGACAGTTTTTAAAAAATATTATGATTTAGCTCAGCCTTAAAATTTGCATTTCATTTTTGGAATCTATTAGTTACAGCCTGTAAAGCAGTATACTCACACATGCATAGTATTATCCTTAATTAGGATGGGGGGGTTTGTCAGTTTATTTTGTGTAAAACATTTCTTTAAAGAAATTATGTTTGTGAATCTCATGTCTTCAGGGTCCTTGTGTACATGATGAAGAATCTGGCCTCTCTCAGACAGGAATACCTGCACTGAAGGCCCTTTTGTATCACTGCCAGTTCTATGAACATGTGAATCAGATGGTGAAACACTGTTACCTAGGATGTTATATGTTTGATTTGAATTCTTACAAGGAAGACAACCTCAACATAGAAAAAGGTGTAACTGGTAAGCAGTGTTAATGTAATCTTGTAGTATTTTAAACCTACTTATATAGCTTCTAGTTTTGAGTAATTTACCTCCAATAATTCTTAATAAAAATAGAAATGAAAATATATAAATCATGCACTTAAATATGTTCTGAAGTCAAATTATTGCTCTGAAGATTTAAGTAGGTAAGTCACTAGTTTAACATATCTCAGAAACAGGTCTGAGCTGTTACTTAGACCTTCAAAAAGTTGCAAATGGAAAAGATGTAATTGGTTCTGCAGAACATTTTCTTGTCCATCATTCTGGGAGTAGAATACTTTTAACAATTGTCACTTTATGACATTCAGTACAATGAAAGTCGAGGAAAAAGAAATATATGGACTATTTTAAGATTCCTGTTTCTTGGTGTGTTCAAAACTACATGAGTAGACATGGACTCTAATATGTTGAATTTAGCTGCGTTCTAAAAAACACCCAGATGTAATTTAATTCATAGACTGATCAAATTTAATACTCAGGCTGAATTTATTTATTTTTAAGCTGTATACCCCTGGAGTATCTCAGATCTAACTTTTATATTGACTCATCATTTTCTGAACAATATTTCTAAGGCTCACTGTGGTGCACTGTGGGAACACACATTCTTGTTCAAATATGTTTTATAATCTTAAATTTAGAAAGCTAGAGAATTTTTCAGAGATCAATAAGTAAAAACTTTCAAGGGATGGAAAATTAAATTAATAAGTTCCTTTTTGTTGTTTTCTTTTTTGTGAGCCTAAATTTCTGTATTTCCATCTTTTAAAGCTGCAGATTTAAACAGCTCTTTTTAAGTCTACTTCTGATAAACTTAGCTTACATGAACAGAAGCATGAACAGAGGAGGAATCTTTTTTTTCCCAGTTAAATTATGACTTTATGACAGACCCAAGGAAAAGAAATATTCTTGGTTAACTCACGGGGTTATCAGAGAACTACCAACAGTATACAACATTCTAGCAATAAAAATCCTCTATTTGATCAGTGTCTATTTTATTTATCTAACTCTAGGATTGTGGAACTTTTCAGTGAGCAATCGAGATACATTTTATCAGGTCACTAAAAAGCAAAGCCAGAAAATTTCTTTTCCAGGATCTTTGAAATAATCTATAGTATTTCAAGAATAAGAAAAAAAATTGTTGTTTCTTTAAAAAAGGAAGAACAGGACTTAAACTCGGGGTTTTTTCTGTTTTTCCCTATATATTTTTCTCACATTTTTCAGGAATATAAAAAACTCTTTTGGCAAATTTATGTAAAAATAAAATAGTTAGCACAGTTTAGTAATTAGTAAAAATACATACAGGACTTCTACTTTTGTGGCATTTGCACTCACAATCTGCGTAATCTAGTGCTTTGTTCTTTGTTATTTTCTAAGTATATGAAAGCTTCAAAACTTATTATTGACATATTTGTGCTGTAAAATTTTTGTCACTTTTTATTCTGAAACAAATTTACTAAGTGATTATGCCTTCATTATATTTATGAATATGGGTTCTCTGAAAACTACTTCTCTTAAAACGGGAATTTGAAGTTTCCTGAAGACAAGGACATCTGCTCATTATGTTTGTGCTATGAGACCCCAGTATCTTCAATGCTTTTGAACTATTGCATTTTAAATAAAACTAAATCTGAACTGTTTCAAATAACTAAAGGCTATGCAACTGCAGTTTGAGGAGTTTGTAGCTTTTTCCAGACTATTTTATATTGCACTGAAAATATTTACTTTGTTTATTCAAGGAATTTGATGGATAAGAATTCATAGGTACAATGCGTGAAAACTTATATTCTGAGATCTTCAGAAGGATAGCTGTGGTTGGTGGATTTTTCACTGAAACAATCCTTTGAAAAGCTTGGTATTCTCTCTGCTTACAGTAGTTTTGATTCTTATTCTTTTTTTTTTCTTTACAGATTTGGATGATTCTCTTAATCTTTGGAAGGCTCTATCCATTCAAAGCAAATCTTCACATTCTCACTCAACCTCTGAAACTATGGTACCTTGCAGAGTAATCTATTTATTTTAAATATACAGTTGTTAGTGAAATACTTTTAAGAAAGTTAGCACTCTTTAAAATGTCAAAAAAACTCTAGCCAAACACAAAACCTGAAATCAATCAGAAATTAGGCAAAGCTAAATTAAAATTTACTCTAAATAAGTTTAATATGCTGGAAAAGCCTTTTATGGTTATTAACCTCAGCAAAAAATAAATAAGATAGCTTATCTTGACTAGCAAAATGCAGTACTGAATTCTGTAGTTTCTCACAGCAAGACATATTCTATAGAGATTACTTTATAATTTGCTTTATTGACAAAGGACAGTCATCTCTGTCTCTAGTTGTCATTTCTGCTGCTTTTATCCCCACTGTCCTTTCAGCGTGAACTTGTATTTACATGACACAGCAAAAGAAGTGGATCAATCAAAACCACATAAGTACATTGGGTATTCTGTGTCATAATAAACTCTGGACTCTGAAAATACTTTTATGGAATATAAAAGTGGCACAAGTGTTTGCAAGACCCAAAATAGACATAAGAAACATAAAGCAGGTAGCTGCTTGAAAAATTTGGTTCTGACTAGGATGACTAGTGCAAAAAAATGCTGTTAATACATGCCTTAAAAAAAAAAATCCATTTTTTTTAGTTTTATATTCAAAAATGTTTCATTTTTGAATAACCATCCAATATATTATGGAAGCCAGAATATCATCACTCTTTTCTGTTAATCAGATACCCATGCTGATACAACAATGGCTGATAAATTGCAAGATCTTTTCTTATTGACTAAAATAGCTATGGCCAGTTTTGCTGTTGAATGTGGTAAAAAGAAAAACAGAAAAGCCAGTATTGAAGTTTTGTTTCAAAATATTTCACAAGTATAATTTTCTTACTGTTTTTCTTCTCTATTATAAATGTATTTCTGTCTAGTACTGATACTGTTATCTGGCATATTTTTAATAATTAAGGAAAAACTATAGTTTTAAGCAAACATTTTTATTATTTGTATTAATTAATTTTTTCTTTCATTAATCTAAAACACACCCCTCCCATCCCCTTAGGGTTATTTTAAACACAAATATTAAATTTTTAAGATTAAAATAAATAAAAGTGCATGTAAATCAGGAAGTATATGCTATCATGATTAAAAATATTAACATAAGAATCTCAGGATTTTTAAAAGCAGTTTTTTCCAGATTTCTTTTTACTGAATAAATTCAATGCCACTTGCTTATAGGAGTGAAAGTTGAACAAATTTAATCTTGTTTTGTTCATGTTACTTGCAGGAAAAGTTACATTTCAGCAATTCTTATCAGAGCTGGATGTCTGATGTACTTAAAATTGTGCTTGAATTTTTATGAAGAATTGAGGAGTTTGTTACATTAAATTTTTTCAGCTTCAGTAGGGAAGGAATAATTTGTAATCTACTAGATCAAATTAATGTGTTATATTTATATGTGTAAAGTAACATCACATGAAGGCTTAGCTCAACAATGCCATTCAACAGCTGGACAGCTATTTATTAAAAGTGGAAAGCACAGTGTAATACTAAGATACACTCATTTATATCAGTCTTCCTCGTGTGGTAGAATTCATACTTGCTAAGGTTATAATCTTAAAGCTAACCATGAGAGTTTTATAAAAGTTTGTAGGTTTTTTTTGTTTTCCTTCTTTCTTTGATACATATGAAGATATCTCACAAAGACTTTTGGTTGTCATTTCTGGAAGTTAATTTAATTTGCATTCATCCTTCATGGACCTTTTTAGCAGCTGCAAACTCTTTTTTAAAATAATATATGTATATATATTCTTTATATGTATTAACTAAGTTTTTACCTTTAAAAAATACCTCTGCTGGCTGGACAGACTGTAAGTTTCCAAGCTGGATGGCAAAATGCAGATGTGTGATATTCCAGTGCCAGTATTAAGAAGGAGAAAAAAAATAGAAGCATGTAAATTTAACTGAGGCTAATTGCAAACTATATTTCAGAGGGCAGTTAACTTGTGTCTATCTAGTTAAGTTAGGAAATATTTTGAAAACTCAAACTTATCCTGAAATCAGACATTTTTAATTTATTCCTATATAAATTCAAATTTTTAGCCTAAAGTTTGACCCAAAGCTTTCAATTTTGATGTACGAGTAAAAGAAATACATTTGCAAAGTCAACCAAAAGTTTGCAGAAGTTTGTTGTTAAAATTTGCATGTTCCTGGCACCAGGATGATGTCATTATTCCAAGCCCACAAGATGGCGTGCTTTCCCCATCACAGATGAAAAGGAATCTGCAGGTCTTACGGAAGGGAAACATTTTTTTTTGGTGCATGGTACAGCTTTTATGACAACAGCCACAAATAGCTGAGAACTAGCAATCAAACCAAGTTGGATTGTTTCTGTCAGAAACTCTTCTTTGATATTTTGATATCAGAGAAAAAAATAAAATTGTTCTCATTGAACATGAGTATGTTCATACCCATTCCTATTCCTGACACACTGTTAGTTTTCTCTGCTTTCAGATTTCATGTTATCAGTATATTTGAGCTGTCTGATATCAAGAGCTGATTTCACATAGGGTCATACGACCTTGAGTGAAAATTGCATATAAATTACTTTTTGGCATCATCTTCTTTCCTCCATCCCCAAATTTTTCCCCTAATTTGCAAAAAGAAAAATTGAGAAAATTAAAGAGGAAGTCATAGATCCTACAGGATACCGTAGATAAAATTTTGCTAATTTTTTAGAGTAATTTAGAGTAATTTTTTTCATCCCACTGCCATGTGGGATGAAATCAATGATTCAACATGATATAAAAAGACAGTAACAGAATTGTCTGTACTCTGGTAACTCATGCTCTGTATTTTGTGTCTTTAAGATCCCAGTGGATTACAGATTTTTGTCAAATTAATTTTTCTGTGAACTGGAATGTGGATACTGCAAAAAGTCCAGTTCTGATAAGATTAAAAATGTTGGTCTTTTATAGAAGTAATAATTTAAACATTAACTCAGGTTATCATTATGGAATGCAAATCCTTACTCTTATTTTAACCAGCATTTGTTTTATGTTTAGTACATATGATAAGAGACCACTAATATGCATGGACATACCAATTTGCTTCACACTGCATAAATATTCTAGGGCTGTTCTGTGTCTGGGACAGCTTAGCAAAATGAGCAGTTATTCAAAAACTTGAGCTAAAAATGGTGTGGGTTAAAGATCTACAGACATCTCCCAGGTAGCTTTAAGTCACGGACGTTCTTTTCTGTGAAATCTTGTCGCTATTTTATAAAAATGTGTGCTTTATTTTCTGGAACCATGGTTACCAGAGCACTATACAGTAAAGTGATTTAAACTTTTGAAAAGGGAACTGAATGGAATTAATCACTGCAAGCCTATTAAAGCAATGCCAGAGGGATTTTTGTACTAGAGGTTAAGAAAAGACCTTTTATTCCTATCTAGTAGATAAATGGCAAACCCCTCACATTTCTCCTGTGTTTCCACTCTGACAATTTTTGTATTCTTTGGAATTAGTTCTAATCTGCAGTCATCTCCCTCTCCACACACATGAACCTTTTCCCCTATTAAACCCCCTTCCAAAGTCTCACTGTTAAGCAACACAATGCCTCATTTCTCCCAGAAACAATATGGTGACTGTAGTAAATATCCTTTACTAGATACTATGTCCCAGACTCCCAGTTCATCCTTATCAAAGGTGATTTATAAAAGTGGTAATATCTTTTTTTTTTTTTTTCTGGAAGGCAGAAGAGTGTGGAAACAACTTCATTGTGTTACTGTGTGTTTTCTTTTAAGATAGCAGAAAATTTATGGTTTTAACCTATTTCCCACAGTGAGGCAATTACCAATAAATGTTCCATCAGTGCAGGAAGCTGATGTTTTTCTAAACAGATAAAGCTTTTACTGATTTCTTTTTTATTTATTTTTTTAACATAACTAAGAACTTGTTTTTATTTCCTTCCCCAAAGTGTTTTAACAGTTGTGGAAGATAAAGAATTGTTGTGCAATGTAGCTGATACTATTTACTAATATGTGAAAGCTTGTATAATTCATAATAATATCTGTAAGATGACTCTCAGTATGGTTATTATTCCTTTTAGGGCTTTACTTCTTTTAAAATGACCGTATGGACTGTTAGAAGCTATATTTTGGGATTTGACTATTTAAGGAAAAGATTTATGGTTTTCTCACCTATTGGAATGCTTGGAATTGAAGTGTAGCGCTGAATAAATGCAGAATTTACCGTGTGTCAAGCTCAATTGGTTTAATATAAATAATGGATTTTAATAATTATTTAAATTAGCAAGCATAAAACTTTAAATAGCTTATTTCAATCGGCAAACATGGGTTTATATTTGTTTAATCAAAATAGAATTTGAATTTCAATTGCTCAGCACAGTCTGGGACTGCATTTTGCTAACAAGAAAATTATTTAGCCAAGCATTGTCCTTAGTGTTTATGTGACCAAAGCTCCATATGAATCCTGAGTTTTGGACACACCTCCCAAATTTTACTGTAGATTGTTTTCTGTGTTACAATAACCTCCTGCCTTTTTTGGGGGAACAACTGAGCAGGCTTGAGGAGAAAGATTCAAGACTGTAGGATAAATAATAGTGGGAGACCAGAGGAAAATGGGAGAGAGAAGGGAGTTAAAACATGCAGGTTACAAGTATACAGTAGCTAGGAGGGGAGTAATCTGTGATTTCCTTCTCTCCATCCTTTTTGTCAGTCAAGTCACTTTTTACATTTCCTTAGGTAAAAAAAAATATTCCAACTGTTATTCTAACAAAACTTAGAAGAAAAAAACCAAACCTCTGAAATGTTTCAGTCTTCCTGAGAAAGCTCACTGTGAGGAAAAGTCTAATAACATTCTTCTTCAAGCTGTAACTGTGTTGGGATTTCATTGGGTTCCCCAACATTCTGTATTGTTTGCACTGAGTAGTGACACGCTTCAAGAAAATTATCTAATGTGAATTGTCCATCTAGAAAATAAAAACCAGAAGTGAAAAGTGACTTGACATGATAGATGCTTGTCCCATGCTCTGAAACAGGTCACAGGTCCCACTATTACAAAAGCACATGATTTAACTGGTGACTCTAGGTCTTCTGATCTAAAGCTTGTGGTTTTAAACACAGTAGTAAGAGCATTAAGGACTTAGAAAGTGTGCAAAATTCATAATGTAGATGACATAAAATTGGTGGGAGGAGCATGGAAGTGGTATGACCGTAAAGTTATCTACTGTCATGTAAATATCTAATGTCTTCATTATGAAATCAAGAAATATAAGGATCGCAGGATTAAGGTTAAGATAAGTATGTAGAGTTAGAAAGACTCTGGGACATCAACTCTGACTGATGACAAATGTGCTTGTGATATTTTTATCTGAGCATGTTCTGGTACAAACGGACAAGTGCTGATGTTCTCAGTAGAGCAAATAGTCCATGAAAAATTTGACTCTAAATGCTTCAGTAATGTCTTTCTATCTTTATCCAAATGTAGGCTGAGTCAATTATATGGATGAAAAAGAAGGACGAAGAGGAGGAATTTCCAGTGACATGGGCATTGATCAGTTTTTAACTGAAATGTTTCAGGCTGTACATATTGCACACCTTTCCATAGTTTCAATTATTGGAGGTTTATTATATACACACATACACATAGTGGACAAAATTTAATCAAATTGCTTTTGAACAGTAATATTTACACCATTTTTTGTTTTGTGAGTTTATTGTTTATGGTAGGTTGTTCCCTCGTTCAGAGCAAGGTATAAATAGAAGAGTAGTCTACAAAAGCTGGAATCAACTTGTTTCCTTTTTATGGCTTTCATAGATTCTATCTGCATCACCATCACTGGGGAGTGTTACTGAGCTTCAGGCAACAGTTCCAACAAGTTCAACCAGTTTTATTCCTGAAACTGTAGTTGATCGTCTCATGGCACAAGGTAATCAAGCTTGAGTTGTGTATATCATGATGAATACAATGTATTAGCTTGCTCATATTTCAGTATTTGTCCATGCTGTACATTTGTGCAGCTTGCATATTGCTGGAAAAATCATTGATGCTTCTTGTGGCTCTTTTAGAAGACAAACATTAAACACTTCCTCTAAAATGAAATAGGATGAAATAGATTTGACAGAAATAAGTGAAAATTGTTGGTATTGCTTGAAATGTATCTTAAGATTTAGGTTTTATTCCTGGCATCTAGTCACTCTTTCAAAACAATCGTGGTAAAGCTGTCCATATACATACATGCACACACAAGTGCGTACACACACACACACACACAGATGTATACATCATTCTCTTTGTACGTATAAAGATAAAAATGAAAATAATAAAAAGAGGTATAAAATCATTTATGTAGAGAGAGCTATGTACAAATATAAAATATTTTTCTGTTAAGGAATGAGAATTTATTGTTTGCCTCTAACAATTATTAATGTCTGGTAGAGGGAACAGAACTATTCAGAACTATATTCTGTGTCCAATTTTTTTGGTTTGTTTTTTTTTTTTCTCATTCATTCCAGAATATACAATTTAAAAACAGAGAGGACATGAATGTTTTATGAAAAATAAAAAGAAATTTGTTTAATGTAATTGCTGTAATTTAATCCTCTGTGGTTTTGTTTTGTTTGTTTTTAATTAAACACACTCTAGGTCAAAGTGATACAACCATAACAGAATCTCCAACTCAACATGCTTCTCCCATGTCTGCTGCTCTGTCTAAAAAGTGTGGTGTAGTCACACCTGCCCTATTGTCAGCTGTTTGCAGCCTTCTTCACAATCTGCTGGTTGTCATGCCAAAAGATACTGGAATTGCTCTCCAGCAAGCACATTTGCTAACAGCTCTCAGCAGGTATGAGATCAATAACTGTTGAGCTATAAACAAGGTGTAGCAATAGAGATTCAATTGAGATCTACTTGTGTTTCTTACCAAAATTGTTAAACATGTCGGTGATTCAATTTGTGGTGTCTGTCTTGTGCAGGATGACTGTGTTACTCTCATAATGTTCTAGGTTTTTGTCTAGATGACGATTTAGTCATCCTTTTTGGATGGGTAATTTTTAGTTTATTTTTTAGTAAAACAATACCTAATATATTCGGGTATTTGGAATTGCAGATCATTTCAGTTGAATTGCATGAAATATTTTGAAGATGAGCCAAGGACTCTCACACTAAAAGAGTGTAAATAACACTGGCCAGATTTGGGAAAGTATGAATGATAAATCTTAGTGTTCTGATTTTTTTTTAAAGGAACTACTTCAAAATAGTCTTCAGATTGTATTTCATGTTTTCACTTCTACCATAAAGAATTCTTTCATCTGTAGAAGATGTTTGGAAGTCCTGAAATGAAGCATGAAAAATTAGTTCAGTTTTTTTGCAAAGGTTTTCAAGAGCTTTTATAGTTGGTCTTCCTAGTGCAAATAATGGAAAAAATGAAACAAACCCAAACAAACAAACCTCCAGCAACTCTGGTTTGAAAATAGTTTATAATATATCAGAGCTGTTCATTCTTCGAGAGAAAAGAAAATAAGCAATCAAATAGAAACAATTGATTTTTGCCAGTACAGTAACAGCTATTGGAATTTATATTAGTCTAACTATTTTGAAACAACTTAACTGCATTTATAGTTGCCATTGCACTAGACTTTCTTAAAATGGTGGTGTTTACCAGTAAGTGCTTCTTATTTTATTTTTACTGTTTATTTATATTGTTCTCTTTTATGGAATGTTAAGTTAGTAGGATGTTTAATTATTAAACGGTATTTCTAACCAACTTTATTTTATTTTAGTCTTGTAAATGCTAATCTGGTTGAGAGATATATCATGGAACTGAAGACTCCATTGGGTCATCCATGCCATATAGAACATGTAAAAGCTCAGGTTAGAGAAGCATTTGTTACTTTCTAATTTTTTGAAATTATGAAATTAATTATGTTAGCATAATCTATATCATTAACATAGTCCAGATGTGCTGCTATAGGCTACACTCATGTGAATCTCTGCGCTTTTATCAAGGCTTAAGTGAAAATAAACCATTTCATTCAATACATAATTATTTTCTGTGTTAGAATTATGTTAGAACCATAAAACTGAAAATGAGTTGTGTTTTAAAAATATAAATTGAGTTTAGCCATTAAAGAAATTATATAATAGAATTTCTTCATGTGGTATTGAAGTACAAGTCAGATATAGTTAGCCCAAAATATTATGAATCAGTGGATATAATGTGAATAAATTTAAAATAATGTGGAAAGTGTAAATATATGGCTTTATTTCATATCTTTCTGTAAATATTTAACAGGTCATAATACTACTTCAGTACTTGTCATCTGTGTCCAGGCTTCTGAAATCATGTTTATTGATGGACTCTCAGCTTGTAATCCAGAATGAACTGATGAAACCTCTCTTGGAAAATACCATCAGGATTCTTACCATGCGCCCCAAAGATGGGTTAGGTAATAAAGTACTTTGTTTCCAGTATAACCAGACAGAGACAGGTCTTCATTTATAGACCTCCTTCATGTAAACTGACACTTGCTGTCAGGCTTAGCTTTCCAGGTTTGTGCACGTTTGTAAATGCGTTGATTTTCTATGTTGTCTTTGCAGATACCAAGTTAACATCTGTACTTCATGAAACATGGGTAGACTGTTTCAGCCTTCTAGCTACATTATTGTGGAAAAGTGGCCAGATATCATTTCCATCTGTGACAGCTGCCCTTACAAATCATTGTACAGCAGTAATGGGTAATGACTGTTCTTGGGTATATTTTAACCTAGCAACTAAGAAAACAAACAATAGAAAAGAGTGTCATTCTTGTTTAGATGCTATTAAGTAATGACCAATGAGAAATCCAGAATGAAAACCAGATATGTCCAGAGCTTGACTGACTTGTTTTGTTAACTGAATCTTTATAACTCCTTCTACTATCATCAGACAAACTTTTGAACATCCAGATAAATTCAGAAGTTTTCTTTGCATGTGTGGGTTAGTGATTTTAGTTGCAAACTTTAGCCAAATGTGGTATTTGTGAAATGATCCATTAGCACTTTATTTTTCCCTATTTTTTTTAATATCTTGCATAAAATGAAAGCAAAGGGAGATAAGAGATGTGGGAGTTCAAGCTTATTATACAGGGGTTTGTTTGTTTCTTTTTTTTTTTTTAATTAGTATTCTAACATTAGTTACTTGCATAGTCAGACAAGATTCTGTGACATGTTTTAATATTAAAGTATGAGCACAGTCCAGACAAGTTTGTGATTTCAACCAGGTGCATGGTAAGTGATCTAATGAATCCAAATCCAACTGTACATAAAGCAACTGATAGATACTGTTGGTTTTATAACAAAAGCCGTTGAATAAAGCGAGGAGAGTTCAGAAAATTGTTGAACAAATGAGTGATTTGAGTGAAATGGAAATTACTTTTTTTGTTTTACAGTCAAACTAATGCAGAGCAATTAATTTGTTCAAACCTTACAAAACTCAAACTTTTCTTTCATAAATTTTTTAAAGACTTACTAAATGCATAGAATTTATAGTATTCCTTGTGCTGTGCACAGGTATTCCTGCCTCTTGGCTCACACACTTCATTTGATAAGTCTTTCTGAGTTTCAGAGCACTTGAGCTTTATTCATAATGAAATGTTTTGTTTAACCTTTCAGATACCATTTCTGATTGTATTCATCTGTCTACCACATATCCTGCTTTATATATGGCTAGTTTACAGTTCCTCTCCGTCCTTTTGAATGAAGAAGGAAGAAGACAGCTCCAAGATAAACCGAGTGGATGTCAGAATCCAACTATTAGCTTTCTTCTGGAGCATGTTGAAGGATGCCAGGCATCAGTAACTCATCTTACTGCATTAATTATTCAGGTATTTAAAATTAGACATTTTAAAATACAAAATTTTTGCATTTTTCTATTTTATTAAAAAAGAATATGCAGTTACCTAATGAAAAATCAATTATTTCCAGTTCTAAACAAAGACATCTTTAATTTGACACATCTATTAGACTCATTTTTGAAATTCATGTAATAAGATGGAACAACTGCAAAGAAGCAACTTCTAGGAAGTGAGTTGCAAGGCAATTATGCTGCAACAATACGGTGTGAAGTCTTGCACAGAGATGATGATATAGACATAGAATATCTCTGGCCAAATACCAATACACGTTTTTCCCCCCCGATTTTCCAAACATGTAATAATATTATTAAGGTTGGTTTTAACAGCTGCCTTTGTAAAATTTTTCAAACAAAATGAATCATTAAGCCTTCTAATTCATTCCATGATAACATAAGATGAGTGTTGTTGTTTTTAAGGAGCACATATCAATGTATTTTCCAACCTAGTTTTACGTTGGCCAGGTAGCGTGTTTTTGCTAATTCTTTTAGGACCTTGTTGCCCAACATAATATATATTGGTGACAAGATGGTTTTTTCCTAGATATTTATTCTGAATGTTCTGTCTTGATTAATGTAATCTCATTATTCTAATTTATACTTCTATACACTACCCTAAAAGATTCTTTTACCTCCTTTTTTTTGCATCCTTCATTTATTTATGGATTGTTAAAATGTCTTGTATTACTTAGTAATTACTTAGTAATATAGTAATACTTAGTAATAACTTGTATTACTTAGTAATACGCAAAGTTACATATGCAGTTTGTCACTGTAACAATAATCATGAGCCTTGATTCAAAGTGTAGTGTTTGTGTGAAAGATGCACATTTCATATAATGTAGCTTATGATTTCTAATGTTCTGGAGTCATTGTCTTGCAACTATTTTGGTTAATAAGTATCGTAGTACTATTTTGCTATGTAAAACATAATTTATTTGACATTTATTCATGCATTTTGGATAGTGTGACCAAAATAATGTTCTCTTAGTATCATTTCATCTCCTCTCTTCCTGTGGGTGCTGAATTCTTGTAGAATAACCTTACTCCTGCCAAGAATTGTCCTGATCTAGCTAACATCTGTCACATACACTGTGTTCCTTCGCTGCTGTGTTGCAGCACGGTGGCTCTTTAGCCTCTAAACAGAGATTTCACACTGGATCTAGTAAAAACATTTGTAGTCTAAATGTAAATTTTTTTTGGTGGTGGTTATAAATGCAGAACCCAGTCCATGCTTTGGTGTTTTAATTTGGTGTCAGTCGTCCTTATCAGTGAGCAGTTGGGGTTTTTTCAAATTATCAACTTACTAGTCTTTATTCCTTGACCTTTTCACTCCTAGTTACAGTGAATACTTTAATAAATGATAATCCTAGAGCACACATTGAAATTCTATTGCATATTAAAATTTGAAAAATTTCTTAGGCCATTAATACATGATGTAAGTAGGGGTAAAATCTGTGGGGTAGGTACTCACAAGATTTCTGCCTGAAGTATAGTGTTTTTCTTAAGATGGTGTATTTCTGGCTAACTTTAAAATACGTTTTTCTTTTTATTATGATCCAGCAATTGTTCTTATTTTACTATATTCTTCTGATTACAATGCGTGTCATTTGCCATTTTATTGGATGTTAGTATTGGCATGATATTTTAGGGAAAATTGCTAGATGGAAAAAATTATCTAGTGGATAATATATGAAGCATAGACAGCTCCTTGTCTTTCAACTATCTTTTTATATGACTCCAGGTAAATATTCCTTCGAAAACACAGAGTTTATACTTATGTTGTTAGAAAAGGTTTGATGCTAACAAAGGCCTCGCAAAAATAAGACAAACTACTATTTTCAGTGTTTAGAAGATTATCTAAAATAATTATCAGTGATATTTTTATTCTAAGGAATTTCACTATATTTAATGTCTCTTCTTCATTATTGTGTTGAAGGAAGGTAAGATTGCACTAAAGGCACATCAATGAATTGTCTGCAATAGCAAACCTTGAATAGGAGAAGTCTGGAAATCTTGGGCTGGGAACCTAGGTAGAATGTTAAAAAAAAAGTAAGAGAAGCGGGCTTATGAGCAAAAGAAGAGAAATTTAATTTTAAAAATCCATTTTAATTACAAAAAATAGTGAAACACTTTAATGCAGACCATCTATAAACATGAATATATATAGAAAGAACTCCAGATAGGAATGTAGTGATGAATCATCCAAATGAAAATGTACACTATGACAACCTATTAATAGATATAAATACTATTTTTAATATGGTCACTTTTTCATTTTGGTACTGAAATTGCATTTTTTGTAGGTCTGTGAAAGAAAATCTTCAAAGGATGTGCTGAAAGAAGTTGCTACAAATGCACTGCTGTCTTTGTTAGCTGTCAGTAAAAATGCCCAGAAATGTGCTTTGGAAGGTGAGCATTTCAAAACGTATGTTAAATGATTTGCAAATCAAATGCTTGCAGGTGTTTTACATATTATTTTTAAATCATAATGGTTTTTATCAAAGCAAAAGACCTAGTTTCAGTGGCAGGGCTTTTTTTCAGATTTTTGTTATGAAATCTTATTAATAGTTAAAAGTTTTCAGATGCAAATAAAATATTATGTTATAGCCAGTCTAAAACCTTGTGGTGAACTCACAGCTCTGTGTTAGAGTGAGAAGAGTCCCGTGAGCTTTTACCACTAATGGCATGTTCATCCATTTGAAACTGGAGATTTTTTACTGGCAGTGTCTTCCATTTCTTGTTTTACGCTATGCCGATACTTTTGTATGTGAAAGTATGCCCTGTGTTCTCAGTTCTGGCTGTAGCTAGACAAGAAGAGACTTCGTTTTCTCAGCTCTGTTCTTCCCTGCCTCTTTGTTTATTTAGTCCCATTTTACACTTTAAGTAGGACCTTCTTCCCTTGCTATGCAGTATCTTTAATGCCTAAATTTACAGTAGTAAACCAACTTCTAATCAATGGCTTTTTGTAGCCTCTAGAATACAGGGGAGAGGGCTTAATTTGCTTTTCTCCTGTGTCATGCATTTAATACCTTCTGACTAGTCTAAGTTCACTTTGTCTTTGGTGCTTTCTTGTTGCTTATATCTCCCACTTGGTTTTTTTTCTGCTTTTTAAACCTACACTACATTGAAGTAGATAGCCTAGACATATCTACTGAATATCTGATCCCAGTAGGGGCAGAAAACACTGAAGTTCAAATCCTGTGCCTTCTGCTCTTTCTCAGTGTACTGGTGCTGTACTCAGCCCTTACTTCAGTCAGGGTCCTTCTTCTGTTGATGACCTACTAGATCATCTAAGATCTGACTTCCTGTGAAGGCACTTCCACTTCAGGAAGTGCATCATGTTCTGTGCTTGAGCAGTCTTCCTTGCCTTGTCATGTAGCACAGATCTTAGAAAAAGAGGAATAGGACTTCTGGGATTCGAACCAATATCCTTAAGACACCTGTTCAGCTCTTAAGGACTACTTTAAGTTAAATATGCCAAGTCCTGCACCTTGAAAGGAACAACCACTTGCAGCAGTAGAGGTTGATTGGAGAGCTGAAAAGGGCCTGGTAGGCAGCAAGCTGAATTTGAGAAGACTTAGCAGCATCCTGGGCTGTATTAACAGGAACACAGCCAGCAGATCAAGGGGAAAGGATTACCTTTCCTCTACTTGCCACTAGTTACACTAAATCTAGAACACTTCATCCAGTTTTGCCCCAGTACAAGAAATGTCAACAAACTGGAGTGAGTTCAGCAGAGGGCCATTCTCATGTCTAGTCTGTCTGCTCTCTCATAATTTAAAATGATTACCCCTTATCCTATTGCAACAGGCCCTGCTAGAATGTTTGCCCCCATCTTTTATATGCTCTTTTAAAGAACTGAAAGACTGCAATCAGGTCTCCTTGAAGCCTTCTCTTCTCCAGGCTGAATAATTCCAGCTCTCTCAGCCTGTCCTCATAGATATATTACATCCGACCCATCATTATTATGGTCCTCTTCTGGCCTCTCTCCAACAGGCCCTTCCTGTGGTGGGGGCCCCAGAGCTAGATGCAACACTCCAGGTGGGCTCTCACCAGAGAGGAGTAGAGGGGCAGAATCCCCTCCCTCACCCCGCTGGCCATGTTGCTTTTGATGCAGCCTATGATGCATTTGGCCTTCTAGACTATACATACACATTGCTGAGTCATGTCCAGCTTTTCATCCGCCAGCAGCCCCAATTCCTTCTTAGCAAGGCTGCTCTCAATCCCTTTATCCTCCAGCCTGTATCAATACTTGGGATTGCCCCAACCCAAGTCCAGCACCTTGCACATGACCTTGTTGAACATAATGAGGCTCACCTGGACCCACTTCTTGAGCTTGTCCAGGTCCCTCTGAATGGCATCCCATTCCTCAGGTGTGTCAATCACACTGCTTAGCTTGGTGCCATCTGAAAACTTGCTGAGGGTGCACTTAATCCCACTGTGCTATTGGTGAATGCATTAAACAGGTCCCAACGTGAACCCCTGAGGGACACTACTTGTCAACGGTGTCCGTCTGGACTTTGACCCATTGACTTCTACCCTCTGAGTGAGCATCTAACCACCTCAGCCACTGTACAGTCCACTTGTCAATTACATAACTCTGATTTGGAAGGATGTTGTAGAGAACCATGTCAAAAGCCTCAAGGAAATCCAGATAGACGGTATCTGTAGCTCTTACTTTGTCCCCTCATGTAGTCACTCCATGACCTTGTAGTGAATTAAAGACTCTAGATCCAAAGAAAAGAGCCTAACTCAAAATTTTGCATTTGAGTCACCTGAACAATTGCTTTCCCTTGTTCCACTGCAGGGGCAGCAAATCTGCTGCACCTTATTAGGGAAGGGTTTGGTAATATAAATGGGTATCCTAATTTCTTGAAGCTTCACTCTTCTAAGCAGCATCATTGAAAATATCCTGAAGACTTATGAGTTGTTACCCTCTCCTTCTCAAATCATCTTCCTTTCTCAATCTTACCAGTCCTTCTTTTTGGCATTCCTCTCCATGGGACTCTGTTACAAGAGGACTCAAATATATTCTGGCTTCTCGAGATCATTCAACTGCATGCACTTCATCTCAGGAACTGTTAGTTACTTCCTGATATCAAGCAGATAACAACAAGATCATTGCCAGAAAGATATTTTGTGTTTCAACGTTTTTGATTGTGAATGTAATTATAAATGTTACTGGTTTTTGTCTTCCAGCTGGCCTGATAGACAGCTGTATAGAAAACATGAAGCACATTCATGCACAGCTGAACTTGGATTCCCTAAAGCCTGGGAAAGCACAGAGAAAAAAGGTAGCTATAAAAGCCAGAAGACTGATATGATAAGGCACTTCCCAGCTCTCTTTCATTTGGTTTGTTTTTATTTTCTTGAGGCAGATAATGATTGTATGTGTCACGGATGAGACAGTTAATGATAACTTGTAGTGGATCTGGAGACTTCCGTAAGGTCTTACTAGGTCTCAGCTTCCTTTTCCAACATGGAGATGACTGCTACTTCAGGAATGTCAATTGGAAAATCACATCAGTTCACGTGCTTAGTCTTGGGTGTTTGCTGGACAAAGCCCCTGGGCACATACTGGTGTTTTCCTCCATGCACCTCTCTAGCCCTCAGGATCTTCTCCCACTTTCAGGGTTCTT
Organism: Pyrocephalus nanus; assembly: GCA_038380795.1. Lineage (NCBI taxonomy): Eukaryota > Metazoa > Chordata > Aves > Passeriformes > Tyrannidae > Pyrocephalus > Pyrocephalus nanus. Next base: position 13,079,797 of record CM076261.1, on the reverse strand, counting down.
CCTCCAGCCAGGATTGTCATGTTCTTTTTTTTGTTTTCTTTCCTTTCTTTCAGAGACAGTTTCTTTTCAGGAATCCTTTTTGCCACACACTTTTTTTCCTAGAACTCCAAGCTCCTGTTTACCATAAGTTAATCTATGTGTGAAGTACAACACATGATCAGCCTCTGAGTTACTGGTTTTGTCTCATGTCTTTTCATTAATTGGAGGATTCAGGACTTCCCACTTTTAGTCTAGGTTATCAGAATTAGCAACTAGCTCATTCTGGATGAAGCCAGCAACTAGAAAGCTTCTGATGAAAGGTCAAAGTTCAGTTTCAGACATTCACAGATATACACAAACATCCTTTTGTAATCTGTCAGTGCTTGTAATTTATGATATTTATGATATCAGAGTACTGTATTGTTTTCAAATATAGTTGGACTTTTCGCTGTGACTTCATGGTTCTATCCAATCCAGCTAATTTTCCCCATCTTGTTTCCACAATAATAATTTTTGTTTTTCTCAAGTTTTCTTTCTCATTGTCTTTCAACCAGTGCTAGCCATTTTAGTTTTGTCTATTCCTGTGTCAGTCAATCTACCTCCCATCCCAAAACTAGTTTCAGTCTGCTTATGAATGCAAATCATAGTTTTTTTTACTCTCCACCTTCTCCTATTGTCTGGCTTCCAATTCTACTTTTTGTTCTGTTCTCCTTCAAACTTGGTCTGGACATCTGCGCTTCTTGTCATTAAGTCAATTGTCCCTGGTTTTAACTTCTTGCCAGTTTTTATTTTAACCTCATTCTTGCGGTCCCTTCTACTGCCTGCACTCCCAGTTTCTTTTCTCCATTCACTATTTATTTATTTAGCGGTTTTTTTAACTTTCTTCCAGTTATTCCAGACTCTCATATCACCCAGCTGTTCTTTACCACATCTAGATATGTCTTACCATTATACAACAAATTCATAAGTTTTTTGTTACAATCTGGGTATTTTCTGCCACTTTCATCTAACAAAATTATTAAAATACAGGCAGTAACCTCTGCTGTCAAGTTTGGTATCTTGTCCACTCCCACATAAAGCAGAAAATGCAGAGAACATCTTCCTGCAGAGTATTTTGGCATTTCTTCAGCTCAGTAGTATTTTTCTGAGGTTTTGACACAGACATTAGCCTTGATATTTGAAAGTGTGGAATTGTGTTTTAAAACAATGAACTCTTAAAAAATTTTGAGTTTGACCCTGACATTTGAAGGCTACAGTATTTTTTCTTTAGAGCTGCTAAACACATTTATTATCCCTTCTTCAAGGGTTGGAGGCCGAAAGATGTCCTACCCTGGATATGTCTTGGAAGGTTGAAGTCAGCTAGTTCTTTGTATTTTTTTTTGGGTGAGAAGAGGGAAGCTGGGGATATTTGCTCCTCTGCTAAACATAGAAGGAATATAAAACTTGAAAGAAATTAGAGGAAAGGAGCCTCTGAGAAAGGTCAGAAAGACTGTTTATGTTTAATTAAAAATTCTTTGAAAGATTTGCAAGACTGTGGCAGATTTTCCTGCTCAGCTGAGACTGTAGGTTGTTACGTCACGTGTAAGCGTATGAAAGCATCATATGTGGTGCATAATGACAAAGAGTTTCATGTGAAGGAAACTGGAACATTGCTTTCATAGTAGATGTAGCTGATCATTCACAAAACCACCCCTCAGCCCACTCACTTCAAGGCACAACTCTCAAAAAGAAGTTATGAGAGCTGCTTTTCTTTTTTTTTCTTTCTCATTTTTTTCATTTAACTGTTGGGAAAAATGTATTTGACCTAGCTTCATTCTCAGGGCAACATATGTGTTTTAGCTGATATTCCTTTTATTTCACAATAATTAGCTAACCAAGAGCATGAAAAGTACTTGCAAATGGCCAAGTTTTGAAAAAAGGCCTTAGGATCTTAGTAAAAATGAAGATATCCTAAACCAAATAAATACAACAGTGCTGTCAACACAATCCATAACTTTTTCAACCTCGTAGAAGTTTATACATTAAATATGAGTTATAGCTTGTGGCATTTCAGAGTTACTATATTTATTAACTAAATTAATGTTACGGTTTCGGAGAGGGGAAGGGAGCGGACCAGCTCGGGGTTCGCAGCTCTGCTGTAGACACTGAAAGCAGCAGAAGGCTGCAGGCGAGCACTGCCCCACACGCGCCTACGCAACCCGAAATAAGAGGAGGCGAGACGCAGGTGTGAGGCAAGCATCAGCCAGGGCTGATCTCACTTTATTAAAACAAAATGGAGGGGTTTATAGAGTTAAGTAGGGAAAATACTGGAAGGAAGGTGGAGCATGCAAATCCACTCACAGTGATAGGTAAGGAGTAGATGCATATGCATAAAGGATAAAAAACCAACAGGGTAAGAACAGGGATTGGCTGAGCCGCCGTGGTGACACGAACTGTCCAATAGTAGCTGACACTGTCTCCTCGGCTCGTAGTCCATGGCAACCACTTGTAACATGGTGACAATTGAGGCTTCAGCCCCACGATGATTCTTTGCCTAAAAGTCACTTACAACACAAACTATTGTGCCACTACAATTATGTTATCTAAAAGGTAAAAAACTACAAACCCCACCTCCAACAAATTAATACACAGAGAATTCCTTGGAATAACATTTTGGAGATAGCATTTTATTTAGCTGAAAGTGAGACAAACCAGTTATAAAATGTATTTGTAATGATGATTTGTATGTTTCTTCTTTATCTCTACACCTGACTTTCATTAACCTTTGGGGTATAGATGGTTACTTCATTCCTAAATGTCATCAACTGTGCATGTTATGATTTATAAGCACACCTTATTGCTTCACCTTGTCTGAGATTAAGCATGAATCCTATTTTACATTTTTGTTCCTTTATAAGACAGAAATATTATGCTGTGGTGTACAGGCTTGTTGGAATTTGATCATCTTTCATAAGTGTTTTACTGTGTCAACCTTATAGAAGTTAGGTCAGCAATCATTAGCCTCTAGCATCACAGCTCTATCATGAAGATGGATTTTTTGTTTACTTGTATACTTTAATCTCAGTATAGTAGCTCACTGTCCAATGGTCTGTATTTATCTTTGTGATATTCTTATTAGGTTGGAAGCTATTTCCTTTATTAAGAATGGGAAGCTAAGACCCTGGGAATATAAGGATGGATTAGTCTGACCAAATGTAGAGATCTGCAAGACAGAGTTAGTTTAACCTTGTTTTTATCAGAGGAAGAAAAAGGTGCTTCTCGGGAGTGATTCATTTGACTTGTTTTAGGATGTCTTTAGAATGGAACCAATACTTGGAAATGTTTCCACCCATTCTTCATTAGTTGTAAGAGAAATGGAGCAGATGTCTGCATTTGGTCAGATTAGTGCCCCTAGAAATAGTATCTGTGGGTTATAAGAGAGATGAGGATGACTCTAAATAACTTGTTATAAATGTCTTTAGTAAATATGCTGAAAGCGAGCTGAGATGAATCCTACTGAGATCAGAAGAAAACTGCAGAAGAGATGTGACCCAAATGTTGATGCCTTAGAAATCTCTTTTCTCCTTGTATAAAATTCATTCTCGTCTTATGTTGACAATCTTCAATTATTTTTCTCTGGATAGGAGGAGAACCTTCTCAAGGAGTTAAGGTGTTCTATGCAGCTCCTCAGGAACTGTCTCTTTCAAAATCAAGAATGCAAAGTAAGTATTCTTATATTGAAGTAATGTGAGCACATTCACTTAGTGAATGAAGATGATTTTTTTTTTTTTTTGTCCTATGAAGTTGTTTACAAGCTGGCTATATTTAAGTTTAATATTGATAGCAAGAAGTGCTTCAAATTTCACTGTTATTCCCAATTTCCAAGAATATTTCATACATGCATTAAGAACTCTATGGTCTTATTGAAACATCATCACCCAATGGTTTCAGACGTCTATTATCTTTCATATCCACTTCTGTTTTACTTAATTAAATAATTCTAATTTTCAAAGAATATAATATGAAAAAGAAATGTGGAGAAAAGTGTGAGGCCACCAGAAAGGCACATAGAAATAACTTCAGATCTTGGAAAATGGTTTTCTTTCCTTATTCCTCTCTCCTTATTTTCTTTTCCTTTCTGAAAGGCAAAAAAACTCAAACCAAAACAAAAACCCAAACAAACGAACAAAAACAAACCCTAAGTAATAATTTGCCATTTACTTTTCTTTGTCTGAGTTAAATTGCAGTAATCTTCTACAACACAGTTTTGTTTCCATCTTGATTTTTAAAAAATTTTTCTTGTCCATTTCTTCTTTTCATTTCACATTCTTTGTCTTTTTTTCTGTTCAAATTCCTTTCAACTTCAGTTCTTCTGCCTACCTGTTTTTTCCATGGGGAAAATACTAGATTACCTTTTTAATTTTTTCCTGTATTCTTTCTGATCACTGTTCTTGCTCTTTCTTATTGCTGATACCATTCACACATTTATTTTCATTTTCTCTTTCACAGTTTAATTTGTCTTGGCATTGTGTTACTTGTGCTATTTATATTTGTTCTACTTTTAGAACATACATTAGTGGAACTACAAGATTTCCTGACTTTCTAGAAGTACCCTTTTTCTAGGGCATGTATTAACATTCCTTTTGTATCAAGAACACCTGTTTCTGAATAAGCAATCTAATGATCCCCAAGGTCCCCATAACTTGGTTGTTCCATAATCTCAGCTAAGATTATTATGGAAGGTTTTTCTTGTTTTGATCAGGATCTGCAGAGACAATTGCTTGGAGGAGAGAAGGAGGTTTCTGTTGATAACTGAATATTTCTATCATTTGCTCTGTACCCAACTGCACTTTTATGTTTCTATGCTTTTTGAGTTCCAATAATTACTTTAGTTGGAGTTGAATAAAACTATAGAACAGAGAGCTCTTGAACAATCAAAATTGGAATGAATAAATCTTTACTTTTGTTTCCATGTCTCGGGTTTTCTCTTGCATAGAGTTAATTTCATTGGTGTTGATATGAGAGTGTCAGTTCTCTGTATAATCTTTTAAACCATAAAATAAAGCATAATATAACACAAGATAAGATTAAAATATGCTTTTCTCACTCTATACTTCATTTTCAAAGTATTTAAGAGTATAGTTGTTTAAATTCTTCCTCAATTCTTCCTGTAGGTGGCAGTGCTCAAAGCTCATCTTGTTCCTATTCTGCATTCACTTTGGCCGTGGTTTTTAACAGATGACTCCTCAATGCAAATAGCTCTGCATTTGCTTTGTGTCTACACTGCAAACTATCCTGAAGGTATGAGTCACTTTGTGATGTAAAACATCGAAATATTTTTTCCAGAATAATTAAAATGGAAAAGCATAATAAAAATAAAAGAAAGTTTATTAATACCATAAGAGGAAAGTATAAAAGTGCTGGTTTGTCAAAGCCTATAAAGAGTTTTGATTTTAGTGCATTCAGGGCTTTTATTCAGATCCTGTTTCCAACTGTTGGATTTAGCAAGAGTACAACTGTACTAAAGGATTAAATAGCATTTAATTCAAACCATTATGTTGAAGGTTTCACTGAATGTCCTACAACACTGAATAGTTATATTATAGAAGTACTACTCTAGGAATTCTTTGATAGAGAACAGTGTATGAGTACATTACATGGTTTGTACTTCTGTCCTTATTGAAAACATTCTGGTTTTAGAATAGTCAATATTAAATTTAATATTTTGTATTAAATTTCTTCCCTTTATGCCTTGGACTCAGTAGCTTGCATTTGTTTATTTTTCATAAGGATTCTCTTCTTCATTTCAGCAAACCTTTTATTTCCATTGATAATTATCCCCACTGTAAGAAACCTGATCTTTTTTCTAGTATAGATTTTTCCTATTCCATACACTGGTCATTTACTCAGAAAACGCTTTGCTAGTGCCTTGAAGAGACATGTAAGTGTTCTTTCTCCTGGACAAGATACCATAAAAGAGTTAACAAGGTTAAAATATATTAACTGAAACGTCTTTTGAGTTTTTTTCACTCTTTTTAAGTTTATGTTTCCAGACCTAAATGATCTTGTAATGGCTTTTCTTCATAAAGATTTTTTTTTAATATGAACTGAAGAAAGCTCAAATGTATATTAGTCAACCACAGGGTATAAAATTTAAATATAGTGTCCTGTCATGTGCAAGAAATCAAGCTGAAGTTCTAATGGTCTTTCTTGTTTCTTAACTCTGAGTGACTCTAGGCTGCATTTTTTTTCTTGCTGATAAGAGCAAGTGTTCTCTGATCAATCATGGTTTTGTCTTTCTGTTCAGAATAGGTGGTTTATAGTAGGTTAATTTACCTACTCTGAACTGATTAATCACTTCCCCTCAGTGTAGACAAAGAAATGCATGTAGATATTTGTAACAGTTAAAAACTGTCTCATTTTTGTTTATTTTTACCATCTTAGAAGTTAACCTTTGTTGCAGATGGCAAATGCCACTAAACAAAAAGGTTTATATCTGTATTTGTGCATAAGCATCAGGTTGGTAATGACAGGTGCAGACAGTGCTTTTATTTCTCAGAAAAAATATTTTAAAAAACTTATATTAGTCCTTTCAAATTATACAGATCTGTTTTCTAAACCAGTTTCAGAGGATTCTTTCAGATTCTGTTGCCAAATATTTGTATAATGCCCTAGATACAATGTTCCGGTTTTTAAGGAGACACTCTGAGGCGGAGCAATGGCTTCTGTTTAACAGCAGAATTGCCTCTTAGATTCTGGAACAATAGAGCAGTAGATGCCTATTCCAGTAAACTGCCATATTCAGGCAAGTTTCTATTTAAACTGTTTCCCGTTGAGTTCATTGTGGTTCAAAGAAAAAATACATAACAAATCCTTTAAAAAATTCCATCTCAACTTTAAGATGCTGGATTCTCTTTCTATAGGTTTTTCTTTTGAATAGGTGTCTGCATTTGTAATATGCTGTTTCATTGTTTTAAGGTTGTGCTTCACTTTGTTGGACCAGTGGTGGACAATCCTCACTTCTGTCTGCACGAGGTGCAGCTGGCAATTCATTAATGCATAACATCTTGAGATTGGCTTCCCAAGTGTCAAATGATAACAGCCCAGTTCAGCAGGTGGTGTTTTGTCTAATTTCCAACCTTGCTCTATCCCATGACTGTAAAGGCATTATTCAGAAGGTAAGTAAATAGCAATGTGATGGTTTCAGTTTCTTTTTTAATAAATGCTCATCTTTCAATATGGATTGTCCTATGATCATATAGAAATGCTTCTGCAGGAATCAAAACCATTTTGTCTTCTCAGTTAGTTGCGTTACTGTTCCCTACGAGCAGCATGAAATTCAGCTGTATTCATAGTCTGGACAGATGAACCTTTTATAACCTCTCAGTTTCGGTGGGGTGTAAAATTTTTAATACCCATATATATAATAGCAATCACTAGTGGATCATGAAAGTGAGCATGCAGTAGAACAAACTGCACATGAGTAAACAAGAAAATAAACATGGCATAAATCATTAGGTATACTGTGTGAAACATAATCTTTATGGAAGTTGTAGACAAGATGTTCTCTATGTCAGTAATTGGATGTTAGATAGAAATCTATTCTTGTTACACCAATGTATGTAGTGTCTTTTTTTTAATTTGTATATAGAATAATCCTTTCTCTGTTTTATCAAATGTTATTTGAAAAATCTGTTTCTCTTAAACTTTGATCATTTAAATTAATTCAACACCTTGGGAAAAGAAGTCAGGCCATGTAGAAAGTCAGCTGTGTAGTGACATAAGATGAGCTAACACAAAAGAAATTAGAAAAAGTTACTTATTTTTAGGTTTTTTTTAGTAATTTAATAATTACAACCATTTCTTTCAATCTATTACCAATTTTCTGTGCATGGACCTTATTACCTGTTAGAAAATGGAGGGAGAAATATGATTTTTGTGATGCTAATTATGAAAAACCTGGTCATAAAGTTGGAAAATGGCTAATACTCAAACTCTTTGATAGAGATGAAGAATTTGAAAACTTTTTTGTAGCAGTTATGTTCTCTGAATTGTTCTTGCTTTTGCTCTCTGCAGACTTTCAGTCTAGTGTGATAGTCTTTACCTGAGCTCTCCTTTCTTAAGTGTAAGCAATGCCATTCTGTGAAAATTAAATCACCAATATTATATTCATGTGACAAAAACAATGAGTTTGTATGGTGGGTTGTTTGCTTTTGACCAGGTGCTTGTATATGTTGTCAAGGTTCAGTGAGGTAGGGAATTTATCATCAGTGGACTTTGTCATCACAGGAATTTGTTAGAACATCTCCCTCTTGCAACATGGTGATACACTTGCTCAGCATCTCTTTAAAGTGGAGGCAAACCCTGAGACAGAACTGTGCATTGATATGACATACAATTTTTCTTCAAATCTTGCAAAAAAAGAAGGCATTCCTATTGCTGTCAGTGAAGGAAGGAGTGGTGCTGTAGGTCCTTATGAGTCACTTCGAACTTGAGATATTATTAACATTTGCTAATAACACATGCAGTAATAAATAAGAAATCGAGAATACATTATCTGAGTAGTGCATTGATTCACTTAAAAATGATTCTAGATTATTTGTGGGCAGAAATGCTAAGTGGAAACCAAAAACTTATATAGTGGTAGAAATTAGCCTTTAAAGAAATACATTGTGCTGGATCAAATTTTATGTATCTACAGTACATAAATTATTATAGAAGAAAATTTATCTTACCATATTAACTTTTGAACCTGGAAGTAGATTCTTTTTCAAATGTAATTCTTTCAAAAGTCCTTGACTAATAATGTGTTGCCTGAAATATGTAAATGAAATAGTTTTTGGTCAAGTACATAGATTGGAAGGTCAAACAGCAGCGAACAAGCCATGGAATACTGTAAATTCTAACATCCTTTTTCTTTCTTCTGACAGAGTAACTTCCTGCAGAACTTTTTGTCTCTTTCCTTACCAAAAGGAAGTAGTAAAAATCCTGGTAATGTGTCTACTCTTTGGCTAAAGCTGTTACTGAACATATCTTTTGGAGAAGATGGACAGCAGATGGTCATGAAGATAAATGGTTTTTTAGACCAGATCGTGGAAATGTGTAAATGCAAACACAAGAGCAACCAATATCTAGCACTTCTTATTCTACATAACATATGTTTTAGTCCAACTAATAAACCAAAGATATTAGGTAATGGTAAGTATCTAAAGGGTATACATGGTGTTGTATTCTGAGGATATTGTGGCTTCCAGAAGACCATATTTTCAGTGCAGTTTGGGTTACTGACCAAGAACTCAATATTGTTTTTTGGAAAAGCATTTTTATAAAAATTATTTTTGTAGAAGTGATTACAGAGCGCATATTTTGGCAGAGAGGCAATTAAAATAATAAAAGAAAAAGCAAATAAATAGTTTTAAAAAGAAAATCAAGATTCATTGTGAGACATTATTTGAATATAGTAACGCATGAATTAAAGGATTTTTGCAGTTTTTTCAAACAGCTAGTTTTTCAGGGAGGATTGAAGGATTCTTTGTGTCAATCAGTTTAAAATAACTGAAGATCCTATCTTTTAGTTGGACAAAACCTTATTAGCTCCTGCAAGTCATGGATGTTGAGATATTTTATGTCCTGCCATGTGGGTAAAATGATTATGATAATGATAAAGTTATGATCATGGCATATATATTTAATGTAAAAACATGCACAGAACTTTTTTCTGGTTGTTTGTAAAAGGCATGTTTCTTTCCCCCATTTCATTGCAGAGAGAATACTTCTGTCTTTGTTATAAGCTCTCAGCAGGTTTTCCATAGTTTCATGCTTTTTATTTTATCCTAAAATGTGAATTTACTGCCTTGATTAAGCATTTATTATGCAGTTACGTAATCTGAATCTTTGTTGTGAAGTGAACAAGCAAACTTGAAGAGTTTGGCTTCAGCGAGATGATAGAAAATTAAGGCACCTGCAGTGGGGTGGCAGATATTTCTCATTGATTGCAAATCATCCACATTATAAGTATGAAGGAAAATAGAAACATCTTAATGTCCATCCTGATGTGGTTCTAATTGTGGCTACTGGGAGTTATAAAACAGTTTCATGGCTTACTCAGTCCCTATGCATAGCTGATGGCTGTACATAATGTGCATGTTTTGTTAGTGATGGCTTAATTTTTTAGTATTACTTGTCTTTGTGTAGCTATATTGTTTTCAACATTTTTTTCAATGTAGTCTGCCAATTTCATGAGCATATTGAAATTTAATCGATAATAAAGTTTCTGTAATTCCTCTGCCATACCAATACTTGTCATAAAAGTGTGCTCCAATCATCAGTACACTGAGGCATGTAAATATATTTGTGTGCTTTTGATTACATTTTCTAGATACTTTTGCGTTCATTTTCTTTTTATTTCTCTCATTAGAGCAAGCAATTGCAGTACTGTCTGCCTGTTTGGAAAGTGACAGTCCTGCTGTTCAGAGAGTAGGAGCAGCTTCGCTTTGGGCTTTGCTTCACAACTATCAGAAGGTTAGTATTTGAGAAATGCTTGAAAAAATTGTAATGTTATACTTTTATGCTGTAAGCAATGCAGTAGTCTCTAAGTAAATAATAATGAAGTTTACAGTAGTCATTGGACTTTATTTTAGTTGCATAGCTGCTGAGTCTAGAAGATTAAACAACGTGGTAAAGAAGCAACTTGTCCTCTGTAATTTGTGACAGTATAAATGCAGTCTGTATGATGATACAGTCATATGTTAATTCTAAAATTCCTGCATCTCATGCTCTGCTGAATTATTGTCATTCTCTAAACTTTGCTATTGATATGTGATCATGTGGGGAAGAAAGTCAGCTCATTCTATTTTGTGTGTCTGTGTGTGCTACAGGCAAAAGTTACTTTGAAGAATCCATCAATAAGGAGAAGAATAGATGAGGCTTATTCTTTAGTGAAGAAAAGTAAGTCTTCCACCTGAGGCCAATTCTTTATTTTTCCATCATTAAAACATTTAAATTTATATTGTTACAATAAGTTTTTGTTGTGCTACAAGTTTTTGAAATGATACTTTTATCTCTAAAGTCACAAGGAGCAATATGGTTTATGGTTAGGCATCCTGTAAATACAGATAGAGAAAAATACCTCTTGGTTAACAAATTATAAATAAGACCCTAGATAATTGCTAAGGTTAGTTTCTAAGCATAGATCTGATCATGTTTGCAACAAAATTCTTTATTTTCACAATACAGGTCTGTGTTAATTCTTAAATTTAGTGATAAGAAAAATTTTTCTTTTAGCATTGACTTTGCTTAACATTAACAGTGCTCAGCCTCACAGTGCTCAGCCACACTGAGAAAGAATCAGAACAGAGCATTGTTCCAGTCTTAAAAGGAGTACCATGAGTTACCTGACATTCTGAAAGCTTGAGATTTTTTGCTTAATTAACTAAGCATAACTTTTGTTTGAATGGCTTTGATGCTGTGGGTTCAGCTTGTTGACTCAACAAGGTAGAAACGTGCAGCTTTTATGGACTAGCACCTCATAACATTAATCCCCATTTACTTGTGTACTATTTTAGAACATAAAGTCCTGGACTGAACTATTGATTTTTAATTCAATAAACATTTACATATCAAAATATGGTATATAAAAGATTTTATGCAGTAATTTGTATAGCTTTCAGTCATGTAATATTGTCATCAATATTGTCATCAATATTTTCCTGCCTTAAGGTTCTCAACTAGCCTATACTAGTTAAGGTTTGGTCACTTAATAGTGGTAATTGGTTCTTCTGAGTGCAGTGGTGGAATGTTTCAATATAGCTATTGTTATTTTACATTTCCTATTTTGTTCTATCTGAAGAGAAAACCAAAACAGACTTTGCAACATACTAGTGTTTGATTTGCTACTCCTAACACAGAGGTTAAGGTCATAAAGTGTGAATTCTAGCAAGGCATTTGGTGCAATCTTTGGAAAAGTAATTTTGTATTAAGTATCAACTCGAAATTCAAATCTTGTTTTTTCTTCCTTTCAGCTTCTCCACAGCCAGAAGAAAATGAACTACATGCCTACTATGTAAAATGCTTAGAGAATATAGTGCAGCTTCTTGATTCTTAAGGATCATCAGTTGACTTCTCATTGTTGTACTTGAACAGCTTGTTCAATGGGAGCCTGAAATTCAAGGAAAGTGCTTCTGATTCACAGTTCTGTGGCAGCAGCATATGTGCTATAGAAGAAATGTATGAAGCCTTTGAGGAAGGAGTTCATTGCTTTGAACCAAAGAAATTGCACTATATGTGGTTCAAACTATTTATTCTGTAATCCCAATGGGAAATTATAATTATGCTACTATGTAAAGTATGTACACAAAAGAAGGAATATATAGGGGAAAGGATGTGAAAAATCAATAATTTTCTTAAATTATGCATTGAAATTGTTACTGTACAGTATTAGAGTTTCTGGTTTGGATTGTTTTTAATAAAGGGGTTTTTGAAATCAGCATTTGCTGTCGGTGAATTGTAATTTTTTAACATTGCAGGTGTGTACAGTGTATGCTCAGATTCAAGAACTGAAAATGTTGGCAGTTGTGGTGTGTTATACATATTAATTCAGAACAGCAAGGTGTGTGTTTTAGTTTTGAAGGAGATTTCAGTTCAAACTGCTGCATTTTTTTAAGATGCTAACAATTGCAAAAGAGCTCTCACTGAAATTACAACTGACAATTATGTTAATATAGCAGTTTATTCAGGGTATGAGATGTGTGCATCCATTTTAGTTACATTACACCACTATAGAAAATATTTGAGAAAAAAAAATCTGTTGGTTTCTGGTTTATAAATACTTCAAATACTTTTGCTTGAGGCAAAAAACCCTCCATTATCCAGGCGTGTGTTGTCTTTTAAGTTCTACTATGTAACTATGGTCCTAAGTTCTTCACTATTCTATACTGAAAGAGTTTGAGAGAAAAATACATTGATGTCTGAGCACCACAGTTTTTCTGACCATGCTTCTAGAGTATCTAGCAGAGTGTTTTCATTTCTTTCAACAGATAAATATTTTATTTTATGTCAGGGTCAGATAGAAGTGAGTTAATTCAAAGCAAAACTTGAGTAATAGTTCTAAAAGTTATAGCAAAGCCATGTCTATCTGTAGTTAGTCTCTTCTTCCTAACCAAGTGATTTTCAAATGGCAGAGGGGATTTTTGTTTGTTTGTTTGTTTGTTTGTTTTCCAATGCTTGTAAATTATTCAGCTGACTGTAAGTGTGATGCTTATGGCTGGATCAAGTCATTACTAGAAATGTAATTATCAGCTGATCTTCCACCCCTCCAAATAAAAAGGGGGTATGGACCACCAGAGTCCAATTCTTTTCCACTTGCTGTGTTTAGTGATGATTGCATTTTGTAAAGTGGTTGTTAAATGCTGTCATGCTCATCCCATAGTATTGCAGTACAGTCAGCTTCAGGGCAGGACTACTCTTGAGAGCAGGCAGCTCTGCAAGTCAGCATTGGCTGTCTGGGCTTGGATGGGGAGATCTCTTTTGCCTCAGACTGGTGGCTGCTGACTCTCTTCAGAGACTTGTGTTTCAGCATACTTGACTCCAATAAGTATGTTTCTCATAATTTAGTTTCTAAGTCAAAATGCAGATTGATTGCCATTTTTTTCTGTTTCAGAGACACAAAAAGTGAGAGCACTCAATGCCAAATGATTTTTAATGGAAATAACCACTCCCACGAGGAGGGCGAGAGCTCATTCAAAGTGCAGAAATACACGTGGATTTCATGGGGTGAAATAGGGCTGCAGAGTTGCACAGCTTCATTAAATGCAAGTACAATATAATAAGACCACGGAAGATCTGGATGCTTGTTTTATATTACACATTTCTGTTTTACTAAGCTGTACAAGTTCTCGAAGAAACTATTCAAATTGAAAAATCTGGATAAATTACTAATACATTTGTTGTTGCAATAAGCCTTAGTGCAAGTGCTGTGTTTATTCCAAAATGAGCATAGATCTAACTGCTCTTTTCTCATTTTGCAACATTTTACAGTTGTGAAAAGCAACTAGCAATGGCATAAGTAAGTACCTTTGCTTGCTATTCTGGAAAATCAAAACAATTTTTAACCTCTTAGAGCTAAAATCTCTATAATCACATTGTGAATGCTTAAAACTTTTTCAATATTAAGGAAAAGGCATTCTGTATTTATTTAAATGACAGCACTGCCTTCATCACCTTTTCCCTTGAAAATTAGGGACATACAGTGGCAGCATCCTGTCTTCCTGCATGTTAACAAAGTGAGATATAAAATGTATATGACCCTATAATTTCTGTTCACTGGCACTTAGACTACCATAAATAGCCTCACAATAACCTTTAGTCTTAATAGCTTTCATGAAAGAAAAAGAAAATATTTAGAACGCATTCACAGTTAAACAGAATTCTGAAGATCCATCTGTCTTGAAGGATGGGATATTTATCATGTCTGTGTTTTCAAAGAAAATTGAACCCTAAAATACCTTCAAATTCTAAGAGCTGTAAAATAATTTTTAACCCTACAGAGGAAAGTGCAATTAAAATGAGGATGGATTCTCTGAATAGACTTCAGAATTTTAAGAGATAATATTCAACTTTCATCTAGTTTCCCTAATAAAAGGCATGGCTGCACTAAGTGCAGATATATCATGCTCTTGCTTGGTTGCTTTATCTTTTATGATAAGCTTGTAATCAAGAAAGAAGTTATTAAATTCAAAAGAGGTAAGTGCATAAAATCCACTAAAAATGAAGCTTTCAGATTTTTTTTTTTTTTAAGACGGATGTGTCATCTAGTGCATGCTTAAGTCTTTCAAAGAAATAATTTTCGCTTGAGTGGTAAAAAATTGTAGATTAAACTTAAATCATTTAGTTTTGATTGTGTGTGTTCATGCAAATAGAGACATTAAGTCATGACTTGCTGATGAAGTTTTCAAACCTTTGAGTAATAGATTTTCAAGCCTACTTGAAAATCCTCAGAAAAAAACATTTCATTTATGAGAAAGGAACTATTTTTTGCTCTTCCAGCAATTTGGACCTATGGATTCTCCTCACTCAGCAACTACACAGCCCCAGATGGAGTTTTCCATTGGTTCCCCTCCATATCAAACTTGCAAATTACAGCAATTATGGGCTTGTGACAGCAGTACTGGCCAGACTGGGGTGAGGAATCTTCTATACTGAGACTGTGGCCCAGCTTTTTATAAGGGTTTCCTTCACAGTAAAATAGAAGCTACTGTGACAGCTTCTCAAATCTGCTTGTCCTTCAGGGCAATGTTTTACTATCTTCCATGGTGAGGGGGGGGAATGATTAGCAGACACACAGAGTGTCCACTGGGGAGTCTAGAGACAGCCTACACTTCATTTGAGGTTTCTTCTGGTTGCAAAAAAAAAAAAAAAAAAAAAAAAAATTATTCCTTCAACTCTATCCCAGATGGCTCCTAAAGTAATCATTTACATCTACACTGCTGTGCTAGCAGTCACACTGCCTTTACTTTAGCGTAGAGAGGGAGTTGTGATAAATATAATTTCACAACACTGCAGTCCTCATAGGCTCATCTCTTGGATACACTGTGGAAGATGTGCGTTCTGCATTTATCACCTCATCATCATCATCTTTCGGTGCTTACCTGACCTCATTCAGCAATTCTGTGTGGCCTCTGGGCTTTCCCAAGACCTGATTACTGGCCGTGTTGTGTAACCAGGAAGGATTTGGCCCTGTAGGTGAGGGTCAGTCTGTGCCCTCTGGCCTCAGTCCCAGCTATTCTTGGACACATCTTACTTTTATAACTGGTGTTTTAGGAGCTGAACATCAGCAGTAGGGATTTTGCAACTCAATTTTGTCTTCAGCTGCATGTTTCCCTCCACCCTTTCAACCCTATGTCAGCCATCACCACTTTTCCAAGATTAAAAAAATACATGGAAACGCTGGTCTCATTTTCTCTGGAAGAGGAGATTCTCAGAGCCCCTGGTTTCTTTAATCCAAAATGGAGACTGTCTGTGTTGGATTTGCAGCAAATGTATGTGTTCAGGTTCACAAATGTACTCATTCCTTAGAAACACATGGACCTAATTTGAATGATCAATCTGGATGTTATGTCATCGTTCTGACTTCTTTTCTGCTTGCCAACAGGACGATAAATTTGTACATTTTCAGATCTCAGTCCTGAGTGTTTACTATATGCATGCAAGTCTTTGCTGAGCAGAAATGGAATTTTAGTAGAAATCAGTGCTAAATATGATACTGTTGTGTTCAAAATGGAAATGTTGGGAGACAGTTACAGTTAGATGAGGTTTCAAGAAATAGAGGGTGGAGCTGTTTGGAAACAACTTCATTATTTGTTTCACAAAATTTTTGCATTTCCTTTCCACTTCAACTGAAAGTACAAATAATCTACTTTATAAAGAAATAAATATAAAATGTATTTTGATTAGTATTACATTTTATATGTTTTTTATGTAATTAGGATGGTTTTATTTTTTCAGAAAATTCTAGTAAATTTTTAATAACTTCAGTGCTAATGTTTTTCTGCTTTTATTCTGTGTCTTTCCCTTTGTTGTGGATTACTGACACACCATTATCTACCTTTTAGATACAATAATACACTGTTTAGAACCTAAAAATGTAAATTCTTCTGTCCAGTGCTTCTGTTGAATACACAAATCTTGAATTTGATTTGACGTTTCTAATCCTTAGTATGAACAATTATGTAATTGTTATCAAACTAGTCTGAAATAGAACACTGATTCTTTTAAAATTAAAGAAGAAAAAATACTTTTCAATATTTCTTGGTTTTTAATAGAAAATTACATGGTTTATTACAATTTTTATTGTCCTTTATTTTTTTAAGTAGCATCTGTTGGTTTTTCTACTTTGCCTACCTTAAGACCAAAATTCACGTGAATTTATTGAGATCTTGTGCTACCAAATGTAGCTGATGATTCTCAAGAACCCAGCAGGTATCTGTTGGTCTGGATTTGCAAAGCATGGGTGATGCATGCAAGCCCCTTTTGATATTGCTAAGCTGTCAGAGATGCACCTCCGCAACATAGAGAACATGCTTTTCTCTGCAAAAAGCTGAATACTTTGCTAACCTTGATTCTTCCCCTTGCAAATCCAGTGCAAGAAATTACCAGAATTAATAGTTGTGACCATTATGTATCACAAATGAAAATATGTTATTAATGCTAAATTATGCACATTAAAAATTGTGTAATGTTCTAAGTAGTTTACACAAATGCATCGCTGTGTTTAAAACCTACAAGCAAGATTTCTTTTTTTATATTGGAATACTGGTTTAATAAGCATTTTGTAGAAAACAAAACATTCTCAAAGGTGGAATCTCATGTAGCTGATTACTCAATGGGTAAAAATCTGGCTGGTAGGCTGGATCCAGAGAGTTGTGTTTAGTGGAGCTAAAGTCACTTGGTGGCTGGTCTCTAGCAGTGTTTCCCCAGGCTCAGTTTTGAGACCAGTCCTGTTTAATATCTTGTTTGATGGTCTGGACGTAGGGATGGCATGCATCCTCAGTAAATTGGCAGAGGACGCTAAGTTGGGTGGGAGTGTTAATCTACTTGAGGGTAGGAAGGCTCTACAGAGGGATCTGTCTGGACAGACTCAGTCAATGGACAATGGCTAAGGACAACTGCATGAGGTTCAGCAATACGAAGTACTGGGTCTGCACTTGTTTCACAGGAGCCCTATGCAGTGCTGGGGGAGGAGTGGCTCAAGAGCTGTTGGGCAGAAAGGGACTTGGGTGTACTGATTGACAGCCAGCTCAATATGAGCCATCAATGTGCCCAGGTGGCCAAGAAGGGCAATGGCATCCTGGCCTGTATCAGGAATAGTGTGGCCAGCAGGACTAGGGTAGTGATCATCCCCCCCACTTTATGAACTGAAATAAGCAATATCCTTGACTCGATAGCTATTTCACAATAAAGTTTTGTTGGGAGCAAACCAGCCCAAGTTTGGTACAGCTGAGATCACAGTCCATGACGATAGTATTGAAACTAACAAATGACAGGACAGAATGCATTCATCTACATATCTTAAAAGGACACTCTCATCAAAGACTACTGATTCACTTCATTTAGAGCAGGAAAACATTGGAGAAATGCAGTTTCTAAGTTTATTGATAAAAACTGCAACCAAGTTCCAATTAATTTGTTGTTTGTCTCTGAAAGTGATGGAAAAGCTGTGTTAGATGTGCCTTAAATATTCTTGGTCTGATGCTTACAAGGATAGGCAGAAGTTGATTATTTTTCTCTGATTTGTGATATTGTACCATTTTTGTGCAATACAGGTTCAGCTGGACAGAATGTTTGGAAAAGAAGAAAGAGGGTCAAGAAAATTTGCTGTACTTCCTTTAACAGTTAATGCAGGTAACGTCATGTCTGCTTTCAAAAGAATCACCCTACAAGGGGATTTCTGACTCATAGTTTCAAAGTTGATGCTGTGTTGACAAATCTGAGGTTAATAACCCCAAATCATGCATATTACACGATTGGTTTCTGGAAAAAAAAAAAAAAAAAAAAAGTCTAGCTAGCTTACTGTTTAAAAATAGTAATTTATTATTGTCTTTAACAATACTAGGAGCAGTAAAAAAAAAAAAAAAAAAGAAATAAGGACAAAAAGTAGTACTCCAGAAGTGAAAAGACTCATAAGAAATTTGGGAAAAAAATTTTTTACATGTGTGTGTGAAATAAATTTCTCATCAGCCAGGCAGGATTGACTGAATAGCAGCAGGTTCTTATGGCCAGTAAAGAGCAGATCTGAGCCCACAAGCAGTCCTTACCCATACAAACTTTCTGTAAGAGCTTTTGCAGGTACAACTTATGTCTATTCTCTTTCTTTTTACATAGGAAAAATGCTTCTCATGCATAGAAAAGTGCTTCTATGCTTCCTTCAACAGGAAGCACGGGGTATTATGACCCAACAAGCCCTGCTAGCACATTGAAGGTTTGAAGCGCTTGAAGCCACCAGCGCACAGGCTGGCAATTCCCAGTGCTCAGGTAATACATGGTTTACTTCTCTAGAATAAGTGATATATGTGACTTGCACTTTTCACTGGTGTTGCACATTTCCTTTAAAAAGTCCGTTTTAGTAATGCTTCCCAATTGAGATGATCTTCAGAATACTGACCTGAATTTGAAATACAGACGAGATCAATAGCAACAGCGAGTGCCTTTTAAAACCAAATCTTCTCCTTTACCGAAATACCCATCACTAACCCTAAGTGGCAGTGCAGAGCTTCACAGAGACAGAGCAGAACAGGAGATGGGGGGATGTCTTCACAGCCCATGGCCCAGTGTCTTACACATACTGGGAGTTATAGGATCACCTGTGTCTGTGTTTTAGATCCAGGGGTAATAAATGTGTGTTATTAAAAACTTTATAGCCAATTTAGATGGTGTCTTCTAACTGAGTTTAACAACAAGATAATAGGTCCTCAGTTTAATTTCCTGTGTAATGCTGCATCATAGGCTCCCACTGACTTCAGAGATCAGTTGGTGTCTGAAAAAAAAACTCCGACAGAACAAACAAACAAAACAAAACAGAAGCGCTCTTTAGAGAGAATACAGCTGTAAACATCTAGGTGCGTTTAGAAAGTTACACTCTTAACTAGGGCAAACATCAGCATAGTACATTATAGTAGTACTCATCACATAAATCCAAACTTAGTGTGTTGTAGTCAAGCTCAAAGTAATTTCACTTCAAAGGTGGATTTCACCAAACTGGGATAAGGAAAATTGTCTTTCTTTTCAATTTTCGTTCTAGGACTCTCTCAAATTGAGGATTTGCAGAGGAATGTTCTCCCCCTGGAAGCTGAAGAGTGACTCACTCCTTCTCAGCCAGAGCTTTTCTTGCCCATTAGAATATTTTTCCAGAAAGGTATCTTCCAGAGTTGAATAACAGCACCTGAATAAGAACTTTGAGTTGCTTCCAATTAAAGGTACTTTATCTGAACTTCAGAACTTTCCTGAACCTAGAATTTGGTGAATGGATGTTGGACTAGATGATCTCCAGAGGTCCTTTCCAACCCCAGCAATTCTGTGACTCTGTGAATCCTGTAGGTCTATCTGCTCATAAGCTTTTGTGCCTTTATAATTAGGTGCTCTGCAGTTTGAAAGTTTTTCATAAATGGCAAATAATCAAGAACTTTCAGGGGCTAACATAACCTGCTTCTGCAGGTAGAAGCAGTGTCACTAGAATTTACATTTTTCTGAAACTTTTGATGTGATTTTAAATCTCTTTGTATAAATTAAGACATCAGCTACTCATTAATCCACAGCTCAGTACACTGTTCCTTAGAACCTTTGGTGCAGTTGCTTCATGCCTGCAAGATGTACAGTTTTCAGCATTAAAATTAAGTTTAAAAAAGGAATATTAAATTTACCTGCATGCTGGTTTTTGACCTAATAAAACTGCTACTCTTGAGTGAAAAATCTTGAGGTGTTCAAAATTACTCTGAGATAATTAAAGGTTTGCAAAGCATCCCTGCAAAAACGTGTATTAATATATGAGAAGGAGTGGAGCCATTCAGCAGGAGGTTGCCAGGAGTTGACACAGCCAGAAGGGAGGGCTCTGAGTTTTCAGGGCACTGTGAAGCCTGTGGCTGCCTCTGCTGCTCAGGACTCCCCTTCCGTCCCTGTTTGTGCCCTGTGCTGGTGGGGAGGCAAAGTCAGCAGTCAAACACTGGAAGAATTACTTGAAAGTGAGTGGTGATGCTTAGCCTAAAACTAATGAGAGTTTCCAAAAATCTTTTCTTACTGTTTTTTTGCATTTCACATTTATAGGAGAAAATTTCTTTCTGCTCACTTTGGGTGTTTGTTAACAGCAATCTGCTATGGTATTGTTTCCATTTACTGCATTTGTCATACAACAGCAGAACAATCCCCTCTCCACTCCGATTGGAATAAATACTTTTATTCAGTTTTAGATGGCAACATAACTGAGGCTTTAAATATAATTTTTATGACTTTCTTAGTGGCAGGAGGTTTGCATCCTGTAAAAATAAAATGAGAAAAAAATTATAGCACAGCAATGAATTATAAGGATTTGTATTCTTCACTGGGTATTATTTAATCTCTATGTGGTTAAACATGCAGTTTAATGTTGTAGGATTCATCCAATATGCTTTTAAAAATATTTTATGACAGAACAGTGGTCGAGGAAAGAAAAATTTTATTAATGTAACAACAACTGATTTTAAGAAGCAAAAGACCATAAAAATCAATAGAAAAATCTAACTTTAGGTGGTATTGGACTAGATCCCAGCAGGGGAAACATTATTGTATGGACAAATTCACTAGGGAATATAGCAGGAATTGAGGTCAAAATGTAATCACCCAGAACACAGCTCTTCAGTGTGGATTATTTTATTCTCCCTCTGAATTGAAATATCTCTTAATGGTAATAAATCTCCTTATCCTGTGCTGGGAGTGTATTTGCCATAATGTATCAGAAGAAAGATCCTTAACAGCCTACGCACTCGTTCATATGATTATCTAAAATGTTCTGTGCTTCCTCTCAAGCATGCTGGCATAACTTATCAGTTAGAGATAAAATGGCCAGTTGGAAAGAATGGTAGGTGGTAAGTGCTAAACCAAGGGTTTGAAATCTAACTAAAACTAAACATAAAAAAAAAAAAAAAAAAAAAAAAAAAAAAAAGAGAGAAAGAAACAGTAAACCAGATAAAATAGCCTGATCCTGTAGAAAATAAGGTCAAAGGACCATACCTATGAACACCTGTGAAAACAGCAGCTCTTTGTGCCATCATAGTTTATTTGATTTTCATTTGTTTCATCTTTATTTTCCTTTTTCTTCTTTTTTTAACTTGTGTTTAGCAATGACCTATTTATAGGGGTTTCCAATATTGCTGTTCTAGGAACTTTTGTTGACCCTTACTCTAAGAATGACAATTTAACAATCAGTCAACACATTTTGTGCCAACCACTTTAATGTTTCGTGTTTACAGTAGGTTAAGGTGCGTTTTTTTTAATACCAGTGTAGCGACTCTCTTATGAACATACTACATAAAGGTGACTATCGTGTGTGTATTTGCCTTCTCACAAATGAACGACATGGCAAGTGACAGAATTTTTGTTGGTACAAATGCACGTGTCCAAGAATGATGCCATTACTTTAACCATGGCAGAGTAAAGGTACAAGTTGCATGCACAGCAAAGCCCTCTATCTTTTCCATGGAAAATAAAGAGAATACACAATGATCTACTTTACCAGTTCTGTATTTCTTCTGAAAACCATCCCATTCTGCCATTCCCCTGTGCTCTGATAGTAGTTCTTTCTTGGGTTTAGTTAGAATTTTTCTCTGTTTTCTTCGGATTTCGCTGGGACTAGCACAGTTTGTTTTAGAATTATAGGTAACCTGATGCTGACCAGCAGAGTGAAATGATGCACAAGACCACCATAGGATTCTGTCTGGGACAAACCTTGTGCTTCTGTTCTCTCTTGCAACCAGGGCATGTTATTGCTACACTCCAAAGGAGTTCATTTCTTCATACAAAAATCCCCCTTCCCCACCAGAAGAAGTATAATCTATGTTTTGATGAAGTCATTGGAAATGCCTTTCTTGGCAGCTAACAATGCTAAGGATAAGATTTGTTTAGTTTCGTTTCATTTAATTTCCCAGGATTTTCACTGCATATATCAGTACACCAACCATGACAGCCTTTTTCATATGTAGACGAAGGTCGCATAAGTGTCAGAAATTTCTGTTAGCTGAAGTAATTAACACTGTCAAAATCTTTTCAGAAAAGCAAACTGAGAACTATTTAAGATGCCTTTAATGCTTCCCATTCTGTACAAAGAATGACTAATATCAGAATGACAGGAAATTGTATCTCTGCTTTGAGAAGAATTTATTCACCATTTGATGAATTAATTCAGCACCCATATTTTGTATATTATTATATACATATTTTTCAAAACAATAGAATTTCTACTTAAATGAAATGGGGACACGTATTCATCTCAGGCTTAGTAAAAAAATACCTTTGATTCAGTTGTGTAGAAAAAGTCCATTGGGCTTGAGAAATAATATCTAGGACATATCATTTACTATCATCTACAAGAGACAGTAAAAACAACACACAAAAAACCAAAAAACAACACAAAAAAACCCCAAAAAAAGCAACACACAAAGCTCTTGATCCTAGGAATCCAGGGACAAAATGCAGCTCTAATAATACAGTGTATCTTTCATTTTATACTTTGAAAAATAATAAAAAAAAAAATAGTAGTCCTATATAGCCAGGTTTCCCATTGCAAAATAAATGAAGTTTGCAATGGATACAAATACTGATGCAAGGAAGTTGAAGAATGCAATTTTGATCTTGAACACCTCAGTCCAGGATGTTCATTTGAATAACCCAAAACATGGAGTTGTATGTGTGACATTCCAACATGTGCATGAGGAGCCCTCTCCCATCAGATCTTTAGGAATTAACTGCTTGCAAAGCCAAGGTCTCTGGTTATTTCTGATCAACCTAAATACAGTCAACCAACTCATTAAACTTATCCTGGCAAGGTTGACCTCAGATTATCTGTTTAAATTCCTGTCTGCCTAATGCATCAGATTATTCTGCCTTTGAACACTCACACATCATAAACTCAGTTCACTAGCATTTCTTTAAAAAAAAAAAACAAAACCTTTTACTTTAACAAAAAATAAAGAAAAATTCCACTAAAAATAGAAAGACATAATTGTAAGAAAATAAATATCTTCAGCTTTTCACTCTGTATGGTTCAAAATCACATGTGTTGGAAAAGATCTCCAAGATTGAGTCCAGCCTTTGACTGATCATCACCTTGTCAACTAGATCATGGCACTAAGTGCCATGTCCAGTCATTTCTTGCACCCTTCCAGAGACAGTGGCTCCACCACCTGCCTGGGTGATTGTTCCAATGCTTAACAACCCGTTCTGTGAAGAAACTCCTCCTGATGTCCAAACTGAACCTCCCCTGGTGCAAACTTCAGGACATTTCTTCTTGTCCCCTTGCTAGTTGCCTGGGAGAAGAACCCGAGCCACAACTTCCTTTCACGTAGTTGTAGAGAGCAATAAGGTCTCCCCTGAGCCTCCTCTTCTCCAGGCTAAACAAACTCAGCTCTCTCAGCCTTGCTGTATTTAAAACTGGCAGAGGTTTTGCACATGATTTCAACTAAGGAGAGTTGAATCCAACCACAAAAACCAAAACAGAATATTTTTAATTGATGGCAGCATCAATATCTTAGGATAGCTATGTTAGGATAGTTGATAAGCCTTTTTTGAGCAGATATGCTACTTTTCAAGCATTTTATGAGCCCTATTGATCACACACATAGTTTAAAAAAAAAAATCTGTCAGAGATCAGTGCCTCCTGTTATGAACATATTAATGAAACAAAAGATCTATGCAGTCACAATAATTCAATTTAAAAGTTAAATCTGCCTAAAATAATTTGTGATGATTTTTTAATGGCTGCTCTTAAACCCTACAGATTTAATTAAACTTTTAGCTTCTTAGAAATCAGTGAATATGGTTACAGGCTAAATTTTGGAAAATAAAGAAAAATCTCTGATATTCCTTCTCAAACTGAAGACACTAATTGAGAATATGACTCACCACTGCTTTATGTCAGTTTAAATATCATGGATTTCTTTGGAACTACATTAGCATAAAAAAGATGTAATATGTTTCAGTGTATCAGGCAGAAATTTATGGCACAATTATGCTATTTCTACTAAAAAAGATGTTTGCAGCAGATAATCCTTGAACCCTTTGGTTCCATAAATTCACACTTGACTGTGACTGTGATACATTTCTTGTAAAAGCTCTACTGTTTTGTTGGGCTTTGTCTAAACAAATGAACTTCAACAAAGCAGCAAGATACTTAAGAATTGTCTGTGCTGGATTTTAGTAGGAAAGGGATTTTACTTGAGGAATTGCTATATATCAATATATTTGGGGTTGGAAAGGTAAAACTCCCCTCAAACTAACTCCAAACCAGTTCAACTTAATTCATTACAATAGAATAGAATTTAAAATATTTTTTTAGATTTTGTTGTTGATTCTTTCATTTCATTACATATATAAAGCTTTGGTAGGTAGTAGTTGTTTTTTACATACTTTTTGTATCCTTTTTTAAACCCATTTCCAAGGTCTAGAGTAAGAAGCATTTACTTCATTATTACTTCAAAAGTTTGCTAGCAAATGTTTCTTTTGTTTTCAATTTTGAATATCTCTAAGCAGGGCACTTTTAGGGGAAGATGCTGCTTGTTTGTTCTAAAGAATATGTCATTTGAGGGGGGGGTTGATTGATTGGTTTTATACCTCTTCCAACATTTAAAGCCAATCAAGGATCAAGAATAGCAGAAGAAAAAAGTGACCATGCATTTTTGCCAAGGCACTGGTCTGGAAATCTGGATGCAACCCTTTCTTTGTAAAAGACCACTAAGTCAGCAAGTGAGATCTACTGCTGCTTTCCCTGAAGCCATCGTACCATGGTGCAATCCAGGTGTGTTTGTCTGCATTTTCTCAAAGAAGAAATAACAACCCTGAACAAACCAAATAGTACAAAAGTCAGATCTCAAACCTAATGAGTATGACAGACTTAATAACAGAGCTGGAAAACATTTTACCCCTGAACCCTGCGTCCTTGAGTGAGCCAGTTTCTCCCCTAGTTCTGCTGCGAAGCCTCTCCACTGTGCCTGGGTGAGCAGCCCCCATAGACACCACCGAGCATGTAAGGCTGAGCCCATGGACCTCATCTGCTTTTAGATCTCATATCATCTGTTCCCAACTCCTTGGGCCAGTGCCTGTGGGGTGAGAACATGGCTGCCTCCTCCACCTCCATGTTGAAACATGGCTCTACCCAGCTTGTCTCAGCTGTGGGGCAGGGCAGAGCCTGACCTCTGCTGAGACAGCCAGCCCAGTATCACCAACAGCTTCCATTTCTTTGCCAAAGACCGCCCCCATACCCGCCTCTTTTTTAGACAGAAAAACCCAGTTTGCATAACTCATTAAACTAGACATGGCAGAGTAAAACAGAGCAAACAGTTATCTGATTTTTCTGCTTTTCTGTATCATCACGATTAACTCGAGGATATTTGGGTTTGGTATTTGGTGTTTGGGGTGGTTTCCTTTGATTTTGGTTTTCCCTGGGTTTTTTTTTGTGGAAAGGGAGATTTCAGATAGCATTGTTTGTTTGAGTTGATCTTGTAGGAGAGGTGTTCATCATCAGAAAATTATTAGGTGTCACTTTGCTGTTTACCAAGCTTTTTCCCAATAAGGGACCACAAAAAGGTCTTAAGAAAAAACAGATGCATGAGATAGATAACTTTCTTTGCTAGAAAGGTAGCCTGTGTTGGGTCCTGGATGCATCAACAATAAAAGGTTAAAGATGCCATATAGGAAAGGTGCATGGTTTGCTTCTCTTTAACTTTCTCTCTGGATTTTGAAGGCCATTTAAAAACTCATTCTTTGTCATATAAAAGTTAGAGGTCTTTCTTGGAGAGATATCTGACCTGGCAACATTAAAGATAGCTTAAACCTAAAGGGAACTGCCTCTGCAGAACATTTTCACATCCAGGCTGGATTTGAGGGCATTGTTTAGGAAACAGCTCTGTGAGCCTCTGCCCACAAAAGAAAAAAATCCGGCAACATTCATTTCATTAAACAGACTTTTTAAAAGTTTTTTTTTTTTTAGTAGCATGATGGACATAAAAAGTAGAGTGGAACCAGGAAAAGGATAATTCAGGAAAAATAATAAGGTGTATGAGAATGGCTGTACTCTGAAACAGAAAAGTCCATTTCCTGTCCCGATAATGGATTTATATGAGGACCTTGAAGCTGCTTTCATTTTTCTTCCATTAAAATGAAACTTTTATGTTTCTGCAAATAACATCACTTTTTACAAACTAATAAATCAGAGACTTCAACAGGAATTAAACTGAAAGAAATAAGCACAGTATTAGTACATTCAGTTCTTAGAGACTCAAAAATATTTTACTATTTTCCTTTATAAATTAGGTTTTTTCTTATCTTTCAAATATTTTTTTCATGTTATTACTGGATGGAAATGCATGTCAACAAATTATGAATAGAAATCCAGTACTATCTTCCTATTATAAAAGTAGAAATATTGCATGGTGATAGTCTTTATCATTAAACAATCAAGTAAATAAAACTACAATAAAAATAAATTAACTGGATGTTTTATTGGCTCATTTGCTGAGATTTTCTCTCTCTTTTCTTTGTAGATCAACTTGCCTTTTTTCATTGTCTTCACAGTTATCTTCACTTTTTCATCATGTTTTCCACTTTTATTTTATTTAAATGAAGAGGAGTATTTGAATGGCTGCTTTAGGATTTTCCCCTTCACACACAGACACGCAAACTTCCCTCAAGTTCAGCAAGTCATCACAGGCAGACACTCCTGCTATGAACATGTCAAAGGAATATGGCTTATACACTGAACTTGAAAATACCACAGACCTTCTCATCTCCTACTAACATTGCCTTTCACTTGAAAGTTGGCAGCAGTAGTGCTTCATGGTGTTCAAAAATTGTTCAGCAGTGGTGTATCTTCCACTGCTCAAATCAGACCTTTATACCATTAGTACATCTCACCGTTAGCCTAATCCGTCACTAAATGTATTTTTTATATGTTCAAATGACATCCAGCACACATATAATGAAAGCTGAAACAAGCTGTGAAAATACTCTTCCTTAATCTCAACATTTATTGTCATCAGCCTTCATATTACGGTGTCATAGCTTAACCCCATCTGGCAGCTCAGCCTCACACAACCACTTGCTCACTCCCCCACCAGTGGGATCAGGGAGAGAACTGGAAAAGTAGAAAAGCTAGAAAACTCACTGGTTGAGATAGGAGAGTTTAATAGGGAAAGCAAAAGTGCACATGCAAGCAAAACAAATCAAGGAATTCATTCACCAGTTCCCATGGGCAGGCAGGTGTTCAGCCATCTCCAGGTGTATTCGGTCTAGCTGAGATGGAGTTCATTTTCTATAGCAGCCCTCAGAGTGTTGTGCTTTGCATTGGTAGCTAGAAAGGTGTTGATAACACACTAGTGTGAATTTTGTGTAAATTGTCCACTTTCATTTAGTGTTGTAGTGATGTTATTTTGAATTTTGTGTTGCGAATTTTTGTTTTGTTTTGTTTTGGCTGGTTGGTTTTCTTGATGTAAGTGACGGTTGTGTGATGAATGTGGATTTTAGTGATAATTCTTAAATATGTGATTCACAGAGGTGAGGGGGAGTGTATTGGGTTTGTGTGGCCGGGTTTTTTTGGTAGCTGGGGGGCTACAGGGATGGCTTCTATAAGAAGCTGCTAGAAGCTTCTCCTGTGTTCAGTAGAACCCATGCCAGCTGGCTCCAGGATTGACCCATTGCTGGTCAAGGCTGAGCCAATCAGAGAAGGTATTAATGACTCTATAATAACATATTTAGGAAGGAAAAAAAAAAATGTTGTGCAGATGTAATTGCAGGGAAGAGCTGGGCCAGAACAGATATGCAGACACCAAGGTCAGTGGAGAAGGAGGGGCAGGAGATTCCCCTGCAGATTCCCCTGCAGCCCGTGGTGAAGACCATGGTGGAGCAGCTGTGCCCCTGCAGCCCATGGAGGACACCATGCTGGAGCAGGTGGATATCCAAAAGACGACTGTGAACCTGTAGTAAACCCATAATGGAGCACTGTCCTGTCAGGGACCTGCACACCTGTGGAGAGAGGAGCCTGGTTTCCTGGTAGGACTTATGACCCTGTGGGGGACGGTGCCAGAGCAGGCTGTGTCTGAAGGACTTGTGCCCTGTGGAAGAGTGACCCACATTGCAGAAGTTTGTGGAGAACTGTTGGCTGTGGGATGGACTCACACTGGAGAATTTCTTGGAGAACTGTCTCCCATGGGAGGGGCCCCATCCTGGAGCAGGGAAAGGACTCGTCTCCCTGAACAGCAGCAGAAACAACCTGTGATGAACTGACTGTAACACCCAGTCTCCATCTCCCTGTGCTGCTGGGAGGAGAAGGTAGAGCTGGGAAGGAGAGAGGGGTGGGAGGAAGGTGTTTTCAAGATTTGGTTTTACTTCTCATTATTCTGCTCTGATTTTGGTACTAATAAATGCAACTAATATCCCCAAGTGGAGTCTGTCTTGTCCATGACAGTATTTGGTGAGTGATGTCTCCCAGTCATTATCTCAACTCAGGAACTTTTGATATATTTTCTCTCCCCTGTCCAACTGCAGGTAGGAGTGATAGAGCAGCTTTGGGGGGTGCCTGCCATCCAGCCAGAGTCAACCCACTGCACCAGGAAAGCCAGGCTCCGTCACCTGTAACAGTGACTTAGAAAGATAAACGCCGTCACTTTGAACATGCCCTACCTTCTTTCTTCCTGTCTCAGTTCTGTATACTGAGCCATATGGTGTGGAATGTTCCTTGGGTCAGCTGGGGTCGGCTGTCCCCTCTGTGCATTCGCAGTCTCCTTTCTGGCAGGGTGGGAGGAGGAACAGAAAGTGCCTTGATGCTGTGTAAGCACTGCTCAGCAATAAGGAGAACATCCCCATGTTATCAACACTCTTTTCAGCACAGATCCGTAACACAGCCCCATACAAGCTACTGTGAAGAAAATTAACTTTACTTCAGTTAAAAAACAACACATAGAGCTGTAGTTTTTACGATCAACAGTCTTTAGCTTTATCACTTTCCCAGTTCTGGCCAGGACAGGGTTAATTTTTGCAGTAGCCAGGAGGAGGCATGGCTAGGACCTGGAGGTTATTCTATACCACCTCACACCATTTCCCAGGGACAGGGGCCCCAGCCAGTTCAGGGTAGTGTGGCACTGGTCAGGTATTGCTGGGCTCTGCATGGTATAGTGGTGAGTGTTTGCATGTAAATCCCTTCTATACTGTTGTTATTGTTACTGTTGTTCATTTTCTAATCTCATTACTGTTTCCAGTAAATTATTCTTATCTCAAACCATGTTTTTTAAATTTTTGCCTCCAATTCTCCTCTCTAGCCCTACACAGAGGAGGTGGATGGGTGAGTGAGTTTCAGCAGGAACACTAAATTGGAGAATACCATTACTAAATCATGATACTGACACATGTAGGTATTCAGTGTAATGTTAGGATGAATATCCAAAAATCTAATAATTTTCCAGTTTCAGAAAATCAGAAACATCATCATTTATCTAAAGATTTCTGAATTCATACTCTCTTGCAAAAATTGATTTCTTTCAGTTGAATCATTTGATCCTTGAACTATAATTTATATAATTCAAAATCTTGGAGACCAGCATGTTTAAAAATAAAAATTTACCAAGAATTTGAGTATGTGGGTTATATTTTCTTTTCTTCACTACCTTTGGGAAAGCCTTTTAGATTCAATTTGTTTTCTTCTCTGAATCATCTTAATCTATATATCCCTAATATGTGATTGTATTGAATTTACAATTTTTTTATTTCTCTCTGTAGTAATATATGATGTACATTTAAATTGTCCTCTGAGATTAAAGAGACATACTGAAGAATCTTATCCATTATGTTACTGAATCAGGCATGCCTATAGATTAATCCAGTTTGGGATGCTTTACTGATTCAATTAAATTAGATGCAGAATAGGAAAAGGCAAATTGAATTATTGTGCCTTTACCTGGCTGTACCACTCAGCCATCCTGCTTAAAGAAACATAGAATGGTGAGTGGAAAAAGAGAAAAAGAGGTATTTTTCTTGATGGTAGACCCTCACCCATGGAAAAAGGAGGAGTTACATCACTTGTCACTAAACTTTTGTTTGGGTTGGTTAACTTGGCTTCTACAGGGTTAGAGCTAATCTGCAGGGATGCTCCCAGCAGGTGTGAAATTGCTAAAGCCTCCTTCCTTCCAGCCCACTCGCTTTGTTATGTTCAATGAGAAGTCACTGAAACTAAAGAGCCTTTTTGCCCTGGTCATTTTCTGGTTGGTCATGTTTGCAGGTAAAGAAGTGGTACGGAGTAGTCTCCTTTTTAGTTATCATCTGCTTCACTTCACTGCCACACTCAAGGCTTTTTTTTTGTTGGTAACAGCTCTCTGCAAGTATATTTGCCTCTCTTTCTGCCTTATTGCTACAGGCCTATCTGTTAAATCTTAAATACTAATTAATCATTAAAAAGGGTATTAACATACTTGCTGGCCCTATATGTGTGTCTTATTCTTCACAGTTTTGTAGCAATTTCTATTAAAAAAACTCATTACAGAGATTATTGTGACATGCTTTGAAACAGAAGCATTCATTATGCATTATCTATGTATTGGAATTTTGGAAATTAATGCACCAGGAAATGAAATGACTCACCCAGGGTCTCTGAAGATGTATGTTCAAGTCATGATTAAAATCCAAGCTGTAGATTTGCATTGTGTTTGCTGCACAATCTTTTTTGCTCTTTCTCTTTTTTTTTTTTTTTTTTTAAACCACATCCCACTGTTGTAAATTCAGCTGGAAAATTCCGCTGTGCTACTTTTGTTGTCAAACTGTAATAGGCATTTAGCCAACTATTAGTTAAATATGGCTGGTTTGTGAGCATTCTCTTTGCTTTGGGGTTCAAAGGATAGCCACAAAGTGGGATAATTGGGAAAGAAGAGACATACTGCAGGGATGGGTGGGAAGAAAAACAGAGAGGCAGAGACCAAGGAACTGCTCAAGTGATGGAGTGACTGTGAAATGTGCTACTGATGCTGTTGTGAGTCTTGTATCCACAGATGATCAGAGACACAAGGTTTTCCAGCCTTTCAATGCAGGGAGGGTAGGGAGAAAAGAGGTAAGGGAGGAATGAGGAGCAGCTAGAAGTGAGTGGGCTGCACAATAGGTTTTCCTTTACAATATCTGCTCTGACAAATTCACTGCCCAGGTGGGCAAAGTGGAAGTATATTTATCTTTTAGTGTGTGTCTATCTTTTTATAGGTTGCATCTTCTGTAAAAATATGATGTTTTATGTGCCAGTCCCCAAATTACACCTGTGAACTTCCTAAGTGCCTACAGTTTTCAGATTTATGGCTTGTGGGTGTGTTGATAAGTCTCCATAGGGGACTTTTACTGGCATCTAGAGGAGACTTAAATTGCAGCCTTTAGAGGGACACTCAGTAGTGCTCGTAGTTACAGGGGTTTTTTTTAGCAGGCATGATGAGGGACACTGTTCTTGGGACTATCTGGCCAAGAATTCCTGATGTTTGTAGTAACTGTGTCTGTTGTAGAGCAAATAAATGTCAGATATTAACATATCATCAATACTTAGTCAGCATGTGGGGTTAGAAATTTATTTCTTAACTTCTGTTTTACTTTACACACCAGATGGAGAGAAATGGAATGGAGCATGAAATACAGAGCAATAAAATTGCAATTTATGTACATAGACAGATAAGTGAAAAATAATTTTCATTTAAGGGAATATGTCTTTGTTTTGGAGACTTCCTGAATACTTTATCTTAGCTTCAGTTAAACAAGACGAATGTGTCAAAAAATTTATTTTGTCATAATAATGGTAAAAAAATTAACATATGTTTATATTTTTCATTCTACTTCAGATTTTGTGGAACACCACTTATCTTTAAACTACTATATGCATATGTATTATCGCATAAAGAATAATATTTTGAGTTACAGAGGTAATTTTTTTTTTGCCTCTTCTGCAACTGCAGTTTGAGAACTGCTAGCTGAGGAGGTTAAAGTTTTAAATACGGGATCCATATAGTTCCAGTGTAACAGGTTTAAAGACTGCAATGCCACACAGCATCTAGGCGCCTGACACATTTGACTCTTAAACCCTTTCTTTCTCAATACAAAATCCGCAGTATAGTATCTGAAGCTTCCCATTTCCTGCTTTTCTTATCAGTAATACTTCTGGGTTTCCTGAGACAAGCTAAATATAAGTTAATGTTTTGATCTGTTTGAAAAGATAACTTTGTCATGTAAACAGAACCCAGCTCAGTCTCCAGCTCATTTCTCTTCTATTTAGATATGTATACTGAGCATCAGAGGGACTACTGAATATCTAGGTGTACCTTGTGAATCCAGATTTTGGATTGTCTGGGACAATTTCCATTGCTCAATTAAAATGTAAGTAAGTAATACTCTTAGAAATCATGAGAGGGCTTAAAAGAAACCAGTCGTGTATTAAGAATTTATTAATCCTCAAAGCTTGCAACTCACTGCTGTGAAATTCCAGTATTTGAGGAAATTCTCAGAATACTGAAGTAATAATAAAAATAATAAACAAACGAAGAGAAAAGGTCAATAGAAATTTTAATGAAGAGTCAGTTTTGTTAAATATAATTTGGAAAGTTAAGATCAGTCTTTGGAAGAAAAGATTTTGTATATAGTATTTTCCTATTTTCCAAGGATCTTTTTGATCAGTAACATATCTGGTGAATCTGTGAGGGTGGTGAGGCACAAGTTTCCCCAAAAAGTTGTGGATGCCCCATCTGTGTAAGTGACCAAGGCGAGGTTGGATGAGCAACCTGATCTAGTGAAAAGTGTCCCTGACTATGGAAGGGGGGTTGGAATTAGGTGATCTTTATGATCCCTTCCAGCCCAGACAATTCTATAATTCTGTGAGTCTATGATTCTACTATTTCAAAGTATACAACTTCCTCATAAAAGAAAAAAAATCATGTTTAGGGGAATACATTATCAACAACAACTACACTTATCTACAGCTGTGAATATGATTTCCCACACAGGAAAAAATAGGAAGTCACTTGCTAAAGCAAAAAAATCACAAGGAATGAAAAAAGGGAAAAAAAAGTCAAAGTTTATTGCCTTTTCACACTGAAACTCAGATCTTTTTTCCAGGGAGTTTCCCTCCATAAGAAAAAGATTAATAAAATACTTAAATTTCTGTAAAATTTTTGTAGATAACAGGAATACAAGAATCATGTCAACTTAAGAGACCGTGAAAAGTAACGTTTATAATTTTAGTTTTTCTAAATTTTAAAAAGAAGACACATTGTTAATATACTTATATATTACATTTTATTGATTTCTAAAAGTAAGTGCACCCAGTTAGGACATCTTTTTGAGTCAAAAAGCGGTATAGAGCACAATTTTTTTATTTTTTCCTCATTTGGTGGGTTCTCTTTGTTGACAAGGCAGAGTAGAAGTAAATGCAACTGCAACAATGGGGAATTACAGATCTGTCTGGGAAGTGGCAAAATGGAGTCATTGGAAATAATGGAAATAATGAAAATCAGAGAATCAATCAAATTGGAAAAAAACTCATTTGTATTATCCTAAAACATGCTGAGTGTTATACAGACAAATATATACAGATTTTTATTTCCAGACAGATTGTTGCATTGTGGAAGGTGTTTTAAGCTGATCTAATGCTGAGTCCTGCTCAAGCTTGTGCAGGCTATTACTCACTTGAAGTACTAATTTCTGCTGTCAGCTTCTGTTCAAATTACATTTGTTTATTCATCTGAGAATTTTAATGAATTGATTCAAGCTTAGTTTTGACTTCAGATCAGTTATACTTTTCCAATTTTAAGCAGCTCCATAAAACTATAGTCTCCTAAGGTGCAAACATGCTTGCAGTTGTCCCAAGAAAAATCCACAAAAATGCAAGAGTGAGACTTGTTTTGACAAATTTCAACATGAGTCATGAATACTCAGGATTCTTACACCTTTGAACAAGATTTTTCAAGCTGCATAATTTTGATCCCAAAATAATACCTCTTGACAAGTTATCACAAATTTTCAGACCTTAAGACATTACTTTTTATAGCTACTCACAAACTTATGACCTGTAATATATAGGAAGTCTCTTATCTCTCTTTAGATTTTGTACTTCCTGAATAGTAGATAAATGTTGAGCTGCAGTGTCTGAAAAATTCTTTTCATTTTGGTCACATCAAATGAAAGAATTCTGGTGATGAAACCTAAAGATCCCTGCCTCATCATAATATTTATGTATATTGCGGTAGACTTATTAGTAATGAAAACTTCATTCTGAGAAGGATTTTGGTAGGAATTTAGACAATCTCTGATGCAGCTGCACTGAGACCTCAAACCCTATGTTTCTTAGAATGTAAAAGGAAAAAGCACATGGTGTTTACATGTTTCAAAAGTATAAACGTCCTGTGAGAGAGGCACTTGGTGTGCAGAGATTGAATAAAACCATGTCACAATGTAGTCATTGATTCCAGTGTTCCTTGAGATGGATCACACAGTTCTTTTTATTGTTGGCCTCCAGCTTTGTGGAAGCAAGGTTGCTTTCTTAAGCCTAGATAACATTCCTTTTTTTATCATACCATGACAGATATGATTGCAATTCACAAGTGTGACTGTGGGGCTCAAACACATTTTAACTGTTCTATGATATTCACAATTCAGAAGTAATAATAATTTGTAAGGTTTGGGGTCTTTTTTAGCAAACTTTTTCTTCAGGATATTGCTTGGAGTGCTGCCAAAATTGTCTCTGCATTTCTCTATAAATTCAATTTTTAATTATGTTAATCTGAAACTAAATTTCTTTGTGTGCTTTAGCCAGTGTGGAAGCATAGTTTGTGGATTCATCTGTAAAGCTTACTGAGAAGGTGAAACTGCAATGTATATATCCAAAAGAAAGGTGTGATAATCCAGATATGCTGGATGAAAATTAATGTAACTCATAAAGAAAATGCAGCTGTCTTACATCCAACCTATGGCATTTATAGAAAAGACAAATACAATGGAAGAATTTATTTTAAAAATGCTTCCAGGGTGACAAGTCCTCATCCTTCATCATGAGCACTTTGAAGATGATGATCTTTACATTTGCTTCATTGTAGCTAGCACAGATGGAATTTTGAAAAAGGGAATAGGAATTATTCAGCCAGGTAATCAAATCTCTCATTGTTTTTTAAACTGAAGATATATTCAAGACAAAAATCCATGCCAATTCAGAGAGTGCCTGACATTGCAATTTTTCTTTTCACTTACATAGAATGCCGAAATGGATTAATATGGGGAAAAGAACTAACACAACAGAAAAAAAAGTTGTACTTTCACAAAAGATCATTTTAAGAGAAGTGGGAATTAAGAAGCAGAGATGGAGAAGACAGACAGAACTCACAACAGCCATGGATTACATGGCAGACTACAGGTCATTGCAATGGTGATATTTCCAGTGGGACGAGGCTCTCATAGCATTCCAACAAGCTGTAGGAACTCTTCAGAGGGTGAAATTGCAACTACCCGTGAAATTACATGGATGAACCTTGTAACTCCCCATGGAGGGTACCATATTTTGATCATGTTATATAGTGAGGGCATTCCTTGTCTGAAACTAGGATTGTTTTTTACCTAAAGTTCTCCTATGCTTGCTTTTTCAGAAGGAAAAAACCATTTAGGAATAGTGTGGCAACAAAAGGGAGTGAAGTAGGGAAGCTTAAATGAAGAAAAAGAGCCTCTTTCTTTAAAAGGAGACTTTTTAAAAGATGGAAAAGGGAAGAATGAGAGAAAAAGATCCACCTATGCCCACGTACTTTCTGTGTAGCTGTCTACTTTTCAAAGGCTCTGTAATTACCTGACCACTTCTCCAATTTGGTTTCCCTTTCAGTTCTGTGACTAAGAGGAGATAGAACTCTTTTCTAGAAATTTTCTGTGCATGCTTCTTCAGCATTGCTCAACTGACAACTGTGACACAAATTACTGAGTATCTCTGGTGGGAGAGAATCTTCAGAAGATCATCACATACATTGACAGAAAGCTGAACATGAGCCAGCAGGGTGCCCAGCTGGCCAAGAAGGCCAATAACATCCTGGCCTGGATCAGGAATAGTGTGGCCAGCAGGACCAACGAAGTGATTCTTCTCCTGTACTTGGCACTGGTGAGGCCACACCTGGAGTGCTGTGTTCAGTTCTGGGCCCCTCAGTTCAGGAAAGACATTGAGGTGCTGGAG
The DNA here is from genome assembly GCA_038380795.1 of Pyrocephalus nanus. Classification (NCBI taxonomy): domain Eukaryota; kingdom Metazoa; phylum Chordata; class Aves; order Passeriformes; family Tyrannidae; genus Pyrocephalus; species Pyrocephalus nanus. The sequence goes on along the minus strand of CM076261.1, from coordinate 13,042,899 downwards.
CAGGTCCAGAGAAGAGCAACCAGGCTGGTGAAGGGATTTGAGCACAAGTCCTATGAGGAGAGGCTGAGGGAGCTGGGGTTGTTTAGTCTGGAGAAGAGGAGGCTCAGGGGTGACCTCATCACTCTCTACAATTCCCTGAAAGGAGGTTGTAGCCAGGTGGGGGTCAGTCTCTTCTCCCAGGCAACCAGCAGTAAGACAAAGGGCATGGTCCCAAGCTCTACCAGGGGAGGTTTAGGTTAGATATTAGGAAGAAATTCTTTATAAAGAGGGTAATTAGGCATTGGAATGGGCTGCCCAGGGAGGTGGTGGATTCTCTGTCCCTGAAGGTATTTAAGAAGAGACTGGATGTGGCACTTTGTGACATAGTGGTGGTAGTGGATCAAGGGTTGGACTTGATGATCTCAAAGGTCCTTTCCAAGCCATCTGATTCTATGATTCTATAGGACAGAATAGCCTTCAAAGGAGAAGCAGTTTCTCTTATTTTTTCATTGATTTCGTTTTCTGAATGTGGAAAGATTCTGTTCCTTTTTACCATTCTCCAGTGTGAAAATAGATGCCATTCAACATTTTTTGTATTTCACAGCCAGGATCTAATGGATTGCTAAACTCTTATTCAGAGCGGGTTCATTTTCCGTATAATCCTAAAAGTTAGATGGACTAGAGATCTGTAAGCTCATTTAGTCCTTTTCATGGACAAGGCATTTCTGATCTCAGCTATTTGTTCCTGGCTGTTTCTGCTAGAGTTAATCTGAAATGATGCAAGAAACAAAGCTGTCACCTTCCTGTGGGATGTTACTCTTCAGTCAAATACCTCTGTTAGGCAATTGCCTTACAGATTTCAGCACACTGTAAACCACACAAAAGTAGATCGGGTATCAGAGGTATGATTTTTTAAATGATACTCTGGGGATCAGTATTCTCAGTATGTGGGATTTCTGTCTTGGTTTGAGCACACTAAAAATGAAACATTAATCAACAGCAAACCCTGCATACTTCAAGTATGTCCGTTTAAATCTACTACAGAGGGAGATAATATTTTTGAATAGAAATTAATCCTTTTCCTTTTAAATAATCAAGATTTCTGAGAACAATCCTATTCATCTCCTGATAGATGTGTAGAATCATGATCTTTATAAACACTGATCTGAAGAGAATGAAGTGTATCAGCAGTGAAGATAAAATGTTGCAGCTTCAATATACACTGAAAATTATATATATTATTAAAACCAGAGTCTAGAGAAGATATTTATTTATGAAATAATTATTGTGAAACTGTTGTCAGTTGGGGTTTATCGCACTTTACTAGCACCTTTGTCAGTACCAAATATTTTAAAGTCCTGGATGACATCTTGCTCTGATTAAACCATAAACTTTAAATTCACTTTCATGCAACCAATACTTTAACTTGCTGCTGAAACCAGTTATATAATTTTTTCTTCTTTATTTTCTAACCTGTAAAATTAGGACATTTATGTTTGTCTTTAAAGTGTTTTTTCCCTGTGAAAGTGTTGAGCAAGCTGAGTGTTGGTCTTATAATTTCACTGCATATGGATCTTATTCTATAAGATTAATGTACAGAAATAATTGAGGTCCTGGTATATTAAGTGCTTTTTAAGGAATCTTATTTTTGATGGAATTAAGAAATCTGGCCAACATACTGGAATGATCATTTTATAAGTAATTAAACTTTTTTCTTATTGCAGTGTTAGGATTTATAAGTTATTGATTCCCAATAGACATTACTTTTCTAAAAGCATTAATTTACCTACAGTCCCCCAGACAAATAAACAACTTACTGCAAAATCCATTTCTTCTGTTTATAACAGTTAATCAAGAAAAATTTAATAGACTCTGTGTGTGTGTGTGTGTGTGTGTGTGTGTGTGTGTGTGTGTGTGTCTGTGAATTGCATGGTGCCTAGTGCCTTGTAGTTCATGCTTTTAGTTTCAAATATTCGTTGGCTAGGCTAAAGCTGTGAAGGCTCTGCCTTTAAAGGCTGCAACTTTGTGGACACATAATATTCAACACGAATCTTCAGCTTGTTTGGTAAACTGGCATAGTGAACTTAAGTAGATATTAGGTTTTTGTGTCCATCAAAACTGAAGCCTGGTTTATAATTTAAATTGTGCTACCAAGGCATTGAAAATTGCCAGGATTGTTCTGCTCTGACCTGTTACTGTTGGACCCAGAGACATTCCTGCACCAACTTGAGTAGGTAAGTATGTCATTGAGGAATCTGCAGCTCACACTTCAGTGAAAGTTGACAACAGAATATAGATATAGAATATATTATTTTCTTTAAAAATTTCCATTTAAAAGAAATAGTAAAAATAAATGGAAGTAATGGCATATGGCATTATGCTTGTGATGGAGATTCTTAACTAGACTAAATGGGAAATGTTCTTCACATGTCAATCATATCTGCTAGCATTTGATAAACTTGGATAAAGTATCTCGGATTAACTTCTGCTTTCTTGCAAAACAGTGAATATTTCTGCACTCAGTCTGTTCAAAATTTCTCTAGTGCTTCATTCCTGGTAATCAACAGAGGTCGTGAGACTGATTCTGCTTTCCCTTGTGCTTTGTATAATTTTTAAAGGTATGAATAGAAAGTGAGTTAATTTGGTATGATCCTAATTTGCATAATTTTAAGCCTTAAGTGCTGATGCTTAATGAATAAAGATTTCAAGTAGTGTCCAATGGTGACAATAGTGTAACTAGGTCCAGCAACTCAAGTGGTAACAAGATCCTGATATTGTAAGATCAAGAAGTCAAAAAAGTTTGGAGATCATGGCCTGCTTTTTAAAGCAAAAACAGAGAAAGAGAAGAAATAAATCAGTTATTTGAAAAGCATTAATCATGTTTTTCATTAGTATTTTGACAGCATCTCTATTTATTTCCCTTTAGAGTAAAGGTGTCTTTATTTAAAAAAACCCATGATGCACTCTTTCATATGGGATTAAAGACGCTACTGGGGAAATAAGAAATCACAACAGATTTATGGTGTCTGAGGTGCTAAAATAATACTGGAGAAACTCTGTTTAGGACTCTTTCTGGCTCAATCTCTGGTTGCAGAACAACAATTCACTCTGTCATAGTCTGGGTGGGACGAACACAATTCTTTTTCAGTTGGGGACAAAAGTAAGAAATAAAAAGAATAATTTTAAGCAATGGCTGAACTGGCATAACTGTCTGAGGGAGGTTATAGGTCTCATTACAGAAGCTTTTTCTTGGTGTTCTGTCCTCATAGTATCCTTGGTAGATGGAAGACCCTAAAAGCAGTGATAATATATCTATATCTATATCTATATATCTATATATATATTTTTTTTTTTAAATCTAGATTTGGCCTGAGCTTAGTCCTGGAACTTTATCAGAATATATAAGAAAAATGTTAGGACAGATAATGTTCTTTTTGTCTTACATTTCAGCAAAAGATTTCCTATGGCATCTAAGAAATAGGAGAAAGAGAACTCTTGCAGACTGCACAATGTTATCCGTGCTTTCTTTGCAGGCAGTTAGTGAAACAGACTGACAGAAAAGAAATAATATTCAGGATATTATATTGGAAACCTCACATATTCTGTAGCTAAAGGATATTCTTACAAGTGGGTGCAGTGCTGAAATTCTGCACTATAATTGCAAAGAAGTTGAGAGCTCGTACTTTCACAGTTACACGTGAATGTATCGTCAAAGAACAGTCTAGTTATCCCAAAGGAAGATACTTGCCAGCTGGGTGAATCCGATACTTCTTTTTTCCCTGTAGTGCGAGCACATATTCAACAGTTTTCAGAACTAAATTAAATTTTTTTTTTTTTACTCTTAATGTTCCCACATTTTATGACTCACAAATCCTACTGCACTAATCAGATAAAACTCCTACTTTCAGAGACGACTTCCTGTATATTTTTTCTAAGATATAAAGATTATGTAAGAATAGTCACTATATTCATTCCATCATTCCTAACAAACAGTTTAAGGGTGATCTGTAGTTTTTTATTTACAGTGCTTAGAGATGTATGTCTGAAGACTGATTTTGAACTCAGTATAAAGTGTGACGGGCAGGAATTAAAGTCACTACTAAGAGAAGAAGTGCTAGAATTGGAAATGTCACTAGAAAGTGAGATGTCACACAGGAACTGTTGATCATCAAAAAGATGTTAATTCATGCACTTGCTGCCTTGAAGAGAAAGCATTTGAAGCTGCAGAGGTTGCAACTTTAATTTCAAGTGCAAAGCATAGAGAGAGCAGTGCACTGGGCAGTCTATTGGGCAGGAGTGTACAGAGGTGCTTCTTTGTCATCCCAGGTGGTCACTCTAAACACACTAAACAACTGTGTCACTTCACCAATTGACAGCCACATACCCAACAGCAGCAAAACACTAGCAGAAGTTCTTGCAACCTTTCTTTCTTGTGTTTTAAATTCTTAACTTTTGCAAAGAAGTGTATGCAGAGAAAGTTTACATTTCCTGTGTCTAGCACATTGGAATGGAGACTTGAATGGCTTTCATTTAGCACGATGTGGGAAGAGGTACTGGAAAATTCTTTTACTTTTCATACTATGAATATTGTCTTTTTTTAGTTTGTCCAGTTATTTGTTTACCTGTGTCCATTTGAGACATGGATCCATTTGTTTACTTGATTCTTTTCCAGAAACATCTTCAGGCTTTTGGTTCTTCTCTCTTCAGTTAAAGCTATCAGTACAACAGTTACTCATCTTTGATGGGATTCTTTTTTAAAACATGAAAAAAGTATCAATTTACAGAAAAAGAGTTTAAGGAATTATTCTGGCCTGGAAGTTAAAGTTTTGTCATGTTATCTTGTTATGCTTATCTGCCTTGAAGTTCTGAGGCTGCTGTTTTTCAGCCACGCTTGACTCTATGGAGCATTAAAATGAGAATATATCAACAGGAAAGGTTAAGACAAGATAGTAGACAAATATTTGGTTCAAAATATGATTCCCATTAATATCTGTTTATCTAGAACTTGAGACTTCTTAAATCTAAAGTGTATTTCTGTCTTGTTCCCAACCTGGCAAAATAAGTTAGTGATAATCTACATGCAAAAATAACTTCCAAGTCCAGTGTTTTGTAGAAATTAATGGGCATAATTTAGGCTCCCTGTATAGTCACTATGTAAAACTTTCTACCTATTTCACTCTCAGATCTGTGATGATACATGATGTACTATTTCTACTAGGTTATAGCTTTCTATTGTCATTGCCCATAATGATAATCTTACCCTCTTCTGTCTTGCCCTTATGAAAGTATGAAGTGACGAATTTTCTTGTCAGCTGCAGTTCAGTGCAATAATTTCCCATTTCCAGACCACTGTATTAATGCCTCCTACACAATCACAAACTATCCTCTGACTCATTCTGCATCGAGAAGTGCTGATAAGCTCATCTGGCTTCATGTGCTTCACTCAGCCTCACAAACCACTTGGCCTTGTAATAGTTAGCTCTCTAGGTTGCATTGCTTCAAAATGTAGTAGTCCCTGAATTATGAGTTTTAAAATTTTAATTGCAATGTATATTTAGGATACTGATTATTTTAAATTTAACAGAAGCAGAAATTATTGAATGTAAGCAAAAACTGTCTTAGAAGTAAATCAGCTTGTGAAGAGCTTTGTGATGCAGAACTCAGCCAAAGTTGGATTAACGATCTTATAATACATAATGGGCAAATTTACAATGTAAATTTACCTTAAAATATAGATTATAATAAATATCATTAGAGAGATCACAAACCAATATTGTTCTAACTATACACTATACCTTTACTGCACATCTAGATAGGAAGTCAAAAGTCTTCAGCAGTGAAGAATTATGTGACATACAAACTGTTTAATTGAAAACTGGTCTTTATGGCTGAACAGTGTTGTATGTTTATTTATTTATATATGAATATTTTCATCCTGTATTGTTTATTTGTCTTTCTGAACTGTTAATTCTAGCAAGACTTTCTATATATTTTGAAAACTATGTTTATTTTCTTAGGAATTTTATTTCAGTTAGGTGTTAAAATAGTACTTGTTTGATTTAGAAGTTTCCATGCCATGCTCCAAATAGAATGGGAAAAATATTCATTTGACCTTAGTGGTGGCTTTTGCATTCATAATGTGAATTATTCAGAGTTTCAGAGTTGCGTAATTGGTTGGGGGTTTTTTTGCTGTTTTAGTGGGTTTTTTCCGATTTTTTTTTTTTTTGATTTGTGAGTGAATTTGTATTTTTGTCAATCAGTGACAATGGGCCATTTGCTCAGGGGATTTGTTTTGCTAGCAACTCTGAATAAGAATGGAAGTTCATTAATAGAGTATTTAAATGCCAGATGTACCATGAAGTACTCCCTTTTTTTAAATAGAATGATCAACCTCTTCTGTAATAGCAGAGATAGAGCTTTTCTATTCTTGGCTAGTGTGATGATATCCATGCCACTCAGCACTTACTTCTATATTAATGCTCTTCTGCCTGCCAAAAGCAGCACGTTGCACAGCTTTTTTTCAAGTCCCCATTCACCTGAAATAACTTGCTTTCTATTTGTCTCTGTCTCAATTTAGAATGTGATTCATAGGTCTGCAGTGAAAAATTATCAGGCTTTTAAAGCACATGGAAGCAAGAACTAATCCTGAGGGATCTTCTTTGTTTGGCTCTTAGAGGCTGAGCTCCCCAGAGCAAGAATGATCTCTGTATCTTTCACCGTGTCAACCACATTGTCAGCACCTAATTAGAAAGCAAGAGGATGGAGGCAAGTGAAGCTGCCTTTTTCACACTTATGCTGTGATTATTGACCTGTTAAATGATGCTTTTCTTACTTTTTATCCTTTATGATGAACGAAGGATTGGATGCCCCTTCAGTATAAAAGGTTAAGGGGAGAGAAACCAAACAGCCCTTGGGAGTAGAACAGATATCTCCTCCTCCTTTCTGAAGGAAAGTTTAGATCAAAAGAAAGTATAGAACTGTGGAAAACTCAGGCTAGAAGAGATGTTCCAAATTAATCTCATCCATATTTGCCTTGTGAAGCAGGGTAAACATATCTTTAACATATCTGACAGATTCCCATGTTGGAAATGCATGCATAAAACTCTTGTGTAGTCACACTAACACATGACCAGCCTTACAAGGAGATGTTTTTCCCATTATATCTAACCTAAATATCTCTTGTTGAATACTGACTTTATTCACTGTGGTCCTCTTAAAAAAGTATTAAAAAAAAAAAAAAAAAAAAAAAAGAGAGAGAGAGAGAAAGAGTTATGCTGCCAGCTTTCAGAATTCAGTTTTTTGCCCAGAGAAATTGTGAATGCCCCATCTCTGGAAGTGTTCAAGGCCAGGCTGGATGGAGCTCTGAGCAACCTGGTTCAGTGGAAGATGTCCTAGCCTAGGGCATGGGGGTTGGAACCAGATGATTTCTGAGCTCTCTTTCAACCCAAGCCATTTATGACTCTATGATATTTCTGCACTAAACAAGCACAGTTCTTTTAATTTTTCTTCTCAGTTCATGATTCTAAATTTCATCAATTTTGTCCTCATTTGAATGTTCTCTTGTTTGTGTATAACCTTAATTAGGTACACAGAATGAGAAGCCATGTTCCATCTAAGGTCTTACCACTGTTAAATGGAGCAGAATAATGCCTCCTTTGTCTTGTATATGACTCTCTGTTGACATACCTGAGAAAATTTGTCTTTTGTAAATAGACAATGTGATAACATTTTCAATTCTATTTGGCGAGCAGTCAGAGCATCCAGATCCTTTTATTCAGCTCTGGGGATTTTTTTGACATTTTTTTTCCTCTTTTCTTCTTTTTAATTCCTACCATTTTGAATTTTAAGTTAGTTACTAAGAATAATGATGCTATTATGTACCCTTGGCTACTTTGTTTGCATCAGAATATGCTATGTTAAGAAAAAAATTGTAACATTCAGTACCCATGAGGACTGCTGTGCTTTTACCAAAGTAAGATAAAATTAGAAGGGATGTTTTATACATTCCTTACGAGCACTGCTTTGATGAACATGCATTGCATGTCAGCTGGATGCTATAACTGTTATCTTACTTTTAACTCTTTTGTGATAATTTGGGGATTGATCTCACTTGTCTTTTTTTCTGCTGACCCAACCTACTGTCTGGGGAGATTTGTTGCTGCAGTGAGACTGCTGAGGCTTGTCCTGATGCTTTTGCCCATATACACCGAAGATGAGTCCAGGAGAGGCCTGGAGCACGTCAGGCATGACTACATGGTGATCAAAGACATGGACAACTTAGGTGGTGTCTTCTTGATTCTACTGAAGAAGGAAATGTCCTGGGAAGAGAAGGATGATTCTGTGCATCAAGACTCAGTTGTACAGCTGTTGGCAACAACAACTTGTTACATTTTATCACCATGGACTCTTTTTGATGCTCAGGAACTGCTAGGAAGAGTCAGGATCCATCTGAGCACCTAGGGGAAAAGCATCCTTACCAACAGGCTGGTGAGGAGACCTGCAACAGGAAAGTGAGCTGACTACCCATATATGACAGAGGAAGTGGAGTTACTGGGCTGACAAGTGTATGGTGTGCAATTATACGGACAGGAAACACCTTGAAAATAAGAAAACGGCACAAGGGTGACTATTCCAGTATCTCCACACAAATAGGGAAATGCTGAGGGGAAAAACTGTTAGAAATCTCTCATATATTTTCTGTGAAATTAGCATGACTGGAAGACCATATGAAGTGTGTATACCAGTGAAGCATAGGCAACAAACAAGGAATTAGAACAGGTGGGATCACAGAGACATGAGATGGCCCACTTGACTGGGCCATCAATGGAGAGCTGCAATGGCTGGATACAGGCTCCTTAGGAAACACAGACTGGGATGGTAGTGAATGGGAGTTGGTCTTTGTGTGAGAGAGCAGTGGGAACGTGAGAGGTTCTGCCTAACGATGCATATGAGACAGCTCATATACATAACACCTCATGGATCAGGATAAACATTCATTTTAAAGTAGATGATGTTGTGGTGGGTCTCTGCCTCTGACCTCCTGATTAGAGTGATCAGCCCTGTTATAGTGGAGGCTTCATTAAACAACTTGGAAGAAGCTTCACATTCTGTGATTCCCATGAGACCACTTGGTCTCTGTAAAGGAGCAACACAGCAGGGCACCATCAATCTGGCAGGTATCTGCAATGCAGTGGTGATAACTCCTCACTCATGTGATGAAGAGAAGAGACACTCTGCTCAGCCTCAGACATACAGAGAAGGAATAACTTGTAGGGATTGGGAAGATCAGGGGCAACCTTCGCTGCTTAGTAGAGTTCATGATCCCAAGAGAAGAACATAAAAACTGAAAAGCGAGATCACAACCCTGGGTTTCGGAAGAGCAGACTTTGGCCTGTTTAGAAATCTTGGAATAATACTATGAGTGATGCATAAAAGATTTGCAAGGAAAACTCTCTCTAATGGTCTGTTTAGACAAGCAGGAAATCAAGCAAAAATGGCAAAAGACCTTCTTGGATGAATACAAAATTTCTAACTAGACTTAAACATAAAAAGAAATATAGATGTGATGGAAGCAGGAGCAGTTGGCCTGGCAGAAACCTGGAAACACTTTCCAGGGAGAAATAGGTGCAGTTAGGAAAGCCAAAATTGACCTGACATTGAATTTAGGGGGCAAGTATTCCGCTACCTATATAAGCCAAAAATACTTCATCTTCTCAGGTGCTGTTCCATAACTCTATTCATTGCAGCCATCACTTGGAAGTTCAGTTTAACTCAAGTATGGCCAGTAGTTAAATCCATATCCAAGAGTTTTGTGACTTTATTTTTTGTTTCTCAAAGTGTAAATATGATGGATGAAATTTTGAGATAATGCAGCTTGGAAATCATCCCTGGATGTAATTGCAGGGGAAAATGGAAAGTGCACATTGACAGATTTAAAATATTTTTAAAATATTCAGAATTAAGGAAATAGCATTAATTTGTCTAGGACAGATGAGCAATTTTTTTTTATTTTTTTTTTTTTTTTTTTTTTTTGAAATACAAGTTAACTTATGGAATGAACAGAGGAAGATGACAAGCAGAGCATAAGAAGAATTACAGATTCAGATAGTTAAACGTCAAAATACTCCAAAGGAAATCACTAACAGGTAATTACTATTTTAAGTTCTGAAATTTTCCTATCTGCAAAACCACTTTCTCCTGCTTATATTTTTAATGTTGAACCTTTCTTTCAGCTGGTCTGTTAGACAGGAATATAATTTATAACTTAATAAGTACAAAAAGAAATGGGAAAGAAACATTTGGTAAAAAATACTGATTATATGTTGATTTCTTCCATTTTCTTACCTGGTACCAACCTACATAGCAAACTTGTTATGAAATAAATTACATGTTTTCTTCTTCTCCAACATGTATTCAGCCCACAAAACAATCTATTTCAAAGTAGCAGCTCGTATCTGAGACACAGGGCAGCAAATTTCCCACAGTGTATCCTCATGCTACACTCCTGGGTGTTACATCTCTTCTGGGGCTGAGCAAGTTGGATGTGTACCTTGTCCATTGCCTTGGCACCATTCACTTTCCCTCTAGAGAAACACTGGTTCAAGCACTTGTCCTTAGAATCCAGCTTTATTTTTCACACCTTTCTCCTTCCCTTCTTCCCTGCCTTTTTTTTTTTTTTTTTCTGTGGCTTAAACTATGATATCCTCTACTCTGCCTGAAGTCTGACCCTCAAGAGCCTTGTGGAAGGTGTGAGCAGTCACAAATGCACGCTGTGACATGCACTTTCTCAGTACACCATTTCTCTTCCTTTATCCACTGTGACAGCATGGGTCATTAACAATAAGTGAAGGCTGAGCATAGCATTCTGTGTCACTCCTGCCTGCTCACTGAACTCCTATTGTTCATAAAATCTCTTCATCCTGAACTGATGAAATTCCTGCGGAGGATGAAAATCTGAAATTCTGACCTCTCATACCTTCAAGGCTCTCCTGCAGCTGAATCCTGCCATTGTTTATTATATGCTTTTATCAGATGACTTTTTTTCCCAGCAACCAAATTCTCCTTGCTGGAAGTTCATGAATGTCTATACCTGAAGAGGGGATGATTTTCTCACTCTTATTAGCACTATACTCTTTCTCTCTTCCTCTCTTTGACTTTTCCCTTTCCTTGCACTCCAGGCAAATAAAGTTCAGCTTAAACCAGTAAAATAGCAACAAAGAGTCATGGAATATATGCAAACAAACTGGAATTGGTAGGTGAATTAAAACAGTATGCTAAGCGGTTAGAATATTATGCAGAATTAATAATGCGTACAGAAAGATTCACCAAGTTTTTAACAATATAATTTAATATCTATTTAAAGGGGTGTTTTGAGGGTATAGGAGTATATTTTAATTTTAATTTTTATGATCCGAATAGTTGTTATTAGGAGAATGCATTCTTTTCAAACACAACACTAGTACTTGTTTCTGGTCTGATCGTAGAACTGGTGTCAATGCCTCTTTAGAATGGAGATCTTCACTGTTCCACCTTATTTAATAGTTAGGCTTCAATGTTTCTCTGTGTCATCCAAAAAAGGGCAAAACTGTGTTTATATAGAAACTCCACAAAATCATGTAGTATTTGCTAATACAGTTGGAAGACAGTTTAGGAGCCAAATATAATGCCTTATTTAGTCTATTCAGGTAAGGTGAAGGGATCATTCAAAATATTTTCTTTCCTGAAAGCTGATTTTCTTGGTGAAAACAATAGTTCCGGAGAAAGTTTGTCTTCATAAAATTTTAAGCCTCCTTTTCATCTGCAACTGTTTTTTCATCACTGCTTATTGCAAGCAGATGAAGAAAGCTGTGTGTGTATGTGGAGCTTCAGCAAACCAAGTGGGACCTGGGAACCTATCTCTGCTGTAGTGCTAAGTTAGATTTGCAGTTTTGAAAAGTCTGCTAAGATTGCTAGTTGTTTCTCATGGAGAGCATTACTTCCTAAGGGTAGCTGCTTTGAAGGCAGCTCTGTTACCATCAGTCTGAGAAATATGAGCTTGTCCTGACCGTTTGATAAATGGGAGCACATTGAAAATGTCTGTGTGCTGGTCTGGCTTAGGATAGGATATGATTCCCTTCATTTATTGCTCGGCTCTGTGTTCACTTGCCTGCATCAGCTGGTGCAACTATCTTGGTATAAAACCAGCTCTGGTAGTACTCAACCTAAGCTTTAAGCCTCTGCAGAGATGCAGAAACGTGGTAAGACAGAAGGGCATTTTAATACATTTTATTTTAGTGTTGAATTTTGCCTTTCTGGAGTTGCGGAGCTGATGTTGAAGTTTCAATATTGTTTTCTTTGTATTTTTTTTTAACTGGAATGAGTTCATGAGATTGATGTGTACTCCAGATCCAGAGTGCAACTCTAGAACTTTGTGGCAAATTATACATGTGGGACTGGTGAAACTTACAGTGAACAGGAATTTAAACACCGTAGATACTGCATTTAAAAATGAACAAGCTATCTGAATACAAGTAAAGGTATCTAAGCAACTTCCTTCTGAAGAAACAAAATCAGCTAATCTTATGGGACAGCAAAAGAACAAAAAAACCCCAAAACCCAAAACAAATAAAATAAAAAATTAAGTAGATGAGATAAGAAGAAAAAAAGGGGAAAGGCTGAAAATCTCTACCCAAAAGAATTGGGATCAAATTTTATTTAAGATTTATCTTGACTTTTAATTCCTTGTAACAAGTGCAGGGAGTGGGGAGGAAATTACACCATTAATTTATTATTTCTTCCAAAGATTTTCTCAACTTCAACTATTTCTCCTCTGCAGAATTTTAGTTTAACTTTTTGATCCTTTAAATCCTGTAGACTTAGTCTAAACTCTTTTATACCTCTATATGTCTGAGATTTGCTTTCCAAGAAAGATCATGTACCTTAAAAATACAAAAGCTTACATTTTTTGCCTTTTAATAATAGCGAATAAAAATAGGTACAACTACAAAATATGAGATAACATCATGCTGAAACAGCTACATGGAACATAACGAGCATAGAGCACTTCCTCACTAAGCAGAATGCTCTTGCCTGCTCCTACTTTCTGTTCAGGAAGCAGGATGAGGTGACCATGGGCAGCAGTGGCGTGTCTGGAGTGAGTGGCAGGCAGGAAAAGCCTACTTTTATCAGATGTAATGATAAATTTTTATTTAGCATTTCTGAAATGTTCACACATGGTGTGTCACGTTGGGTTGTGCATGCGTAGGGGTGAAGGTGTGTAGGTGTGCTTTTTTTCCCCGTAGAAATGCTTCTTGGAGCTGGAGGTTTTCATCCCACACATACACAGCTGAAAGCAAAGAAACTGTGTTTAGAAAGGTGCTAAATAAAGTAAGTGGTTGAATAGAGACGAAGGAGGATGAAAGAAATCTGCTGATGCTGGTGTCAAAATAAAATGGGACAATTGTTTAAAACAAAAGCCTGGAATATTTTAGTGTCCTTAGATGATTTAATTAGAACTATGTAGGCCTGATTCTCCATTGTTTGTACCTTACATAATCATATAAATTGTTCAAGGTACCATATTGTAAGAAGGGGAGGCATTTACATTGTTCATCAAGAGTGAAAATACCTTAATGTTGCTGCATAGTTTCAAACATAATACATATACAAAAAAAAAGAAGTCATAATATCTGTGCTTGAAAACAGTTATGATAGAATGTAGAACAGCCAAGAATCTCCAAACTGTTTCTATTTTAATTTGGCTGTTTGTGCATAGTTCTCACAATAAACTTAACATTTATTATTTGAATACCAGCATATTATACAATTATATCAAGATTCACATCTGGAAAGTCTACACTGAATTTGCAAGGCAACCTTAGCTTTGCAAGGTAGCTATTATAGTACACCACAATGTCGTAATATTACATATTATTGAGAAACTGGGATATGTTGTTTGGCAAGTATAACACCAGAGTTAACTAATAAATTTTAAGACAGAGGGGATTTTAATAATTCTGGTAGAATATATTTTATCTCTTTGTTCCCACTTGACCATATGTGTAATGTACATTTTTCTAGAAAATATACAGCACTGCAGCAAAGAAGAAGTCTGGTTGTTATAAGGTCTTGGCTGGCTGTCCTTTGGGTCAGATGGAAATCCTCTGGAAGGTGGGAGGTAACATCATCATACACATAATTTCCCTATTAAGCATGTTTACATACCTAGAGTTCAGGGTGGCATTGTATGAAACAAATAGGACCAGAAGGACGGACCCAGGAGAAGATGGGGAGACTTCAAGGCTTCTCAGGAGAATGTGGGTAGCAGTAGGGCTTGCTCATAGTGGAAGGTAACAGCAAAGACTGCACAATGAAGAAGGGCAAGACTTCTCTGGGAGGAATATGCATTTCATTGTAAAGCAGGCAGTTACCGGAAGTTAGAGGTCTGAGGAAAGGATCTGACCTCAAAGAATATGATGTACCAGAGAGAGGATTGATTTCAATCATTTTTTCATTTACTTCCCTAGCAGATCTGAATGAATCTGCAGATTTGCATCTGCTAGGTATAAAAAAATTACCTGTTTCAAGGCAGTGAATTTTGAGGGACTGTACTTCAAGGAACATATTTTGCAAGTGTAGAGTCTCATCATTGCAGTCATTTAGTCTAATTTGAATAACACTTAGACTTCCATGAATAAAAATTCTTGCTGGAACTAGCATGATAACTTCAATGATTATCCAGTCTTGGCAGTCAACTTCAGTAATAAAAATTTAGCTGTCTTTGGCAAGCTGTCCAAGGAGTTAATTAGCTTCACTGTATTGTACCTTCTGTTTAATTTAGTGAATTTATCTCTCTTCTGTCCTTGTCTACCATTAACTTTCAGTCTCTTTGATTGCAGTCTACATGGATCTTCAAGTTCTTAATAATTTTCTTTTAGGTAAACTCATTAGACACAGTTTCTTTTGTCTTTCAACATTTCAATGTTTTAATCATATTTCTGGTCTCCAAAGGCAGAGAGAATGTAATTTTATTGTGCTGTGTTCCACTGACAAAAAATTGAAGGTTAGACTTTTCTATTCAGTGTTTCACAGAGACTGAATAAGTCTCTGAAGTTACAGGCTCCCACAATGGACTCTACCCTGTCAACATGAAAGGAATAATTTCTTCCTAGGTCATATATTTACTCTCCAGTTGTTGCCACAGACAGAGGCAAACACATTAAAATTATGCAGTAGTAACTTCTTTTACTTAAAAATACCTAATAAAAATAAGGATCTCACTGAAGAACTTGAAAGATCAATGATTTTACAGTGTAGGAAAAACAGCCTGATCATTAGTCTTTCCCAAAATTAAATTCTTCAGAAATATGACAGTGCTAGTCCTAACTTACAAGACATAGGCATTACAAAGTTGATGTTAGAAATCAAGTGGCTCTGAATATCAGAGAAATTGAAAATCTTTTAAATGAAGACTTTTAAAAATTTATTTTCTTAATTTGTAATCAGTGAATTATATTACTAAAAATAATAATTCAGAGCAAGGGGATTTCAGTCAAAATTATTTAAGATACATCTATCATGATTTCTACATGACTGATGTCTTGAATTTGTCTTGAATTTGTCTTGAAGTCGTCTTCAAAACCTCAGACAGACTATCACAGAGATTTTTCCCAAGTAGAGCACATAAAAGGATAAGAATTTTTTTACTGAAGAGGTAAGGTTTGTGAATGGGGGAATTTGCAGTTCAGAGGCTGGAATGACTTTTAACATAATTTACTACTGTGTGTCCTGAGGGTCACATCAAACCACTTTCTTATGATAACTAGTGTGAAAGCAGAACAAGACTATCACAAATTTAATTAGACTGGCCCCATAATTTATGCTGCTGAATATTGCTGGAATTTATAATAGAACATTCATGTACTCAAAATGCATAGAAATAGCTTTCTTGCCATGTTATCACAGCCTCACAGTTCTATAAACAGTTTTCTCTAAATGTGCACAAAAATATAGTAATAGATGAGTATAAATGATATTTTTCAGCATTTCAAATGATTTGAATATCTTTCTGCTGTAAGTCAATTTCATTAATATTTGCCATATAGGAATTGTTGATATTAAATTTCCCTTGAATGAGTTCTAAGCAGGTTTTTGTTGGGTTTTGTGTTTTTCAACAGATGCTTTTGAAGTGTCTGAGAAACAAAATAATACCACGTTTACCAAAGCAGGAGAAAATGTTACTTTTACTTGCCTTTATAAAACTAGAGATTCGATGCAGCAAGCAATGTGGGAAGGGGTTAAAGCAGTTTGGGTAGATATCATAATTCTGTGCAACTCTTCTGGAAAGCAAAGCTTTTGTTCAGATTTCAAAGAGCATACACTGGTGGATTGTTCTCCCCAGGCAAACCCCAGGATTGTCTTTCAAAACATTACAGCCTCTGACTTTGCACTGTACTGTTGTGTAGCTGCTGGAAGAAACAAAACCTGTGTGATGAGTTCTACTGTGGCTGGTAAGTGTTAAAGGAAGTGGTAAAGGAAGAAGTGTTAAATGTTTTCAGAACAGGACCTTCTGAAACATTAGCACTTTTACCCATACAAAATAACTCTTCAGTAACAAGTGAGGATTTATTCAAGTACTGCATTCCAATTAGCAGGATGCAAAAGATAGCAAAGTTAACAATCTCATTTCCACAGAAATAAGCCAGTTTTAAGCTTGTCTCATCTCATTATAGGAGAGTAGAACTGTGAGCAACTGTTTTGATGTTAAGAATCATAGAATCACAGAATAGAACAGAATAGAATCATAGAATCATTAAGGTTGGAAAAGACCTCCAAGATCATCAAGTCCAACCTTTGACCAAACACCATTATGTCAACTAAACCATAACATTAAGTGCCACATCCAGTTGTTTCTTGAACACTTCTAAGAATAGTGACTCCATTATCTCCCTGGGAAGCCTATTTCGATGCCTGGCCACCCTTTCAGTGAAGAAATTCTTCCTGATGTCTAACTTTAATCTCCCCTGCTGAAGCTTGAGGGAACCTCTTGATCTATTGCTAGTTGCCTGAGAGAAGAGGCTGACTCCCACCTTTCTACAACCTTTTCAAGCAGTTGTAGAGAGTGAAAAGTTCTCCCTTGACCCTCCTTTCCACCAGGCTAAAGACATCCAGCTCCTTCAGCTGCTCCTTGTATGACTTAAAAGGATGAGATGCTTTGGAATGGAAAAGACTGCCTTAGTTTGCAGGGAGAGGTGGGACCCAAAGAAGGCACAAGGGAAATTCCCCACAAGCACAGTGTACTGCAGGGCCCTGAGGATGAGACCTGTCCTCTAGCAAAGGCAAAGAGCATACTCACAGTTGAAAATGTGGAATTTTGTAAACTGAGCTCTACCTTATTCAGGTAGTGAGTTTCCTCATGAAGCTCTCTCAGCTCTCTAGGTTTTGCTGTAACTATTTGGGAGCTATATGACCCCACAGACAGATCCAAAATTTCTCAAACTGTGAGTTGAATTCCACCTTTACTTCTACTTTCTGTTATGATTCCAAAAAAAAAAAAAAAAAGAAAAAAAAAAAGAAAAAAAAAGAAAAAAAAAGGATTGTTTTTGTTTCTTCTCCGTAGAAAGTGTTTTGAAGACATGATTCTTCAAATCATGACACCCCTTCCTTCTTCTGTTGCTGCATTCAGTCCAGCTTTCATTTTTCTGCTTTTATTCCTGGTAATACATGAGTGTTAGTAGATATCTCTTTGGCAGTACTGAGGCATGGGGTATAAAACTGCAGAATATATTTAATCTATGATTAGGTTAATTGAGAAGTGAAGGTTGTGTTTGCAAAAAAACATAATGACCTGTTCTACTCTGAATACTTGACCACTAAAATCCATGGAAGTGAGTAGAATGTGAGAATAGAGGAATTGAGAGAATAGAGAAAACAGGACCAAATGTCCTCTCACCTCTGAAAATTTTAAACATTGAAATTTCAAAATGTTGACTTTATTGATATAATCAAGCACATCCTTACTGTAGAGCAATAGAAATATTTTCTGTTTACTTCAGGTGCAATGCTTCTCACACCAAAATGAAAGCATATAATGAGTTGCAAAAAATTCATTAACTTTCAGAATGATCATTTCTGCCTACACAAAGAGTTTAGTTTCCACGCTCCTTTTGCTCTTGTAACAAATTCAGTTTCTGGTTTTTAGTCCTAACAATGGCAGCATAGTTATACCTGTTTATTAGAAAAAAAAAAAAAAAAGAAAGCATTCAAGAATCTGAAGTACACTATGATTCAGAAAACCCCCCCTTGTATCCCTTTTAAGCCCTCACTCTGTATTATAAAGTGTATTTTGTTGAGTTTTGATTAATTCCAAAGGAAGCTAATTTTCAAGGATTTCCAATTATTTCTCTTTAACATCTGCAACTGTTTCATGACATGTGATTTGTATTTCCAGTATGATATGGAGAAACAGTGAGGGTAAAGAAGAGATTTGCCAGGCATCAGCTTCCACCACACCTGGTGGCACAGCTAGAGAAGTCTCTCACAGACTCAGGAGTGACTTACTCTTCTTGATCTGACAATAATTGAATAAACCAAGTGGTGCCAGAAACCTGCTACACTAATTTTATTATGTGTGTTCTACCAGTTCAGTCATGTCATTTTCTTTGGCCTAGCATTACAGCTGAGCCACGCTGTAGCTTGGATTTGCTACCAAGCTCTTCCAAAGCCTTGAGTTTGCTGGTGTGATTCTGCATGGGAAAAGCCAGAGTTTTTTTGAAATACTGAGTCTAGGAGGTGGGAGAAGGATTCACTGTAAATAGTAATACAGAAAACTCTATTTAGGTTGAGAGATAGTAAGATGAAAGATAAGAACCTTCTTTTTTTTTTTCTTTTCTTTCTTTTTTTTTTTTTTTTTTGAAACTGTTGTTGAAAAGACCTCAAGAACTTTTGAAGAAGAGGAATCTTGGGTTAAAGGCAGTATTAAGAGCACAGGATTACTTGCAAATCAGATAACAGTTCAAAAACTGATGATTCCAAGAGGTGGTACAGTAGAAAGATGCAGTTTTCATCTTGTTTAAAGGTTAATATATTTTTGCAAAGAAAACCAGCATGGATTTCCTGTGAAGAAAAAGGGGAGAGAGGAAGGAATAGGTATTCAAGCATTGTGAAAGCACTTCTTGCAGTTGTATCAGTAAAAGTCAACATGCTGCATTTAATATTTTTGAACATTAGTGAAAATGAAATCATAGAATCATAGCATTAACTGGGTTGGAAGAGACCTCCGAGATCATCAAGTCCAACCCTTGATCCAACCCCATTGTGATTACCAGATCATGGCACTCAGTGCCATATCCAGCCTCGTCTTAAAAACCTCCAGGGACGGTGAATCCACCACCTCTCTGGGCAGGCCATTCCAATGCCTGATCACTCTCTCTGTAAAGAATTTCTTTCTAATATCCAGCCTAAACCTTCTCTGGCAGAGCTTCATCCCGTGCCCTCTTGTCCTACTGCTGATTGCCTGGGAGAAGAGACCGACCCCCACCTGGCTACAACCTTCTTTCAGGGAGTTGTAGAGAGTGATGAGGTCACCCCTGAGCCTTCTCTTCTCCAGACTAAACAACCCCAGCTCCCTCAGCCTCTCCTCATAGGACTTGTGCTCAAATCCCTTCACCAGCCTGGTTGCTCTTCTCTGGACCTGCTCCAGCACCTCAATGTCCTTCCTGAACTGAGGGGCCCAGAACTGAACACAATACTCAAGGTGTGGCCTCACCAGTGCCAAGTACAGGAGAAGAATCACTTTGTTGCTCCTGCTGGTCACTCTGTTCCTGATGCAGGCCAGGATGCCCTTGGCCTTCTTGGCCACCTGGGCACACTGCTGGCTCATGTTCAGCTTCCTGTCGATCAGCAGCCCCAGGTCCCTTTCTGTCTGGCTGCTCTCCAGCCACTCTGTGCCCAGCCTGTAGCGCTGCAGGGGTTGTTGTGGCCAAAGTGCAGGACCCAGCACTTGGCCTTGTTGAACCTCATCCCGTTGGAATCAGCCCAACCCTCCAGCCTATCCAGGTCCCTCTGCAGAGCCCTCCTGCCTTCCAGCCAAAGGACACTCCCTCCCAACTTGGTGTCATCTGCATATTTGCTAATGATGGACTCAATCCCCTCATCTAAATCATTGATAAAGATGTTAAACAGGACTGGGCCCAGATCATGAGATCAATTAGTTATCACTAAGTTTATCCATTCTGTCCCACTAAATATTGTGTTATTTTTCAGAAATAGCAATTTCCAGATGAAATTGGACTTCTGCAAATATTTTTTGACCTCAAAACCTGGAACATATAAAGCAATGTGTATGTAAAATAGTGTAGTTTTTGTTGGACAACTCTTACAGAAACAGAAAGCTGAATATTACATAATTATACAATGCGTTCAAGAGACTTGGGATTAATTTCTGATGTGTTCTTCACCATATCCCTCCTTCTAAAAATTGTATCAATATGGAGATTTTTCAAGACACCAGATTCCACATCTGAACCTATTTCTGTTTTATTTTTCCTTACCATGCTTTTTCCTTTGAGACAGTCTTTGAAGGGAGGAAGCACACTTACAGTTCATATATTGTTTTGGTAGATGATTCAGAAAAAAGGGGAGGTGTTATATGAAAGAACTGAAAAATTAGCAGGGTTGAAAGATCTAGACAATCCTGAAGACCTAGACATTTTTAGAAAGATTTAATAAGTTCTTTTCTCGCTTAAACAGAAAGTGGGATAGCAAGCTCTCTTGGGCAAAGTAAAATAGAAATGTGCTTCTGTGTGTTCCCACTAGATCTGAAAAACTGGTTGGCAGTTGTATTTACACGTATGTTTAGGGGGTCAGAATTACATTTGTACTACCCTTTTACCAGCTTTTTTGCCTTCCTCCACACAGATTCAAGTACCTTCACGGCCTTCTAAAGTTGTGGGGCCCAGAAGTGCACATGGCGCTCAGAGTGAGGTTACACCAACGCTGATTACAGTGGGATAATCACCTCCTTTAACTGGTCGGTGATGCTGAGTTTGATGCACCCCAGGATGTGATTTGCCCTGTGGGCACTGATCACTCACACTGAGACTGCTGCTGACCAGCACCCCCACACCCCTCTCTGCAGGGCTTCTTTCTAGCTGCCTCTCTCCCAATTTATACTTGTTTTTAGAATTATTCCATCCCAGGTGCAGAGACAGGATGTTTTTTTTCCTTTCTCTTACTAGACAGGTGACCTTACTGTAAAGGGATATCAAATAAGTTAAGCAGGACCTTCCCTTTGTGAACACATATTGACTGTGCCTTTAAATGTCTTTCAGGATCTTCATAGCATCCAGATGAAAAGCAGGGGACTATTTATCCAGTCATTGGGGGTTATCTTACAGTCCTTGTGAGCTGAGAGGAGCTCTGGGCATAGATTTTCTGTCTGGAAACAGACAAAAGGTAAGATTGCAGTAAGAGGTTGAGCAGAACCAGGATAGGAATGAAATTAGCTTCTGTTTTCCTTCATGCAATCATTCAGTGCAAACACTAGATATCAAACCATGTCTGTGGGTCTCTACTCAACAAACCACTGTTCTCTGGGCATGAATGCATTTGTGCTGGACTTCTGCCTTTCAGTTGTGGCAAAAACTATTTCATTGATATCTAGTTAGCAGAACATATGTGCCAGTCCAGCAAAGCATGTGACAAAATACATGAAGGTCTTGACAGTGAAGTTCAAATCTCCTCTTAAAACAAATAACTGTCTGGCCCATCAGTGCTTCCTCCTCTAATCCAAAGCTGGTGCACTGAGGGTTGAAAACCTTCCTACTAAAAATTTTGTCACACTTGCAGAGAAGATGCCAATGCTATGAAGATGGGGTTGTCTAATACTTAACAGAAATTGTACTGATGCTGGAAATATACTTAATAACCTCCCATCAGCATATCACCTTTGTTGAGAACATAAGAACTAAAGAGACACATGACAAGCCTCTGACATGTTTCTGCAAAAGCTTGACTGAGATGTTAAAGTCAGTAATTACAAAAGGTTTTGTATAGTTAAAGAAAACAAATGCCTAAGGAAGGTTTTGCTCACTTCAAATGAGAAAAAGCATAAGGGCTTTGAGTTGTTGTTAGTTAAAAAAAAAAAGAATCTAACAATTTTTCTCATCCAAATTTAACTGACAGCTGATAATCTCAGCTCTCAAACTCATTATCTGAGAGATTATTATCTTTACCTGATAAAACTGAATGTGAAACTTCAGAAAAAGAGCAATGAAGTCTGAAGCAGTTAAACTGAAGGGTGAGGATGTTTCTGAAGTCTGCAACTCTATCCAGATTCACCCATCCTTGATGACAATTGAATACGAGATTTAAAAAATTTCCCTTGTTGCTTATATTTTCACATTTCTGTAAGTACTTACTTGCACATATCATGATTTTCTATGGTGGGTGGCATAAAAACTGGAAAAAAAAAGACATTATCATTTGGACATAACTATATGCACCATCCTGTCATTTTAACTACATTGGAGCTGAAAACATTCTGGAAGTAGAGTGATTTCATATGTGGTTATAATACAAAATACACTGGTTTTTGTTATCAGACAGCCTTCTCTGCAGTGTCACATACCTAAAACATGTATACTTCTGAGAGAATTTTCTTTCTTTTTTCTTTCTAGTAAAATAACATTGGAATTCAAGATAAGGCTCTTCTGTAGTCAGTATTTTTCATTATCCTTTCCAATGAGCACATTAATAGTAAAGAGGCTTACGTATGCAAGCCTCATCTGGTATTCAGGATAGCCAGATAAGAAGCTGTGAACCTTTTTGATGCAGGAGAGAAAAGCCATCTGGTGATGGCTCAGCAGCTAGTTAGCTGGGATTATTGTCGTACTGATTATTTTCCTTTACCTGTGAACTAAGCATGTAACTTTCTTGTCTGCCCAGAATGAAAGCACCTTGGGACAGCTGTGGTTTCACCTCTGTAAGGTGAGAAGAACTTTAAAGAGGGACTACACCTAAAGGCAGCTTTTTAGTCCCTGTTCACCAGTGGATTGTTGAGGATTTGAGTTGTGACTTTGATAATATTGCCTCTGTTCTTTCCTCCAATGTTTTTCACCTCAGAAATGAGTATTACCTCTCCACAGACTTGAGCACTATAAGAATATATTGGCTTATGCTTTGAAGCCATTGTCTGGTTTGTCTCTACCATTTAGTTATTACCTGTTGCTCCTTAGTTTCATTGAAGACGTGACTCCAATGCATTTTAAGCAAAGTTACTATACATTTCCTGCCTTGGTTGCAGTTTTCAAAGAAAGTTTTTTTCCTTTGACTAGAACAAATAAGGTGGGTTTCCTGATATCCCTCATCAAAGCATGTTGGTGATTAAAAAAAAGATGATAATGTGAGAAATTTTTGTGGCAATTTTTTTGTTAAGAAGTAAACATTTCTTTTGAATTAGAGCAGAAAACAACTGATACAACTGTCTGCAGTACTGAAGAGAAAATTTTTTGAGCATTGAGATAATAATTCTGATATTTTGAAAAATACCTTGCCACCCTTAGAAGTATTGAATGATTGTTATGTATCTCTTATGGGGCAACCTTTACAATCACAGAACCACAGAATGGGTCAGGCTGAAAGGGACCACAGTGGGTCATCTGGTTCAATCTCCCTGCTTAAGCAGGGTCATCCTAGAGCACATGGCACAGGATTACATCCAGGAGGTTCTTGAATGTCTCTAGTGAGAAAGACTTTGCAACTTCTCTGGGCAATTTGTTTCAGTGCTCGGCGGTCACCCTGCACAGTAAAGAAGTTCTTCCATATATTCAGGTGGAACTTCTTGTTCATCAGTTTCTGTCCATTGCCTTTTGTCCTGTTGTTTGTCACCACTGAGAAGAGCCTGGCTCCATCCTCTTGACACCCTCTCCTTAGATACTTGTGTACACTGATGAGGTCCCCTCTCAGTCGTCTCTTCTCGAGGCTGAACAGGCCCAGTTCCCTTAGTCTTTATAAGAGAGATGCTCCAGTCTCCTGATCAGCTTCAGTGCCTGGTAAAGTTATGGAGATTATTCTGGGAAGTATTGAAAAGTACTGAAAAACACCTAAAAGACAACTCAGTCACTGGTCACAGCCAAAGTGGCTTCAGGAGAGGAAAGTCCTGCTTGTGAAACCTGATTTCCTTTCATAAAAAGACAACCCAGCTAACTGATTAAGGGAAGCCAGTTGATGTAATCTTTTTGAATTTCAGTAAAGCTTTTATTACTGTCTCTCACTGTATCCTTCTGAAAAAATGTCCAGCATACAACTGGATAAACACATTATGTGGTAGGTGAGCAATTGGCTCAGGATCAAGCACAGAGTGCTGGTGCCCTGGCAGCCAGGAGGGCCAGCCCTGTTCTGTGGAGGGCATCAGGCAAAGCATTGCCAGATGCTCTGCACCTTGAATATTGTGTGCAGTTTTGGGCACCACAATATAAGAAAGATATTAAACCATTAGGGCAACAGGTATAGTGAAGAGCCTTGAGGGGAAGCCGTATGTGAGGGAAAGGAGTGAAGTTGAGGGGAAGGAGTGGCTGAGGTCACTTAGCGTGCGCTGCCTGGAGAAGAGTAGCCTGAGGGGAGACCTCATTGCAGTCTACAACTTCCTCGTGAGGGGAAGAGGAGGGGTAGGCACTGATCTCTTCTCTGTGGTGATCAGTGACAGGACCCAAGTTCTGTACCTGAAGTTCTGTCAGGGGAGGTTTCAGTTGGATGTTGTGAAAAGGTTCTTCACCCAGAGCGTGGTTGGGCACTGGAACAGGCTTCCCAGGGAAGTGGTCACAGCACCAAGCCTGACGGAGTTCAAAAAGCATTTGGACAATGCACTCAGGGACAGGGTGTGACTCTTGGGGATGGTTCTTTGCTGGGGTAAGGTTTGGACTTGATGATCTTTGTGGGTCCCTCACTCAGCATATTCTGTGATTATGTGAACTTTGTAGCCCTCTGCTGAACCTGCTTGAGAAGATCCATGTCTCTCTGAGGAGTCCAGAATTGGACAGTGTACCTCAGATGTGGCCTCACCAGGACTGAGTAGAAGGGCATGATCACCTCCCTTGACCTGCTGGCAATACTCTTCCTAATGCATCCCAGGATTCCATTCACCTTCTTGGCCACCAAGGGCACACTGCTGGCTCAGGGACAGTTTGTTCTCCACCAGGCCCCAAAGTCCTTCTCCACAGAGCTGCTTTCCAACACATTGGCCCCCAGCCTGTACTGGTGCATGGGGTTATTCTCCTCCAAGTGCAGGACCCCTCAATTGCCTTTGTTGAATTTCAGACAGTTCTTCTCTGCCCATGTCTCCAACCAGTTCTTCTCTGCCCATGTCTCCAACCTATTGAGGTCCTTCTGAAGGGCTGCGTGGGACTCTGGGGTATCAGCTACTCCTCCCACCTTTTTGTTACCAGCCAAGAACATTCACTTAAGTAGCCTGAGAGCTTTTATTAGCCATATATTGAGTCACTTATGTATGGACTGCTTTCTCACCAGGGGAAGGAAGAAAATAAAAAAGGATTATACAAGGCACTGCTATTTTTTCCATACCACTGTGCTGTGTTCACTCACCTTTGGTCATCCCAGTCACAACTTTACTAAGAGCTAGTTCAGCCTATCAAAGGCATTTTAGAAATGAGAAAATGGTGACGTCTGAATATTGATCATGAGCTGTCATGGAACGATCTCTTTATATAATCATTGATTTTTCAACTTAGTTTGTCTTAACTTCATGTTGATCTATATTTATACAAAATACTAATCATATTTATTACAATCATATTTTAGGAACTTGGGATCACAAATGGTTTATTACCTACATATCTGGAGGGACTTCTCCTGCTGTTTTGCTGTTATTTTTCCTATTGATCTTCTGCATCATCAGTGCTTTTTGCAAAAAGTGAGTAACAAATCAATTTGCATAATATACTGAAGCGGGTAAGTAGAATGTGTTAACAGCTCATCCCTACTATCCTATTCAGAACCAACTAAAAACAAGATCTATGTGAAAATTAAATTTTGTCATCTAAATGCCTGCTGTGGTATTAGCTGAAACAACATGTTAAGGGTGATTTGTCAGGAATAAGACTGAACTAGGCATAGGCTATTCCTATTTTATGCACAGAGGAGGCCAGGTGACATCTTGAGGTTTTCTAGATCTTCTAACATACTCACACCTGGATCCAAACTAGTAGTTTAACCATTATCTCTGTTTCCTATATTCCTTATCAAATATCACTATTAGTCTGATCCAGAATCTCTCTGCTTCCAATGAAAAGAAATAATGAGCAGAAAATCTATTCCTTCCCCTTCCACAATATATGAAGCTGCTGGAACTTTTGGATAAAATTGTATTTCCCCCTGAATCAAAGAAGGGCCTTTTCAGCTGAATCTAGGCTTTTATGAAACAGTGTTAATCTTATGCAGGTTACAGTTTCCAAGTTTACCTGGATTTTTATGGTATTTATTGATTTGGATGGGAAAGTAAGCAATAGCAGCATTATCTCTTGTATGCTGGAATTAGATATTTTGGAGTATACTTTCATGTATGATGCAGTTCACTGAGTTTCTGACTAAGTGTATGTCTTCAGAAAGAAGAGGAAGAGGATCACAGAGGCCTTATAAAAAATTTTGTGCTCTATTCAGACCTGGGTAAGGTCACCTGATGAGATGGAGTTACTCAGGTTTCGTACTATATCTCTATTAGGATCTTTCTCTTCTGTATTTGCTCTTTATATCCCCTTAATCCTATAGTAATCTTAAAATATATAAACAGGAAGAATTGAAGATTTTAAAGTCTGATTACTGCTATTGATTACTTTTTATGAATATTCTTTAATGTTTTACATTTAGAGATTCTACTCTGTTCCATATTATTAACAAATTACCCCTTTTGATTTGATAGTTTTTCTATTATTTGTGTGTTATTGTCTTTTCTCCTCATTTCACTACTTAATAAAACTGAAGTAAAAAATTGTATTCTATGATATCCTTTGTCTTATCTATTTCTTCCAGTTCAGCTCCACCATAATTCTTTGGGACAGCTGTTTCAGTGTCTATCTTTTCTCTTTGTGTTGTAACAATAAATGCTTTGGAACTCTGAGTCTTTTCTTCCTGCGTAATAACCCTATTCAAGCCCTGAAATTTCAAAGAAGGGAGATAGGAGCCCATTCCACTGCTTCTGCCTTGTCCCTTCCATACCCTAAGTTGGGGTATGAAGTTATGCTGGGTTTAGGGAAATGATGCCATTCTCACAGTGGATATGATCTCACTCCTGTATGATCTGGTGGAAAGCTCCACTGCCATTATATCCTTGTAAAGCCTATTTTCCTTATTCTCACTGCTGGGTCACTGTTTTACCAGGATGAAGCTCTTCATACAGCAATCAAAGTGTGCTTAATTAACCACCTTTTCCTGCCATGCCAATTCACCCAGGCACTGTCACATGAGGTTGTCATAATGAGATTGGTGTAGGAGAGACGGTGTCGGTATCTGAAGTGTGTATGCGAGGGGAAGGAGGCATTTCACTGGGCCATTACCAGGGACCTGATGTGGGACAGCTAGGAAGTATCTTCAAATTGGAACCTCTTTTTTCATATGACTTGAAACTGAAATGTATTCATAGAAAACAAGAAGACAAAAATACCAAACTTTATTGATGGCTGAGTATTTCCCAGTAATAAATCAGCATCTGAGGAAAAATTGCCATTTTCCTCCTTTTCCAAAGCTGCAGCTGTTCTGAGAAAAGTCCACAAACCTTTTTTTCTTTTTTCTTTTTTTTTTTTTTTTTTTTTTTAATGTTCTTCTAGCCTACTAACACTTATAGGAGATCCAATTGTCATGGTACACATAGTAGCACGGAAAGAGGAGGAGAAAAATTTATCATCTAAATTTTAACCTTGAAATAATTTATCAGTTCTCCAGCCTATGAAAAAAATTACATTTTCTGT
This sequence comes from Pyrocephalus nanus, assembly GCA_038380795.1. Classification (NCBI taxonomy): domain Eukaryota; kingdom Metazoa; phylum Chordata; class Aves; order Passeriformes; family Tyrannidae; genus Pyrocephalus; species Pyrocephalus nanus. The sequence continues at coordinate 13,014,964 of CM076261.1, read as the reverse complement.
TTTTTTTTTTTTTTTTTTTTTCCCTTTTCCCTCACTCAGGCAGACAGAGATTTACATCAACTACAGAAATGTCTCACACAGACCTAAGAAAAGACTATTAGGTTCCTTCTTAAGAATGAAGTAATCAAAGCACAAGCCGTTTATTTGCATCAAAGACTTTATTTTTTTTTTGCACTGGCAAGATGTGGAAGGTCAAACTGGCTGTGCTGGGCACTGCCTGGGCCAGGCTACTCCAGGTGTGTCAGTGTTGTATTGCAGCCTGCAGCATTGATGTATCCTTTGATTCATATCCAGAATCAGGTATTATTTGCACTTCTACAATTGAAACATTTTTACCCAGTAGCTGAACACTTAAGTATCAATTTTAGAACAGCTCTGATGTGCAGAGTGGAGCTGCATATGCTTACATAAAGTTAATTTAGTCTGAGAAATCTATGAGAATCTTATGTGACAGGGTGAGAAAGAAAATGGGCTCGATGTTGTCCACGTCCATGATTTTTGCATCTCAAATTGAGAGCTCTATGGAATAATAAATACCCATGATTTTCCACACAGGAGGTGTTATTTTGCTGCTGGGCAAACAGTACTATTCAGCTGACAAAAGCAAATGTATCAGGGCTCCTTGAAACTAGGTTTAAAAGTATGCACAGAAGCTTGGTATCTGACAGCTGTGTGGTTTTACAGACTTCTTGCCACTCATCACAGTTATTTCAGTGTTTTCTATTTGGGGATGGAATAGAAGTGTAGGCCCCTGCTCTCCTCTCTCCCTCCCTCCCTTCCCTTCCACTTCTCCCGCCATTACCCAGAAGAAAATAAAACATGAAGACTCTGTCACTGTCAGATTATATTTAATAATTTATTATAAGGTTTAGTAGCACAAAAAATAAATGAGAACATGGAAGGTATATGAATAAATGATGCAAAGCAGAAAAACGCATGACTGAGAACATTTACAAAACAATACACATACATATGTAGTTGTATGTGTGCATATGTATATATTCTGCTGAAACATACAGAAGAAATCACACAGAAATTGAACAAACAGACAAAAAAAATTAATCCTTAAAGAAACAGAACTAGAAGGCAGACCTGAGAATTAGGATCTACACATCTTTTGGCCTTTTACAAATCTGCTGAATTACTGCGACAGGATCCCAGTAAATGAAGGTGTTACCAAGATGGCTGCATACTACAAACTGTGTGCCTGGCCCACCTATGCTTGATTCCCCTTTTCTCTTGAAGTGTACTTAGAAATGTTGCTAGATATGATGTGTATTTGGTTTTTTTATTTTTTTTTTTTGAAAGGGGCTAGTGGTGGAGGCATCATAAGTCTGCCTACAAATCAGGTACCATTTCTACTCAGCTGGCTAGAAAGGAAGCTGACAGTGAACAGCACATTTTGCGTTGCCTTCTCCAATGGAAAGCTTTCTTCACGTGCACGGCAAAATAGGAGTCTAGGTTCTTCTGATAATAAAATGGACACAAGGCTTCTCTTTGCTATTTGAGCAATAATAGCGTCATTCAGCTAAAAACCTAAAATCCTAAACTAAAGTGTCCTTTCAACTTATCGCTGAAGACTTTAATTGTTTACAATTTCATACACTATTAGAAACCATCTTATTTTGGTTTTGTGTACTCCTGAACAAGGACACATTGCAAGGGATGTTTTTTGTTTCTTAATTTCACTTACTGAAGGTTTTCAGATATATAAATGCTTGCATGTGAAGTTGATGAGAATACACAGAACGGTCCTACTAATAAGTTGGTTTATTTCCTGAGTTATCAAATGTCCTAGCAGATAATTCTAAGTTGTACACAGCGTTACAAATAAAACCTTGTATCATTGGGTCATTTCTTATGATCCCATTGGTGTTAAACAGGCAAAATGACAATGCAATGGATTTGATTACACAGAGGTTCTCAGTTGGAATCCTGACAGAAATATCCATAAGCTGAGAAGATGGTATTGTTTCACTGGTTATAAAGACAATCAAAATACATCCCTACTTTACTGAGGGTAAAACAAGAGGGGGAGAGCTTGAAGTTAAGTAGCTGGAATACCAGATTGTTCTGATTATTTCTGGTAATGCCCTTTTTCTTTTCCATCTTGGTACTTTCAGCTTGACTTTTCAAAACAATTGCTTATTTTTGAGATTTCAGGAAGAAAACAAAATCTGTAGTGCACACCTTTGCAGGTATTTAATCTGTTTTAATTCAAATTCTGTAAACATATTACTTCTAACAGGATAATCCACAGGGAAAATCACATCACACATAGCATAATAAGAACAATATATTATTTTTTTTTTCAAAACCAGACCCAAAACAACAGCTTCATTTTTGTACCATAGTAATATCAGTGAACAGCAGCTGAACAAGAGACTGATACTAATTAAAACCAAAACCAAAACAACCCAAAACGTATCAATATTCTCACTGATTTAAAAACTAGTAAGCTACACACAAGAGAAACTTCCAAAAGTTCAACTTGAAATGTAATATTAAAACTCTTCAAATATTTTATAAGTTTGTCAGAATGGGACCCAGCAAGAGTTTGTTTGCTGTTTGGATTACGTAAGCAGACTTTCCAGTGCAAAATAGTACAAGCTATTGTTTATTGCTGTTTAGTTTCAATATTTACCATAGATTTGTCCTATCCTTCTGGAAATTTTTTAACTTCTTTTGAATAAACTTCATCAATTGTAAATTGGAAATTTTATTTTGAACAATTACTCTGCTATTTCATGCTGTACCCGTCACTAAAACAGTTAAGAGGCAGAAAAAATAATCAAGGAAGCAAAATGACACAAGTATGGATAGTAATCAGCTCAACATACTATCTAAACTGCAAAATAACTCTGTAGTTGTTTTAAGGTCTTAGAAACTTTGCTGAAATGAAAGAAATATAATAAAACGTGTTGTCATTAAAAAACTGCTCTTGAATACCTTTAAGGGTATTCTAGGGTAACTACCTTCTGTGTGACTGGAAAATGAAAATCTGAGATTAAAGAGAAGTAAAACCTTTTACATAACAATAAAATTAATCTTTTATGCTGGGGCAAAAATGTAAATGTTTAAGTTGAATTTTTAAAGGACAATTCAGTGATTAACAGTACAACTACCGCCTTTAAAAGGCGTAAACTCATATCTCTTTGAGAAAGACTTCTGAATGTAGGAAAGACAATCACCAGTTTGGATGAACAGGACGACTAAGAAACTCACAATTTATGAAAGAAGGTGGAAGTTAGAACCTGTTATTTTGTTTTTTCATTTCAGATACTTTCCTTTAGCTTAAAGAGCTTCTCTGACACTAATATGTTCATGATACTGCTCCTTCTGCTTGTCTTCTGCTCTCCCATGGCTGTGCACCTTGGGGTAAGACAATGTTGCTGTAAGGAAACTGCTTTAAGGGCTGGACCCACCAAGGAACACAGGAAACTGGGCTCCAAACCCCCACATTTGGCAGGGTAGCCCTCTTTCTGACTTGCACTTGCCCTAAATTCCCAGTCACCTTTTCTGTTAGGCCCCTAATTTTTTTCAAGAACATTCAGAAATAGCTTGTTCTAACCATGCTGTGCAACTTAACCACCTGCCTCCTCCGCAGGTCTTATCCCAGGACTAGGAGACAGCAGAGGACTAAGGCAACAAAGCAGGCAGAACAGTTAAAGTATAGGTGCTATGAGCATCTGTTAGTTTGCTCGTGAGATATCCAAATAAGAAACCTTACTTCAGAAAAAAGAAAGATTTCAGATTTAGAGAATTGTTCAGAGGATTGATTTCACTAACAGATTAATTTCTAGGGTTTTTTTTCCTTTTTTTTCCTCTTTTTTAAGAGGTGATGAGGATTTTTTTTTTTTTTTTGTAATCATAAAGATGCCAGGGCACCAGGACTCTGAGTTTTAAATTTTATTTTTAAATCTTATGTGCATCATGCTCCTTTAAATCTGCTCTGCTATTGAGATATGTGAAAGTTCAAATCAATAGTATTTATTTACAGTAGTTGAAGCTCTGCCTCAGTGAGTACTCCCTAGCGCAAATGAAAGACTTATTTCCTTTAAAGCTGAGATGCTCAATAAGACTTAACCCCCTAAACAGCTTTGTAAGCCTGACATTAAGGGCTCCTTCCAAAAACATCTCTGTCTGTCTACAAGAAAGGTTGCTAAAATGTTCTTTTAGGCTGCAGTCCCCAGGAGTAGAAGCTATATGCCAAGTTCTCAGACTGTATTATTTGACTTGTAAGTAAGGCAACATAAAAGACATTTCCAACACTCCCACATTCCTGGGGAACTGTTTTGGGCTAGAGCACAAGACCTGCCTTCATAACCATGCCTTGCTGAGGTGTGGTGTCAGGGTTATGTGGGCTCAGGGTGGTCACAGTCCTTTTGATATCTAGTGCAAAAGGTTCCACCCTGAGGCTAGTCTTCAAAAATGGACCGGGCTTTTCACCATCACATGAAATGCTGGCTCATCCAGCATCCTACCTGCCAAGTCAGCCAGCAAATGGGAGACCGTGGCCCAGTTCTCCCCCAGCCTGCATCAGACACACCCCCCCTCTCCCTTGCTCCCTGAAGTGGCACAGAAACGACTCGTATTTTAAGGACGGAGAAGAGCCTGCAGGGCTTGTTAGGACATTCCTCCAGCAGGAGTGTCCTTGTGTCTGCTTTTGCCCATAAGCTTTTTTTTTGTTCTTTTCTAATAGTAAAATGCATTAAGAATTATGAGAAGAAAATGAGCATCTGGATAACCATGGGATAAACACGTGATGAGTTTGCCAGCTCTTCCTTTAAAGTAGAGGAGGCTCAGGAACATTGAGATAGCCTCACCTGTGGGAGCTCAGAGACTACTGGGGCAGGCTGCCACCATGCCATGGTACTGTGCTACTGCTCTGACTAGTTTCTTGGCCCTGATTAGGCTTAATTATAATGCTGTAGATTTACCTTACTATCTGTGCTAAAGTCTTGCAGTTATATATCCCTACATGCAACTTAGGACACAATGTTTGAGCTGGAAATAGTAAAGGAAATGCAAAAAGCTATCTAAGGCAAGTTTCTAAAGAATAATATGTTTATTACTTCCACACTATCCACATTGTTAGCTGGTGTAATTAGATAAAATAAGTAATATGAATTACTAGCAATGGCTGACATATTTCTTCTAACCTTATGCTTGCTTAAAAGGAGAACGTTGTAGTTTCAGAAAAAAAGCATCTCAGTGGTTCTGAAGGATATTTAATGCTTCTCTTAAAAGTTTATACAATTAGATTGTTACATTAAATAATTAATTGGTAGTATTAACCAGTAAGTTTTATGAAATGATTTAAGCAATAGCTTATCATACTAAGGTATAGGCAAACAAATACACAGTACCTTTTTTTTTTCCCAATACCTTTCCCTATTTGTGCTGATGTCTGTACGTCTATCTGAAGAGACAAATTTGTTAGAAATATTGACGTACTAAAATTAATTCCTTTTTCTCTCTGAAATAAAACTCTAAAGCAGACATTTATTTTCTTTTAAATCTCTACAATTTACACAACAATGGTAGAATGGGAGGACCTTTCCCACAGAACTCTGTCAGATCATTTTGTAATTAAATGAATAAAGGTTGAGAACCTATGTATGTATTTTTATGCATCATAAATGCAGATATTGCTTCTATTACCCAGAATTTGATCAGCCGTGAAATACTCTAAGTCATATTATTAACAACAGCTGGCTGCAGTAACTTTCACAAAGCTGTGTGATAACAATGGTGGTGCATCGTGCAAAACACTATTTTTTCAATCACCTATATTGCATAATGCATGTTAGGCAGACGGGCACTTGATTATTCCAACCAGGTGAGGGAAAATGAGACCAGCACTCCTGACTCCATTGTTGTAGAGTAAATTAGTGCTGCGAGTTAGACTGAACACAAAACATTGTTTCCTGCTCCTGATAAATTCAGAAGTTAAATGCTTCAGGAAACTGTTTTGCATTCTACAAGGCCCATTGCTGTGTGCTTAAATGTCTGTTAATTTCTCCTAATCTTTTTAAAGATTACAGAATCTGCTTTTATTTTTGTTGATTTCTTACCCTGTTTTCAATTTCCTTTCAAAAAATTCTCTAGCTTTCTATAATGATGCTTTTCAAAGAAGTAAAAAGAAATAAAAACTTAGTGTGTGTCATTCTTTGGTAGAAACTCGTAACACCTTTTTTTCTGTATCATCTGTTTTTCCTTGTAACCATCTTAAATCAGAACAATTGACACAAAGCAGTTCTGAATATCTCCTGTCACAGCCTATCATCTGTTGAGACTCAGGAAATACAAGAATTAACACCCAACAAGGATAATTTTATTTTACATCATTTATTCTGTTGTAACTATAGGAGCAGCGACAAGAATAAATGTTTAACGGAAACCTTTATTTTTGTTACTGGTATGGAATTGCCAAAATAGCGGATTAATTTTGTTCTATTTTCTATGCCCACTGTCATCTTGCTATCATAAAATTTAAAAAAAAGTCTGAAAAAAAAGTGTAGCCTAATTAAAATTTAACTTTATTCATGTCAAATATTCTCAGAGGAAAAAAATCCACTGTAGAATGTATTAATACACTTGACAACCCCAGGATTTTAAGAGAACATAGTAAATCTATTTAACCTCATGAGCATTTCTGTAAAGCAACAAAAAAAACCAAAGACATTAATTCTTTAGGATTTTGAGTGTGATATTTAAAAAGATTAACTCCTTCATATTAGGGAGCAAATTACTTTTTGAGCTTGCATTTAGTTAAAAAGGAAACATTGTCTCCATTACAGCTTGCAATATCCATAACAACATGGAAATTTTAAAATGTTTTAATTATATTTAATTATACTTAAACCTCAGTTCCTTTCATATCTGTTTTAATCATGTCTGTAAAAATCTGTCGAGCTGCATATGCATGTAAAGATGTGAAAAACGTCTCTGCAAGATGAAACTTCTATTTTCTTTAATAGTACCAATCCATCAGCAGATTGTACTACTTAGGTTTCTAAGCATAATGCCATTTCAAAAATTGCTGAATACACAGAACCTTCACCTATCACCTTTTACTGTCTTGTAAGGACCTGGACAGAGAGGACCTTGTTAAAAAAGTGAGTCAATATTCTTTGACATTTCTTTCATTCCACCACATGCCTATATTTGTTTTCAACACACTGTACCTTTTTATCTAAAACAAAAAGCGAAGAGCATTTATTGATACTCTCAAGAACAAACACTACACCCTTCATGGAGTGCAAGACTTTAAAACTGCAGACTTAGTATATCCAATCTTACATCCGACCTTTGTTTTTTTAAAGTTATGCCATTACAGTGGTGTTGCACAGTCATTACCTTCTACTCACAAAACATAAGCAGGCATACTGACCAGTTGTCTGTGGTGAAAAATGTAAAATTCTAATAGATCATGTTGTGTGGTTAGTGCGTTTGGAAAGAGTCACAAGTATTTGGATGACGTATGGAAAAATGAAACTTTCCAGTGCTGTTGGATCTGTTCTTGTAATCAAACAGCAGCTTCTCACAATTTCTCCCCTGTCCAATGTATTCTGTGTGTGGATAAAAAACACACTTACGCCTTTGCAGCAGGTATAAAAAGGAGCGTAAATACACTCATATTAAACACTAAAGTAGAGATTAATTGGAACTCATTAATCCTTCTTTTTTAGGAAGAAACAGTTGTAAATAATTCTATATTTCATGAAAAAAGCAAAGCCATTCAAGACACTTATATTTTCTCACTCTGCAGTTTCTAGGTTACCAGATGAAAACTAGTCCATGTGGCTGGTGAGCTTAGTCTGAGTACAGGTTTATATGCTACAGGCTGATGGTCTTTGTCAGTTCCTAGAGATCAAATATCTCAAAAACCCCCAGTGCTCTTCAGAGCATTGCCGATTTGACTGGAGAGCTGAACAGGCATGAAGTTAATTCCTCTTCTGATAAATTCGATACAGAAATATGATTAATGATCCATCCTTTTTCCCTCTTTGCCACAAGCAGGTAAAGGTCTTCACAGACTGCCTGCCCATAGCAACTTCTAAATAAATGGGTGCCTGAAGGCTGTATTTTGTTTTTAAATTATTGCTATAGAGAGCACTTTAAAACACTTCTGCCCTCCAATACTCAATTTCAATCCCTCCTTCTAGCAAAGTCCTATTATCTTAGAACAAAACTTGATTAGTTTTCTGCTTCACAACAGGATTTCTATGCATGTGTTGTGAAATGAAGCATTTTCCCAAAATGTCATTTTGTCAAAACTAAAAAGAGCAGCTATTGTCAATGTCTAACAAAATTCTTTGGTTTGTCAATATATTTTCAAGCTTTATTGTAGCTTTTGGCGAAAAAAAAAAAAAAAAAAAAGAAGGAAACAAACCCAGCAAAAAACCCCAGCAAGAGAACTTTGCATGGAACTGATACACGTGAGGATCTGGAATCACAGCCTGTCACAGAAAGTAAAGCCTAAATATTTACTCAGTAAAACAGAAAACTCCATGCAACAAGAGATTCTCCTTTCTTTTTCCTTTACCTAGGCAGACAAAATTGTTTTAAATGAGTATAGCCACAGACTATCAATAATAACATGTAGCTGTTTAAAAAATGGGACTATTCAAGTTCCTTAGCACCATTTGATGATTTATTACCAATCTCTTTCGATTTCACCTTTTCTGCACCAAGTGACTTCAAAATCAAAAGTGCCAGCATGCATCAATCTATAATATTCACAGTTAAGATATATTAGTAACTATATTTAGTAATGCTGTGTGCTATTTATTCATAGAGGCGAGTACATTGTTATCAAGGGTGATTTTTTTAAAAAATGTAAATCACGGTTACAGTTATATATTCATAACACATCCTCAGAACTGAAAGGAAAGCGTGAACGTTATTTTATTTCTTCTATTTTATAATGTACTAATGTTAAGTTCCATTTGTACCAGCTGCACCTGGTTACCACTGAAGACATTTTGTTGCCCTTCATCTCTTCACAGCTCATTAGCTGAAAACAGAGAGCAACTCTTGGGTCAGGAGCAGATGTATTATCAGTGTGCCTTGCACATGAAGAAAGCCGAGACTTTAACAGGGTCCCGTGGGGTCCCTGGGTCTATTTAAAGGCCACTGTAGTCTCTAGGCAGGCAGCTCTACCATGTGTTCCAAAAGACAGTTTTCCTTCTGGTGGAAACACTAGGAGCTGTGCAAAGTAGTCTCAGTGGGACATCACTTAGATTATCAACAGGCATATGCCAGGAATTAAAGCAATTCCATGAAAACAGAATTTTCTGGTAAACTGTTGGCGCTGTGTCTGCCTGGTTCTCATGGAGCTTTTCTGAGGAACATTTGTGGAAGCTATATGTGAATACACCAATGTAACAGCAATATCATCTGCTGTTCTGGAATGGCACTAATGGCAGCATCCAATGGCTGCTGAATACCTTTGTGCTTCAGGTGCCGGGTTTTCTCAGACTATGTTGCAGGACACTGCAAAGTTGCATTTTTATTTTAAACGTTCAGTGTGCTTGTGTTTAGTCTCCACAATAAATAGTTCCCAAAGGGTCAGATTTGCTTTTGATTGGTTATGTTTTCTAGCTCTGTCCTGGAGTTCAATATTCTGTGTATTGCTACAAAATGAGACCTCACAGGTATTTTATGAATGTGTGAGTTGAGAGAACAATTTTCAATTAAAGCAAAATATTCAGTAAAGCTGCTATACACAGCAAACCCCACCTCCCTCCCTTTTTTTTGTGTGTGTTTTCTTTGAAAATAGCATCTACATTTTCAATAACTAGACAATATTCCTGTACTGCATAGGAAGACAGCCACAGACAGCAACCGTTCCCCAGGAAATGAAAAGAGCACATTATATAGATCTTATGCTTTTTATCTAACCACAGTTAAAGTACTAGATTTAGGATTTAGATAGGTTCTTAAAGTTCATGGGTGCTGGAACTATAAAGCAGTTCTGATATTCTCCTATTTAGCCTTTTCCCCACTTTTGGACTATGTGGAATATGTAATTATTAAATGTCTAGTATTCAAGTCACAAATGAAAATAACTACATGGACACAGCATTGAAATCTGTAGAATATATTGAAAACCTAATATAAAGAGTTTTAAAGAAAATACGTAAAATTTTAGGGCAAGTGGAAGAACCCCAGTAGCAAAAGAATAAAAATAACTGATCAGTTCCCAAAAAGGAACTGTATATTCGGCAAAGCTACATAGAATAACAGAATTAAACCAGCAGAATATGTATCCTTTCGTATCACATTTTGCATTTAACATTTGCAAACTGGAAATTTTCCCTTAACAAAATGTCAACCAAATTTTTTCCTTAAATGAAAGTGTGAATGAAGCTTCCTTGATGGGTACAGCTCAGAGAGCACCATAGGTACAGCTCCCTGACAGCGTGGGAGAGCAGTTTTTCATTTTAGCTTATCAAAATACTCTCTGTAGGGAGCTGTTCTATTCCTGAGTATGGCAGCACTGTGAGAAGGAAAAGAGGTAGTGAACGAGACGAGGAAAAAGGGGAAAAATAAATAACGGTGATTGCAGTGGGGTAGAAGTGCTTCATTCAAGTGGATCACAATGCTTTTTTTTATTCAGCAGCTGTTCACTGAGGTGTAGAAAGCTGTAAGTCTGCAAGGTCTCTTTGCCAGGAAAATGGTTGGAGAAAAGCTGAACATAATGTATCAGTTAATGTTTAATCAAAAGCAGAAGTTTCTTCTATACCTTTTAATACATATATATATATGTTTGTGTGCATATATAAAACAACCCAACAGCATTTTTCAGTTAAAGTATGGTACACAAACCCGATTGTTTCATTGGAAAAGAGTCTATGTGTCTCCTCCTTGATACGTTTCCTCAACCTGTCCTGAGAAACAAACAACGAGATGAATCTCTCTGGTAATCATGGCAATCGTTTCACATTGGGAACAGAACACAAAGCTGCTCAGATCATACAAGAGGGCAGATTTTTCTCCTCACAATTTCAAATATTTCAGGGCATTGCGAGGAGAACATAAATATTTGATAACACAAAAATCTAAATGTTCAGAGTAGATAAAACTTGTTCCCCACCTAGAGGTATGCCTTCCAAATTATTCTCTCATTACTGATTACAAACACACTTACTACAGTTCATTTTTCAAAGACGTCTTCCAAAGACAGAAAATTTCCATTGAGACCTACTCATCCTCCTTTTGAAAATAAACAGATGCTTGACACATGATCATTCAAGATACAATGTGCATCTAAAACAGAAATTTGAGAAGGAAACGGAGAAAATCAAAGTAACGCTGACCAGAAAGGCAAGACCAGAGCTCAGCACTACCATATCTGGCCAAGCCATGGCACAGGCGGTCACCAGCTGGGGTTGTGGCCCACTTTTATTTGTCTAAAAAACAGTTTTCCCGCTTTTTAAAGTCAGGCTTGCAGGCATGGTTATCTAAATAATTTGCAAATAAGAAGACATCGCAGCAGTTTTGAGAACAAGATTGTGCTGCTGATAGGGATGTTCACAGCTCTCAGGGGCATTATGAGAATTGCACGGGCATTGTAAGGGATGAATTTGTGCCCCAGGAATTTAAGATTAGAGCTGGACCAGGCAATAACCTTACCTTAACACATCAAACCCTATTCCTAACAAAACGTATCAGCCTGATATTCTAGTATGTGTTGGTGTTTGGCTCAAAAAACATCCAAATACCCTCTAGGGTAGTGAGTGATCTTGTGTGGTTCTGAAGGTGACCCCCGCAGCACTGACACTGCATCTCGAATTGGTGACACCTCAGTGACTCCAGCGGGAATCAGTAGGCTGCAGTAAGGACATAAAAAGGTTACAGGTGAAGACAGGCTGGCCTGCTGGTGGAGGCGGGAAGGAAGGCCCCAGTTTCAAACTCGTCATCATGATGGAGCCCCAGAAGGAACCTTCTCCGGTCATGCAGAAACCTTCACATCAACCAACACAGTTTCATTTGTTTCCACCACTTTTTCACAACACGAACACGTCCCCCTTCCTCCCTCCCCCCAGCCCCCCAAACCCCTCCTTTCTGAACATATCGACAAAAGGAATGGCAAAATAAATAAATAAAGACTTAGCCTCTGCTTCGGGGAAGCCGCCTCTCCAGGTTACTGCATTGGCGGTGGCCCGGCTGGAGCTGGTAGGCATCAGTTTTCACGGCAAATGGTGGGTGTGGAGGGGGCCAGTGGCTCCCTGGCCCTGGAGGCAGGCTCCAGGCTCAACTGTCTGTCTCAGCCGGATGCCCCCGGCTGTCATTGCACCAGCCCCGAGCCGTAGCTGAAGGTGTAGCTGCTGGCCAACGAGAGGGACTGCTGGTGCTCTTCGTCCTGCTCCGAGGGGTAGCTGGGAAATGTCTGTGCCCGGGACACCTTTGCTGAGCTGAGGCTGTGACCTGGAGTGAGGGGAGACATGAACACAAAAGATGTAACTGGGGGACTTTGAAGCCTTTCACCATGGACACAGACTCGGATGGACTAAGTTTATACAGCCCCACTGTGCCAGGGAGCCTGGAGAGCAGCCATGCCACATTGGGCCCTCCTGGGGCTGCAGAAGAGGGTATTTCCTGTGGCTGAGGGCACAAGTGATTGATGGATTCCTGACAAAGGCAGACCTAACTCAGGCATAATTTAGGGTCAGAATTTTTTTTAAATTCTGGAGTGTAACATCTGTATATTTTCTACTCTATAAGTCTCAGTCATGAGACTTAGAGCTGACAAATGCTCCTCTTATCTGAGGCACTGCTCAAGTGGTGGAAGTAATGCCAGAGGCTTCAAAGGGATTAGTCCCACAAATGCTGCTTCACGTGCTCACTGTCCTTCAAACAGGATGCAAGTTTGTCAGGTAAACACAGCATCATTGTCATTTCAAAACGCACTGGAGGTGGAATATGGTGCACATGGTAGAATACTGGTTGGGAAGCAGATGTACAAGATATTTTTTCAAATGGGCTTATGAATCTCATTTAACCATGACTTCCAACAAGAAGATGGGAAGCCATGTGTGAAAAGCCAGTTATGAAACTCAGGTGATGCTTATGACCCCATACTGTAACTTTGTCATTTTCCCATCTCAGAATACCCTTTTGAAATTGAGATTTAATTAGTAACAAAAAGTAAACTTCCAAAGTGTATATCTTCATGCAATACATATTGTCTTTTTTTTTTTTTGAAATGTATATTGAAGCTTGGATTTAAAATGGTTTTGCATAATGCTTTTAAAAATGTCTTTAATACAAGCATTATCTGTAGGAATGCAGAATTCATATTTTTACTTAAACCACAGAGATATTAAAAAATAGCTGAAATGGTATAGACACAAACAGTAAAGAATTTAGCTTATGTTGAAAGGTTTATAAACAGTTAGCAGCTTTCTAGACTGGCCCAATAGTGCTGGAACCACGAATGATGTTCACTGGATTTGGGAAAACTTTGTCATAACTTGCATTTGGAAAAGTTTGATTATGACATGCTACTGATTTCCTCATGAAAAAAAATCATGACTTCCACTGAACATGAGTCTATCACAGCAATGCTCGGAGCAAGAGAGCAAAAAACCCCAAGTAAATGAAAAAGAGAATAAAAGGTACATCTTAGTGATGCTGGAGACAATAAAACTAGAAACTGAATTCCCAGTGACATGTCAATGGTCATAAAAATCCCTTTCATAGCACAGCCAAACAGGATGAATTTTTAAAAGAATTTTACTATTCATTCACTTTGTTAAATCGACATTGGATATCAAAACTTGACTGAGATGAGAGGTTCAAATGTTTTCTTTTTCAAAAAGCTTTTGCATCAAACTGAATTAAAGTGTAACCAAGGCAAAAGCACTGATAATGTTTGAGACTAGTTTTAAAGGCTTTATTGCTTTGTCCAGCTTTTAACCGTGATATTAAGTAAAGCTTTCATTCATTTTTTACTCTTATTTGGGGTGTGCATCACTGTTATTGTGAGGGGGTTTTGTTTTTAATTTAATGCAAACCTAAACATAGGAAGCTGCAAGATTGTAGGGTTTAATTTTATGTTCCATATCTGGCATTCTTCCTTCTACGGATGTAAAAAATTTTGTTTTCTTATTACCCAGAAGCTAGAATCATTGTATTTTAAGGGCCATAAGGAATGGCTAAACCTACCGTATAATTTCCTATGTAAAATTTGTCTCTTTCTTACTAGTAAAGATAAATAAAATATGTCAAGGTATATTTAACTACATTCTCTTAATGTACTTTATCCAAAAAATGTAGAACAGTCCCTACGACAACAATCAGAAGTAAAGAAACTTACCAACCAAGGGAGTTCCCTAAATCCAGGCCTATTTTTGTCATATGCTGTATCTCATATAACTAATTCAGAATTCACTTTTGTAGAATAGTACAACTTTAATACAGTGATGAAGAGAGCCCCTACTAAACTAATTTCTAGCTAAGGAATTAAGAGAGTCTCTTAGAATGTAGATGAATTTGACCCTATTAGGGTTAAAAATGAAATTAAATTCAGTTCTTTCATTTCCTGTATATACGCCTCAAAAGTTAGCACATCCTGTACTGTTCTTTAAAAGAAAATTTGTTTTATGCTAAATCTCACAAAAGGGCTGATTTTAGCCATTCTGTAACCAAAGCGGTTAATGAGGATAAGTGACTTCTCTCCTGACTGCTAGGATTTGTAGTGAAAGAGTAGAGAGACACACATGGATCCAAAAATTTTAAGGCACGCTTAATGGAGCCAAGAGGTCTAAGACACATGGCAGGTGCTCAAGTTGAACAGTATGATGGCAATCTATGAAAATAATAGCAAAAAGAATAGATGACATTGGTTCAAATGAAATGAGAAACCTATGGGCAATAGAGAATTTGTGAGTTTAGGAAAGAACAGATCTATGCAATATTCTTGCTTTCAACTTACATTTTTTAAAAAAAGCAATTAACAACGTTAATACACTTCAATAAATGAATAAAAAAATAATTGTGGCAAAATAATATCCGATGGTTCCAAGTTGGCTTATGACTTCAAAGTAGTAAGTTCCCAAAACTTAGGAGTTTTTTCCAGCTTTTTATTAAAATTCAGTATATCACATATTGAAAATTCTAAATTATAACAGATTCTTTTATTTGCATTCCTACTAAATATTATTTTAATACTCATACAGCTGATCAACCTCATGGAGTCTTAGGTACTGCAGTGTCCCCAAAGTTAGGCTTTATGTCAGCAGTAAGGATTTTGAAACTATAGATATAGGGGAAGTTTTTGTAGTAAAGAATTCATAGCTTTCTAAACTTTTGGCTTCAGTCATATTTGGGCTCTAAAAGGTTTAAAGAGAAGAAGAATGTTGTTTGTGGATTTTTCAGCTCTTTTGTACCACAGCTGTTTTCAAGAATACAAAACCAAGTCTTCTCCACAATTCTTCGGAAGTCAGCATAAGATGAATTTGATTAACACACACTTCATGACCGGAAGACACCAATAGCACTGGGAGAGTTTTTTTCATGTGGCTTACAGAGGAAATTTTTTTTTTTTTCTATTTTAGGACAGGACCTTGGAAACATAAGCATTATTCAGCCTACTTCATCCTTTATTCAAATTTACTCTCAGGATTATAGAATGCAATGAAGCTATAGTCCAAAGCAATTAGGTATGAATGATCCATCAAGAAAATTTAATGTAACCCAGCAAATTACAATAAAATTAGATTTTTCCTGATCTTAATTATGTTGGAAGCAGAGGCAGTATACACAAGGACCTTATTTCAAGGCATGGTGCTTATTTATAACAATTCTTTAGAGGAAAAACCCAATGGTTTCCTAGTAACAGCAGTGACTGATGTACATATAAGTAGATCGATCACAACTTCTGAGAGAAAACTTGCAGTACCCAGCTAAATGAAAAGGAAAAAAAAAAAAAAAAGAGTAGAAGAGATCCAGGGAAAAGCTTTAAAAGCTCCCTTACTGCTGCTTATGGGGAGATGTTTCTTTCCATTTTGAATTCAGAATTTAAATTCTTAACCAGAAGGCAGGTGCTGAACTTTTTTCTTTTCTAAATGTAATAAAGGTCACACTTTCCATTTCTAATACAAGAATTCAAGGCATTCTCATCTGATGTTCTTTGGTTAGAGCACTCATCTCTGATCTACAAGTCCTGTGTTAAAATTCCCCTCTGCCTGTGGGTACAGTTCGACATTGCATTTTCTGTAAAAAATCAGCTGAAAATGTTCCCTTTCTCCTCTGTACCGACACCACTGTTCACTGCCCCTCAGTTGTGCCATTGCGACTGAAAGACTGCTTTGTAGACTGAAGTGCTTTGGTCATCTCTTTTGCAAGAGCCCTACAAATCACTGTAATGGCAAAGCCGAGGACCAGGAATAAGCAGCCAAGGGTAAGAGATTGGCAGGGGTTTCTCAGGCTGGTTTTAGTGCCAGTTTGTTTGGCAAATGATGCCCTGTGAGCCATGTGCAACCAAACACAGCTGAACGCAACTGCCACTGGACTACTTACATGTCTGAGGAAGGACCACTTTTGAAACCCTCTGACTAAGCTTTTCTACTACAAGATCTAAAATAAGTTTACATTTCTGCAGTACAATGATTAAAAATTAATAGAACCAGACACTCCAGTGTTTCAGCTTCTGTTGCAGGCCTTTAATTACCTCATATGAGATACTTATTGGGCAAAATAAAGAAACAGACTTTTGCAGCTGCACAGCAAGCTTTCATCTGGGATTTCTTAGCCTCTGAACAGATGACTTTACAAACAAAAGGATGTAATTCTAATGCAGTTTTTTTTTCTACATAATAATAATACATTTATTTTTGAAAATAAAATTTGACATTTCCATTTCCAAGATTATGAGCACAAAACTGAAGTCATTAAATTAAAGCCCATTGGATATCTTTATTAGTACTGTGTTTTGTAGTTGGGAGTGCTCTGAGACTTCATGAGGACAAGAGTTCTGTGATTGCTATAGATGTTTCTATAAATGTTACAGAAAAAACATGGTTGCTCAAAAGAAATTTCTATGAATCAATCAGTGCAAGCTAGGAACAAATAAAGTGAATCACTTCTTTAATTGTAAAGCAATCTTTTCTTTTTAGAAATATTAATTGGAAAATTCTATTGTTCACAATAAAGAGAACAGTCTGGAAAACACAGAAACAAAGATGATGAGATTTCATCCTTGCACAAAGGATAGTGCAAGGAGGTGGAAAAAACCCAATTAGCTACCAGATGTTTGAGGAATGAACATTAGTAAGAAGGAGTTAGTTCTATGTTGTTTCCTCACACAATTATCATTGGACAATATATATGTAGCTCTTGAGCCAGAAAAGTTCACAAAACTAGTACTAGTTTTTAATCTAGGTTTATGTTCTCTATGGACTTTCCCAAAAGCAGCAAAAGATCCTATTTATACCAAAAGAGGCCCACAAATTGCACTGAGGATATCACTTGGATGGGCAAGCATGTCTCAAAGTGCTTCAACCTCTGATATTCCTTGCAGCATTTTTGTTACGACACAGGACAAAGTGGGGAATGCACTGTAGCTATGCACTGAAAGCCCACTAGAAACACTTACTGGAAAAAAACTAAATTATTATGACTGCTTGTTTCAGATGGAAGCTTTTATCCTCCTTTTTTTCATCCTCCTTTTTTTCTTCCCCTTACTTCAATCTCAAATCAGTTAAGTGGTTATTATTGCATCAAAAAGGATACTTTCATTTAAGGCAGAAAATAAATGGCTGCTGCTATCCTATTTATGAATTGATACTGGTTAAAATTCTGCCAACTCTCCATATTGAATATACAGTGTCTTCTATTGAGCAAGTGATGACAAAGCAGCTTTTCCTTTTCTGCTGTTAGATGACTGGGATAACTAAAGCAAAGTTTCATAGCAGGACAAACTGCTACAAAGCAAAACATTTATTTTGCAGTAATAATGCACTTGGATTGGAAAGGCATTAATTGGTACAGCAATTATTATGCTGTCACTCACAAAAAGATGCAATGGAAGGGAGCAGATGGAAACTGAAAAATAACATAAACTACATTACAGCATATTGATTTCCATACACTTATTGAAAGTGAAACTGTGGGCCTGTTTCAGATCCAAATGAAGAAAAACAACTTTTCTCTTGAATTTAACTACAGTTAGAATTAAAACTCCAGGAAGCACAGCTGAGCATAACTTTTACATAT
This sequence comes from Pyrocephalus nanus, assembly GCA_038380795.1. Lineage (NCBI taxonomy): Eukaryota > Metazoa > Chordata > Aves > Passeriformes > Tyrannidae > Pyrocephalus > Pyrocephalus nanus. Next base: position 12,996,736 of record CM076261.1, on the reverse strand, counting down.
TCTAAAATAATTTTGGATTTCATTTCATCTAGTATATATCCTTCTGAAGGGAGAAAGAATAGCAGTAAACTTAATTTTTGAGGCAGATTTTTAAGAAAATGGTTTAGTTTATTTATTATAAATATTTTAAAATAAAATAGTTTATATTGATGATAACATAGATAGAAAACATATGAAGAGAATGAATGTAAAACTCTCCTCCCTATTTTAAAATATTTCCTTTTCCTTCTTAATTGAAAAAAATTTTCCTTTTCTTTAGAATTTGAAATAAAATAGTAACTTTTTTTTCCTGTACAGTATTAAGATTAATAAGTATTCAAGTAGAATACGCTTGTTACAGAACTCTACCACTTCCCAGAATTGAAAGACTATTATTTAATGTAAAAGTTTTTGGTATTGTTATCAAGACCTCCTCTAAAAAGGAAGAAGCTTTACAAGTGCATGCAGAAAAGATTGCAGGATTGACAGTTTAAATCAGCAAATTTACAATATGTCAATCTTTGAATATTAAGAAAAAAAGTTTTCAATATTCCAATTTTGGCACAAGAACGCTGGAATTTTACAAAGAGCACATCTACATGTCAATATTTTGAAATACAGAAAAACTGTTTCAATACCCACAAACAATGTGAATTGCTTGTAAATTGTGTGGACAGGAAAAATGAGCATTATTTTTTCTGCACCCCTACCAAAATAGCAACCATTTAAAAGCAATGTCTTGAAACACATAACTAAATCTAATGTATTGACTGAAGGCCAGGCCAGCTTAATTGCTGTTGTGTTTTTCCAGATAGTTTTTTAAAATACTTGCTCTTCTACAGCTCGTGTGGTAGAAATATCAGAACATCACCTACATCTTTCTCAAGGATGAGCAGGTTTATCTTGCTCTCTGCTTTTAATTGTTTCCCATTTGGATTTTTTTTTTTCTAATAATGCATCTTTTTATTCCTAGTATCAGCTTTCTATGGTTCTGTGTGTTTATAAAGGGAGGAAACATGTATAAATACCCACTACCTAACATCTTCACCTAGGAGATGGAAAAGTAAGTTATCTGCATGTATCACATTACCCAATAATCCTCTCCTTTTTTGCCCACATTATGCAGCCAAAATACAACACATATTTGGGAAAAATGATCTATTTTACATGTTACGTCTCTTCAACTTGTGGTCTTCTATTTGTTATACATAATTGTACACCTACATGCCTAAACTACAGGGAGATTAAGTAAAAGAAAGTGTCTGACAGGAGTAGCAATTTTTGTAGTATTGTACTCTGAGGCAATATGCAGATAAACACATTAAGTTTGTACTTAGCTTTCTTATATTGTCTTTCTTATACAGACTACAGCGGTCCTTACAGAGATTAATTGATTTCATCTTTGCAGCTTTTTACACTTGTGCTAATGTTGCAGTACTAAACCAGCCTCTTCTCTCTCTCTGTTCTGAGTCCAGCTCCTTAACTATGCCAACACAGTTGGAGGAGGTGCAATCATGTTCGCACTTGACACAAAATTAGGCTAAGGTCCAACTTTGCTTCAAAACAAACATAATTTTCCAGATGAAGACTCTCAGAAAGAAGGGTTTCTGAGTTTGGTTTCACAGGTTCTACAGAAGTCAAATTTTCAGCAGTGATACAATAAATTTTTAATTTATCATTTTTAAACTATTCATCAGGGAACACTGATCTATGCCAGTCCACATACAGCAGACCCACCTCGCAACCCAAACTTTCCTGTGATTCAATACAGTACTTTCTTTTCAGACATTTTGGTTGTGAGAGAAAACAAAACATCCTCTGTTTTGTTTTAAATCAGTTAAAGAAAACGTAGACCTACTCTTCTGGACTCACACAAAGAAGATTTGTTGTTTCCTCTGAACCACTGTATAGATGATACAAAATTTGTGTATATAGAGAAGAGACTATGGTCAGGGACTTTGTTTTATACTGAAATATACAGGCATCACAACCTTGAAGAAAAGCTCTTGAGAGGAAATGTGGGCAGTTTAATTCTGAAATGTGTCAAAATATCAGCAAGTTAATTAACAGTAAACAAAAGCTTGAAGGAGTGCCCTAACAAAGCCACCCAAAAAGGTTGAGTACTTCGTACAAGGTGACTAGCATCCCTGGCCTAATTTATCCTTTAAACCACAGACTCAGTCAAGCAGAAACTAATACAAACCCTAATCTAAACCTTCTTCATGTAAGTTGTAAAATTGAGGTTTATTATGAGAATATTAAAGCTGTTTCTGAACTTTATGACTGTGCCAAGTAAATTTATTTCATTTACCATGAAAGCAAACAGAGACTAAGCATTTTTATACACATAGAATATAGTTTTACTTTCCCATTCAAGCTCAAAACTTGAACTTTTTAAACAAAACTTCATGAAACGGAGACATTCCATGTTGGTAATACTAAGGGGGAAAAAAAAAGATAAAGGAGAAATTCCTGTAAGTGAAAATTTCCTTCACTTCAAAGAATGTTTGAGTCAGATCAGAATGATAAGGTGATGGCAAAATGCAAGAAATGAGAAGAAAAGAATGCTCTGATTTTAAGTGTGTATTGGAAAGGCTAAAGTGGTGGCAAGAGAAAACAGCTACAGAAAACTTCAAAAAGAAAATTATTTTAGTGTTTACTTTGTGTCGTGGGGACATAACAAACCAACAAAAGGAAACAGTCAGAAAAATTACCCTGCTTCTGGAATAACTGAAAAGTAGGAAGAGTATAAAGCTAATGAAAAAGAAACGAATGTCAAAGACAGACAAAAATGTGTGAATTCAGTTACTTTGTTCTAAATAATGATTTTCTGCTGTGTAAGTAAGTAGAGCTCCACACTTTTCTGTCTGCTTTTGACTCCTGTGTAGAGCATGAAGTCATTCTGAAAATCAACTGATGGTTGATTTCTGTGCAGAAATGGATTTTGAGCGTAATTTTCTTTTACATCCTTGCAAATTGCATCTACTAGATTAATTCAAAACTGGTAGCTATGTACCGAGTTTTATCATCTTGGTTTACCAATTGTTAGCTCAGGGTTCACTTTTCCCTTCCTCAAAATGTTTATCTTGTGGCTTTATTACAGCCACACTAATGCCCAATCAAAAATCAGATTTTATCAGATACATTGTTAAAAAATCAACCCCAAATCTGTTACTGATGTAGCAGAAAGCATCTTACTGAAAAATGCAATGTAAAAATGCAAATTTATACATTGCATATCACTTTGATGATATGGAATATGTCACTGTTAAATATTTATTGCATTTCAAATCATGTTGACATTTCCTCTTGGATACACTATTCCAAAAAACACTATACAGGCTTCATGCAACTTTACTGATACTACAGACATAGAGTGAAACAGTGAATTTCTAATTTCTTCTAATGAAGAGTATCTAAAGTGAAATGAAGGAAAAAATTACTTACATTGATAAAAAGTTTAGAGCATGGAGGTAGTATACAGCCTTTGAAAATGGGATACTACTGAAGGCTGATTGATCAGTACTGTTCAATCTTGTGGCTGTTATAATTCTGCTGATCTTTAGTGTGGCCAATATTTCCTAGCTTGGTAGTATTTTCATTATAAACACTCCATTCATAAAGATTTATAACTACCCTATAAAAAAATTGCCATAACGTGAAACTCAGCACATAGGGTCTGAAGTCAGAGAACAAATTTGCTCTGACAGGATGGAAGGAATATGTTTTTCACCACATTTTTATGTAAGTAAAATACAGCTTTGACAGAAACAAAAAACAAAAGAAAAAAAAATTGACAGGAAGTATAGTTTACATTGCTTGCCATAGGAAAAAACAAGGACAAAGGATTTATGACACTCCAAATGGCTATCTATTCTTCAAATACTATCTTTAAAGGACAATTTTATTATGTGAGTATGATAGGAGAACTAAACGCATATGAAACATAAAGTTTGAGACGTTCAGGTGGTACAGCTGAACCCTTCCTTTGGTGCTCCCAGGTAGTTTCTTTGCACACCTGAAGAACCAGGGAAATAAGGAGATACACGGTAACAACACTAACCCCTATCAAAAACAAACACACAAAAAAAGAAAACCAAAATTCAAAACATATTTTTTGCCTGTTTGATTTTCACTGTGGAGACAGACACGCTCTACTTCTGGGCTGTTCAAAGAGGCTTGAATGCCTGCCTGTTGGAAATGGTTATGGGGTGTAATTGGGCCACTCCTTTTAGCATCAGCTGTGCCTCAATAAATGGTTGCACTGCAGACTCAGTCCTGTTTGAGCTGTGCTAGAACCTCTTGCTGCATAAAAGCAGCAAAATTCATCATCTTTTTTTGATCATATTCTTCTACCTCTGTTACACAACTCAGAGTCACCCTATTACTTCCCTAGAGGTATCTAAGGGCAGAATGCTGTTCAAACTGTAGGAAATGTCTTCCAAGGACAGGAAAAGGTCTTGGACTCTGGTAAAATGTCTTTCCTTCAAAGAACTTTGTATTTATATTGTAACGTGGGGCATTAGTCTTGTTTATGTGTATTTTGCTGGGAAGGGGAGGGGAAGGGTGATTTGTGGGAGGTAAAAACATAGTTCCCAGTTTAATACAACGAGTTATTTAAAGTGACTAAAGATTTTACATTTTTTTCCTCCAGTGAATAAATTTCAGAAAGGATAACAGATCTCACATTAATATATGCAGGGATGAAACAGAGTTTTTAGAACTTCTACCTTTCCAAAGCTATTCTATTTTTTACCCATATACTGAAAGCATTTATTAAACCATTTGTTATTCAGATTTAAGCTCTCTATGAAATATCTTTCTATGAAATTGTCCTTAGAAATATTCTTTAGAAGACCTTAATGTTATTTCAAGCTGCAACTAGCCAGTAATAGTAGATGCCATATAAAAGTGAAATATTGCATGAGCTGATAATTAGCTCTTTGGCTATATTAAAAAGTTTCCTCAAGCACTTAAAGACAGAAGGACATACCTCTCCACAAGTTCTAAAGGAGAGAGGATAATTTTTTTTATTTTTTAAACTCCATTTGAAATTATAGGCTGTTCTTAATTAATAAGACTTGAGACTACAGGCATTCTTCTAAAATGTAAGGTTGCTTGCCTTTCTTTAAAATAGGGCTTCACCTTTCACTTTACCTGCTTCACTTTCACTTCAAAGGACAGACTGAATTACTGAAAAACTGCAACTACCAATTTAAGAATGCTTGGATCCTTTCCCACTGAAATAACAAAGACAATCTGCTTAATGGCATACAGTCATTAAAAATGTTCCTAAATTAAAGATGTAAAGATGTAATCCTGGGAACTACCAACCTGGCAGACTCACCTCTGTGCCTTGGAAGATCATGGAACAGATCCTCCTAGAAGCAGCACGGCTTCATCAAGGCCATTTTCTGCCTGACCAAACTTCTACAATGGAGTGACTGCTTCAGTGGACAAGGGAAGGGCTATGGATTAAACCTATCCTGACTTCTGTAAAGCCTTTGACACAGTCCCCCCCCCAACATCCTTCTCTCTAAACTGGAGACAAAAGGATTTGACGGGCAGAAGGTTAGATGGATAAGGTTGGATGGTAACATCCAGAGGGTAATGACCAACTACCTCAATGGCTCAGAGTCCTGTTGGACATCCATGGCGAGCGGTGTCCCTCAGGGTCTGTACTGGGACCAGTGCTGTTCAACATCTTCATCAATGACATTGGCAATAGAATTTGTTTACAGACTTGATGCTAATTGCTGACATGGTAATAGTGCCCACTTACAGCCAGAGGTACCTAAGAGCTTCCCATCTCCATCTCTGTTCAGTGTCCAGACTGAGAATTATTTTTTTCCCATGAATAAAGATTGTATTATATTTTTTAAGGTTTGTTTAGTTATGAATGTTAAACATGCCACTTATCTTCAGCTAGCTACATCTTCTCTAGAGTTAAATTTTCATGCATTGATCTGAATTGGAAACCAAATTCTAGAGTATTTAGATAACAAAAATTTCTATCTCTTCTTCTGAGTCATTGGGTAGTAGCCATTGCAAGTCGTTGAACAGTGTATTAAATGGATGGAATAAAGGAAAGACTTCTGTCTGTACTGAGTGTAATAGCACTCTGAGTTATTTTGTTCCTTGCAGAGAATACATATATAAAATATGTGGCAATAAGGCAGTTCACAGAGGCTAAACAAATTATTTTCCTCTATAATTTATTCTCTAAAATAAAGAAGTTCATTGATTTTTAGATTATATAAGTTTAATTGGAATAAAGTAGATGCCTAAAACATCAATGAAGCACTCAGAAAAGTTAATCCATTTTTCATGACTCTATAAATAATTTCTTCTAGCTGTAAAAGCCTTCAATTACCCACCAGGAAATCTAAAACAATGGCTGTAATTCACCAAGGGATGCAAGTGGTGTTCTTTTGCTTTTTTTCCCCCTGCAAGGGAATTCACTGTGATTCAGTGTGAACAAACTGTGTCATTTTTCCATCAGACCTGTGTAATGGTAGAGTGGAGGTAAATCTGGTAAAGGTGTGTCAAAGTGCTTGATCTGCTTGTGTCTGGAGATGGGAGGAGTCCCTTTTTCTTCACTCTTTCAGACAACAGAAGAAACAGCTTAAGCCAAAGCATTTATTTCCTCCCACACTCACCTCCCCCCTGCAATAAGCAAATAAACATAATAAGAAAACCAGTGTTAATAGTAAGGCACACTGAAATTACCACCTACGTGCCTCTCTCTGGAAATTTGTTATTAAACCTGTAAATATTCGGTCCTGTGTTTTGCTTTTTCTGTTCCTCAGTTTGCTGAGGATGTTTTTTTGTTGATATTCCCTCTGCGGCATCTCAAATCGCAGAAACTGTTAGAGCAGAGCAGCAGACATCCCTTCAAAAGATCTCCTTAATTCCAACTGCTGGGAAGAGAGTCCTGACGAACCCACATGAGTTCTGGCAAACCAATTGACTGATCTGTTGAAGCAGTAAGGGGTAGAGAACTATCACCTCTTAAATGACATTCATTCTGTCCTATCTCACTGCCTATTAGTTAAGTGTTACTAAAGCAAGATAGGAAATGACAAAAAAAAAGTGCCCGCGGCACAAGGCAATAACCAGCAATCATATTCACAACATGACATGTACAAAGTAATTATACTTCATACAGGCATTTAGAGAAAAGAGTGCCTTACATTAAAGAAAGGCATTTTACTGCTGGCCATTTTGCTACCGGTTTTAACTGGAAAGAACTGTAACACACAAGTTAAATTCATTGTGTAGCCTACAGGTAACAGGTAATGAGGTGAACAAAGATGAATGAATCTCACAGAATGGTTGGACGTTACATATATTGGTGTTGGGTAGCAGTTCAGCAAAGAACAAGACAGATGGCATGGAGCCATCAGCAGTAGAAGGTAAAGAAAAGTAACACAGAGGACCCACTTCATAATTTCTGAATGACATCTGTGGAATCTCTTACATATTGGCTAGACAATCCAGTGTTCCAGTCATTTTCAGCTATTTGCAGCCACACAGTGGCAGGTGAAATTCAGAATTTGCAGCTCAGATACAAAAGAGATTAAAACCAGCTTCTGCCACCATTGATTGCTGCCTTTTGTGGTATTATTTCTCCTCTCAGTGCCTATTACAACAGAGCAGCAAATAATGTAGAAGCATACAATATGAGACAGTATTCTTGAATTATGGTACTACTTCTCAAGGAACACTGCAAAAATTATGGACTTGCACGTAAATTTTTGGGTTTAGTAGTACGGATTTAAAAGGAGGGAAGTAAATAACAGAATACAAGTAGTTTTCCAGCAGGAAAAAAAATGGGAATTTTTAGCAAACTGGAAATCAGCTGTGGTTTAAAAGGAAGTAAAATTGGGACTTCAGCGGAAAAGACAACTCTGAAGGCACCATAGCAGATGAAACACGATGACATACTTTTACGTTAAGGCAGAATGGTAGCTTGTGAAACTGTATTGTATGAGGTACTGGCTTTGGGTTGCAAGAGTAAAGCCAAATTAAAATTAAACATATATATCTTCTATTTTAAGAGCACTCTGAGGACAATTTTAAGGGGGAAAAAAATAACAATTCTGCTCCCCCCCCAAAAAAAAAAAAACTAACAAAGCAATTTTGTAAAGTAAAGAAAGCAAATGGCTTTTACCAGTTATTTCCAATTTATCTCTTTATAGACTCCTCTTCCCTGGAGATATAATAATTAAAAATCAGTAATTGCCAAGACTTTTACTCATCACTTGTTAAACAGAACAAAGCAATAATGAGTATTCCTTAGCTGAGTTCTCAAGCTGAAATGTGAGATAACTCTCATGGAACAGGTATTCTATTAACAGCAAAATATAGATGATTTATGTCACAAGCAGAAACAGAGCTAAAATCTTTTATGTTATAGCTCACACCAGTGATGCCTGCACCACACTGATTACTCAGGACACTTTCTGCATCACAAAATCACCATATTTACATCCCAGTGCTAGAATCTGCACTTAAAATAATTTTCTTTATATAGCCTTGCAGCTGCAAATATGAGCACCACTAAGGCACAGAAGAGGGAGTATTACAGGATTCTTGGAGAGCTTTGTCTCTCACAAGACGAGACCTTTGCATTCTTTTAATATTTCATATTTTTCCTCATGAGCAGGACAATGGGATCCTGGTAACACTTAGTTACTTCCACTTTTGTTTCTTTGCAATGGATATTTAATGAAATACAGCAATGGCTACAGAAGCCTCTAAAGTAGCTCAGAAACTGATGTACTATCACAAAATGTCTGCCAGTCAGTGCAGCGATACTTGGCTTCATAAATTCACTCTGAAATGCAAAACAAAATGAAGCAAGCATTTTTGCCTTTTTAAAGACCTTCATGAGAACAAGTATATACTAAAAAAGGAACTTTTCTGGGATGTGAAATCTGTCTGTCCATTCACTTTAGGGGATAATCAGGAACTGAATTTAAAATGCAACTGGGGAGCTATGTGAATTTTAGAAGACATTCAGACCTGCTGCTGAAGATTGTGAACCATATGCTTTGTGCCTATAAATGTGTTTTTCAGACAATACCTGGGGATTTTAGTAGAGGCAATAAGCAAGGGGAAATCTAATTTTTGTATCTTTGGTAGAATGTCTAAGCAGCAGTGACTCAGGCAACTGGACCATCAGGATGCATTACAGAACCCATCCTATATCACTAATATTAAATTCCTACTTTAGGAGTAAAAGTAAAGAAGCAGTAGCAGCAAGGAGCACACTGAAAAATGCAGTTACATTTTCTACCACCTATTCTTATTCATTTAAAAAATTAATTGCCTTGAAAAAGCAGCAGAGATGTAGCAAAATATCTTGAATTTCCTTCCCCCAAAAGCAAAGAAAACTGAGAAGGGAAGGGAAGCGAAAAGAGAAGATGAAAATCTCTACATTTTCTTTTTTTGAATTTGAACCATGTAAAAAACTAAACAAAAACAAAACAAGCAATGTAGTATCTGCTTGGTGCTTGGGTGACAGCATCTTTGCGAGAAGTGGGATGGAGGAAAAGGAAGCATTATCTTAGGATTTTAACTTTGAACCTAGTGAAGGAGGCAAATAGCATTCTTTGTTAAACTTAAGAACAGAGGTACCATCTGATGGAAGGCATTTCCTCCTTTCCTCAGAGTAAACCGTGAGTTTTGATTTATTGAGTATCCCCTTTTGATCAGACTTTAAACTTACTGTAGTTTCTTTTGTGATTTTGCACAAAACCCTTTTCAGTTCTTTTAATGCCCTATTTTTGCTTACAAAACCTAATATGCACATATCAACTAGAAGCTATGAAACTAGTGAAAATAATTTCAAATTACTAGCAATGCCAAACCACTAAGAGGATCTGCCCCTTGCTCAATCCTGTGATGCAATAGGAACAGGGCTGGGAGGATTTCAACTTTCTAATCTTTTGCCTAGAATGTCACAGATGGGGTAAGACACTCTTTTCATTATTCTGTAATAAGAGCAATCACTGTGCTTCCTGCTTTACTCCTTGATGCGCAGAGGTAAGGCACATGGATGGAGTGCAGTCCTTTTCAGTGAGAAAAGAGAGCACCTCTTCAAACAGAGCCTTTTTTTCATTTTCCTCCCATTTAGATTAATCTTGTAATGGGTCTAGCTCCTGCCTAACTAGAAATTACTAGAAAGCAGAAATATTGCAGAAGGCCTTAACTTTAAATTAAATGATAGTAAATGTGCATTTCCAAAGATAGGTGGAATTGGTGATGATTTTTTCAAATCCTGATGACTGATATAAAGTATTTATTTGAAGTTTGTTTCCTGTGTCTCTCTAAAGTCTGCTATTTAGCTGCTATTTCTGTCACTATATACAACATTTAATATTTTTTATTAAGGTAGGAAAGGTGGTATTGTTTCTAGAAAAAACAAAACAAGAAAAAAACAACCAAACAACCCAACTCCCTCAAAATACTATGTGAAGATGGTAGTCTTTTTACAAATAATTTGAATTTGATAAACTCAAAGGAGATATAGTTGACTTTAAAAATTTTTAGAAATATTAATATTAAACTAAAATATTGTTTTTCATTCCCTCTCACCCAAAAATTCCAAATCATTTAAATATTTCAAGCAATAGATGATTGAAAACTGTTGAGATGATCAGATATAACTTTTATGAGGATTTATACAACCCCCATTACCATATTTCCATATCTTGTTTTTTAACTTCATCAGCAATATGTTTTCCATTAAGCATTAGAGAGTGATCTGCAGAAAATATATCATCTAATATCAAGAGTATTAAAAAAATTGTAGTAGATTCTGAATATTTTTACACTTTACTATTTCATTGGTTTTTTGTGATAGGATTTATTTTTTTGTTGGATTTATTTCATATACCTAGACTGTGTCTCAGGTGAAAAACCCTCTTTCTCCATTGTGTGTTACCCAAAAGCCCATACATTTAGAAGGGGACTTGATAAAAAAGGATGCTTTATAGAGCATATACTAAATATTATTGAGGGAAATGAAGAGAAATATATAGAAGTATAGTAAGCTGTGACACACCATTAACCATTTTATCACCAATAATGTGTCTGGCTGGACTCCTTTGGCTGTTTACCTGTCTTAAAAACTCTAAATAAATCCATTTTTTTAAACTGGTGCTTTATCAGCTGGAACACTATTGATGCTTAAAAGATTTTAGTATCTCAGCTCCATTTATCAGAGCTGCTGTCATGTCACAGCACTCAGCAGAACATCCCACTGTCATATGAGAAGTTAGCACACCTGCTGAAAACTGTGAATATTAATTAACTGTAACACAATGCAAATTTTTTTTATGCACAAGAAAGTGTATAATTTGGATATAAAGCATCTGGATGAGAATGACCTGGTCACACCTAAACAGTGGAAAAATTTTTCCCCAAAAGATTTAATTTCCAGATAAAACAATAGCCTATTATATTTCATATTCAGTTTTATTATTTGGCAGACTGAATTTTGCTGAGAAATAATTAGGCAAAATCCCTGATCTTATTTAAGCATTCTTGATGAGCTGAATTATTTTTTTCTACCATCAACAACACGACACTGAAGTAGAGCGCAGCTTTTTGTGCACCCAGGCATCACTCCAATCTTCACCACTGTTCAGATACGAGCTGCAGCCACATAATTTCACCTCCTTCAGGGGGATTGTTTCTGAATGCCACCAAAATGACTTTGTGTTTTGAAAGCAAAGGCTTATTTAGACCTTCATGCTTCCATCCAACTCCTTTGAAGGCTCACAGCCTCATCATGCTGCAGTCACACCTGGTGACCCTATGCATGCTGGGTCTGTTGCGTAAAGTGTGACGGACAAGTGCAGGGCCAACAGTATAAAAAACCTCCTCAGCCTAATTCAGTAATTGTGGCTCCAGCTGCAGCTTCACAAAGGAGGCAGTTTTCCTTACACTGTCCACTGCTCAGATAATTGGTGTGACATCTCATTTCTCCCTTTGCTGGGAGAAGATGCTCGGGCAGAATGTTCTCTCTTCCAGCACGTGCCTCTGGCCCTGAGTAAAAGGCCAATTATGCTTCATGCTTCAGGGACTGACACCTTTTCCAGGCTGGTCAAGAGCAGCATTCCCCTGCTCTATCACCCTGCTGACAATGAGACATGATAGAAAAAGAGACTAAATGTGCCTCCTGCAAACTTGTGCTGTCAGGCAGTGATACACAGAAAAAACCCTGCCAGTTGCAAGGTATGATGCTGTGCCATTCCTCCCCACTCACTTTGATGTCTAAGCAGAATTTCTTCCCAAGTATGTGGCCTGCAGGTTTAACTATTTCAAATAAACCAGTGGTGTGCATGGATTAATACTGACCTTCGAGGTTAGAAATTGTAACTCTATTTGTTGTTTCTCCCTTTGCCACTTTTGCTCTTATGGGAAAGGGAATGGGACAGCTTATGCCACTGGGGTTCAGTTTCATACGTTGGTTTATAACTTGAATTTCTGAGAATTTCCATATCTCTTTCACTTTAAAAGAATCTCTACCTTCAAATACCAATGTAAAAGATTACTGAAATTCTGAAAACAGAGTTAAAATATTAACCAAAACACTAGCAAAGATATTGTAATATTATAAAGTAGATTTCAGTCACGAGCAGATTTGTTGGATGTGAAGCTGTTGTAGCTCTCTTTTAGCACTCACTGGCAGCAACAGAAAAAGGACTCCAACTTTGACAGAACAACATATCAACCCCAGTAAGAATATTTTTTTTTAAATCAGTGTTAACATTATATAAACTGCACCAATTAAGGAGTGCAATCTAAATACACAAATTTAGGAATACTGTTCCAACCAAGTATTTTCATACTCAAGATATATCAAGAGCGATGTGATGCAATTAAATAAATAAGTAACAGTTAAAGATTATCAGCGTCATGGGAGCTGCTGCAGTATTGTCAACAGATCACATGCAATTTCCCTCAAATGAAGAAACTAGGGGAATAGCTTCACCCTGTAAGCTATTATAAAATGTGCAAAGACAAACCCACATTCACCAGAGGGCAACCCAGCATTTTCCGCAATGGAAAAGGTTCTGTTTTTTAAATATTCATATATGGGTAAGCCAGATATGGTCATTCTCCAAAGCTCACAAACAGAAAAAAACCAAACATGGCAGCTAAGCTATTTCCAAGCGAAACAAATTGAGCTCCTCAGAATAAAAAGACAGACCAATAGGAATTGCCTCTAAGGTTTAAAACAGCATAGCAGCCTTTAAACCCTTTATTTTCTTTATTGTTGCAGATATCTGTAAGAACAGATGGTTTCAAAAAGATGTGCTTCCATTTAGGCTTCTGCTGTACTGTATTTATGAGAGTGTATAGTCACAAGACATATGCCACCTGGCTTTGAGATGTGATTCATTCAGCTGCAGAACTGTATTAGGTGAAAATCTTTAGCAAAACACTGAAGAAGTTGCTGGAATGTTGTAGGAATAAAACTCCTGCAGTTTGAAGCACTCTGCCCTGTTTCACTAAGAATAACTATACCTGATATTCTGTCCAGAAAAAGTAAGGAAGAAAAAATGTAGAAGTGGTTCTTGTAGATCAAGGAAGTTACTTGATTGTCATTGACAAAAACCAAGGGGAAAAAATCTCACAAGACACATAAGTAGTGAGGAGAAATGAGCTCATGAAATGTAGTCCTGAAGTCTCATTTCTAACCACAGATCTAATGCACAATCCATAAAAGTTACTTCTTGCCCTCTGCAGAAATATATATGGCTGGGTACATGTTCAGTTGTTTATTTTGGTTCTTTATATCTCATGTTTATCTTTAAGTTCTTTATATACAGAAAAGCCACAAGTGCATTTTAAAGACATGCTGTGCTTTCCCCTTTCAGCCATAGTTTTTGAATGATGCTTTGAGGAACCTACTAGTTCCCTTAGAGCCTTTCTGGAAAACTGCGGAAGGTGACAGAGAATTAACCAAAGACTTCTCTTGGCATTAATCCACTTGGGCTGATACACATTTTCTAAGGGCCAAAGCACAGACACCTACATGTGGTACCTTCAAGATTTTTTCTGGATGGATATAACTCCACTGCTGAGAGAAAGAAGCAAGGAGAGAGGGAAGTGACCTGTTATTTTAATCTCAAAACAAGCTGCCGACAAGGCTCTCTCCCCTCTCCTCAACGGTCCTCACTGTGAATCCTGTGATCACAGCCAATCTACGCTTCTGGAAATATGTAATGTAGGAAAAAAAATATTTTAAATGTTCATTCCTTGTACCTAGTGCTGCGGCCTCCAGAGTCAAGGAAAGCAAACTATTGCGGAAAATAAAGCAAGCTGGAAAGCTTAAATGCAATAAAAAATATCCTTTTCTTATCAAAGAGTGAAATGAGTCAGCCTTCCAAGTGAAACAGCTAGAAATGTAAAGAAATTTTCTTTTATCCCTAGTTTACTTATTCTGGTTGATTTCCTCAGTGTTGCAAAAGATTTCTCCCTAATATGACTCCAAAACTTGATGAATCACAGCTCAAAGTGGAGAAGATGTACGTAAGTTTCTGATCATTGTTAAATGTACTTTACCAAATTCTGAAGTGAAGAATGTTTTCACTTTGGAAATACTTGAAAAAATACTGCTTTAAAAGCTTAGTTTGCAGGAAAAGTGTAAACACTGTTTTGAGATTCAGCAAAGATATTTATAGCCATTCTAAAAATAAAAAAAAAAAAAAAGAAAAAAAGAAGCAACCCCCCAACTTGTTTCTCTTTTAGTACAAGACAACCTAAAAACATGGAGTTGCATACATAAACTATCGACAAGGTGATTTGCTTTGACTGATCAACCTTACTGGCAAGTCTTGGCAGCCTTGTCATGGTTATTCAATGCAGGAGACTCAAGTCAGACTCTGAAATCATCTCATATGCAGTAAGCAGAAAAATAGTTGCAGTTGTATTACATTTACAACTGTAGGCATATATATATATATATATATTACAGTGTAACATGCTACTTCTCTTGTAGCCGGAGCACAAGATAAGATTTAGGGTCAGAACTCTGGACTCCTTTCTAGATATATCATACAAGTCATAAGCATTCAAGGACTTAAATAATACATTACAAAGAGAGTTATAGATATTATAAATATTATCTATAGAAATTCTTTAATTTTTTTCCTCAGTTTTCTCCCTATGAGCTAGGAAAATCCAAAGATATGTTAAAAAAGAACATAGAATAAATCTACAACTGGAAGGCATCTCTCTTTAAATGCAGGAAGATTTTTAAAAATAATCTTTCTGTCCCTGAACTAACTTTTCAAACTCTTTTGAAAATTTTCATTTATTTGCTCAGACTTCCAGCATATACAACAACTATTGCAGATATATCTCAGACTGATATATTTTGTGGGAATCTTCACTTCAAAAATTGAGAAGAACAGCCACCTGTATTTCACACAACCCGGTGAATGGAAAGGAATACCTTTTATTCACTCAGATACTACATGCTCAGATTACTAATGTAGGTTTCTGTTCATAAAAACAGCATCAACTGGACTCAACACTACCCTTCCACCAGGAATGAGCTAGGGAGAATGACACATTTGAGATAATTCTGGGAATTTCATGGGGTAAAAAGGTACAGTCCGAAAAAAATAATATTTGTATATGCTAAATCTATGCTTTTGCTGAAGGTGGGTGGAGCTGATGACTGTCCAGGGATCTAGTTTAACAGAGACTCCCTCGACACAAAAAGGCACAACAAAACAGGAAATCTCTTATTCTCTCCCGGCAGTCTCTGGTAGTTCAGGGAAGAGACAGTACTGACAGTATGGTACCAGTCAAACTGCAATTTTCTTGACAAGGTAGATAGTGAATACGCAGAAAGACTTGTGACCAGACAAAAAGAACATTTGTCATTACTCATGTGGTAATTTCCAAGACACTGGTCACTGCCTTGACAGAGCATGGCACCACAAAAGACAAAGGGCTTGCGCATCCTTTATTTCTGTGTTCCCCCATTCCAAATCATAACTTTTGGTGCCGTTAAATTTACCAAACCTAACTCACACAAACTGAAATTGCATTGGAATATGGTTTCTCCTTGTAGATTTATTTCTTAAAGACAGAAGATGCCATGCCCCGACTTCTGCTTATGCCAAGGGTATTTTCAGAATCCTAATTTCCTGACCGGAAATCAAACCATGTTTAGTTAGGCCCCTTAAAAAAAGTACAAAAAACAACAAACCAAACCAAACCCCAAAACAAACCTCGAAAATGTTCTTTTTTTGTCACATGTCACAGCACATGAAATGTATTTATGTCTCTAGAATGTATTTTCTCACTCAGGCATATGCAGATTCATCCATCATGCATACTCCCAGAAAGACAGTAAAAAGTCTGAGAATGTTTTTAATAAGTAGGACTTTTTAAGTCACTATTTTCCAATAATAGCGGATGATAATTTTGCCATATGATATCAGACACTGCATAAAAGTACAGACTGATAGCATAAAAATATTTATTTTTTACTGTACTATTAAAGAAACAAGAAGAACAATTAGAATGAGTTGTGTAATGGAAAGTAATTAATGGTAGCATAGATGTTTCCCCCCCTACATATTTTGACTTAGAATAACACTGAACCAGGAGCACCGTATGGTACACATACAAACAAAATGCTAAACCAGTGACATTGTCTGCTAACAGTGTGGGAATAAAACAAACCCCTGTTTTAACAACACACGTGAGAACGCCCCAACAATTAAAAGAAGGAATATACTAAGAAATGAAAATTATATTTTTTATTCTCTGTTTTTCTGAATTCAAGCTAAAACAGTCATTTGGATTTAGATTTGAAACTTGTAGAAGAAAGAAAATTTAAAACCTCTAAAAGTTTCACCAGAAAATTAATTTCTCCACTCTGCTGTTAGGCTAAAATCAGGGAAAAGGAACCCAGTGCTGTAGGTTTAATATTGCTAAGAAAATAGCAGTTCTCCCACTGTTAGGACTACATGCAGAACTATGATAAGCCTGCTCTAAGAAATGCTTACTTTCATGTAAAAATGCATAGTAAATAATTTCTTCAGGAAAAAGGATTTTGTGCTGTACTTTAGACCATCACAGTGTCAAAGAGAAGAAGAAAAGTATAAAGATGCACACTGGAAAGTTCTTCCGAATAATGAAATACACAGACTTGAAACACAGCCCATCTCAATAAATACTCTTGTTTCAGTTAGCTGAACAGTCTGGATGGAATTTTGTTAGACCAGTAATGCCTGCTCTCTGCTCCTCTGCCACAACATTTTAGTGCGAACAACTTAACTCCTATCAACTACATTTCTCTTGTGCTAAAGCGTTCCTTTGAAGTTTCCTCTTTTGATTGGGAAGGGGTTCAGCCCATGGGCAGACAGAAAAATCATTTGTGTGCAGTCATCAATACATTTTTGCTCATCATCCCTGATAGACCAATCAAGTTTATGAATTAGTCTGACTAATAATGATTAGCATGGAATCAAAGTAGAAGTTGCAGAAGTTGCTGCACTGTAGTATTTCTACTGCTATATAATAGATCTAGTGGTTTGCAAAGAGTTTTGTTTGTGTACAGTTGCACAAAAAAATATGAACCCTTCTCACCTGGCCCCCAGTTTAGTCAGTCCTGTTTTCCTCTAAAGACATAGTGCCTAGTGGCATTAAGATCTACCTGGAGAAGTATTTATGTCACTTAGTTTTTCTTTAACTGTGATATGAATGCACTTAAATTGTCTTGTAACTGCCATCGCTTCTGACCACAAAATGGCATTTGGTCTACTAGCCAATTAGTTTTACCAAGTTAATCTTTAGAAACTGTTTCATAAATTGATTTGATGGCTTAGATATTAGACATTATTTAGACTTTAGAACTCTTCCTTATTCATGAGCAGTTAATGGACTGGGAGAAAAGGAAACAGCTAATATTTATTTAATAAAGTAGTCTTTAATGGAAAGCTCTAGTAGTGGAGCTCTGAGATCAGGTAAGAAGTGAGGAGGAAAATAAAATCCCTGAGAAAAATATAACTGTTAAATATGAGCATGAATTATCTACTCCATTGCTAGAAAAAGCAATATGATGAATTATGGACTAAGAAGTTATCCTGATCCTACCTTTTCAAATGTTCTTCTCATTGCATTTCTACAATCTCTGGTAGACATCACTCCTTCTTATGCCCACTAAAAATCACAGAATTTTTCCCCCAAGGAAGCATATTTCAGGTCTGACCTAATACCGGCCTTTTTCCATTTACAGAAAATCTGAAGTCCCCTGAGAGCAAGAAACACATTTTCTTATAGTGACATGTACTTTTTTTGCCATTCAATGGCAATAATTAAAATAAATACAGCTCAAGTAGTCCTCTAATAGTAATCCATAGCCACATATTGTGCATGGGGCAATGAAGCCTATAGTGCCTCTTGAAGGCTTTCATCTAATTTGTTCCTTTTTCTAGAAGTAACTCATGTGCTACTGGTCTCACAGTGAGTGGAGAATGTCCCTCACCTTTGGGTAAAATCTGTGTGTCTCTGTTTCAAGCACTTGTGTCTGCCAATTCAGCAATATAAGACTGTGCCACTGTTCTTATCATATGTATTTTTGTCTGAAACCGCAGAGATGTTGATGACAGGTTATGGTTTTATGACATTTAGGTATATATTATATCATCTCACTGTAAGCTTATAATTAGAATGACAGAAATGCAAACAAAGAAAAATAATTAACTGTTTCTTGCATGGATATTCAATATGAACAACAAAAAATTATACTTAATATGAAGAAAAGGCTACAAGTTACGATAAGATTTGCACAAAAATGAGAAGGAGTATTCCCACATTCATTCAACCTTTCATCTGAGTCTTCCACCGCAGTACTTTCTATTTCCTCTTAAAAAGAGTTGAATGCATTATAACTGTTTGGAGGTTTGTCTTTTTTTTCTTTTATGCCATTGTCTTTGCCTGAGTTTTTTTGCACAGAGGGATGACCTTTGCTAACACAGTGAATTATAATTCTATGATATATCATACTACCAGGAAATTATGGAACAGATCAGTGGATCACATCTCACTTGATAGTGAGGAGATGTGTTGTAAGTCAGTATGACTTTTTCTCCTTTTTGCCGCAAAATTTCAAGTGAAAAGTAAAATAATGAAAATATTTAAGACAAAGCTGATTAATGATCCAGATGTTCACTGAAATCTCTGTGTGTGATCTAATTCTTTAAGAATGATTACAGATAAGGTAATTTGTTCACAGGCACAGTTAGTTGCTCTTGTCTGATAATAGGGCTTAATCTCCTTGGCATGTTAAATGCAATCGTGAAAATAATCACCAGAAAATACACTAAAAAAGATTAAATGTATCCATCTGTACAGAGGTCCAAAATTGGTTTTGACTGTTGCTGCTAGAAGAAATGCAAGATAAAAAATGTGAATGTAATCAAAATGAAGATATCAAATAAAAGGTTGCTCTTAAGTGTAGTCTTATTTCAACAAATAATAAAATGATGCAATATAAACATTAGTTTAGTCAAATACAGATGCAGAATTGAGTTAGTTTAGCATTGTGAGAAAATAGAGTTAAGAGCACATATATATTACACAAAAGAGTTTTCAAAGTTAAAAAGCAGTTTTGAGTAAACATTCTTATAATTTATGAAATTAATTTAATTTGTAAAGTGATTAAATGAAAATCTGAGTCAACCAATTGAATGATATTGATAGAACACACTCTTAGTCGAGATTTTTTCTATAAAATGAAACATTTTAGAAAAGTATTTTAATTTCGAACTGCTGATAGTGTGTAAAATTATTGGATTTTAATGATTGTACTTCTCAAAGTGTTTGAAAATATGGTATATGTGGTCACTGTCTCACAACATAAAGGCAAAAAAATATGGTCTCCCAAACAGTTTGGAAGATTTGTATTTAAACTTTTAATTTACTGGAATAAATCCAGTAATAGTTTTTAATATGAAAAATCTTAGGTCAAAATTGAGCTATTTAATAATGTCTTAAAAAAGCCAGCTTCTTCTCTGGGCACCATCTATATTATATACACACATAAAAACCCATACTTAATAGTTAGATAATGGATATTAAATGAACATCTCTAATGCTCTTCCTTTTCCTAAAAACATATAATTCAGAATATGTTTTCTGTTTTCACCATGACTTTGGTTTGTCGAATTGTTAAGTTAAATTTCCCATATTTCAGTACACAGACACTATATTTCTGGAAGCATTACACATACAGATAGATTTGACAGATAAAATGCCTAACCATTGTTCTCGCCAGAAGGCAGAACCTACGTTTCTGTTCCTTCCATCCTGGAAAAGGCTATATTGTTGTAACTACAGTGCTTTTATTAACATTCCAGGGCAGAGAGAAAATGCTTTTCTTTTCTTTTTTTTTTTTTTTTTTTTTTTTTTTTTTTTTTTTTTTTTAGTTGCTATAAAATAGAACCTTATCTTCTTCTCTCTTTATTTTCCATGGGGTTACAAGAGACTGTGACATTAAACATGCTTCTTTCTCTAGATCAAATCAGATAGACTGTATAGCCCTACTACCATTTGATAAAAAATTAAAGGTGCTCATTGTTAGTACCAACAAGATAAGCTGTAGTTACAATGAACTGGTTTTAAGCAATTAGTAATCAGAAGAAAGAGTTTAATGCATTTCATATTTCTTCTAAAATCCACAAGTAAAACCAAAGTGAAACTCTCCAGCCATGAAAATACAGCAGTTATTTAAAACAAGCTTAAATTCTGGCACACAGCTTCTTTAGTGGGAGGGATACAATACAATATTGATTATTCACTTTTTGAAAAGTTATCTTTCCAGAGAAAGAATCTGAGAAAATATCCTCCCTCTCCTACCCTCCCATCCTAAGGTATCTCAGCTATTCTCTGTCCACTTCTGGCTTCTTGAGTTGAGACAGATTTCCAAGTAAAGTGATGAAACTGAGATTTCACATTAGTGAAAGAAGTGTTAGTAGTAAAAATGAAGCAGCAAAACAATTAATACTAAACATTTCTTGAGTAATCATGATAAGAAATTAAATAGTAATTATTTGCTTGATTTCAGAATCAGGCATTAGTAATGTTTGCTAACACCCTTTATCTCAATCATGTAATAAAAATACAAAGGTGGTTATGTATAATATTTTTCCAAATCATCATGTGTCTCAGTGAGAAAAAAACCCCTTATTTCAGAAATAAACAAGATATTCCAAAGAATTCCCATGGGACATATCTACCACTCTCTTCCATAATGCAAAGAAATGTTCTATTATCTGTGCCAGTTCAGTAATTCTGCTTCACAGCGTAAGCTGTGAGAACTGAGGAAAAAACCATTATCACAGAAATCCTTTATTTAAGAATAAAAAAAAAATCCCCCCCAAATTTTAAAATGTTGAGATTCTCATGGACACAGTCTGTAAAAAAACTTCATAGACTTTGGTATCCGGACTACTCACATTGTTTTATAAAGCCTTTGCTGAGCCACATGGTCTTGAGAAGGACTGAGAGCTTTTTTTTGATATTTAAAGTGTTCCTATACCAGCTCTACTCTCATAGCTGCTGTAAATTTGGGGCACTTATCTGTTTTTCCAAGAGTCACACCTTCAGCTTGCATTCACTGCTATAATCATATCAGTATCAGTGCTGACTTCTATTTAAGGACTTAAACCTTCCAGTGCCCTAAGGAAACATACCCCCTGCAATATTGAGGAAGTAATAATCTACATCTGGAAGGCAGACTGACTGATTTAGGGCAATTTAAATGTTAGACTAGTTCAGAGCCATGACCCAATTTCATTTATCCCAAAACTTGTGTGTCAGCTCTTGCATTCCTGCTGGAGGTCAGGTTGTTGAACGCTGATCTGAGCCCCACAGCTGCCACAGGAAGGAGAAAAATTCAAAATGGAGATTTGGGTCATTGTGCCATGATGACACACCACTGAGGCACAAACACATCATTTGATGACACAGACTAATCTAGATCAGACCTCAGAATATGAGCTTGTTTATACCAAGTAAGGGGGAACACACAGCAGAGTGTTCATGCCATATGCCTTAAACTTGGCATTGTGCCAGTGACTGGAGAACAGATAACACCTGATTTGATATAATATCCAAATGATACCTCATTTGGCACAAAGTCTGCCTTAAAAAAACTACTTACCAAAGTATTTTGAACAAATGTGAACTATTTTAATGAGTTCAGCACTCTGAATCACAGAGCCATGATATTTCTTATCAGGCAGGAGGCACTTTCAAACTGGACTTACTGTTTTGTCAAATACCAGTCTATTCCATACATCAAGATGGTAATAAGGAAACAAGGCAACATTTTAATCAAGACACTGTTACCATTTATAATATCTCTAAGTTGTGCATCAAAATCCGTGCAGGGATTCTTCTCCAATTATGAATGAGCAAGCAGCAAAAAGAACCAGACATGAAGATCTTTCACTGAATTAGAAGCTGAAGATATGAAGACTTTCAACTTAACTACTCATTAGTATCAGCAAACGTGGACTACTAGATGGACTTTCTTCTTGCCTTTCAGTTCACTTTTCAGTGTACTGATGGTCATAGTGAATATGAAAGACATGAATTGCTCATCACCTTGTCAAAGGCATCTACATTTTGGTCTAAAGGTGCAATATTGTGCTAACCATAATTCTTCCATTGCAACCATACAGACCAGAAATTATTTCTTTTTGCCTATGTGCCTGAAGTGCCTGTCCTTAGGAAAGAAGCTTCCAGTTACCCTGTGGCAGTAAATGTGTCTATTGCAGTTTCCAGAGACACTAGATTTAGCACACAGCAAACACCAGTGATACTGGTTTTTATACAGCCAAAATACCAGCATAAAAAAATTAAGTCATAGTTTGAAATAAAAAACAAAACATCTGCTAAACAAAGAAAACTTCTGAATGACAAGAACAAGCTTCAAATGAAAAATACTTTTAGCACATTAAAATAGCAATTATGAACCACTGCATTTATGATATGAAACCGTACAAGTATGGAAAAGCAACTGTGGTGAAATAAACACTCCTGATACATTATGTAGGGTAAAATAAAAATATGTGTCTCTTCAGCAAAAACACTTGGAGGTCTTTTTAGCAAAGCTACGCTGACCTAGCGTAGAGATTGGAATCTGGCTCTCATTTTGTTCTGCCACATGATCAGGAACAGTGGGCCTAATTGTCACAAAACATTTGTATATCAGAGACATTTGAATAATAGGGAATAAATCCATGTATGACAAATGAAAACAATGTTAAAGAGAAAAGAATTGACAAAAGATTTTAACAAAAAATATAAAGTATATTGGGCAACTCACAAAAGACAAAAGTGCCACACAGACAGTGTAAGGAGTTTTACAATATGTTGTGCATGGCCACACACTTTACATAAATAAAAATATGTGGTAATATGCAGGAAACATGGCTTTCTGCTTAACTCCAATTTTGACTGAATAAGATTTTTGATGTAATACCCACTTCTGTGAGGAGAAAAACCCCTGGATGTGAGTTATTCAAGCTTGCAGTTATTTAGAACTGAATATATAATTTACAAGACATATAATGTACATATTCAGGGTCTAGCACATCTTGATGTATTTTAGCTACACAGTTTAGAAGGGATTTCACATTGAAATAACATCTGTGTTGCAATAATGCATTCAAAAGTAATGTCTAATAATATATGAAACTCAAATATTATCTATGATTATATATTTAACTTTGATCTGTATAAGATTTTTTTAAAAATTTTTTTAAGGTTTAACAAACCTTTTTACATTTTTGTATGAAAGTCTGGGGAATCACTGAGATACTTGTATGCATGAGTTTTGTATTCAGTTTCTGTTCGTAAAACTCCAGACCAGAAAACCCCTGCCTGTAACTATCTGGAAAAAAAAAAATCCCATACTTAAAAAATGCATATTTCCATTTCAGACAAAACACTGTTAACTAATAATTTTCTCCCAGAAAAAAAATCTCTGGAAAAATAACTCTGCGTTAATGGCTTCAGTGGCCACTTCAAGAAACAACAAACTTCAAACACTACGTGCTAAAACTGTTCATAAACTCCAGCATCACAGTCGAAGAACAGTGCTTGGTTGTCAGATGAGAGATGTCACAATAATTGTCAGATTTCAACCATTCTTACCCAGGCAGGTGAAACCTGCAAACGCTGTGGGAACAGTCAGAGGGTGAGTCATGCTGCCTCTAAGAGTAAGGTAATTTACTCCTCTGAGGTCAGCAGAAACAGGGTTCAAAGCTGATTCTATCTACCACTTCAGGATGAAAAATACTTTTAAGCAGCAACTCACAGAGTTTGGCGTTAGAGCTCCTACTGACTAGGGGCTGTTTTCAGTGAGATAAGGGCATCATCACCCCCCTACTGATGAGGCTGAATATTGCTTTACTGACAGTTTAATGGTATGGAGCCTTTCTCTTAGGTATTAACCTATACTGCAAAACTGCATGTGTTGGGACAATTTCATGCTGCATGATGGTACTGAGAAGGCTTTATTAAACCATTTAACCATTTTTACATTTGCAGTGATATTCTCAGTTTTGGCTTTTTGTTTTGTTTTGCCTTTTTTTTTTTTCTGGTTTGAGTTTTTAGTTTGCTTGGTTTGGTTTTTTTTTTGGGGGGGGGGAGTTGGTTGGGGTTTTCTTGAGTCTACCCACATCAAGGTAAAAAAAAAAAAAGAGAAAGAAATACCTTTCATATGGATAATTTTAAGGCCAAAGCAAATGTGGGGATGTTCTATCACATAAAATGCATCGAGATCCATAACTATCAGAATAAATACTAACCTCATTCACAAAGGGTTTACATTATTACACGGGAATGCAAAGAAGTGGGGGTTCTGCTTATGCTACGGTGATTGTGGACATGAACTATAGGAAAAGGTTTTCATCTTGTTAGGCCAGCACAATTTGTTTTTTTTTCATTTCCTTTTTTTTCATGAGCAAGGATGATTTGCAACAGCTGAAGACCAATGCCTTAACAACAAACTTCTCTTTCTTGTCTAGTTAGGAAGGTTTTCTTTTATATCTTGTATGGGTGAGAATTAAATAAATAAAAGAAGTAAGCATCTTATATTCATAGTAATGATAATATTCAAGTTTTCTGTACATTTTCCCTTTTTCTAGTAGTCATGCATCACTAGCATTCTGTCATTCATGTCCCTGGCAACATCCTTATTTACTGCAATTTAAGCAAAAAACAAGTCACACTATGAAGATAGCAGCTTAAATTGTCTCCTTTTGGTATTTTATTACATAATAAACACCCCTGCAAAATATATGGCATATTCCTACAGTTCAATACAAGGTTTGAAGTACAAATAAGGTAATAAGAGCATGTAAAGAGGCATCTTGAGCTCCTCTTTACATTTCTTCAGCCCTAAAACACCTTGGTGCTGGTCCAATTCATGAATATAACATGAAATAGTTCTTTGCTTTGAAATGTTAGCCAGCAAATCAGGAAACAGTACAAAATGATAAAGAAGCTCAAGAAGAATCCCTTTTCCTCATCCTTACACTAGGAGAAGAGAAGATCTGTGGCCTAGAAGTTACAAGAACTTTTCAGCCACAGGCATTCTCGTCAGAATCCTAGAGAGTCAAAAGGCATTACTCGTACATTAGGAGTAAAAAATCACACACTGGTAAAGACAATGACCAGCATTTGCTGCCCCTGACCCTATTATCTTCCCCTCCTTGCCATTTATTTGTTAAAAATGGGTAATCTTAGTACATAGTGACAGGAGAAAAACAAGACTCTTCAGAAACAGACTGACATTTACACCAAAACGCACGTTTGATCAGAGGAAAGTGTTTCTCTAAGAGGCACGAAAGGGATGAAAAACTGCTGAGCTATGTCTCAGAATTAAATACCTGCTCTGATGAATGGGGAATAATGAGACAGTTGACAAGACTGAATGAAATACATTTCCTTATCCTAACCCCAAACCGATTATCTTTTCCATCATAAAATGGCTGTGACATCAAATGTTTGGTGATGATAGGACTGTCATGTCAAAAACAGAAACTCTGCAAAGCTGCCGAGACATCCTGGAACAGTATAACAGCAATAATGGACAAAATCAAGGGGCCACAATCTGTCAACAACCAATCATTTAAATTGAGTCTGCATTTATAACAATTACAATGAGAACGGGACTTTTCAAATCAAAAGCTTTGACCCTTATGTAAACTGACTCCAAATCATATTTTGAGCAACAACATTACTTGTGAATATTACCAAAACCTGACATGTCTGCATATGAAAAGAGAAGGTAGAATATTCATTTTGGGTATCTGCATTCCTGGTTTGATGCCATCAGTCCATAACTAAGAAACTAGGAAATCTGACAACTTCCCATTAGTCACCATAGCATAGCATGTAGAATCATTACTAAAAAAGCAAAACTCATTCCTATTTTAGCAAAAAGTTAGGCAAGCATATGGAGACACAGGTGCTACTCTGGCATGTGCATAATAAGTATTTAAAAAGAAAAAATTTTGTTATTGTTATCTATTTATACAGATGTGGAGAAAAGTGGCAAAATGAGGTAAAAAAGAAAACTTAGTTCATGCAATTTTCACTAACTTCCATGGAGAAGAACCATACCCAGTAATGACAACTTCAGAGAATTACAGTACAGAAAAGAATAAAGCCAATAGCATTTTAATGCTTAATTAGTAAAATGTAAAAACAATAAGCAGTGTTGTAAGCCAGAAGAAGAGTTCTTTTCTTTAAAGCTGAAACCAAACAGCTGATAAAAGTCCTGTTATAATTATATTTCATTCAGGAAAGGCAAAACATATGGTATAGCCATAACTAACTAGCCATGTGTCGTCTTCATGTTGAAAACACACCTTTGCACAATTCTCAACTAAGTGATAAAGGAGATACTTTGAGTGCGTGATGACAATGACTATAAGTAAGTGGTACCCATTTAGCTGATACAAAGCAGCTTTGGAACACCCTGCAGTGGGGGTATGGGGCTCAATAGGGTTTGGAGAGAGAAAAGGAAACTCATTACTGACAGTGGCAGTCTCCACCAAGGACCATCTACCCTCGGGATGGAGATAGGTTGGACAAGACCTTGTTTTCTATCCTGCATTGGAATGAAAGTACAAGGAGGACAAGAGACAGAAGTTTCTTAGTCCACACATCCAAGGCAGAACAGATTCACTGGCACAGGGCAACAAGCCGTGCCTCACCACCACAGGCTGCTGGTTTTCCATCACTTTCTTATGCTGGGCTGAGGAGTGGTATTACTGCTTACCAGAAAAGACAGGACACTGCTGGGAACACAGCCACCCATGCCACGTTAGATCACACACACTACCAGGTCAGAGAAAACAGCCTTGGTGCAGTTCCTCTGCATGTAAACTTGGCCTAGCAACAATAACATAAATAACTGAGTAATTAAAAAAAGTAATAGAGAATCTTATAATTTTATCTTTACTCTGCTTTGATACATATAATATAAATTCCAGAGCATGCAACTCCAGTTTCTACCAAGTCCTTTCTCTCTTATCTCTCTCCCAGTCTGCTATTGCATTTTCTTTTCTTTCATATCACTTTATAACAAAATATATTTCATTTTTTCTTAAACTCGGGGCAATGAACCTTTATTAAAATTCTTTCCCAAAAAGCATCTTCAAAGAATTCTGAAGGATAAACAAACATCCAGCAGCTAAACAGCAAACTTGCTTCTAGTATTCAAACATGGAACAGCAAGGAGTTGGCAGACTTCAGTTTTGGAAAAGATGAAAAACTTTTACTTTGTTGAAATCTTGCTAACTATGCATTGGGAGGACATTTCCTTTGTTATTCATAGTTCCTACTTCTGTGAAATTTATCTTAGTTTCTTACAATGTATCATTTTGATCAAATAAAAAGTTGGCAGGATTTAAAAAATCACCAAGATGAAAAGGTTTTTTTGAACAAATAGAAAATGAAAGACATTCTAAAATTTTTTGAACATTTTTTTCCTCTCTACTGAATAATACTATGATTTTTAATCAGTTCTGCACAGCTGAAATTCACTATGGAGTTATAAAGAACATATTCTTTCGGCTTGATTAAACTGAACATACTGAGTAGAGTGTCCATTGGGCTTAAATTGGCCTTACCATGAAAATAAATAGGTCTGTACTAGCAACAGACTACACGTCATGTGCCACAAATATTGTCACCATAATTTTGTTGTATATTAGTAATGGGAGACACATGTAAAAGAAAATCTTACAGAAACTTAAGGTTAATGTATTTGAGATCCTATCATGCTCCTTCTGTAAAAAAGATATGTTTTAAACTTCATAGTAATCAAATAAGAATCAATGTCATGCCACTCCAGACAAATTAAATATACATTTTTATGATGCTTCTTTATGTCGTAAAGATTAGAACATGAAGGGGGGAGGTGGATCTTTTTTCCACTTAAAAGTAGGACACAATCCATTGCACTTGCCATCCTTCATCTTGGCTTCTTTCCCTGTTGCTGCTGGCACAGCTGGTATTATTAACATTCTCCCCCTCTTCCTGTTACACAGGCTATTGTCAAACTTACATTTTTTTTTCTAGTTTATAAAACATTTGATGAACACATTCTACTGAAGTGTCAATTTCAATTTTTTTTGCTTTATGTAATAATTAATGAAAGAAAAAGAAGCATAACCAGGTACTGCAAAGAAATACTAAAGAAAACACATCTTTTTGCTCAGGTATTTTTTTCACAAATATGCAGGTTTCCCTTCACCCCAAGTTGTCTCAAAGAGGCTTTAATCATCCACAATTTTGGGTGATCATTTGACTGGTTTGTCAGCATAGAAATATTTCAATTTGTTTGAAATTACAAAAATAAATTGACAATCCTCTTGATTCTAAGTGTGATAACATATTTAACACAAAATCAGATAGTCTTAGCTAGAGCAGTCCTGATTTATTGGTGAAATGATTTCAGAGAAAAAAAGCAGTTTTCACAAAATTGATCTTTCAAAAGTATTTCAATTTTCTCTTTGATATAACATTGTAAACCTTTCTTCTTTAGGCAACCCAGTACTAGCTTGGAGTATCCATGGAGGTGGTTATGCTTATTCTCCCATTACTGATATTCTTTTACTGAGCTACAGCTCTCTCGATACACTGCAGGTCCTTGAATTTTATGATACAGCAGAGATCAAATGACTGTAGCACAACTGTAGTGAGCCTTAAGCAAACTCAGGGTAAAGATTCCTGGTTTCACTTAGGTTGAGTTAGGGCTCACTCTAACAGTGAGTGAGAAGGTATTGTCATGACGTATTTATGAAGACATTAAGCTAAAACATAAAAGGAAACTTATAGCTAAGAATCTGTGTAGTTTGCACATTTGTTGGTTTTTGAAGGGGAGAGGAGGCAATCAGCCAATATTTAACTGCTCTTCTTACACTGAGCTTTCAGCTGTAAGTTCAGACTGCAATGACTTTGTGCTTTCTGGTCGAGCACAGAATAACGCCATTGACAAGTGATCTCACTAAAGGATCATCTTCTCAGAAAAAGGGCATCAAAATACAGAGTTTAAATGAAATCAGAACTTCTGTATTTGACAATGAAATATACTTTATAAGTATTTTTTGGCTTTCCCTGCCACCCCATTTTTTGCGGCTCATAACTGCAATAACCTCTTAACTCAGCAACAATTTATCAGACAGAACGAAATATGTCAAGATACTCTTTAGGATTTGTCAGTAGTGCTCTTAATTAGCTACAGCAATCAATGTTGAACAAAATGAAATCCTTCTTTACTAGTTTCTGAGTAATACACTTCCCACTTCCAATGTGCCATTTTAAAACCAGTCTAGTGATGCACTACTTTGAACAGAAATTCAAAGCTATTGCATAAGACTCGAGAAGCATATACAGTCATTCTAAATAATGTAGCTCTTATGCAGTTTATACTCAGTAAGTATCTTGTTTCAGGTGTCCTTTATTCATATCTCAAATTTTATAGGCTTCATTTACTAATGTGAAAGTCCTGATGAGATTCAGCAAAGGAAATGGGAATGTGGCAGGCTATAAAGCATTTCAGCTTTAGCTGCTGATAGACACTTAGTGAAACATTACTGAGAGATCAGGTTTATATAACAGATATATTCTAGCATTTTATGTTATTCACATTATTCAGGCACCAAGATTAGATGGGGAAATGGATTCTGTACTCTGCTGCTGGGCTTATGAACAAACAATGGAAATGCCAAAATGACAAATGTTCTCCCATTCATTTTACATACTTTAATTTGCAGAAAACTGCAGAAGCCGACATGAGAATTTCCTGCAGGATTAGCGTAAAGAGGGTTGAACAGGATGATTCAAACCCCTCTAAATATTTAGCAACTCGAATATTCTCTGATTATTTTTTGTGGCATATACGTGGCACATATATACTTTGAAAAGGCTGGAAACCTATGCAGGTGGAAGAAATTACTTGTGTATGAATTTGTTTCCCTTTTACATACACCACCTTTTAGCTGAATGAGTTAATACTACATGTTATTCTGCTTAAAATATAGTAAAAAAAAAAAAAAAAGAGAGAGAGAGAAGGTTGAGTTGCCACCTAACGAGGACAAAAGACAAGGGGCAATGCAGGCTTGCTTACCAAGGTCGAAGAGGAACCAGAGCTTCCCTCTGTTTTGATTTGCAAAACTAGGTTTATGTTTCTTGCATCTTTAGTGTGAAACACAATAGCTAATTGCATATAAACAGCAAAATTCCTACAGACCTCATAGAGGCCATATTTTATTTTTGTCTGGTTTTGGTTTTGACATGTACTTACAAGCTTAAGTGATGTTTCCAGACAGAGTTTTATCTCATTGAAGACCATAGTTTCATTTCTCAAAATTCCTCACTAGGTTTAAAATACAAATCTAGAGCTTAGCAGGTATCTTAGTATTTTTCTGTGTAATTTATTCACTTTGATATGAGTTTCCAACAAAATGTGCTAATCATTTGTGATAGAGCAAATATTTGTTATAAACAAACTGTGATAAGCAATTTACTGCAGAAAAAAAAAGCATTAATGTTTTTTTTAATAGCAAAACATGTAAATCCGGTGTAATTCTTATATAAATATATGCTCCTTCACATAAGTGCACTTACAGAAATGAATAGAATTGCTTATGTGAGTAGGTGTTCATCACTTTGAGTATGGATAGCAAAACCAAAGTTCAAAAAATGGGCACAAGCCAGATCAAACACAACAGGAGTGACTGAAAGCATTTCTTAATTTTGAATTTCTTGGAAAAAGACCAGGCTGTAATTAGATTTTCTGAACATAATTTCCTCAGGGATTTCAATAACTGCAATACAAAAACCTAATGAGCATTTCAATATCAAAAATTTATTTGGCCTTAATTTTATAATAATATACAAAATGACTGTGTTTAACATTTGTATCCTCCAAACTCTATAGTGCAAGAACTAGAATTCTTCAGATAGCTGAAAATTCAGCTGAATTCTCCCTTTTTCATCCTAAGTAAATTTAAAGCCTTAAAAAGAAAAAAAGGATTTATTTTCTTTAATATCTTTTGTTGTATAAAAACACATGTGCTTTATTTGTCAATTTTAAATATATTGTGTAGCAGTGCTAAATTTTATGCCAGGTATTAGTAACAAACAACGAATTATAAGGAAACATGCAAGGTATTTTTTCCCATGCTTATATGGCTCTTTTTTCTTCTTAAGCATGATTTCAGTTAATAAGGTCAATCTTGGCTTCTAATTTTCATACTTTTGTAGATCCTGATATACAGGGTGCATAACATACGAACGAATGTTTATCTTTGTTGGGCTCAAGTTCTTTATTCTTCATTTTTTATTCTTTTTATAAAAATGTACAATTCATTTATGTCATACTCATGTATGCACAAAAATGGTGTGTAGATTTTTTTCTCCTTTTCAATCTCCTAATTAAGCTATGTTTTTATAAAAAATATCTAATGACACTATTTAATTTCTGAACTGTAATCAAAGACGATATGTACACTTTAGAAGAGGCATTGTGATTTGTAAAGCCATGGATATCAATTGGGATTTTAAGTGAAATCACTCCAGCACAGAAGTTTATATCAGAATTTAACCTGATGGCTGTAAAAACTGTGCTACATTTTGGCATGGCAGCAATTCCCCTTTTTATTGTGCAGTACTGAGGCTTGTCCCATGCCTGACAGCACATCAGAAAGAGAGGAAAGGCAACAGGCAGTACTGAAAGGGCAGCACTGTGTCAGCTAATGAGGCCCCACGTCACAACCTCCACAGTGGCTGTGGATCACGGATGGAAACTGTCCGACCTGCAGCACTGCACTGTGAAATTTGCAGAGATTGCTGGTAGTGATGTGGTGACACTGGTAAGAGACAACCAGCAAGTTCTTCCAACTGACAAGATTAGACAACTAAATTACTTTTATCTCAGCAGTACAATCAGGAACTGAAAGAGTGTAAGGAAGGTGAAAATGGAAGAAAAGCTGTATAAAGACAGAAACAAGCCCATCTCATTTTAAGATATTTTGTGCAACCTATGTTCCTTTAGTACTGTTATTCTGTGTGTTAGTCTCCACAGGTCTTTACATGTATTTTCATGGGCTAATATCTGGTGATAGACCCAATACTTATTTACTGAACTGCCTTTTCTCATCTGAAATGCAGTCTTTAAAAACCCAAAACCCATAAAACTCCCTATCTTCTTACTCCACAGCATATTCATTATCTGATCAACTCACACTACTAATTAAGTTAAATTTGACTGCTAAATAACTCCCAAAGAGCCAATTTATCTGAGGTAGTATGAGCACATACTCATTTCTTCTTATACATCACCAGCTGTTATTAATTAAATTCTGGTCACTTCAGACTGCAAGTTTGAAATAATTGCCACTATGGAAACACTTGTACTTTAACAGTGAGCTCAGCTACTACTTTACAGATATTGATAGTAGTCTGAATACAGGTAGACACCACTCCAGTTATTTCATTTCAGTTTATGAGTTTTTAGAGGTATGTGGGGAATTTCCAAATTTGTTTCTCGAATGTACGAAGCTTTTTCATAAATACCTATGAAGTGCAGAACTAAGTTTGACGGATTATTCTCTAAAGAAAACATCTCCTCTCTGAGAGGACATATACCATTTGAAGCTCAGAGGAAATCACAGCAGCAAAAAGTGATTTTTCCCTCTGCAACAGCCCCTCTCAGCTGGCTGCTGTAAAAAGGTGAAGGTTGAAGTGGTGCTCAGAATCTGCTTCCTTGCTACCCACCTTCCACCTACAACCATGAAGCTTCTGTGGGCTGATGCTTTGACAACCCTGCAGTGCAAAGGCTATCAGTATGACAAGGTATTAGGAGGAAAAGGTATACTCCGAACTCTCTTCATTTTCTGTACTAATAGATTGCATTTAATTAGTCATTGCAGCAGAAGGAAAGTTAAAGGAGATCTTCATTAGAGATAATGAATAATATTCTTGCATGGAAAAGTTTTGCAACCAGGGGGAGACTGTGGATGTCCTGTGGATACATTTCTTAGCCCACTGGTAAGACTGAATTAGTCTCTTCTGAAATCAACTATGCTTTCTCAAGTTTAAGTCATCATAGTACATATAAGAAAAATTAATATCTTAAATTCTGAAATATTTATTAGTCCCATGTTTCAGTGGAAGTGATCATAAAATCTGCAAACTTCCAGAAAGTAAAATTCTTGCATTTTTATTATACACTTCTAATATGTTGAATCCTGCACAGCTAGGTGGTATAGATATTGAACTATTAATTCATATATAAAGTTTTGCTTTCCCTCATTTTGAAGGTCATTTATAAAAAAAAAAAAAAGATTGTAGAGAACGAACGCAACACATTTACTGTCTTGTTGATGAAGAAAAGACACATGAAGAACACAAAAGGAACTCTAACATCTCTACAAATAAACTTCCTTTTGCATTCTTATTGTAAGCACTAAAAAATACCAGTGGTATGATGAATATTTTTAAGGTGATGTACATGTAAATTTTTTTTTGCCCAAACAACTTCTGGAAGATTTTTTTTTTTTCCCATTACTGGTATTGAAATGCAGGACTATGACCATGATTAGAAATTAACTTTGTCTTTGCTCTGTGGGGGATGATGGGAAACAAATTCTTCACTCTTTAATGAGTCACCCACTGAATTCACAGCTCATCTGCTGTTTTTAAGTTATGCGATAATTTACAAAATAAAACATTTCATGTCTTTCATCTATATACTGCATTTCACTTATTTTCATGAAAACATGTACCCTTTTTTTCGCATTGGATACTCGTATTTGTGAGTTTGGATTTTGCATTGGATGCTCTTGCTGTCTAACCTCCTATCAAAATATAAAAGGCTTATGCAAATATATTATTAAGAAAGAAGTGAAACAAACTCCTTAACAGCTTTAGAAATTTACAAAGGAATATGTTTACAAAAGGCTACTTCTAGAAGGTCTACATTTAAAATGCAACAATAATTTCAGTTTCCAAAAAGATACAAATCAATTTCAGCTTAAGAGCAGTGAATCATCATCATCGAGTTTTGTTAATTATAGCATTTAAAGGCTTAAACAAATCTAAACATATGATAGAAAACTGGAGACAGAAAAAGATGATGTCTATACAGAAGGCCTATAAATTGGTCAACACTGGTCAAGTTCATATATATATCTGACTTGCCAAGCAAATTTACCAAGAATAGCTCTTATTCCTAGAATTACTTTGTTTTAATCGTGCAACTCATATAGCCACTTTATGTAGATTTAATTAGGCACCCTGAGGTTGCCCAAATACTTGCCCCATCTTATTGGAAGAAAATACTAAAACAACCTGACATTCATTAGCTACTGAGAAGCTACACTGAGCAAAATTGTCTATCCAGCTTTATGTGGTGATTCTGGGGATAATTTTCACCATTACTTTACAAAATGACTAAAAGAAACCTGTTTTCTGTAAATTGGGAATCCTGCTGAGGTTCCTGACAATTGATAAAGTGAAATGGAGAGAAAATAACCAGTGCAAATAAGAAGCAATTTTCATGAATTCTGGTCAAATGGAAAGAAGCTAATGGATATAGCATTATAAGCAACTTGCCTTGTAAACTGTAGATTTCTCCAACACTGTTCTGCCGGGTGATGTGATGCCAATATGCACTACGAGGAAGTGAGATCGACTTGGATAAAGTCATCGGTTCAGACAGACTGGTCTGGAGCTAAAAGGCAAAGCAAACATAAATGGAAGATCGTACATGAGCATAAGTTATAGGTAATCTCAAAACTGTAAACTGAACCTATGTTCTCATGAAGATACTATTTCCTGAGTTACCATGGGTTTTATGCTAACTGTGTTATAAGCATCAGCACCGTGAATGCTCAGGAAACAGCTGTAAAAGTGTGTCTACATATATATAGGTTCATTAGCACAAGTTAATATTAGGACATCAGAATATGTTCCTATTTATCTACAGCTATTCTTGTTGCTGCCAGAAGTTTTTTATTTTCCTCTTTAACTTTATGATAATGATGGATTAGCATATGCCCAAAATCTTAAACCCCTCTACAATCACATTTCTTTTTGGTCATTTAGCCTGCATATTGGGTTGAATACCCAGAAAGATGCTATGTGAGAATCTGAGACAACCAGCAGAGAATTAGCAATGAAGAGTCATTAATCTCCTAATCCTCCTCTGAACAGGAGGCATCTCATCACCAGTATCAGGCTCCAGCCTCAAGAGTAAATTTTCCTAGTCAGGGGGACTTCGTGTAACTGAAATAGTGAATTTCATGGTAAGTGTACTAGAGCTACAGCACAGTAAGCCATATTAAAGAGATCTCTGTCTCCAACAAACTACTGATGTGAGTGAAAGACAAGATTAAGCTATATACAAAAAAGAAAAAGGAAGGATTAAAGCATTCTGGCAACCTCTCTGGATATTCCTGTATAAGTCATGCTTTCTGTGTCTATAAGAAATTAGAATGCATCTGCAAATTTTTTATATCTCTGGCTTTACAAAATATAAAATGTGATCAATAATTTTTGGGAGCTAACAAATCATTATAACATGTTGTTGGGCATAATTTTTTCCGAGGATGTCTGGAAGGATCAACACTGAAAGACCAACTATGTCTGAAGATTTAGAATGAAAAACTTAGTTTCAGGAGTGGCACCAGGATGATGAGGGGAGCTTTCTGAAAGCGTATGCCTAGAAACTCACATTTTCAGAGAGTTCAGCTACAGAGCAGAAGGTATTTAGGTCTGGATCATTTACTGCAGGCTAGTGATTAACTCCTAGGGGTTCCTCATTCAGAATCATAATGCCAAATTAAAAAAGCTATTTTTATCTGCACAAACTCATGTTATTCTGTAATTTAAAACAAAACAAAACACAACCCTCCCCCCAAAACTTTAAGAGACAGTATCTACACAAAGATCTAAAATTATTTAATTTTGAGTATTGACATGCACTGATGCGTGGCATATATTTTGCTTCAGATTAATCTTCTGTAATTACTTCTGTTGTTGTTTTCTTGAGAACTGTCATCAAAATTACTCCCTGTCTACAGCTAAACTCTTTTCTGCCTATTTATAGAGAAGTATGACATTTCAGTTGTCGGTGGTGCAGATCATCACTGGAAGACATTTGCTATCAATTAAAGAGCTTGCAGAAACATTTCCTCCATTAAAAAAGAAGTTTAAAATACTTATGACAAGAATTCTATTTTTAGGGAGAGTTGAGGATTTAAAAGTTTATTGACATGCAGAATTTTCTTTATTGTAGAGATCAGGACAATAACAAACTTTCTAAATTATTTTACCATATTAATAAGTGTAATTTTGTTAAGAAAATTACATAAAATAATCTAAATTTCAGTTTACATGTGATTTATTCATAATTTATTCACCCATAGGTAACTTAAAGTCTTGACACAATAGGCAAGACTTTTCCCTTGTATACAGTCTGAAAAAAACAATTCCAGCAAAGAGAACCATGTTGACTACGGTTTACTGTCTTAAAGCTAAATCCCTGGATTGAAGGGAAGTGGTTTAACTTATATCACTATTCTTGATCTGAGTTAATTAGTACCTGCCTGATCTGACCAACACTGATGCAGAAGAACTTTATTTGCAAACATTAAAGCTTTGGAAGAATAAAAAAAAAATCTGTTCTCATTATAAAATAATGTAAGAACTGCTCTAGTGCAGAAGATTGCACTGCAAGCATTCACAGTACTTTGTTTCCTCAGATTCTCTGATTAAAGAACAACTTTTGATACCATCTTTTGGATAAGAAGTATTACCATATGCTAACTGCAATAGGACCAGATGAGCCATATTTCTTTGGGGGCTCCATAGAGAAAAAAATGCAATTTCTGGTTTATTAAAATAATAATAAATCTACTTTGTATAATCTACTACCAAAACCCTATTTTCTCTAGAGAACATCTTATACATTAGACTGTGGGTGTTTCAGATAAAAACTTGAAACCAAGGTGAAAACAGACATATTATCAATTGTTCATTCAATAGCTATTCAATAGCTCTTTGCTATATAAATAATTACTTTAGCTTAAACTAGAATGTAATGTACAGAGATCTACTGTTTCAAAACCCCTTTTCCCCAGGTACAAAGGAAATTATAGTAGTTAACTCTGCTAAAATAGAAAACCAAACCAAACAAACAACTTGTAAATCAGGAAAGATTTACGGAACTGTTTAACTCTTAAAAAATTAGGTGCTCAGGTTCAAGACCTCTGGTGTTCCAGACCAGTGAAAGACATCATGCTCATAAGTTCAGAGACTTTGTCCTAGGTCTCTTTCATTTTTTCGCTATGCCTCAGAAAAAAAACAACTGGCTTCTCCTTTATATGTTTTTGACCCAGCTAACTCAAAAAGAGAACACTGCACTATGGAATATCAAGTAAACAACCTTTAAATTTCCTTCTTTTCTCAAATCATGTACAGTATCAGTTTCCTGCACATATTTCTTTCTGTTCTTAATTTAATAGAAATATAACAATTAAAAATATTTTTAAAAAATGTCACCTATTTCATAAAGCCTATTTACCATGCAGAAAATTAAATCAACATCTCTGAGTATGGGTCTCTCCTTAACTAACAAGCCTAACCTGTTTCTTCCAACACTGACACATTTTCCTCAGGAACTAACAAAACAAGCTTAGGTGCATTAGCATCACCTGTACAGAAAGGGCCTATAATGGCAGAGGTAGCACAGACACATAGAAGAGATAGATGTTTTGATCTGGGAATGAATCTGAGATGATTTCATGCCTCTGCTCTGCTGAGACCCCACCTGGAATACTGAGCCCAGCTCAAGTCCTCAGTATAAGAAGGACAGGGATTTGCTAGAGCACATCCAGAGATGGGACACAAAAATGATCAGAGGGCTGAAACACCTCTCCTATGAAGACAGACTGAGACAACTGGGGTTGGTCAGCCTGGAAAAAAGAGTTTCAGGGAGATCTTATTGTGGCCTTCCAGTACTTTAAGAAGGCTTATAGGAAAGACAGGGCAGACAATTTTAGCAGGGCCTGTTGTAATAGGACAAGGGATAAAAAGAGAGCAAACTTAAATTGGACATGTGGAAGAGATTTTTTATGATGGGGGTTTATCCCTGGGCACATTCAAGGTCAGGTTGGACAGGGCATTGAGCAACCTGGTCTATTCGAAGATGTCCCTACTTATTGCAGAGGCGTTGGACTAGATGACCTTTAGAGTTCCCTTCCAACCCAAAGCATTCTATGATTTCATTGAGGGTTGTTTTGCTGTGTTTCATCTATGTACTGACCTCAGTCTTTGGTATCTAGGTATAGAAATATGGAGGAAAATGAAAGCAGCGTACCCAATTAAACATACATTAATATATTAACATAGCATTAAATAAAACATGCATCTAGAATGAAGAAGGTGCATCTAGAACTTATGCAGGAAAAAGTGATGACAGAATTAGAACTTAGGTTAAAAGAAAAGTAGAAATGCCTACATCAAAACCACATCAACTCAGGGATTTTTTTTGGTGGGAATATAAGAAAAATCCATTTCTAAGGAATTTTTGTTATCTAGCATAAAATACCTAGTAGTTAGCTTTCCTCCATTTCCTTCTGAATCTGTCTTCGATAAAATACCTTTCACACAGTGAACACTACATTTCTTTCTCATATCCAAATGCAATATCCAAACCCAAAATATTTAAATATTAAGTCATATGAAGCCTTTGCTTTGCCAGTCCCAACTTTATAATTCTTAAAGGTCTATTTGAATAAAATAGACATAAAAAAATAATAAGTCTATTAATGTGTCACTGTAAGTAGTTACCCATACTTTTCATTATTGTTCTTTCATGAGACAAGGCTTAAGGACCAAATTTTCTTTTAATTCCCATAGGCCATCTCCATTGACTTAAATAGATTTTTTTACTCAGATATGTTAACTGCATTAGGGTTCTGGGCTTTGATCTTTTTAGCATATTATTCTTTCTCCTTTTTTTTTTTTTTTTTTTTTTTTTTTAATTAAAAATGTCAAAACACTAAAGGTAACAGAAAATATATTGGCTTAGGAAGACCAACTGAGACATATACAGTTAATTCCATTTTTTTTTAGCCTTTTTACAGATATGCTGTGAAAATAGGTTATTTATTACGGATAAAAAACTCTGTCTCATTTCACATTCTCATTAATGTCTTTAAACAAATAGCAAGCAAACTAGGTCACAGAAGACTAACAAGAGTTTTAGTCTTGAAATATGAATCAAATACCACTATTTAGATTTTTTTTTCCCTTTATAACTCTAAAGAAGATTGCTTTGTATTGTATGCCTTGAAGAGAAAGGGGACTTGAGAAATATATTTCACCACTCAAGTGTCCATTAGCTGACAGTGGAACCGCATTGACTCATTTTACTGGTATCCAAACTAAAATATTACTAGAGTTTAGGAATCATACTATCTAGCAGGTGGCATCAGCTGAGGTACCAGCTCAGGCATCAGCTGAATTAGAGAACAAGCAGGAGGGAAGAAGTTTTTGAGTTTTTTAAATGAGTTTTCTTATTTTCTCATAATGACCGTAGCTTCTCAAAAGCAGCTACTGTTGCCCCACATTCAACTTGTACACTATGACATATAGATCTATTTTACAAAAAGCAGTTCTCATCCAGTACTTCAAACCAGTTTGTTCCTTCTTAAGCACAGTTTTGCCTGTGTTTCGGTTAAAATCAATTCTGCTGCTCCAAACAATTTTTCAATTTGTCGTTATGAATTCTGTCTCTTCATTGATCCACTTCCACATTGTCTTATAAATGTAAGATCCGGAAGTCTAGTAATTAGATTGTGCCTTGATCCAGAACTTCTGTGAAAATACTTAACAAAACTGGATGCAGGATATATTCCTATGAAAGTCCAGTGAGAATATTCTTTCCTTTGGTGATGTGTTAGTAAAACTCTGGTTATAACTTCCCCATAGCTCTTTGTTCATGATCACTTAACTTGCTTAGAAAACAGTTATGTGTTACTTGGACTCTGTTCATTACTTAAAGGTGCCTTCTACTAATATAAACATCTCTAGGTTATCAGCATACTATTTATTTGCTATGCACTGCTTTATATTTATTTTTACATTTTTATCCAGCTTGCTGTTCCTGACAGAACAAAATTAGCAAAGTCCCCACCAATATATGACCTCACAAGTCTTCTGAAAACACTTGTAGAAAAGCTAGCTGTGAAAGCAATTTGAGTGATTTCAGCCTTTATAATATATTTCTAGCATTTGGGTTTTCAGTAGCTGTTCCAGACTTGCTATTACCTTTTAGAGAGTTACTTAATCAATTATGGAGGAAAAAAAAATCAAAATAGTGACACTGTTTTGCAATGCCAAGGTGGATGATGATTACTCTTTGGTGGTGGAATAATGTTATCTATGAATAATAAAGCAACGGCAAAAGAAAAGCATCATGAAGGGAGATTCAGTGGGACTGATTCTTTTTTCTTTTTTCTAATCTCCTTGGCCACACTATAAAGATAGAATTGGGACACTTTGCTCCTTTTCTGGCAGAAATGTGTTGGGTTTTTTTTTTCTTCCTTTCCTCTAACAGAAGCTCATAATAGATCGATGTTGTCTGACAACGGATTAATGTTGGAGGAAAATTAGATGGATTTTACAGCCTATTGGGATTATATTTGTTGCATGTCTGTAAGGTGTGTCTTCACTCATATTCTATCACAAAATTGTGGGTTTGTTCCTTTCATGAAAGAAGTTTCCTGCCTATGGAAACTATACTAATTACTGTGAGGGTAGAAGGTCAGATTCTTAAATCTTTCAATGGTTTGCACCATATTATTATGCACAAGCAAATACTTTATCCATTTTTCATTGCACAAAACCATTCACCAATAAAATGGGAGATGATGCCAAGATGAACAGAGCCAAGACTACTGACTACATAGCAGGTCTTGGTGGAAGCAAACACAATTGAGCTACTTCTTCAAGAAGTACATGTCTGTGTACATACATGTGTGTATATATATATATATATATATATGATGGAGAATCCAGTATTGCACAGACATTTTTTGAAGTTACTGATTCTTCTTTCTTTTGCCATGAAAGGAGCTTTTATGAAAGAGAGATGTTGGACAAAGGAAGAGATTCTTCAGACAGACACTTGTTGACCTGAAAATATACAGCATTTGGGGATAAGAACTACAATATAATTTCTCTAAATAACAACATTCAGGACAGAGTTTCCAGGTTTTAGAACTAAAAATCTAAGATTTTTGAAGGTCCTTAGTACTGATACACTTTTTAAAACACATGTTTCTTTCCAGAAGGCTATTGGGGATGATAAGAACAGAAAAAGTCTAAATGCAAGGTGCTGCACTTGGGTGGGGCAATCCCAGACATGAGTACAGACTGGGAGAACTCACTGAGAGCATCCCTGGTAGAGAAAGACTTGGAGGTTATTGTGGATGAAAATCTAGACATGAGCCAGCTAAGCATGCTTGCAGCCTAGAAGGCCAACCACATCTGGGCCAGCAGGTTGAGGAAAGTGATTCTCTCTCTGTACTCTGCCTACCTGGAGTACTGTGTCCCACTCTAGGTCCTCCAGTGCAAGAAGGATGTGACCTGAGTGGGTCCAGAGGAAGCCATGAAGATCATTAAAGGGATGGACCTCTCTTATGAAGACAGGCTAAGAGAGCTGGGATTGTTCAGCCTGGAGAAGAGAAGGCTTCATCTTATCAATGTCTGTAAATACCTGGAGGGAGGGTGCAAAGAAGATAGAACCAAGCTCTTTAAAATGGTATCCAGTGACAGCACCAGGGGCAATGTGAACAAACTGAAACATGGGAGATTCACTCCGAACACTAGGAAACACTTTTACTGTTAGGTGGCACAGATTTTCCAGGGAGGTTGTGAAGTCTCCCACCTTGCAGATATACAAAATGCCACCTGGACATGGTCCTGGGCCACCAGCTTTGGTGACCCTGCTTGAGCCAGGGTGGCTGGACAAGATGACTTACAGAGGTCCCTTGCATCCACAACCAATCTGTGAACATCATCTCCAAAATTATAGAGAAGATTTTACTGAATAGGGAGAGTGCCAGATCTGTTTTCTGAACAGTGTAAGGATAAGTAAGTTGATTTGGAAAGAATGGACTGAAATGCATTTGTTAGAGAGATCAAAGAAAGAGACTATCAGCAAAGGCTGGTACTCTTCAAACAGAGCAAGTGTTTTTTTGGGAATTCAACCTGAGAGTTATGGTACTCCAGAAGGTGCTCTTTCATGAGGTTTATGAAACCACAGTTAAAAACAGTGAGGCTTGCCATCATTGCTGACATGCAAAGTCTTGTCCTCCTTCTTCTGTCTGTTTTCCCCCTCCTTGCTCTGCTGAGTATTCCCCTCCCTTACAAAGCTACTAGAGTCTGACCCCTACTTGATATGCTCTGGCAAAGTCTTCAAAGTATGCAAATTTTTTGGATGGAATTACTTGCCAAAAGATATGACATATCTTAAACAGGTATTTAGGACACTCAAAGTCTCGGTTTTTACTTGAGAGTACTGTAAGGATGGCCTTCTGACTTCATAGAAGTTGTTTTGGCCAGTTTTAGAACTGGTGTGGTAGAAGTCATGGTATGAAAAAATGTCTCAGTGGAGAATACAAAAACTCTCTCTAGCATGCAGCAACAAAGCTGAAATATGGATGAACATAGACTGTCTATTGTAGCCAGCTGGGAGAACTGTACTGGAAGAAGTCTGAGGCTGAAAAATCAGAATTCTAAAAAATGCTAGAATCTCTATTCACTGTTCAGTGCACAGTTATTTGACTTTCATTATTTCCGATGAAGAAAATTACTTGGACTTAATGAAATTTCTTATAAAATTTTTCTTTGATTGTCTAAACCAGATCAGTAATTTCTAATTACACATATTTGTGGAAATCCCATTTCTTTTAGCTTCTTCATTTCAGTATACAGAAATTGCCAACCAGTGAACTTTAATAAAATGACAAGAAGATAATTTTCTGAATACCTGCTGAAACAATAATCATCAATAACCTTTCATGAATATTCCTTATTAGGCTTATCAGTGCGTGACTCCAGTATTCAGTAACACACATGGTCTTGCTGACCTCTACTTTCTGACATTTTCAGAAGTTAGTTTTATATGTCATACAAAGACTTTTCAATTAAAAAGAAGAAATAGCAAACCTGGAAAACATAAAAATTACTATTAGAGTGTAAAATCTTCTCAGGTGACTCTTCAATATCTTCTGAAAGAACGCATTACCTTCCTTTTAACTAGTTACTTTTAATAATTTAAAATTAATATTAAATTAAACATACTGAGCCTGTTATATACGCGTGCTATAATGTATTTTTTGTAAGGAGGGGGCTAAAAAATGTGCCTGCACATATGAACACAAAAAGAAATGCATTAATTTAAGGAAATTTAATAATAATTAATTAAATATTTACTTCATCAGGCCCATTGCCTTTAGTGAGCTTAGACAGATTTAAAATCAACAGAGATGCTGGTATATAACAATAAAGGGCTATTCTTTTCCACTGTGTATGCTCACACAAAGGAATCACATCATGATCATATATATAGATAGACACAGCCAGAGTGTTCTTGACGTTGCTGTTTTAAAATTGCAATAAGCAATCATTCAAAAGCAATATATACACTTCTAAATAAATATACATAATGAAAACTTGGAAATATATGGGGTTTTATTGCCCAGTAACAACTTACAGTGAGAGACAAGATGTTCTGAATTACAATCCAAATTTCTGCATATAAAAGAAGCTTGTGAAATTTGCTTCCTTACTGATGCTGCAAATTAGGAATCCAGTTTATAAAGGCGGGAGACAGAGAAGTGTTTGTAGATAGCTGTATCTTTCTATATACTTGCATCAGTCTAATAAATTCTACCATTGGTAACCTTTCTTCATCTAATTTAATTTTCAGACAAAAAATCAGTTGGCAAAAGCTGGATGGCATAGTAGAAGTTGTAGATGCATGACCACATGCCATATAAGTCAAGCCCTGTGAAATCCATAGTTACCATTTAATGAAACAATCTTTTGCCTCTGTTTCAGCTTCACAAAACAAAGGAAACAGAATTATACCTGTTGCCATG
This sequence comes from Pyrocephalus nanus, assembly GCA_038380795.1. Lineage (NCBI taxonomy): Eukaryota > Metazoa > Chordata > Aves > Passeriformes > Tyrannidae > Pyrocephalus > Pyrocephalus nanus. The sequence goes on along the minus strand of CM076261.1, from coordinate 12,952,013 downwards.
GAAATCTTTAATTCCATTTCTTTTTTTTCTTCATTTAATACAAAATGTATGTAAAGGTGATCACCACACAATATGTGGGAAACATTACAGAAATGCCATCTATTTACCAAGGATTTTATAAAACCTCTCTGGTAACAGCAGTTGCAACTTTTACAACTATGTTCTACTAGGAAATAATTAAGAATAATTTAGAGACTACAAGTTCTTTAATTTTACAAAGAAGAACCTAAGCTTATTTGTCAATGGATTTTGAATCACAAAGACTGTAGACATATTCATTCAATAGCCACTCATACGAATCCACATGAATCTTGCCTGACAGCTGCCTTCATGGAAATGGATTCTGACAGACTGAATATGCTCTGAGACTAGCAGCTTTTACCCTGAGACAGTCATAAGAAACAGAGCAATGTATGCTTCTGACATAGCATGGAAAATCTTCATTAATTCCTTGCTGCTGAAGGCTGCAGAACTGAAACACTTTTGAAAAACCTTTTCCTGCAGTTTAGATGGAACAATACTCACAGTACATTCAACATCATCACCAATATGGACAGTGGGACAGAATTCAACTTAGCAAATTTGGGGATGGCATCAAACCAGAGTGAACAGTCAAACACTCAGAGAGGAGGGCTTTTATTCAGAGGGACCTCAGGAAAACAGAGGAAACGGCTGAGATGAATGTCATGAAGTTCAGCAATAACATGTTAATGCTGCACCTGGGTCAGGGCAACTGTGTACAGAAGTACAGCCTGGGGGCTGACTTGCTAGGTAAAAACTTTGCCAAAAGGATCTACTTGTCCTGGTGGTAACATGAATGACAAGTGTACGTATGCAGTGATGGAGGTTAATAATGCACTGGTCCACATTAGCAAAAGTGTGGCCAGCAGAACAGGGGAAGCCACATATCCCCACTGTTTGGCATTTGTGAAACTACATCTGGAAGTCTAATGATTTTCAGGAAGCCTTCAGGTTTGGGCCTGGCCAAACTGGAGAGAGCCTGGCAGAGAACCACTAAGAAGCAGAATATGATCAGTGATGTTGGATTAAGTGTCCAATGTTTATTCACCATGAGAAAGCGAAGGCTAAAAGAAATCTAACTCCATTTTTTCTCTCTTTTTAAAGGTGTGTTGTAGAGAAGACTGTTACCAGAGATGCACAATGAGAGGACAGAAGTTGACAGGTCACAGGCTATAGCAAGGGATATTTGAGACACACCTAGGAAAAAATTCTTCACAAGGTGAACAGCCAAGCACTGGAATGAGTACCCATAATCTGCATTGTTGTGGGTATTCAAAACTTGACTGGATAAGACCCTGGGTAACTTTATCTAGTTTTGATGTTATATCTGCTTTGAACAGACAATGGATGAGCTGACCACCAACACTCCCTTCCAATGCCAATATTTCTGATCCTACATTCAAAAGGTTTGAAAATCTGAGAGCTGTGCTGTGCTATTGTGTCAAAATGATGTTATTTTACTGACTGTAGTAGCTGCAACATCTTTGTATAATACAGGTGCTGTAGTTAGTGAAAAAATGTCAAACCAACAGTACAGGGTCTATAGTCTGTACTATTGGCTTACATTTCTCCTGAATCAGATTCCTGAACAGCTGCTAAACAAAAACTCTTAGCATGGCCGGCATCATGTGGGATATCAGTAACATAAGAAAAACAACCCATAGCTGACAGAAAAAAGGAACAGAACCAATCCCTCTCTGGATAGGCTTTGATAAACACATATCAAAAGACTGCATGTATTTGGAAAATTTCCTGTATTTCAGATATGGCTTTTTTAGATACTCAATATCTGTTCTCTTCAGTCTAAACATAATCAGAGAGATTATCGTAAATAATTTTCACATTAAAACCCCTGTCATCTTTTTAAAAAGAAGTAAAGAAAAAATTAAGACATAGGGTGAATTTCACCTAATTTTTGTCCTACCAACAAGTACCTGATGAGCCAAAGCACAAAAAGCACAGGAGGGAATTACAGATTAACTTTAGGGCTGTTATGAGAATTTTTGATCCTCTCTCAGATTATTACTTTTTATATTCTCCTGTTCTCTGAAAAACACTTTGCCCCTCTGTAAATCATTGATAAAGGAGTTTCTTATTAGTCAGAGGCAGTCTTAACTATTCCCTTGGGTGTTATAAAGAACTTCTAAACAGAGTTGCTGAAACAGAGGAAGGCCTTGCATGACAGGAGACACAAAATGATATTGTAACTCAAAAGACTGATGAGAACCATATGAAGAAAATCTTTTTCAGAAGTTAATTCTTCTGTGGATAAGCAATTGACTATGATTCGGGATTTGTTTCGTTATTGTTTTGTTGTTGTGCTATTCCTATCATACAGCTGATTAATCTATGACCTTGGGCAATTCATATGCAGCTGAATTTGGCCTTAATCTTTCTGCGCCTCATTTTACTCATTAGTATAAATACTATAATAATACCTGTCTCTTGAGAGCACTGGATAACTTCATTAGCTTCTGCTAATAATAACAGAAGATCTATAGGTACTTCAGTTTATTTTACAAGAAACAGTTTTCTGAAAATAGCGGATATGATATTAATAATAAATTAAGCCCAGTGGTGATGTGGTTTCAGTATTACTTTTTAGTAATACTTAAGTCAACATAACCCACTTCTCTGGTAAGAGAATTGATGACATAAACCTACCAGCACAGTTATATAAGCAAGCTGGTTTAAAGGTACACAATGCCAAACAAAACTTCCCTTCCATATTAAATGCTCCTCTGAGGTTAGTTAAGGAGAGGGCTGGGAATAGCCAAAGAGGGTTCAGTCAGGCATGCAACAACTACCGTATAATTACAGCAGCCATTCCTAATTTATCATTCGTATCACCTACAGCTTTTAGCAAATAAGACTGCTAAACAAATCATCAATTTTGTTCAGGGAAAAGTTCGTTGGCTCTTCATTTGCTGCATTTATGGAAACAAATATGAATTTTAGCTTGACAGTGCCTCTCCAACTACTTTGTTAGCTCTGCAAACATGCAATATTCTACAAAGTACAAGAAAAGTGAAAAAAAAATCACAAATGTGCTTATGTCATCAACTTTCAATTCCTCTTATACTCAGATGCAACTTCATAAAGTTGAAATAAATTATACCTGACTTTTAGGAAATAGCTCTTTAAACAGTGCCTAGAAATGTAGATAGGTGGCTACAGTGATTTTTAAAGCACTTACATGCTAAATTCTCAGGAGGCTTTGCATCTTCAGATACCTTACTATGCAAACATCTTTGCCCTGTTGCATTTAAACAAGCTAACCAGACCATAGCAGCTTAAATTGAAATGCTCACAGTACAGCCCAGCTGCGTGTACACATATCACTGAGGTGAACAAGGAAAACAATGTTCATAGGATTCATGTATGCAGCTTTGGGATGGATTCATAGGATGGAACAGGCTCCTTGCAGATAAAAAGTTGTACTGTCTTAGTTATGAGACACATTTGCAAAGCTTTTAATACAAATTTGGGTTCAACTCATACTTTGTATCAGGAGGAAGGCAGATTACAATCTGCGTTCTTAGGTAGCATGATGGACAGAAAGCTAGAACAATACTGTAACAGTATAAAAAATATTACAGAAATTTTTAAAGAGGAAAGAATGAGAATAATTTCTAAGTAAGGGTGCACACCTATGTGGTAAGGGACTTGGATTCTAGACCTAGGAGAGATTTAGAGTATTATCTTTTTGAGAATTATCTTTTTGCATTCAAGATCATCCAGCCCTAAGACTTCAGATAAGAGAGATTTCAAAACTGTGTCAAATTAAGAATTGAATTTTTCCCACCATACTCTGAATGAAAACCCTCATGACTACTACCAAGATTTAGCTTTCAAGTGGTAAAACAACATTGAAATTACATCACCAACTACCAAAATATTTGACACACTCTTATGTAAGGATTTTCCAGCTCTGTTCTCACACCCACCCACACCACTCACCTACACACCACACAAACCTTTATGTTGTCTGCAGTGTTTGAAACATGATGAATAGCTCTGTTCTCCCCTCCTTCCCCCCTGCTCTCCTCCCTACTCCATCACTTCCTAGAAGCAGCTGCACTAACCCTTTGTTACCATAGTAAGGACTTTCCCTGTTCTGTGGTTTAATTCAAACAAACAGCAAACATCCGGGAACACCAACCACCTACAGCGTTCCTCAGAGAATCTTTACACCTCATCTTTACACCTCCCTCTGCCTTCGAGGTGCTGTACAGGGGCACAAAGGACCCCTGAAGCTCACAGAGAAAGAGGGGGTGAAAAAGATGTTGACCCATTAAGAAAGGAATAAATGGGATGACACCTTAATGGCTGTGGAAATTTAAATTTCATAGTGGGATGAGGCATTTTCTTTTAGAAAGGGAATGGCACCTGCTACATACTTTTTGAATGTTGCCGCAGTATTTTGATCTGACTAACAGTCCCTGAAAAAATGCCACTGAAATAAATCTACATGCAAGACAATATTTTAATTCGAATTAAAAAATAAAGGTGGTCCAGTTGGAAGAATCATTAACTGTCACACAGTCTGAACACCCACAAACCCCCTACTTTCCTATGAAGTGGTGAATATTGGAAATAGACTTGAGATGTAAGTTTAGGATCTCCCTAATCCAAGTACATAGAAGTTTTCTGAGCCTGAAGACTAACAAGGAGTCTGGCAAAGTTCTTGAAAAATTCTCATAGAAAAATTAGAATCAAGAAAAAGCTCATTATGGGCTTAATGAACCAAGAACACCATGGAAAATTACTGATACTTGTGGGAACTGGTTTTACAAAACTCAAACCCAAAAGCACACTTAAGTGAAAAAACAAACAAACAAACCAGCATTCTTGGATTTGTTGTTAATCTTGGCAAAATTTACAGATAGTCGTGGATAAACTGATCACTGTGGTGTTCCATTGTACCAGGGGAGGCTTAGACTGGGCATCAGGAAGGATTTATTTACTTCCAGAGTGGTCAAACACTGGAACAGGCTTTCTAGAGAGCTGGCTGGTACCCCAAGGTAGGCAGTGTTTTAAGAGGCATTTGGACAATGCCCTTAACATTAACGTGCTTTAATTTTTGCTCAGCACTGAAGTGGTCTGGCAATTCGACTAGATGGTTGCTGCAGATCCTTTTCAATGGAAATATTCTGTTTTATTCTACTTTTCTCAATTTTATAACAGAAAAAAGCTTCACAACACCCGCGTGAATCAAGTAAACCATTTACCAGCTATGTATTGTAATAAAGCAGCCAGCTTTTTGCAGGGTTATAAAATTTCTAAAGAAACATTATCCAGCAACATCATACAGTAGTTTCAGATGGAAATTATAGAACAATATTGGGCTAAGTATGAATGAATAACTGACTTGAGGCTATACTTTAACTTACATAAAGTACATGAGTTTATGAATGACTATATGCATTTAGAATTTCAGTACTTGAGCTTATACATAATTTAGAAAGCAAAGAAAATGTACTAAGAGACCAATACGTCGTGACATGGGATCATCTATGAATGAATTGTAGAATTTTCTTCTGATTCTCCTTCAGGTATTGAGTCAACTCAAATGCACTTAGGCAGAATTACAGCATAAAGGGGCTTTGTTATATTAAGTAAATTGCAGTGCTGAAATGAAGCCCAGAAAACATATAAAATGTGTTTGACTAAATATTTCATACATTCACTGGGTCAGCAGCATCCACTAGTATTTCCCACACTTCACAACTTGGAAATGATATGTGATAGGCATGCCATTGCACAAAGACATAAATAAATCAGTCAAAGCTCTGGAGATGCAGTGGCAAAGGCAGGATGCTTCAAATTGAAACCATCATGTTAAAATTAAAATTTAGAATGTTTAATATGTTTCTTGATGATGTTTGACCCCATAATGTTTCATGAGTATGTATTTAGGTTGTAATAAGGTTCAGAATATGTGAAGCTATAGATAATACAGACTTGTTTACAGAGCAAAAAATAAATTAAAATTTCCTATTAAACCAATACTATTTTCTCCAGATTCAGAGTTTTTGTTTTCTGATCCTAAGGCAATTTATGTTAACCTTCTTTTTTCTACTTACTTTGTTATTAATACTGTGTCTGACAATATGTGGTTTATATTTATCCTCAGACCAGTCTTATGAAATACTGTTACCCTCCTCATTTTTTTTTTCAGATAAGAAAGAGAAATCTCAAATGACTCTCAGGCTTATTTCTTAACCACCTTCCTCTTCAACGTCTCCTTAAGCCCAGTTCTGTTGCTCGATATTTGTCTTTTTTGACACATTTATTATTTCCCTCCTAATAATCTTTTTAAAAGAAATAATATATTAACTCATTGATACTATCTTTTTTTAAATGACAGAAATCTATTATGATGACTTTTTCACTTACATTAAGTTGAATTTTAAAGACAAGACTTGTAAATAATGAGAATAAATGAAAAATATAGAGATGCAATGTTTCATAGAGGTATTTATCTTCTGGGAAATGTTAAAAAGATCACAATCTAAAATGGCATTTTTATAGCTGTGCTCTCTAAAGTAAAACAAGTGTCATAGAAAATTTCAGTGATAGTAAGTTATGAAACTTGGGCCATTATCATTTATTCTTGCATTTATACTTCAGTTTTATTCATGTTTGATTAACTTCAGCTGGTTAACATCAACTTTAGTGCTATCTTATTTAGACTTATTTTTTTACACATTGTAAATTTTTATTCTTTTGAGATTGCATAATAAGTTTTTACTGGCAGTTCTTGAAAGAAGTAATTTATAGGGCTCCAAAGGTACGAGTATTTCCTCAGCATGCCTCCCTCATATGTGTAGTCATAACACAGGAAATCTACAGCTCTTAACCCCCCATTTTACACACTTGAACAACAGTGGGGGCAGAAGTTACATCAGGATTATTTTCAGTGGAAGTTGAATGGCAGAAGATCAAAGCTGGCATTAGAGAGGAAATTAGGTGTTAAAATTCCAATGCCATGTTGTCATCCTGGTGCAGAGGTTAGATAGACAGGTGCTGCTGAGTACAACTGTTCAGATGCTGGTGTGTGAAAACTACCTGAACTGAGATTCTTTAAAAAAAATCGCCAAACCTAATATCTTCTGATTGTAAGGAGGAGGATACTCAACAATTATGTAGGTGAACCATTTATGCAGGATTAATTATTCTTTTTCTTTCTCTCCTCAGGACAGGTCAATTGACAAGATCTAAGGGTTCATTGTTGCCTCTAAACCAGTTCAGCTCAGTAAACCTGCAGAATCTTTCTCCTTTTAGTTAGGTGTTTTTGGGGTTTTCTTTGTCCAAATTAACAAACTGAACTGAATTCACCGAGTCAGACAGGCACCTAAATTAACAGAAAGGAAGATGCAGGAGCTTGCAGTCCAGTCTGGGGACAGGGGAGGGTGATAGAGCTGGCTGTTAAGACACTCAGAAATGCATTTTTCATGATCCACACCATACCACAGGTAGTGGGGATACATGCTATTCTTGAGGCTAAAAATTTTTTTTTTTTCACAGTAATTACAAGACTGACAATCCAACTGGATTTCTAAATGTTACATACAAAAAAAACAAACAAGGTGGGTGGCAGAGAAGGGAGGGGGAGGGAAAACCAGGAGATTTTTAAGAATGCAGATTGTTCAGATGATAAAAATAGAGTTGCTGACACTCTCCTTTAGATAACAAAACAGCAAAAAAAAATAATGTAAATAGAAAGACCATAATTGTTCTTTTTAATTAACTTGTTATGTTGAAACTAAGCTCACTAACAAAACACTGCAATATTGCCCTCTCTCACGCAAAACAACTACAAAACTCAATTATCATCTGTATTACACTGATTCATCAAAAAAAAAAAAAAAAAAGACTGAAAAAAGTGAATATACAGATAACAATTTCCCAGAAAAGAATTTAAATTTAAGTAGTAGCACTGGCCCAAATTTGTTATTGTCCCAAACAAAGTGAGCATAAAACACTATCACTCTGCCAGTGTAATGTTTCAAACTTAATCAAGAAAACCACCCGAGCTAAATTAGATCACTGTCCACTTTGCTGTAATATTTGAATAAAATCCAGTCTGCTTTGATCTCAGTAAAACCAACAACCAACTCGAATCCACACCTATGTCAGCGACTACTGATGTCATATTTCAGGTCTTTTTTCCATGTTATAATTTGAAGGGATTATTGAAAGGATTATTTGAAAGGAAAATGAGCAGAAGATGAAAGTGTGCACATGACTGCCTGTCTAAACTGATAGGGCCTCTCCTGCTTGAGGTGACAATGAGGCAGACTTGGTGCTCTATGAGCTACCACAGAACAATTTTGCTTCCAGTCCATGCACTAATGGGAAGAATTAGTTTCCTTCTTAAGTCTCTCTTTTATTAACATAGTTATCCAGCATGTTACTTAGCTTGAGCAAAAGATTTCTCAACATAAAAATGAATTTATTGCTTAGCATTCAGAAACAGAATTTTTGTGTTCAGAGACGTCCATAAATGGAGTAAACGTGGCCTGTGGCTGCCTGTAGTATCTTTATCTGATAAGTCTCTGCTGGCAGAAACTAATTTTACTTTTTTTCTTCTGCCAGAATTTGTTTCTGGGGTGGTTTTTTTTGTGTGTTTTGTGGGTTATTTTTTTCCTTTTTTTCTTCTTATTAAGGTGATGCACTTGGTATATGCATTATGAAAACTAATCATTATCTATATAGTTCATCAAGGTTGCTCCAATAAAAAAATTCACTGAATGACACTTATGGCAGCTAAATCCCTGATTTATAATATTCTTTTACTTGCATTTCAATTTCAGATTTTATGGAAAAATATATATAGGTATTGGTGAAACTGTTGGAATAAGATATTTGGAGAAGCAATTATACTATAGAAAAGCTATGTAACACATACTTAGTCTATTTGATATCTTCAGATTTTATTTTGAATATGAATACAACTCAGATGTTGCAGATGACACAGATGACCCCTTAAACGTTCATTACCCTGTCAGGCAGGAGCAGCAGAGCTTCTAAATTCAAGCTAACATTAGCTTATTAGCTGAAGGATAAAATCAGGTTTTTCAGCCTGTTTTACACAGCCCACAGTTTTCATGCAGCCTACAGCAGCCTTTGTGGGCCTGTATTTATCTGCCTCTGCAGATCACAGTGCAGCCTCATCCAGGAGCCAAGTGCATCGTACACTGTGTGGCTGATGAGTCATTTCTATTTCTCAGCCTGCTCTCGGAGTTTGATATTACGTACCATATGGCCACAGCATTCATAAATGAGGTTTCAAGGAAGTCATCCAATGGCAGAATGGAAATGACTTTACTAAGCAGCAAAGCTGATAACTGACAGGAAGAGCTGAAAGTGATGGTTCCGTGAAAGGGAAATCCTGTGTGATTCTGGTCTAAGTGCTTACTATGGCAGCATGAAAATGTTCTAATTTCTCTTACTGGGGCGGACACTTTAAAGGAAAAAAAATTTATAATTATGTTTTTTCCTGCTTTTTGACTATTATTCAATCACTTTTTGCCCAATAGAATTAAGTTATTTTTTGCCAGCCCTTCTACTACTTCACATGCACTTACGATTATTCCATCTTGTGTTAGGCTTTCCAGCAATTGCTCTTGTATCCCTAAACTTATTGTAATCTTGATTGTGAACTCTCCTGTTCCTGTGTTTTTTGGCCAAATTTTGTCATCTCAGCTACTGCGCAAATGCTCCTACTTTGTCTACTTTTACAGAAAAACTCATCTACCTTTCTCTATAAGCCACCAAAAAATGACTTTTTTATGGCTTCTCAACTCAGATTTTTCTTACAGACATGCAGAGTCTGAGAGGAACATTCAACATAAGAGACTTGTGTGGAAATCTAAGCATTTTCAAGTTTATTTTTCAGTGAATAGAAGAAGATAGACATCTCTGAGGAATAATTAGGAGAAGCTGAACACTGGGGTCTAAGGTTGCTCTTTGCAAGAGTCTTTGTCTTATGACTGTGAAGAAGATATTTTGACACTCATGGATGGGGGTATAGGACCATGAGGAAAGAAAGGTAGAGCAAGTCACTGGAAATGGTGCAAATACCCTCAAGTCTCTTCCCAGGGAAGAAGATACATAGCGATCTGAAAAGAAAAGCATGCAGACCAGGTTCCCTGGCCTCCTCACATATTTCCTTTTTGGCGAATATAAAGATATTTTCAAAGCACAGTTGAAAGGTAGCTTTCCAGAACAATTATTAAAGACCAACTCTACTTCTAAGCACACAGGGAAAACTTTTTTTCTTACCGTCTTAAAAAACTCCAAACTGTTCACTAGTAGTCACTTTAAACGTAACTTCTGCAAATTTGAAATTCTGAACTACTAATATTAAAATAGGTCTTTTTGAACTCACATTGTATTGCTGCTTATCATAAGGTAGGGAAAATAATTTCTTTCAGGCATTAGAAAAACTGAGCACATATGCTGTCACCTAGCTAGTACCATCACTGCAGGTGAATCCAGAGACTGCTGTTACTCCATAATTCTTTAGTTTCTTACAAATTTTTATAAGTTTAAAGATTTTTAGTGAAAGGACCTTACCCTTGCCTTCTGCTCCATTTCCATCATTAATCTTTCATGTTGCTCTGCTATTGCCAGTGTTGCAGAATGGACTTTCTGATATATCATTTCTCCTTCTCGTGTTTGAAATGTGAACAGCCCTTCTCCTGTGTCACACATCCTGCAAGGAGATTTTGGCAAAATGGAAAGAAAAAAAATGAGTACTGTGTAATTTTTCCCAACTACTATAAAAAGTACACATCTTACCATGGAAAATGTCAACTTTTGTAATTAAACTCTGAAATTCCAAACATTTGCGGTTATTCTTATAATTAGAGACAGAAAAATTACAAGAGATGGGCAGAACTTCATGAATGTAATCTTTAAATTCAGTTTTAGTCATTGTTTGGATAGTGAAAAACAAGCTTTAGCATGGAATGAAAACTTTTGGTAATAGAGTCAGTTATTACCACCATTTTTCCAAATGTCTGCATTGGTGAGTGGGAAATAAATTTAATTTTTTTAATCAATTGATGCCAGAAGAACATAGAGCATAATGAATTTGAAAAGCTGACATTTTAAAAGAATATTGATCAATTAAAAATTCTATTATGGTTAATCATTACAAAGAAGCTGTATGGAAAGATAGCATTAAAAGGGTTAAATTATCTCACTGCATTTATGTAAGGCAACATCAAAAGCTATCTTGATAATTACAAAAGCCCTTCTACAAAAGTCTATTTGAGAATAGGAACAGTATTTCTTTCATATAAGAAGATTATTAATGAAAAAAAGCCTCCAGAAATAAAATTTACTTTCTTCTTTTGAGAAAGCAACTGCTGTTATCCTTATGCATGGTATCAGTGGGGTATTATTCTGAGGAGGAAGAGTAGTACTGGGTAATACAGGATATGGGAATGGAGAATAATGTTAGATTATTGTTGGAGGGTGTGTATGGTGTTAAACAGTGCTGCAATTTGATGGATTTGTATTAGTAGTTCTATCATGTTATCAGTATCTGATTTCTGTATTTTTATAGAGTTCTTGCAATTTTAGAATGGAATTTCAAAAATCCTTTTTATTTGGCCTGATACTTCCAATAAAGATTTTCAGTTATCTGTAACAGAAAATTGTTGACTTGAGTAACTGATGCATAACATGCCTCAACAACAGAAAGATTTAGAATTGTCTAAAATACCAGATTCCTTTAATATTTTGGATATTTCTATTATTTTTAGAAATACTGAATTTTGTTAATAGGCTCAGCACCTTCATGGCCCCAGAAAGCCTGAAACATACAGAATTACAAAACAGTTATAAAAATGTGTCCCAAATAGTCTAACATTCAAACATGTTTTTAAATATTGATATCTTTAGCATTTGCATCCCAGATTCTCTATGATTATTCATACACTGAATTTTACAAAATATTTTCACATCAAATTAATTAATTTACATATATATATATATATATATATATATATATATATACACACACACACATCTCCTGCTATGTTACATGCATACACACACACACTACTATATTACAGCTTTTAGGAAATGGAATAATTTTTTTCACGAGACTTTTCTTTTTGTCAAATTAGAATACAGCTTCCTAAATTTTATTTCAAAGGTCATCTTAACATGACTGTTGAGCTATATAAGGGACTGCTGGGGGTTCAGCAGTTGCTTTTGATTTCAAGGTTGACCAGTGAAAACAAAACCTTATTAACACTTACAAAATGTTTCCCTGTTCACTGGAGGAGACATGCTGCTGTGAGCCTCCTACTAAGAACTTATGCATGTCTGTGTTTGGGAAGGATAAAAGGTATTGGAGGCAGAAAGAGTAAACAGAGGTGCTTCTGGAAAATACCTGGTGAAAATAGTTAGAAATGATCGACTGAGGTGCTGAAAAGAAAGTCAGAGTCCTAAGAATACATGATTATCCATATTGTCATTATTCCTAATTCTGGAATAAACCCCAGTTTTCTTCATTCCAAGATATAAATAAAATATAATTCATTTTGTAGACAGATACTACTTAATCAGTGTTAACATGATGTGCCAATCATAGATTAAAAAAAAAACAAAAGGTTTTGTATTAAATTCCAATGGAGATCAAGATCCCTGTTGTAAACATTTACGATATTTTATATCCTTAGCCACAGTCCTCCAAAGAGCTTCTGGTAGAAATAAAATGTCTCCAGAGTTTTGTGACATTATGACAACAGCCTTTCAGATCCCTCAGGGCATCATATAGCTGGTACTTTGCTTTTGTGTGAAAAGATCTTAATAAAATTCAAACAGCATGAAATGGAAAGTCTGGAAAAAATGATGGGGTTTCAGAAAACTGAAGGAAAATATGATCTTTTTGTTGGTTTCAGCGGATGAAAAAATCCTACAGGGATAAAAACAAGGAAGCAGACAATGGGGCATGATTAACATTCAGGATTTAGCTGTACGTTTTCAGCATGCAAACCCCAACCCGCCACTGCTGCCGATCAGAGTAGGGTCTGTAGTGCCTGTGTGAGCCCTGTTGGAGGCAATGGTGTGGGCTGTGGCACTGCCCTGGCACCTGACCCAGCACACGGGACCGTGCTGCGGAGCCCTGCTTTCCAACCTCAACAGGTGGCTGTGGTGGACATGCCATGCCAACATTGGAAAGCTGCTGATGGCAGCTGTCCCCTGTGGGCTCCCCTGGCTAACGACGGATGATGCGCACACAGCTGCTCAAAATCAGAGGTGGAGGAAAATTATGGGCATCATTTTTTAAAGTGCTGAATTCCCCTAACTCGATTTTAAGTTTAACAGGACTTAAAGCCCCCCAGAATGAAGCGTTGTTATCTGGCACATTTGAGCCAGGCAAACGCAGCAAAAATTGTTAGCATAAACCTTTCTTTCATCTGTATAAACTTATTATTATTAATCTGTCTCCCAAGGAAATTAATCCCTTTGCCAGAGTGAAGTTTTCCTGTTCAGCTCCTCAGAATAGTATTCCTTTGATCAGATGAAAACCTGAGTTTAGACCTTCTTGTCTTGTCTATTCCAGTCCAGTCTAGCGTTGTCTTGTCTTTTTTCTGTTCTATTCTATTCCACTTACAAACCAAGATCAGTAGCATCATGAGGGTTAGTCTCAGTTTTCTAGAACAAGGAAACATAGAATAAAATAGAAGCACTCCTAAGTATGATGGAGATAGGGACAGTGAAGGGGGCAAGTGTGCTCTCCTAAGCTTAAGAGTTTTGCTGAAAAAGCAAAGGACCTTTACTTATCTGGCCAACAGGAATGGACAAGCCCACGAGCTGAAACAAGACTTCTTGTCTTGTTCTATTTATAGTCAAAACATAGTAAACCAAACCCCATTTTCTCTACAGCCCTCTTAGCTGCCAGATAACCATCCATATAAAGCTTCAATTTCAGGTTTAGCCATGCTAATATGTTTTATTTCAAATACAAATGAAATAATTGTGAGAAAATTCAAATTTCTCTATGTTCAAAGAACACATGATGGATCAATTGCCAATTTAATAGCATTTCATAACTTTTACATGCCTTAAAATCACTTAAGAGAAAAGGCAGGACAATGGTGTGGACCTCTTATTTTCCTGTACTGTCATAGTTAAGCAGTGCAGCTCTACCAACTCAGCATGACCTTCACTGTCAAAAAAAGTCAATTGATTTTGTACAGTTTAATTTTTTTATGAGAGACTTACAGACTGTGGGGGCTTGAAAAATGCTGATCCATTTCTGTGTTTTTCAACTGTAAAACAGCGATGTCATTAACCTATGCTTTAGGATATTTAAGGATTCATTGCATTAAAATGTATGAAGTGCTTTGACTGAAATAGAAAAGGGCATTTTTTTTGCCTGTATTATTACAGAATGATATAACAGGATAGACAATGACACCAGTAGATAAACAGTGTTGCAAATAACTGCAATTTTTAAAATTCTTAAAATGCTGCAACAGCTTTTCACAACCATCATTGTTAGTAGATTTGGCTCAAGAGCCAGGAGAAAGAATAGGGATAAGGTGAGAGCTAAGCTTGTGGCCTAGGACAACCTGGATTCAGAGATCAACAGTGAAAGCTCTTGCTTTTATTCAAGAAACAATTTCTCTTCAAGTCAAAGAGGTTTTCCCACCACTACTGTCAGATTTTTTCAACATTTACCAAATTCATATATTGGTTTCCCACAGCCTCTGTTCACTATATAACTTCAGTCTTTTGAAGTTATTGATTCAGATCAGAATCAATACTATATTTTAACCTTGTAGAATTCCCTTCAAAAAGGAAACTTTGTTGACTTGACTTGACCACCATTTAAAACCAGCACTTTTTGCTGAATAGAAGTTCATGCCACGATTAAAGTGTTTTAAAAGTTTCATAGTGCAATATTCAGAAAACTGCATGAGAGGACAAGAATTTGACATCTCAACTTCATTTCACTATTTCGGTTAAGGATAAAATGCATTTTCATGATAATGAAGGTTGTCTGAAAACTGAGGTGCCAAGAAAAAAATATTTCCTTGTTTTAAAATAAAAGATAACTTGCAACTGTAGGTAGAAAAATTTTTGCTCTTCATATATCTACATCTAATCTTTACAAACAGATAATTTACCAACTTTTTACAAACAAATAATTTAGGATTAAAGAAATAATGTCTGATTTCTATACTCAAAAATGTATCAAATTACTTAAAATTAAGTAAAAAAGGGTAAAGATACTCAAAGAGGAACTGGAAAAACATAATAAAAATGTTTACTATTAATAACTGCTACTAATAACTACAGCTATTAAGAACTAATACATATCCACTTTTTTAGTTTAGAATTTCTAGTTCTTGGAATAAAACTGGACTTCAAATTTTTAAATTAATAGATCATGAACCAGTACTGTCCAGTAATCAGTGCTAAAAGTTACCACTATGAAGCTGGATGCAACTGCAGTTGCATACTACACACATTGTGTATGAAAAGTGATTTCCTTAAAAAAGTGGAGCTGTTTACTCAGACACTTCAAGGCCTAGAAATTAAGTTCACAGAATTAAAGAATCACAGAATATTTAGGGTTGGAAGGGACCTCTGGAGATCATTTAGTCCAACCTCCCTGCCAAGGCAGGGTCAGCTAGAACAGGTTATATGGAAATGTGTCCAGGTGGGTTTTGAGTGTTTCCAGAGTGAGACTCCAGAACCTCCCTGGGCAGCCTTTTTCAGTGTTCTACCCTCAAACTAAAGAAGTTCTTCCTCATGTTGAGGTGAAACTTCTTGTGTTTTAGTTTACGGCCATTGGTCCTCATCCTGTTTCCAGGCACCACCAAAAAGACTCTGGCACCATCACTTGGCATCTGTCTTTGAGATATTTATATGTATTGAGATCCCCTTTGGTCTTCTCTTCTCTTGACTAAATAGGTCCAGCTCCAGCAGTCTCTCCTCATAAGATGCTCCAGATCCCTAATCATCCCTGTGGCCCTCCACTGCAGCCTTTCCAGTAGGTCCTTGTCTTTCTTGTACTGAGGAACCTAGAACTGGACATATGATATGGCCACACGATGGCTGAGCAGAAGGGGATGATCACCTCCCTCAGCCAGCTGGCCGTGCTCTTCCTGATGCACCCCAGGATACTATTGGACCTCCTGGCTGCAAGGGTAGCAGGTCATCATGTGTCCAGTTCTGCGGGTCCAGGACCCAGTATTGATCCCTGGGGAATGCCCCTGACTACAGGCCTCCAACTGGATTCTACTCCTCTGTCACAATCCTTTGAGCTCTGCCACTCAGCGAGCTCTTGATCCACCTCAGAAGTGCTTGATTAGCTAGTGCTTATTTCCTCTATGCTGTATTTCCTCTAGGTTGAAGAAATGGTCAGATGCCACATATGAGACCAGACCTGTTACTCTTAAGATGAACAGTAAATAAAAGTCAGCCTTTCTTTTAAAGGCTTGAAGCTGTGGCTGCCAGTCATGAAAAAACTAATTGGTATGCAGTATTTAACTCTGAACTGAGACACTTATTTCTTGTGTTGCTATAGCTTTGATTTTCTAAAAAGTGGTGGAAACTATAGGAATTTTTGCCTCCAATTTAATTAGATTATCAGTGGAGACACATGAACACTATCTCTCTTGTGGATATCTAACTTTTGTTCTTTCCTTGTTTGTTGCTATCTTAACTTGAGCTAAGCCATTTTGACAGAAATCCTATTTGTTCTTTGTGTGCAAGGAAGATACACACAGCATACACTAAAGACAGGCCAGCCAACCAGCAGACCTCACTATAAAATGAATGCAAAGCTTCCCTTAGGGTCCAAATTCTTTGCTCATTCCAGCCTTCAACAAATTCTAGCTTGCTTACTTGCCAAAGTTGTTCTTTTCTGAGAAAACAAAACAAAACAAAAGTAAGGAAAGCAAATAAACTCTTTGTGGAAGGAGAATTTTTAGATAAAAAGCTCTCTTTATAACTAGGAATACTTATCAAGAAAACTAAAAAATAAACTATGTATGTTTTCATGAAATTGTAAGTCAAATTCTATGTGGAAAGGATAGAAAAACAGAGGAAGAAAGAAGCAAATGGTTATAAGAATCCTAATTTACTACAGAGCAGGCTAAAAAGGGATACGTTTATGGGGGAATCAGTAAGAAAAAAAGATAACTACATAAACAGAATATGTACAGGATCTAGGAAAGGTCTATGGGTGAAGCAGAAAGAAGGCAATTAACAGGAAATGTGTATGATGTGTAATTTATTCACATATACGACTGACAGCAGACATGGTTAAAAAGACCCAAAGTTGGGACAAGGTCAGTGAAAGCTAGGAGAAAGTCCTGTAAAAAATATGTGAAAGGAAAATGAAGATCAACAACGTGAAGCACAGAAATGATATGAAGGGCAACATTCAGAACAAACAGACAGAGACTCTGAGTGTGGTCTGTTATGCATTCCTTATGGGAATAATGAGTTAAACTGCTATGCCTTGCTGTCAGCATTTTAGAGTTTTATCTGGAGTGTCAAATGGATATCCTGGCCATTTTATGATCTGAGAAGCAAATAATGAAAATGTTCTGATATATGAGGCATCTGCCTGTCCCCCTTAATGACAGTTATTTACTGGCAAGAATATACAACATGAAAAAGCAATTATGCATGATAGCTACTAATTGCCAACTATAGACATTCCTCCATAACATTTATTGTCTTGTTATTGCACTTAAGCTGAGGTGGGTAACTTTCCACTGCTCTTGAACATGCTCATGAGATATAGATTGTGGAATCTCCTTGAATTTGGCTCCAATTAATACAATGAAATCCGAGTATTACCACACCTCTGATATGGCTCAGTAACTTGATCATGGAGCTTAGCCCTGAAGATTTTTTCAAGGTCAGATCTTGTATTTCTTGAGTCATCCTCAGTGCTTTCAAATAAATGAACTAAAGGATTTCCATGCTATCAGTGTAACTTTCCTACTAAGACGATTAATGGAAACAATTTGCAATTCTGTGGAGGAAAATGTTCACAGATGGAGTGAAAATGAGTGATGATGATTTGCTCCCAGGTAGGTGGGACTCCACCACTCAGAGGAATCCAGCAGTCCTTTCTTCTAATATTTCCTAGAGGATCTTAATGCGTTCCAAGTTGCAAATCTTTTTAAGATATTATATGCAGTCATGGTAACAAAAATCTTATGTGCTAGTCTGATGAATACACTGCTAGTCTTTCCAAACAGAGATGTGATACCCTAAATATTTTCCCTCTATAGGGAGACTTTGTGTGTGAATAACATTTTTTCATTATAAGATTATTGCTTTTCCTGCCTAAACAAAAAGACCATTTAAGCGGTATAATATACCAGAAACAAAAATCTTCTCATGAAAACATGTTTTTCTGTTTCATCAGACAGGAAAGATTTCTGCACAGTACAACTGGTAATTATGCCTCTTGGGATACTTCTTTTTCTCATTGCCTATGCTGTCTCTACAGTCACTGTCTGTGTAATGCCCTCTGTGATAGCACATTTAGACAAGTGGGGCATGTCAGGGACACCAACCCATTCCTACATGTCAGATGCTTTCCACTTTTTGCTTAATGGAAGTGAAGAAAGAAGGCTGTGAATTTCTTTGGACTATATGAATGATTGTCCACTAGCACTGTAATTCTCTATTTCATTTCCACAAGCTTTATCCCTGTCTATCATAAGACACAGTGGAAAAAGACATATTTTAGGTTTTTTCCTTAGGTTCAGTTTTGATTAGAAGAAGGATTCTGTCTGGGACTTGTTTTCATCCACTTTTATTTGGTTACTACTAAACTTTCCCAGTTCTTATCATTAAAATGTTCTTGTTTATACTAATTACTTTGATGTATCAGAATAAAATTAACTAGTGCTTAATAGTTAAAGATAGTAAATAATTCTCAAAGCTAGTTACAGTATAAAAAGCAGAAAAGTGGGCTTTACTGAAGTAATGCATATAAGGTAGAATGTGGAGGTTGACGAGCAATTATGAAAAATATCCACGTGTAATTGCAAACATGCCGTGCAGAGGCTCTGTTTTCTATGTCCTAGATCCTAGAAACTAAGCTATAGTGTGACAGGTTGACCCTGGGTGGATACCAGCTGCCCACCAATGCTGATGTATTGATCCTCAGCTGGCCAGGGGAGAGAAAATATTTAAGGAAAGGCTCCTGATTCGAGATAAGGACAGGGAGAGATCACTCACCAGTTACCGTAATGGGCAAAGCAGACTAGGGGACAGTAATTGAATTTATTCCCAATCAAATCAGAATATGCTAATGAGAGGTAAATCCAAATCTTAAGAACACCCTTCCACCCACTCCTTCTTTCCTGGGCTTCACTTTATTCCTTATTCTCTACCTCCTCCCCTCCAGCAGCAGAGGGAGACAGGGAATGGGGGATGTGATCAGTTCATCACATGTTGTTTCTGCTGCTGCTTCCTTCTCAGGAGCAGGACTCCTCACACTCTTCTCACACTCCAGCATGGGGTCCCTCTCACAAGAGACAAACTTCCCATAGGCTGCAGTCATTCACCAACTGCTCTGGCATGGGTCCCTTCCACAGGGTGCAGGAGGATATCTGCTCCACTGTGGACTTCATGGACTACTGGGAGCCAGGCTGCTTCACAGTGGTATTCACCACAGGCTTAAGGGAATATGCTCTAGTGCTTGGAGCACACATGCTCCCCTGCTTTCTTCACTGACCTTGATGTCTGCAGGACTGTTTTTCACATATTCTGACTCCTCTCTCTGGATGCAGTTGTGCAGGTCTTTTTTCCTCCCCCTTCTTAAATAAATTATCCCGGGGGGCTATCACTATCAGTGATGGGCTTGGCCTTGGCCAGCAGCAGGTCTGTCTTGGAGCTGTCTGGCATTGGCTCTGTTAGCTTCTCAGGGAAGCCACCTCTGTAGCTCCCCTGCTCCAAAAGCCTTGTCACACAAAACCAATACGCCCAATAACCAAGATATTGTTTTTCACTACTAGAAGAAATATTCTGGAGTCTTAGAAGTTGAACACAAATACTTTACTCCAGCCACATTTTTTGTTTCTTCCTGCGTATAGACTAATTTCATAAAATATAACCTAGACATTTTGAAGGGGACAATTGAACTGTGTTGTTTGTGCTTCATCAACTCTAAGTAAGAAATGCTCTATGTTGCACAAGCAAATGTGTCAGTATTCAGTTCATATTACTTAGGAAATTAATGTAGGTAATTAATGCTTTTGATAAGCAAAACAACCTTTTGACAACAGAGAGTTTTGACAATGCAACATTTTCTTTAAAGAAAGAGTCACATTTATAAAAAAAATTGCTGACATTCTTAAATACACAAGACATTTGCAGTGTTGACAGTTTAAGTAATAGAGCAAACATGAAAATGCTGTTAGATAATTAGTTCTGTTAGTTTGTTAAGCTCAGGTCTTGTTGATAATGATGAAATATTATTTAACAGAGTCTTGGACGAGTATCTATTCTTACCAGCTTTGTGAAAGACAAACCAAGAACTCGTATATTACTATTATCATTTTAGTACAGAAGCAGACATTATGGCTGTCTGCACAACACACTAATGAGAAAAATTGGTTTGATAAAAATAAAGAGATTGCAAAGACTATTATTAGACTAAATTTTTCTGACTAAACCTTTTCAGTCATGATGGTTTGACTACTATTTTTCATCTCACTTTTGAATGAGAGAGATACAAGTTCCAAGACATGGAATCTGGGATCGTATTCAAATACAGATATTTGCTACAGGACTCCTGGAACCCTTTTAAGAGCTATTATTCCCCAATGAAGACA
Organism: Pyrocephalus nanus; assembly: GCA_038380795.1. Taxonomy (NCBI): domain Eukaryota; kingdom Metazoa; phylum Chordata; class Aves; order Passeriformes; family Tyrannidae; genus Pyrocephalus; species Pyrocephalus nanus. The sequence continues at coordinate 12,931,146 of CM076261.1, read as the reverse complement.
AATACATTCCATAAAAAAAGTTCTCAGTTTCTTTCAGTGTCTTTAGTAGCATAGGGGAAACACCATTAATCTACATGAATACCTTTGACTTTGACAAATACAAAAATGTTAGATATAAAACCCAAATAAGGCCATTACTGGTTAAAATAAATGATAGTGTAATAATACAGAAGCCCTGTGGCAGCACATCACTACTTGCTATAACAGAAGCAATAAAACCTAGTGATCCAAGATCTTTATTTTCCTTTTTTTTTTTTTTTTCTTTTAAAGCCCTACAGTCACTGTTATGTTTGGGACTACTCCTTGCCCTGGGTGTTTGAGATGGAAATTCTGTCAGATGATACTCGAGTCTGCATAAATTCTGAACACAATGGGACTTAATTCTGAACTTAACTCAGTTCTCTCTCAGGAAGTAACTGGTTTTTTTCAAGAAGACATTTGCCAGCTAACAGATGTTAGCATAGTAACAGCCAAGGGTTGAGTTTGCATAGGTATATCTGTTAATTTTACTTCATCTTTGAGGAACTTGGGATGCTTGGAAGCTATGACCCTGGACAGTATTGTAGAACTGCCAACAATATTTGGAGTACCTGATCATGCTTAACCAAAAAGTTAAAAAAACTTGGTCCCTAACAGCCTTACCCATTCTGTAATCTTGTGGTTCTAATTCTATAATAAATCCCAGTTTTGCATCTGCACATGTCTATAAATATGATACCAAGAATTAAACATTTTAAATCATCTACAAGTGCATTTGTTCTATAATGCCTCATTAAGCTCTTATCTGTGCACTGAATGCTATTGGAAACAAATTGCACCTACTGTGAGGCAGATACTGTGTTTTATTTTGTACATTTTATTTTGACAGCTAGCATACAAAATGGATATTTCCTGTGTTTTGATCAAAGTATATCCAATTAAGGAGAGAAGAGAAAATATCTGAAGGCTTGAACAGGAACAAACTAATGCAATTAATATTTTTGATTGATGAATATTGTGAAGGCAATGGCAGTAAAAATTATTAAAGAATTAATATAGAGCCGTGTTTGGAGCCACAGAACCAGGAAAAAAAGGTGAAGTAGTCATATATATAGCTATAAGATGTACCTAAAACATCAGTTTTCCAGTTTATTAAAAATGAATGCCGCATTCTCTCATTCCAAAAGTTGGACACAAGAAGTGTGAAGAAATGATGAAGGGAGCACACTGAGCACTCACATTGAGATTTCTGACTACTTCAAAATAAGGCATTTCAAGTTCCCCCCACCCCTTCCCCTTTTAAATGCACCATCAAGAGTGATTTCAGCCATTAAAGCATTTATGGTCAGCCATTCTCTGAAATTTTCAGTATACTGTGATTTTATTGTGATAGGGATTTAAGCACTGCTGTCTTCTTCCAATGCCACTCTTTCTACCTTCAAGGTATGAGAGATACTGCTTTGACCATTGTGGGCTGGTGGGTTGACCTTGGGTGGATGCCGGGTGCCCACCCAGCCCCTCTATTGCTCCTTTTCCAAGCTGGACAGAGGAGAGAGTAAGAGGGAAACAACCTGTGGGTTGAGATAAGGCAGTTTTTAAAACAAAAGCAAAGCAAAAGCTTGCGCGTGCAGAAGCGAAGTGAAAGATTACACAGTTTATTCTCTACTTCCCATCAGCAGCGATGGTCGGCCACTCCCGAGAAGCAGGGGCTGCAGCACATGTAATGGTTCCTCAGCAGACAGCCACTGGAGATAAGGAATGCCTGCCTTCCTGCTCTTCACCTTAGCTTTTATATCTGAGCTGACGTCATACAGTATGGAATATCCCTTTGCTCAGTTTGGGTCCACTGGCCTACTTGTGTCCCCTCCCAGGATCTTGCCCTCAATTGAAGGAATGTTACAGTGCTGATGCTGTGCTCAGCAGTAGCCAAACACTGGTGTTTTATCAACACCCTTCTAGCTACCAATGCGAAGCACAGCACTGTGAGGGCTGCTGTGGGGAAATGAACTCCAGCTCAGCCAGATGTAAAACATGGGCACAAAGGAATTTTCAGAAACTCATATGCAAATATTATGGGCACACACTGTTGTCCAGAGACACTCACCACACCATGTAAGTACGCTAATGAGTAATTAACATATGCTAATGATATCCAAGGACCAATCAACTATAATATCAAATCTGGTGGCTTATCAACTCCAGTTTGGAAGCATTCTGCCACAGCAGCAACTTCAGGGATAGGCAATAGCACTATGGATAAGATAAGGCAGTGATTTTTTTATAAAACCCAAAGGTGTATCTCTCACCTGCTTACAGTAAGAATTGAAGATATTAGCTAAAGGCCATGTTTTTGGTCTGAACTTTAGCCAGATATGTATGCAGACAAGAAGTCAAAAAATGCCTTTAGCAGTAAAGTGGATGTGCAATAATAATATCAAAAAGTAATTACAGAAAATGTACAACCCCCACCACAAGCATAAAAAATTCACTGAACTTGCACCAACTCTCTACATGTGGTATTTAATTTATAGAGGAAGCATGACTTCTCTCATACCAGCTTAAACTTTTCCTCTTCGACATGAGCCAGGCAGAAGTGAAATAGACAGATTTTCCCTGTTCTCTCAAATACAAACAGCAGCAATTCTGTTACAGATCAAACAACTCCCAGTGCCTTCACCTGACATCTCTGACTCCAAGTGCAATTATGTATGGGATATTCTTGTGCTAGTGCTTCCAGCAGTGGGAAAACTCTCTGTAAGGATTTCCCATTAGCCTGATAGTTAAAACCAACTTTAGTACCATTCAAGTGAGTAGCAGTTTGATAAGGTCTTAAGAACCCTCAAATTAATTTTTGAAAATTTTGTTACATAAAAAAAGATATTTCTTTCAATTACACAAGCAAGTGGGTAGAAAAAGGTGTAAGTGCATAAAAGAAGTTTAAAAACAAAGATACAAAAGAAGAGAGTCCTGCGAAAGAAAATCATCACAAATAATCACATAGCTCAGATCATGCTGAAAAAGGACACAATAAGAGTACAGAAGGATGAAAAATAAGCAGAAAGCATTATTTACAGTTTATATTTACACACTTGGGCTCCTTACCTATTTTCCTATAGTATCTCCTATCTCATATAATATCTTCTGTCTAAAACATCATGGAATGCAATAGCAATCCATTTTCTGATGTTTTGATAAATGTGTATTTCCACCTCTGATTAACAGCCATCAGTTATGCTGATTAGTTTCTCTTTATTGAATATCTACTATGAGTCTTGTATGAAACTACTGATGCTGTACTGGCTAAAGACATATTTTATACTATCTCTAATGAGGATTTTGCTTAAACTAAAAAGATTTAAGCAAGAATGGCAAGAACTGTGGCCATTGTGAGTAAGTGCCAGTTAGTATTCAGGGCAAATATTCCCTCAGGTCAGTCCATAGCATTAAGGTCCTATTAATTGACAAGAAATGCACCTTGATAGGTCTGCCAGAAAAGGAGAAAACCAAAGAAATTTGGGATAGAAGAATCTAAAAGTATGAAATCCATCTTCTGTAATGCAAATTTTTTTTAAGCACGGCATGCTTGCCATCTGCCCAGGGAACTTGGGGCATTGTTTGAAAGCAAATTGAAAAAAGAAATAGTCCTTTACTGTGAAAAACACACTAACAAACTTCTTTTCCACTGGAGCTTACTTGTCTAATTCAATATTCCAGAGTTTAGGCTTCTACTGTTCTACACTGACTTAGCAATACTTTTATAAGAAATTTATGACAGCCATGGCACCACTCTGAATACTGGAATGTGTCAATCCCTTCTGTCCATGATTCAGTATGCCAGGGCTAAAAAAACCATGAACTATAGATGCATTACCTACTGGCTTGATTAAATATTTATACATAGCTATCCAAAAAGAAAACAGTATTGGAGGCAGAAAAGGTACAAATCCCTTATATGTAGAATGATATATAATGTATATTCATGGTTCTTATGCAGCGAAGGTGACCGTGTCTTCCCTGGACAGTTAGACATAATAGCTTGGGCATGTTTGTGGCTATTTAATGTATGCCATTAAAACCATTTTGAGTATCCTTGGTAACATTTGAGAAGTCTTTTAAAATATTTCCCCATTTTGTCAATCTGGAACATTCATATTATAGCTGTTCTTCATATCATAGACAGAATATTAGTCTCAAGATAATAAATGCTAATATACATTTCTATTTCTGTGTATTACTATTTCTGCTCTAATTTCTCTGATGGTCCTTTTTGTCAGCTATTTGACACTACTTCCACGTGCATGGAACACTTTTTTCTTGGCTGCTCTCCATTTCATCTGTGCTTCTAAAGCTGAGAGCTAATCATACTGATTTTTCTTTTTCTTTTCTTTTTTTTTATCTCTCTATGAAATTTGTCCTATGGGCCTTAAAGAAGCATCTGATAAAAAAGTCAAAGTACCTGTGAAATCAGGTATTTGAGGTTGTGTTTTCAACAATGGCCAACACTTATCCTGGACAACCTCCTCTTGCTATTTTGCTCCTATCTTCTACACTTTCTGACTAGATGTTGTTCCTAAATGATACACATATTCTGAAACCAACTACTTTTTGCCTTTATTCAGAAGTCCCTCCCTATGTATTTCTGTCTTACTGGCCCGTGCATTTAATCACCACATTCCTATCTCCTCCTTTTCAATGTGCTTAGCCCATTCTGTGTCCAAGCCCACGAACTTTCCTTCCTTTTTTCAATAATCCCTTGAGTTTCTTTTATTTCCAGCAAGCTGGTCCACTTGATGTCTAGTGTGTATGCAAAACAGCTTCAGCTCACTCATGTCCTGGTCCTCTCCAGACCACTGCTGTTTCGCTGTTGTTGCTCTTTACTCTTGGGTGGCAGTGCCAGTAATCTTAGATGAGGAAGTCACCAGAAATATAGATGATCCAGCCTGTTCCATCATTAAATAAAGCTTTGGCACCCTCAATCATCATCTGAAAGAACTTCAGGGTTTTCCACTGAATCATCCCCGAGACTATATAATTTTCTGCCCTTAATCCCATTCCTGACTGTAAATGATACTTATGGTCAGACAGTTTCATTTTTTTTTGAGATTTTAAATACTGCATACTAATAAATGCAGGTTTTGCAATAAGTGGTAATGATTTTTACTTACCTTTATAGTCAACTTGATGAAATTTCAGCCATAATAGCACACATTTCAGGTAAATAAAATTTCTCCTGTCATTCATCCAAAAATGTTGTTTCCAGAAAGTATATCAGGGACCATTTAAAGTCCCATTTAAAGGAGGGATATTTTCCAAGTTGGACAGGGAATTAAAAAAAAAAAAAAAAAAAAAAAAAAAAAGTAAAGAAATGTGAAAATCTGCTTTGGTGCTGGTTCAAGCAAGCCATGTGAATACAAGGCTGTATTTGACTTTCCAGCCACTGACAGGGTAGTCAAGTAGATGAAGGATCTCAGTGAATTATAGCACTGACTGAATTTTCTTCCAAAAAGTCAGAAAGATCAAACGATGTTTGGAGCCACTGAGATTGAAAGATTCCATTAGATGCTACCTCTCCCTCCCCTCTTTCTAATAAGATGGAAGCTTTTTAGAAAATATGTGACAAATGACTACTCACAGCAGAAATAAATCACACACCACAGAGTACAGCATTATTAATAGTGCAATAATAGTAATAACTTACTGTGATAGCAAAGAAGTACTATTAGGAGGGACACAGTAGCTAATAGCATTTCCTCTAACGGGGGCTAAGGGACAAACCTTCCTTTGGTACCTTATAAATAAAGGGAAGATTAAAGGGGCTGGTGGGACCAGTCAAAAACACCTCAAAAATAGCCTGACTTTTCCAGAAAGCTACTGAATAGGCACTGCCTGTAAAGTGCTCTCCATCTCCCCTATGTGACAAAATTTTAATAGTTCTTTAGTCAATTTAAATTAGAGTGAGAGGACATTTGGTTGAAGTAAAAGACTTGAGGGGGCATAATGTATGATAATGCTGGTAGGGCTGTGACATGGTTTTCAATTATTAGGCTTGTTTTCTCCTTAGCAAAGTGCTTTGTGAAAAAAACCCTGAAATTTACCACATGGATTTGTATCCAAGCAGCATTTATCACCACTATCTAAAAAATTAAAGGAATTACTCATGAATGGTCAATTGGATAGTTCTTTCAGGTGCTCTTATTTAGTCATATACATACTTTGGGAAGAAAATATTTATATTACTTTATATGTGTTTTTAAACATATTTGTGTGTGTATGTGTGTTTGTATTTTCCTTAGTAGTAGAAGTTCACCCAGAGTAAGTTGGATTTCATTAAGGGTGCAGCTGAGAAGTGGTGAAGAATACATATCATAGTTTTAAAGGTCTGAACCAAAATATCCTCGGAATTCACCAGTTCAAGAAAATTCTCTGGTTTCCAAGTGAATGTTGTCTCCATTAATTTACTTTCAATATTATTGTCTTGGTTTTTTTTACCAATTGCTTTTTATGGAAGAGAAGAATTTTTTCCCTAATTAATGACATAATGAATGACATTAATAATTATTTAAATTAATTGATGAAAATATTAATTATCTTCTTGATTATTGATTGATTTTTGGAAACAAAAATTGTAAAAAAATCTACAGCAATAGGAAAAAAACATTCAGTAGCCTCTACAGTTACATATTCCAACACAGTCATGAATACAGTGAGATCACATATATAATAACTATGTTTGGAAATGTGTATAATTAATACACATACATGTAAAGCACTGTTGATAATGATATTCAACTTACTAATGAAGTCAGAATACAGCTACTGAAATAAAGAATCATCATGGAAATTTCTACACTATAGAGTTTCTGCTCTCACCCTATGCCCAGAAAACAGAAGTATTACTGGAATTCCTGTCCATCTGTGAATGACAGTACAGGCCAAAACTATTCTACTGATCTTTTTTTGAAGAACAGAAGTTACTGGGTACCCACATCTTCCAGAAAAGCTTAGTAAAGCTAAACAAAAAGATGCCAATAGATATTGTAAAGAATCATGGAATATGCTGAGTTGGAAGGGACCCATCAGGATCCTTGCGTCCAACTGCACAAGATACAGATCACTCCATGTGCCTGAGAGGGTTGTCCAAATGCTTCTCGAACTCAGACAGGTTAGGTGCTGTGATCACTTCCCTGAGGAGACTGTTCCAGTGCCCCACCAGCCCTCGGGTGAAAAACCTTTTCCTGATATCCAACATAAATCTCTCCTGACTCAGCTTCAGGCCATTTCCTCGAGTCCTGTCACTGATCACAAGAGTGAAGAGTATCTGACTCTCCACTTCCTCTCATTAGGATGTTGAAGACCACAATGAGGTCTCCCCTCAGTCTCCTCTTCTCCAGGCTGAACAAACCAAGTGACCTCAGCTGCTCCTCAAGTGAGTTTGGGAGAACAATGAATTTACACTGCCTGAAAGAATAGGGGGAATTAAACAGATATTAGGCAAACTTTCCAAGACCAGCGTGCTAAAGCAGCTTTCTCAGCTCAAGAGTAGTGCTTGGCAGTCAAGCTATACTCAGCTTGGTTCCACTATAATGAAGACCTAAGCCTGAGAGAAAAATAAAACTTCCATTTCAATTTTTTCAGGCGTGACATACAAGAGACAACTGTTCAGACATTAAAATGATCTTTAGAATAAACCTATGTGCCAGCTAAAGCAGAGGAACCAGAGTTCCTGACAACAAATGAAACCCACAAAAGTATGAAACCAGACCCCTTTATGCTTCTGCAATGGTCCATGTGTGTATGTGCAAGCACGGGTTTGCAGTTTCCTACATATTCATGAACAAGGCTCTTTTTTTTTTGTGCAAATTTCAGCCTTTGCATTTTGATTACTTCCTTCTATGTTTGTGCAGTACACAGCCGTAATATAGAGGGTATTTCGAACCTCCTCCTCAATCGATGACTCTCCATTCATAAGCTTTGGAGAAAAGGAGTTATTTGTGCTGAGCATTATTGCTGGCTAGATGGTTCTCTGTGCAAAATGTGGCCTTCTGGATTGCCCTTTGTGAAGTGTTTAACACTCTTACACTGTCTGTATAGATAATTAGGTGCCAAGTTTCAGCCTTTTTAATTGCCTCATGCAAATATGCTTGCTAGGGGAGAGATGAAACAGTATTTAAGTGCTAAAATAGACACTTTTATCGTAAATGATATCTATATACTAAATGAAGAACAATGCAAAATCTATTAGCATTTTGTATTTAAGAGATTTTAGGTTTAGATGTTGATTTTTTTAAAATGGGCACTTAGAACAAAATTGTTTTAGTTTTCAAATCTGAGACATTTCAGTCCTCCTGTATATTGAGGCAGTAGGTTAAATGTTATTATGACTCTTGGAGAGTAAAGGACATGCTGCTGGGGAATCTTAAGTTATCCAGAACTGCCATATGAGATTAATTATTGCTGCTGCTTACTATGGAATTCAAAGGTTAGAATGTACAGTTGAAACAATAAGTGAATCCTAATGTGATTAATAATGTATGAATTATTTAATCTGCTTCTTCTCCACTCATATATTACACAGTGAAAACCCTGTTAGTCATTTTAAACTTCAGGAATATTAATCCAACAATGCATGCTTACAGGAGAGCATAGGTATGAAAAAGAGGCAATTAGAATATGGTTAAGTAAATAATAAATCTCTTGGGCTCATACATGGATGTAAAGCCATCTGAAAGCTAAATGGCAGCTGGTCTCAAAATATTTTAAGACAAGCCCTGCTTTGACTATGACATGACTGTTACGAAAGGAAAAGGTAAATTAGGCACTTCAACTGAGAGGCACAGTTCATGCCATCTCAGGATCATCAGAAGGAACATATGCTATCTGCTAATACATTAGGCAAATACAACACAAGTCTCAGTGATTTAATTTAAGAGCTTTGTAACATTTGAACTAAACCAATGATTTTGGATATCTAGTGATCAGTTGACAACTCCTGCTGATCCCTCTGGGATCTGCAAATATGAGACACTTCTATAGATACCACAGAGATGATGGCTTTCCTTTTCAGCTGTACATCTTTTGTGTTCACTGAAAAAACTGTGGGTGACTGTTTTTCTAACTGCACATGTTTAATTTGTACAAATTCATAAGGAAAATTACTCCTTAGGTAATGGTGAATTAGTGAATTAGTGATGTGCTCATGCCTATCAATTTAGTATTTATAAATTTGTTCATTATTATGCTACACAACTTCATCTGCGAAGCTTCCTGGTCCAAGGAGTCACTTATTCCTCAATCCATTCCTGATAAAATTAATAAAGGTAACTTTATTCTTTCAATATATTGTCCTTTGGGCTTTTTGTCCATTGTTTTTCTCATAAAAATTAGCTTTCACAGCAAAGTGGAATGGCTCAGGCATTCTTTGTCAGTTGAAAAAAATCTTCTGTAGGTTTGTATATTATGCTTGATTTTTCAAAACAGCAGTAAAAAAACCCATAACACTTTATGAGGTACAACAGAAATTTAGATTAAAGAAGCCTATATGCAACCCCTTCTTCTCTCTGCTTCCCATATTCAGTTGGACTGTGAGAATTTCATTGTTATGTGAGTTTTGTGGAACACACTCTGACTTATCAACACTGGAGCAGTCTGAGACGAGCCTTAGAAGAAAGAAAATATAATGAGCACTTTATAAATCGCCTAAAGTGAGCTATATTAGTTTCCACTAGTAAAAGAGTTCTTAGATTAGGTACCACGATCACAAACAGAGTAAGAGTTCTGTAGATGAGTTAAACACGCAATTCCTTTTTATGTAGGGTTTAAGTGAATCAAATGACTAACACAGAACTTATTGCAGGTCAAGAATTTGGCAGGAGGCAAATTGAGAGTTGGAATGGAAAAAAGTAGGAATGGAACTACTATTACAACATATTACAGTATAATCTTGGCACTGCTAAATAGCAGGAACTAATGAAACCTTTTCAGTGGTAAGAAATGCCACTTTCCCTAAAATTAGAGCTATGTCATTACTGAAAAAAAAAAATTCCAGGGGAGGATACATAACAGAGAGTAATGTTCCTGTTTTTAAGAAAGTTTTTTATTTTCAGATTTTAGAGATACATTCCTAAAAGAGTATGAGAAAGTGAAGATGCAGTGAGAAAACACAAAACAAAATAATAGCAAATTTACATCATGGCTAATTAGGATTTTTTAAAAGTATCACAAAACTTTAACGGAAGAAAAAGATAAGTGTGAGATACTGAAAGCTCTGAGCTAATGTTTATGTAAAATGATAAACCTATTTATTGCAGTTGCAAAACTGCTCATAGTGCTGCTCAATCTGAAGTGACTTATGAATTCTATTACAAGCTTATGATTTATAATCATATTTAGAATAATTTATAAAATATGATTTATCATTCTATGAAAAACCCATGATACATAAACTTAATCCACTATTTAGATAATCCACCAGCAATCAGGAATTGCAGACTTCTCCTCAGGGAAGAATGGACCTGAGCTGATATGTACAACAGTGTATGAAGTCTCATGACAGCTGTCTCATGAGGCACATACATAAGGGGCCTCTTCCCACATAAGGGAAAAAAGAGGATGTTGCTTGTAACTGAACTTTAAGGGTTAATTGACTAATACATGTCACATTAACAGCAAAAATCACCACAGAGGACTGACAGACAAATGAAAGATTTCAGTCAGATGTAGTGCCTGAAGCAAACACTGAACTTTCTGCTTCAGATAACCCTAGCATCTGTGTATTTACCACTGAGAAAATGAGTGTATCAGTCTTGGGAAAAAAAAAAAAATCTGAGAAATTCTCATGTCACCACTATGTAAGGCTTGAGTTCAATATTTTTCTCAGCCAAAGAAACAGATTCCAGATCAGAAATGGTAGAGAATACCACACATCATTAAATTTTCTCTGATGAAGACAAAACCCCCCAAATCAAAGGCAAATAAAGAAGGACTAGTTTAGTGTCTGTGGGGTTCCGAATGCACAACTTGGAAATCTTTGAAATTCTTTATATTTCAATATCTTGTCTACGAAACAAAAGAAAATATATTTCAGAAAAAGAAGTGTTTCATGGATTTGTGGCTCCTTCTGTTCTCAAAAATCTAAGAAAAATCTTCTGCTTCGAACTGTCTACTCAGCTGGAAACCCACAGTATTTGACAAAGTTTGGCTGGAGCTTCCACAGCCCAACCCCTCATTGTATTTTCTCACCATGTTTAACTTGGTGAGACTAGTTTTTTCTTTTTAATACTTCTGGCCAGCATTAGTAGACTTGACCAGACAGCTTCCATACATAGAAAATACTGTTTAATGTAAAAGGCAGAACTACAGTAAAGTGAAAGAAAGAACATTTTAAAAGGAACAGAGTCCATGTGTGCCTAATTTTCTCAGTGCCTCAATTCTAAATTCTTAGGAGTCTCCTCTTATGCTCCTGAAAAGGTGCCTCAGACAGCTTGTTTTGCTAAAAGGGAAGCTTGGACAACTGCCTTTTGCTGTTTCCAGAGAGAGGATTTTAAACATTGTTTATGGCCTTTATTATGGATTGTTTGGTTTACATCAGCAAAATTAATCCTGTAACTTGGGTAGGAGTCTGAAAAGGATGTCTTCACACCTAATCTGGACTATGAGATATTTCAGTTGTATCTGTTTTATTACTTTTCTGTCATGCTTCTCATGTAATTAATGCAATCCCGTGGAAATTAACCACACCTTATGGACAGTTAGGTGAGCAGTTCCATAAGGACACACTTTCCATTTCAGAGGCTTAAACTCAGAGAGAGTCGAGGACAATGCCCATGTACATGGAGCAGCATTTCCAAAAGTTTCAAGAGACATAAGATAAATGGCACAGTGTCTCCAACACATGCAATACCCAAAATAATGAGAGTGAGGTGTCTGAATACATTATAGACATCCATATATTAAGGAAATCCTGTGACTCATTGATGATTAAACATTAAAACTCCTGTTGTGGTTTTAATCCTAGCTGTCAACTAAGCATCACAAAGCCACTTGCTCACTCCTCCACTGGGAGTGGGAAGAGAATCAGAAGGGTAAAAGTGAGGAAAGACGGTGTAATAGGCAAAGCAAAAGCCACGTGCACAAGATCACAAGGAATTCATTCACCACTTCCCAAGGGCAAGCAGGTGTTCATCCATCCCCAGGAAAGCCGCACTCCATCACACAGAACAGCGACTTAGGAAGACAAACTCCATCACTCCAATTTTGCTCCCCATTCCTTTTTCTTCCCCCTGTTTTATATGCCCAGCATGACACTCATATGGTATAGGATTGTCCCTTTGGGCAGCTGGGCTCAGCTGGTCCCCAACCCACTCCAAGACTGCTTAGGTGGAAAGTCTAGCTCTTAAAAAGGTAAATGCTAGGCTCTTACCTCAGGTGCTCTGAATTATCATGGGTTCCATTCACTGTGTTAGATGCACAGTATTAATCCACACCAAGCTACTGTAGTGCCTGATGGAGTTGTGAATTACTATTTTCTGATCGATGGATAGATTGCATGGGATTTTCCCTAATGAGGCACTTTAAATAATGAGAATCTCTGCATCTAGCATTGAACAAAGCCACACAAAACTGTGCTTCCCATAAATCTCAGCACAGTTTGGATAGAGAAAAAAAAATTGAGGAAATCACTGAGCAATTGGTTCACTAAATAATGAAAAACAAGGACTTGTCTAATTCATGGAAAGTGCAAAGATGCGTATTTACAAACTCCAACTCAGTGCACAACTAAACAGAAAAAATCTGGCAGATTAAAAGAATCTGAGTTGATTCCTCCCATATTTTAGACATTCAAATTGTATAGCCATATAGACATTCTTCAAATTGTATAGCCATTAAATTTAATTAGACAAGTGAGCAGTTCAGTTTTATACATCTGAGTCCATATTCCATTTAAATGCAAAGCAATATGCTTATTAAAAGATAAATTTGTCAAAAACCTTCATTTTTATTAATTTATTTAACATAGTATCTCTTTGTGAATATATCCATTTATCTTAATGTCAGGGATTTATTTTCTCAAACAAAGTAATACAGAACTCAGGATGTATAATAAATATATAAAACTGAGGTTTTAATGTTCATGAAAACCTCATACACATATACTGGATATCTGCTAAAACTCCTTAAAACATAAGAACCTATTTAAAAATATTTCCTTTAAAGCAATTGCCTACATTTAATATTTAAGCCTTAGGGGAAAATTAAAGCAACAACACTTTTACTGCATAACATTCTCATAAAACATGGATGAGTGCTTCACTTCTGATAAAACAACATGCATCAGGAATTTATTGTATTAAGGTACTAGCAGATCAGGGCACAAAGAAAATCATGTTCAGAAAGATGAAAAAGATGATTTGTTGATTAAAAAAAATAAAATAAAATCCCAAGCAAATCAACAATCTATTTTAAAATGAGTATTAGTGTTGCCCTATATAGCCTTCAGATGTTATTGAAGGTACTAATATTTCTCTAGCCCTATTTTTTACCTCTATGGATTTCCAAATCAGATAGAGAAAGAACTCTCAAGCAAGCAAAAAGGGAGGAATCAGATCAAAGACAATAAAGCATGACAGATAAAGGCAGAGCTAGCTCATAATAATAAAACACAGGAAAACAATCCACTTTTCATCAGGTCACATGGTCCATGGATCGCAAGGGCAGATGATGTTCAGATACTAGTATGGAATTAAAATACTGTAGGAGGCTTGAAATGGAATTAAAATACTGTAGGAGGCTTGAAATGCTAATTCTTGCTAAAACTGTATATCTGAATAAGCCACTCAGCTTAATCATTGAAATCAAGTTGAAACATAGGTTAGCTTTGCTAATTTTTACTTTAAAAATATCAAATTAAAATAAAACTAATGATGTCTTCAAGACTTTTAATTGTGAAGTGACCATAGAAAAGTGAGGGAGCACCATAGCGGTCAAGTGATATTAGTCTAGATATACAAATTACTTGTAAAGCGGTAACTCCCACCAAAAACAAAAACTGCCGAGAAATTTTGGACATTACCTTCTTAGGTCCTAGGATCCATTTGATCTATGTTTTTGTTTCTGATAACAAACTGTGCTTTTCTGAGTATTTGTTAATGGTATTGAATATCAACACCTCAAAATGCCTATAAAGTTTTTTAACAAGACACTGTAGCTAACCCCAGAATTTAGAGACACCTGTAATTTCACGGATTGCTTCAGAAAGTTCAGGCTTCTCATAAAGAAGTATAACAAACCATCATAAACCCAAACCACACCATAAAGAACAGTAGCCTAGAACCATAAAATGCAAGATCAAACGCCACCAAAGGGAGAGTTAAATGCAAAATTATTTTTGTACAGAAATGAAGAAAAGACAGTAAACCTAATTGTAAGATATGAAATGCATTAAAAAGATATGAAGAAGAGTCAAAACACAGCTCCATGGACATTTAAACCTGATCTGAGAATGGAAATGGCAAACTGCAGGCAGAAAAAAGACTGAGCCCTTTTATGGATTCACAATGTTTTCTGTATTCCTACTTGCAATTATACTCTAGAGTGGCAATCAGTCATCAGGAACATCCAAAAAGAGTAATATCCACTGTAATGGAAGTTATTCCATTCATACTGTGTGATGAACCTTTTCCATGATTTAGAATAATTTCTTCTACATCAAAAGTACTCAAATTATACCACACTAGTGTTTAAGCACAGTGAGACTCATAAACCTTGAGAATGACATTTCAATACACTTAAATAAAAGTCAGAGGAAACTTAAGCTCATTTTAAACATAGGACATAGTAACATTTATTTCAAACACTGGGTTGAATATATTGAAAAGTAATGTTCAGCAAACAGAAGTCTATGGAGAGGCAATTATTCTGTCTTGCTTTATAATGAGAGGCTAATCTAACTTATTAGACTGCTTTTCAAAAAACATTGCTCATTTATTCTTCTTTTTTTTATCTCCTTAGCTCTTACCTTCCAGACTCAAATGTAAACCACGTTGAGTCACGTCCATATCTCCTCAGAGAGCTCAGAGGCCACATGACCAGCTTGACCTTGGCATTGTGGATGTCCCAGAGATATATGTTTTCATGTGTTATCTGCATTGTACATTCCCCATAGATATCTAAATTTGGTGTAGGCATAAGATATACATTGAATCGTTCTGGAAAAAAAAACACAAGGTAAAATATCACAAGTTAAAGCAAGATTTTATATTGGAGAAAAAAATTGAAATAAAATCTTTAGCTTTGATGGTTCAGAAATCAAGGACAAATTTCTAGCTTTTAACCGAGGTAAGGACCCACTGATGTTGAAAAAGTCTTGTTAGGGCAAATGAGAGGAGTAAGAGGAGAATCATCTTCATTTCATTTTCATTAAAAATGATGCAGTAGACTGAGACATCTTTCACAGATGATCTGCATAGTCCCCTTGGACATATGTTCCCAGCAACTTAACTGAAGTCCTCTTTTATCTTCACATTAACATCCATGACCTTTTACTAATCAAAATTCACCATGGCATGAACTCTGACAGAGAATCCTCTCTCAAAGAACAGAACTCTAGGTATCTTGGCAAAATATATATGTACAACCATTGCCTCTTAGAAAAACTGTCCTTGAAACTGCAAACCAAAGTTTACTTATTGAAGATTGTTAATAATTACATTCCTTGAATTGAGTTTCTATTTATTTGCCAAAGAAATTATTATTTCTCAAATTAACAACAATTTTAATCATCTGCTGCTTTCTTCAAAAATCTGATTCAACACAACATATTACTATGGTCATGACATCAATCACTATCAACTGCACTTCCCTTGCAAAGTGCACTTATTGTAGTAGGAGGTCAAGGGCATTAATATTTTTCTGAAGTGCCTGAATTGCATTTAATTAAATAAACAATGCAAAAAAAAAATCCTTAAAAAGGATAAAAAAAAGAAAAAAACCAATATGGTATAAAACACAATTACCTCATATGGCAGGAAATAAACCATATTATTAGCAAGTGGATTTTAAATAAAAATGCAATTTTCTTTTTCTGTGAATGGCTTTTACAAAAAGTGAAGAAGGCTATTAAATTTCCAGTGCTGCAGTTGAAGTGCTGGCCTATATTTTAACTCTAAATGCATTGCAATACTGGGGCTTAATAGCATAATATAGGAGAGTGTAGCTGATTCACAACTTTTATCTCACAGTTTCCTTTCATCTTTGAAAAGGGTAGAAATGCAAAATGTCAATGTTACTGCCTATAGGTTGTTGACAAAAAAGTAAGAAAAATTTAAAGTATGAGCATGAGTAATGCTCATTCAATAAACAATACTGAGAAAATGCTCTTTAAAGGGGAAACTCATAGGAAAATTGTCTCCAATTACTCGAAAAAGAAATTAAAGTTTGGTGTGGGACACTTTTCATCCACCATTTGAACTGAATTTTCTCACAGTGTCCTCATAAAAATTAGGAAGGAACTGAAATTAAAGTGAGAGAAATTTATTGCAATAGTCAAAATTAGATGCAGCTTCTCCTTGTGTTAGACATTCCATATCACAGACATTATGTCTCCATTTTCTAGACATTTGATATATATAGCTGTCTGACAAAAGAATTAAAATACTGCAAGTAAGTGAGTTAATACAAAATATATTAGAAGTGTATGAGTGTGCGTGTGTGTGAAACAAGTAGCAAAAGTTTGGCTGTGGAAGTAGTGAAAGCAGGGAAATGCTGAGTGAGCAGTAAAAACTGCTGCCCTGCATAGCTGTAAGTAAACTTGTCATCCCCAATGTCGTTCTGTTTTAGTCAATTTAGTTTTGCCCAGTTGATCCATTCAGTCACAACCTCTACTCCCAGGCCCTAGTTCTCATTAGTTACACTAATGGGTGTGTTAGCCCTAAAAGTTTCATTTTATGACTAAGGTCCCAAATGTGAAAGTCCAAACATCGTGTAAAAGTCTTCTGACACACAGAACAAATAGATTAGCAGAAGATGCTGAGATCACTGAGAAGAATTTCTCCCAGCCCTCAGAGGAGTTCATGGGGCAGAGGTCTAATGTAATGCCTACTAAAGTAAATAGAAAAACTCATACATGGGAACAGGGGCTGATGACCACATCGGGAAGGGAATGGTAAAGAAAACATAAGTTATACTTTGCACTGGAATTATATCTATCTATCTATACATCCTTTCAATATCCATATTATTGCTACTTCTCTGCTGTATTTGAAAGAACCATATAGGTAACTGACACATAAGCTGTTTCGCTCTTACCTTATGTGAAATAACACAATGCATCTATAGGGGAATGGGGCTACTTTATGAAAATGAAAATCTTTCCCTTTCCCTTCCCCTATCTTCACTGAAAGAATGTCTCTGACAGCAGATAAAATTAAAAGGTACAATTATTATCTGAAGTAAACATTAAACTGTTGTGTTGAAGGTTCAGCTTGGTTTAGTTGTTACCAGGATACTCATGAAATGCTCAATTTCTTTGAAGTGTTTCAGGATGTTATTGCGTGAAGGGTAGCTGGGACATATGGTATCCTCAAACTGTCAGGAGATATTTGCTGACTTTGCATGGGAGGTCAGTGTCTAAGGTGAGATGTCACGGATTAAAGGAAGTATGTCTGATTAAAGTAAACATCAGCTGCAGGGCAAAATGTAGCACCCTTGGAATGTAATCAAATTGGCAAGAAAACCAAGGGTACAAATATATGTGCTGGAGATGACTGAGGATGGATATATTTGCTTTTGGAACAAAAACTGTACTTTTGAGTATTTGGCAAATGAGGACATGGAAAAGTGTAGATACTATTAAATGATTTAATTAATTAACAAGCAGGGTCCAATTTTTCAATTTCAGAAAATATTTGAACAGGTATCTATTAGCTAATGGTAATGCAGTCAATTCAATTTTTAGTGGCACGTTTTGCCCTTAAACTTATCCAGGCAAGTACAAATATTCATAGGCCAGATTTTGGGAATCCCAGCTGAATTCTGACACAAGATCTTCTGAATGACATTCCATAGCTCATTTAGCTTCTCTGTGGTTCAGACACCATCTGCATATGAGTGGCATGAGATAATAAAGAGTTCAGTGGGTAGTAAAGACTAAGCAAATAGAAGTTAATGAGGGACCCAGAAACGAGTGAGCTGGAAGAAACCAAGCAAGTAGATGTGATGTTGTTGGACAAGGTAAGATTGAGACTGACCAGGTGTAATTTCTCAGCATTCAGGGCCCCTATCCTTCTACCTCCTCTAAAACTGATGAGAGCAAAGATAAGGGACCAGGGGAGCCAGGATGAGAAAAAAATGCTGATATATTGCAACACTTATTATTCCACTCAGTGTAACTGCTCTTTCCCATCTCCTTGAATAAGCAGAGCAATGCTTCATCATACACTTTGTGCATGAAAAGGTGTTTAGTATTTGGGCTTTGGCAAGAATATGACATTTAACAATGTTTTCCAGGGCACAGGAGCATAATAGTCTTTATTAAAATGAGCATATTGACTGAGATGGAGACTTGGCAGCAACTCCAAAATGCTCTCAGCCTTCCTGCTGTACTGGGGGAGCAAAATCACTGAAACCTAGTAATCCTGGTTCTGCCATCACTGGATTCCTCTGCCCAAATCATTCCAGTTGGAAAACCGACCAGATGACATCGCAATCTTGCAATCCAGAGGCTTGGTTTTGTCTCAGTTTTAATGACGGGTAAAAAATTACTTATGGAAGGAGACAGTCTAGTTCATGGGGCCTATATAAATTAGAAGAGGCTTTAAAGGAAATACTCAGTTTATATATGAAATACTCAGTTTATATATGAAATAAACTCCTCCACCTATGAGATTTCCACCTGTGGCTAATTTTCAGGTGGAAAGAGAACTTTAAGTCTTGAAGGCACAATATTTTGTGCTCCTTCATATGTCAGATTTATTAGAATGTTTCTCTTCTGCTGTACACAGTGAGGAACCAAGACTTCAGAATTAATTTTTCTCCTTTGCTTATAAATATTCTGCTTTGTTTCCATTAAAAATGTATGAAAGTGTTTATAAGCATCTCAGTAAAAATATAAAGTCTACCATAGATAAGTATTTTGAATTGTTTCAGTGATAAGTAATAAGGTAGAGAAGAATCTGAAGTCTTACTGGATTAACCAGCCATTTAAACTGTAAACACCCCACTTTTCTGAATAAAGCTGTCGGTGTTTCATTTATTTCAAAAATGAACGAACAAACAAACGCAATGTATAAAAATGGATTAAGGATAACAGAAGATGAATAAAAAACACTCAAAGTGCTTTTATATATTAAATTACAGAGATTCTACAGACCCTAGAAAATTCCCTAAAACAAGTCAGTTCTGTGAATGTAATTATGAAGTCTCTATGCTTTGGCTGCATTTTGTAATCTCAATATGTAGCACAAAGAAATAACTCATAATCCTCTTCTGAGGATTCAAGGACGTTGTTCACTATGAAAAGCTACATTTTTGCTAACAAGAATTAAGGAGTTTCTTGCAATTAAAATCCAGGAAGCAAGACTGCTAGTCCTGTGGAATTAAATAAAAAAAGGAAGGCAAAACCAATGTTATGAAAGAAGAGAAACCTTACAAAGGAAGTAATTTTATGGGATATTAATTTAAATATTAGGCAGGCAGGAAAAGCAAAAAAACCCAATTATCTTTTAAACTTTTCCACACTTTTAAAATTAAAATTACCTTTATAATGCAGTAAAATTTAAACAAAATCAAAAAATCCAAAAAACATAATAGAAAATTGATATTGATATCAAAGACATGATAACTAACAATAAACTCGCTACAACAGCAAAAGATGGATCTGGGCCTGTCTTCAGTTTAAAAATTTGCATTTTATCATTTGCCTATTTTCTTCAGGTTTTTAATCAGGTTTACAAGTACAGTTTAATAGAATATGATTTAGCACAAGTATTCAGCTATGTTAGTATTATTATTTAGTATTCAAAATGGATAGGAATAGAATCTTCACAAAACAGAAGCACCTGCTCCTAAGGAGTGAATTTATCAATAGTGTACGCATAATGCTTTTTTTAACCAATATTGTCTTGAATATTCTGGCTTCTTTTTCACGGTAAATATAGTCTGTCATTGTATACTGTCCATTTGGATACATTCTTTCAAATTGCTTCCTTTCATAGAGAATGAAAACAATGCCACACTGGAAGCAGTGAGCATGGACAAATTCTAGACATGATGCCACCTGGGAAGATAACAATTTAAAAAAAACACAAATATTTGATTTTGTTATTACATTTTAGGGTATATTGGAAGTGCTTCGAAATTCATTGAGAGCTGGAAAGGAAGCTTCCAATTCCCCCAAACAAAGTAAGCACTCTACATTCACAATTTCTTTGCTTAGCACCAGCTTGTAAAACCTAAGGATTAGAAAATGTATGTGTAAGTATCACAGGATATTGCTTAGAAGACAACAGTGTTATAAGATCCAACTTAATCTAGATTTTCTTTCCTGGAGTTACAACTGTGTGCTATTACTTATCGTTGCACATACAGCTTCACTGCCATTATACTAAAATATCTAAATAGGATCAGGAGGTGAGGCCTTTACTGATTTTGCTATCATACTGTATTTTAATTCTTTAGCAAATAATCAAAATGGACATTCATAAACACAACAAAACACTTGTTTGGTGTGACAAGAAATTTAAACAGAAACAAGGTTTCTGCTATAGGACTGAGGAACACAGACTAGTCTCTTAGATTTCCAGGAGAGATGGTTGGAGAACAACAGAAACTTCATTTTACATCTCACTTTTATTGGAAGCTGGGTATCATTCCAAACTAAGCAGCCATTAGTTGTGAGACCTAAATTTAAGAAGAAAACCACCCAAGGGTAATTTTCTGCATCAGAGTTTACACAGCAAGACTTTTAAGTAATACTTCTTGAAAGCATTAATGGAGGTAAAATCCAGCAAGAAGCTTTTTGTTACTGATGTGCTTTGCACAAGAATTGCTTAAATGTCTTGTCTCTCCTTCCTACAAGACACAGTAGCTAGAGCTTTCTGCTGTAAGCAGTGCCACTCTACAGTTTGCCTCTTTGTTGTCACCACTGCAGAACTGCTTGGTGCTGGAGGGTCAAGCAACAGTGCAACTAAAGTAAAACAGATCTCACTAGCACTTACTGAACAACTCAGAACTATAAAAAATATGGGGTTTTTCAACCATATTGTTGCATTCCTGTCACAGAGAATCAGGTGTCTTCCCTTATTAAATCTAAAGCTCATCTCAGGAGAACCACAAGAGTGAGAGCAGGATGATAAACAGGCTCAGACGTAATAAAAGGAGGTATTAAACAAATGATAGAAAACATGTATTTTCCTTGCCAAGTATTTTCTGAAATGTGGTTCCCTGAGTATAAAAAATATAAGCAGGATGCAGCAATTTTAATGGTCTCAGGGCATACATAACAACAATTAAGAGAATTATTTCTAATGTTGCAAACTGAGGCCCCAGTGGTCACATACAAAAACTAAACCGCAGACTTACAGAACAGAAAGTTGGTTTGTTTTTTTTTTTTTTCCAATAGAGACACAATTCAGTGAATACCTTTACACCATGCAAATGTCCTTTAAGGACAAGAATGGGTGAGTAGATGAACAGATGAACATTGCATATTAGAAATATTATTGCTTGGAAAATGCAAAGCAGCTCACGAAAATCCCACCTTATTAGGATAGTTCTTTTAGGACCAAGGAAGTATCTTTATTAAACTTTAAACATTTCAGAAACTCTTTAGGGCAAAGTAACCATTAAAAAAACCTCAGTGGAATGGGATACAATTAATAGTTAATACATCTGATCTTTTGGGATTAATGGTATTAACACGTCATATCACAGAGATATCAACAGTATAACACCATTATTCAATTTCTCTTAGCTTTTAAAAGTGTAAAAAAAATAAATTTATCTAAAACTGAAAAACCATTGACACTATAATGTTTATTACAATCTGTGGTCTTGCTCAGATGCTAAGCGACATCTTTTGTTCAGTGACTTGAAAGAAAGCCTTTGTATGGTTCAGTCAACAGAACTTTCATGAAACTAGATGCTGAGGCTTTGAGATTGTATTAAAACTGTATTCTCACATCTCTGTTTCAAATAAACATTAATAAATTGACTAACTCAAGAGGAATTCTATGAAGTTGACATACTTGCAATATGTATTGATAAAATGATATTCAAAGGTACTACACCAGTGAACAGTTTTTATTTAATACACACACACAAAAAATTATTCAGAAAGTGACACAGCTGCCACTTTCACAATGAGCAAGATTTTAGATGCTTCATACACATAACCACTTTCACGAATTTCCAATTTGAAAATTAACTTTACCCTTTCAGTTTCAGGTCGACAAAAGCTCAGTAAACTTTTAAAAAGTTTTTAGGTATCTTTTGAGCTACGGTGTTTGATAGCATGTGTGTAACAGCTATAATATGGGGAAAATGTGTAAGAAAATAAACTAAAAATTTGAATATTTTAAAGCTCACCAGATGATTCCACCCTACATCTATCACCTTTTCCATAACACTGTCATGTGGGGAATGACACTGCCAGGTTTGTAGAATAAGATAACAAATATAAACTGAAGTCATGGTTCCACTCAACTGATTTTACTGAAGGAATCTGCTACAAAAATTTGATTGCAACTGCAGGTTCTTACAGCCAGATAAATGAACAAAATGCCCGATTTCATACCGCTACTAAGAATCTCTGTACTTTTCCTTGCTTCCAAGTTGATTAAAAGACACTCAAAAAAGAATTTGATTTGCTTCTGAACAAGACAACTTTGAATTTTAAGTATGTTTATTAAAATGCAAAGTTGTGCATCAAGGGGATGAGGGAAGGATGCGGATAGGTATCAGAATTATTTGTCTGAGATAGTGTAACTAATGATTTAGTAGAGCATGATTGTCAAATATTGGATTATATGTATTCAGTCACTTGTTTTAAAAGAATACAGCTAATGATACCCTCCGTGCATTATTATTCATGTGATTTGTACAACAAATACATGCTTTGCCTCTTTGTTTCCTTTCATTTATTTACTTAGAACAATAAAGATGCTAATTATGTTCATACATGCTGGTTGGTAGCACTGCAATTAATTTCTAGACTAAGGCAATTGAATCAAGACTAGTTCATACAACAGACCTAATCTTTGTCCCCTGGAGGTCATGTGTCTGTAACTGGATCTCTTTCAAGAACATGATAAAATGTAATATTTTCCATCTATGTCCAAAAACTGCCGGATGGTACATGAATGCACTGCATGAAGAGTTTTAGGAATTTCATTATATTTTCCTGCTCATATCACAAGCTTTTGACTAGATTTATTTCCTCTCACATTTGTGAAGGAGCTCCACCTGCTCACGTAAGTTCCCTCTTCAATAGGACACATTGAGTTTTATACCTATGGCCTATGAACATACAGCAGATGGGATGCTTTGAGTGGTGTCTGATCATTATCACTTTCCTACAACATCAGTAGCTCTCCCTTTGTTAAGTAGTTTGAGACTACAAATTGAATTCTGTGTCTCATAGAAGGCAAATAACTTTACAAATATTTGAACTTCTTATAAATCACATTTCAACATATCTTGTTTTTTGACCAAAATTCCTTAAAGATTTCTGTATCTTTTGTGCTATATGCTATTAGGTTCAGAGAAATTAATAAAATATAATCAATATAGTGACGTTCATTCTATAATTTAATTAGGTAATTTTGTTTATAATGATAGTTGGCTTGATGTTTTATGACCATTGAGGAAGTGTGTGTTATTACTTTGTTGAAAGCTATTGCATCTTATAAAAGCATCAAGACAGTAATAATCATTGAGAGCTCTAATTTAGGGAGGAATAAATGAGCACATTTTGTGTTGCCCTCATATTCATTAATAGGAATTAAATGACAGGATAATCGCAGATTTTCTTTTGTTATTGCATATTCCATCCACTAGCATTCTTCCCGTGCATGTGTCTAATCCAAATAGCCCTTAGCTGAAGACTTAAAACTCAGGCTTAGTGCCGACTAGCATCTGTCATTGCCCTTTTCACCCATATTTGACAACCTTTAGATGATCCTCTCTTCAATATTCAAGACAGGTGTGAATTTAAAGAAAATATATGTTTTGCAGTCCAAATTGGTGTTGATTTGTTCATCGCTGCCTTTAAAAGGCTGCAGAATAACAGCTGCTGTTTTATTCCTCTGCACAGAGGCCATAATTTCCAGAACCAGAAGGGTCATGGTCATTATTTCCCATGACAGGAAAATGAGAACACAATGAAGACATGAATTCACTCTATGTGTGCTATTTGACATGAAATTTATTCATCCTTATTTGTAGAAATAATGAGGATTAAGCTTCAAAAACACATCCAAATGTTTAGTTACTAATGATGTTCTTCTAGGTAGTAGCAAAAGTCCCCGCGACAACAAACACAGGCAAAGATAACATGGGACATCACCTAAGAACTGATCTAGAAGCAAATACAAAGTTACTTACCATTTTGTTCTCTCTGAACACCAGCAGCAAGCAAATCTGGTTCCCCAAGACTTATGTCATTGAGCCTGGCTCCCAGACACTCCATGCAAAGATGTTTGCACCACTCCTCTGCCTCTAGTTCTGGGCAAACAGAAAAAAAAAGTTGTTCATGTTGACATTTTACCAAAGAAAGTATGAATTTAAATCAATACCTTCCTATCGATAAGCTTTATGACAGTATGCTTGTGTTGAAACATGAGTTATTAAAGTCCCATATGAATTTCTTTGCCTTGATTTATGAACTTTTAAAAAGGGTTTACACCATTAGGACTGTATCTTCCATTCTCAAATATGAGTATAGGAAGCCAAGTTGACACAGAAGAGGAAAAATGAATTTTCAAGGCTGTATATTTCTAGTATGTTTTCTTGAATGAAAAAGTGCAATTTAGAAAAACTTTAGATATTATAGCTGAAATATTCTTTACTGCTTTTTAGGTGAGTCTGAACTACTAAAGCGCTTTCTATTTCTAAAAGTTCTAGAGCATTTTTCTGGGAGCGAAGGAAAAAGTAATAAAATGATCTTCAAATGCTAAACTTCCATCTCTGCTTTAGTGAATGTCTATGTCTGTCAAGTTAGTCCGAATAATTAATCTCTTCAACTCTGTTCAACTTCTTTTGGTCTCAGAGAAATTTGGGCATTAGTTGAAACATCTATATGAAAATTCAAAACCTCCCAGTCCTTTATGAGTCCTGCATTGCATCCCATTGATGTACATCTGAGAGCTCTGTACCTGACAGTCTACCAAGACGTAAAGTCTCCAAGGCGTAACTCCTACACACACCACAACAGCCGCCCTGTTCACCTCCAGCTTCATCCTTCCACTTCCCAAACTTAATATCATGAAATGTCTGGCATTGGTCAAACAAGAAACATCTCAAGTTGGTGTTAACATGCTGTGAAATCACAGCTAAGAAAAATCATGCAACTACACTGACTGTCTATTATTACAAGATAGGCTTCTCTTAAAGGAAACTTTTGGGAAAGTGGGCTTGGCACCAGGCAAGCATTCTCAGCATCCATGGTCCCAGTCAATCTATATCTGATCATCTTTAGGAGTGGATGACTCCAAAAGTTAGAAATGTCTGTATTAAACTGCCACAGTCTTCTAACTCCTATTTTTGGGGACATCTGGAAAATACTTTTGTGACAATCTCTCCAACATAGTACCGCAATTTGGAGAGAGAAAAATATTGCATGCAAGCCCCAAAGCATTTAGTGATGATGACTCATTGCAATTAGTGCAAATTTATATCCAAGAAAAAACTGTTCTATGCCTAATTGGTACAGTCATCAAATTATTGCCTGGTTAAGCATAGATCTCACATGACAGAAACATTTGCTGGACAAGAAAAGGAGACAGGCATGCAATTCCAGGTCTCCAAAAACCTTTGGATACCCTCCTTTGTTCAGGGTCTTGAATAATCCAGGAAGAGATTGTTACTGATTTATTCTGGCTATCAGCTGACTGAGTTCCCAGACAGACAGTTCAAATAATAGAGACTATTTTTGGGATTTTTGATAGCCAAATGTGGTTGTTGTCACAAGAATTTGGGGGACTTCTTCAGAGTGTTGTGGGGGAAGCGGTTTCTCTTAACCTTTCCTGCCTTTTTTCAGTCTTTGTCTCAGGACACAGATCCCCAAACTTGGTCTTCTCGTAACATTCTCAGCTTCGTGTGATAAGAGACAGAACATTTTGTCAGTAACATCCAGATGACATTTAACTTTGTATGTGAGAAGAAAATATTGAGGTAACAGCATACTGTTTTTTCAACACTTCTACAGATACAGCCTCCTTAATGGAAGTAGAAGATAGGTATATCTCTGGGTAGCAATAAAAATTTATGGCTTTTAAAAGGAGCAAGATGAATTTGTTTAAAAACATTCTGTTCACGCATGAAGAAACTTCCCTTCTGTTTTTCCCTTCCTCTCCTTCAGCTTCGCTGGATATTCATGAGGTCTGCTGAACCAAAGCCATGCCTTAGAAATCACACTCTCCCATGGAGGGGGTGTCATGCCAGGGAGATGATAGAACTGGACCCTAAGGCATGCTGCCATATTCTGGCAGTGTGTGGAAGGGGTGTGGGGGCAGCACACCCGTACACAGGTAAGTCAAGCTGCCCCTGGGAGAGTTTCCACTGAGTTGCCTAACATCTGCTTCCAGCTACAGATAAACACAGGGCAATCACTGCAGAAAGGTGGTAGCACAAAGGTGACAGCGCAAATCTAGGCAAATGCTCCCATGTTTCCTTCCCTTCTTTTCTGCCTAAGCTGTCTCACAGAACAATATATATGCTGAAAGAATGCACAGCTCTATATAAAGCTTGTAATTTTTCCAGAAGTATGGTCAGGGCATAGCATTTTACACATTTTACAAAATGCCCATTTTATTGGTTTCATTCACTTTGCCTGCACCCAGACTGAAAGGGCATGTACTGGAAATGTAGAATGAGATGATGGTAAACAAATACTAAACTAACGTTTCAAATATTACAAATACCTAAGAAGAATGGGAAACATATTGGTATTTCCATAAATCCAGCCTAACATCAATATATATTCATAACAAGACTCTTATACAAAGGCAAAAAGTTCTATTTATATGTATTCTCACATCACATTTCCAGTAGATATTTTCAGAAACAAACAAACAAATGCATTGTTCTAGAAAGCTGCTTCTTGTGTGTGTCTTTGTTTCATCTCCTCAGTCTGTTTGCCTCTCTCTTTCACAGCAACATCTAGATTTTGAAAGTTTGGACCCAGACACTGCCTTTCAGAGTATTTGACTCTGGCAGCTTAATTTAAGCTGCTGCTGCTTTGCTGCCAACCACCGATGATTAGGCCCAGATTAGACCATTCTCCAACTGCCATACAGAAGAAACTTATCTTAGTATGAGCATTATAAGACCATGCCTATATTTTGCAAAGTGTAAGCTGTAACATGCATTATACTGCTTTATAACTCAAAATTTCTATCTTACAAAAACGATCAACTTAATGCTACAGAAAATAGATAGTTTCAATGCAGAACTGAAATATCTTCCCAGAGAACTGCAAGGATTTGTGTCTGCTGTCAGAAGAATCAACATTATCTGCAAATGTGTCTAGAAGGTCAAGGGTGTGAAGGTAGTGTGTGAGTTAGTTTTGCCTAGTGCAGCCTGATAGCTGTTGCTTACTTTCAGGGAATTGCTTTCAACCTTTTTCTTTACAGACATGCAAAATCTTCTTCAGAAGCAGATGAATTACCTTTCAAAGCCAAAGCCTTGTTTTTCCTTTCATCGCATGCATCTTTAGAGCAATTCACCATTCTTTTGTAAAAGATCTATAGAATGCTTTGTGTTTCTGGATAACAAATTAAATATTACCTATTATTAAAAAATTATTTATTCTGTGATACATAAATGCATTGTTCATGGCACCAATCTTTAAGAATGACAGGTATTATGTCACAAAACAGAGATATCACAGTTTCTTCTTTATTTTGATTATATGCATATAATCATATAGATGAAATATTACAGTGGGACTAAGTCATAAAAAACTGTCAGCAAAATTGTTCTCTTTAATGCACTTAGATTAGATTTATTGGTGGTAATGCTGAGTTTTTAGTCATAACTGGTACTTGTCATTGAAAAATTTAGTTTCCTTTTAAGATAACTGAATTCCTGGACTGAATGATAAATTGTAAAGCATGTTTTCACAGCTATAAATAAAATCAAAACACTTGCGTTTTTATTTTTACTGTTATTCTATTATAAAATGCTGCTATACAAATGTCATGAGATAAAATACAAAGAGATAGGAGACCTTAATTAGGCACTGTCTATTGCATAAGAAACATTGCTAAGAACTGTAAACTTGTTACTCATCTTGTTATTGGCAATATTTTCCTGCACTTAAACTGAGCTTCTAGGTCATGCCTGAGGTTATATGTCATTTCTGCTTCAGTTCTCAGGTGATTAAACTGGTGCTGTACCTAGTCTGATTACTGTATTGTTAATAGGTAATCCACAGGATGATAAGTGGGTTTGTTGATACAAAAACAATGATGACATAATATTGGTTAGTGAGATATACAATAGAAAATGAAATTTCAGATTTTTTATTTATAGAGAATGAATTTTTCATAGTGAAAGCATTCTTCTACTTGTAGTTTAAAACAGTTCATTGTGCACAACATACTCTACAGGGAGGAGTAGAGATATAGATATATGGACACATTTAAATTCACTGTCCTTAGAGATTCACTGTCTTTCTGTTTGGGTTCTAGATCTCCAAGGCCAGAGGTGGGATGGTTTTCAGACTCCTAACTTACGAAGCATTTTGTGTATGGACTTAATCAAATACCTGCTGAGTCCTGATAACTTCATGTCCTTGCATACTTACCTCCTGTGTTCACATGGCACAATCCTACAGGAGCTTCCCATCTCCCGCCACAAGTTGCCAGAAGAGTCAAATGCCTCTAGGCTGAGATAAAGCCCCAAAGAGTTGACCCCTATTGAACCCCTGATCAGTTCAGCTTCTGTCTCCTTGAGTAAGGCTACTGTTCTGCAAGGGATCTCTATTCCAGGAGACCTTTCCATGGTTATAACCAGGAATTTATTGTATTTGTAAAAAAAAAAAAAAGTTCAATTTATATGCACTTCCTAAAGACAGACCTCATCCCCTTCTCATGCTGCCCATGTAAAGTGATGTGATCAATAATTTAAGTTGGAAATATTGTGTGTACAATATTAGAGTGACAACAAACACTGTCCTTGTGCAAATCAAAAAACCTCACTTTCAATTTTGCCTGATGTCAAACTGTATAAACCTAAAATGTTAGTTTCTTCACTTCTGAAACATTTTTATGTATTTGCTGTACAAATGGTTTGACTCTTCTTCCCTCTAAACTAAATTTATAAGAGGTCCAAATCGACTAAATATTCTTACTCTGGAAGAAACTGTAGAATCTTTCCTGTACTTTCCTGTACTATTAGGACTTAGACCTGATATTCCCTACCAAGAAAGAAAGATGATGCTGAAAAATGTGCCAATTTATCTCTTCTAGAAATCGCCCAGGCTTAATTAGAAGTTAGTAAGAAAAAATATTATAGAATTCCCACAGGACTGATGTGCTATTACACTGCATCACATACAATAAATGCATCAACTTAATTTTTTTTTTTTTGACTAACAACACTATTGCCTGAAGTCATGTACTTTCTTGTAAAAATCAATAATATCTTAAAACATCTATCCTTTATCAGGGTGTATATCATCCTTTGATGATTCAAACATAATTTTATTTCATAAATATTTAAAATACGTTATCTAAGCATGCCTGTTACTTTGGGCACTTTTACTCAAGCTCATCACACACAAACACAGATACAATCAAAAGCAATGTGGCTATTTCTTATCTTTGTTCAGAGGAAGAGCGGATAGTGCTTATTTTTGTAATAAGGTGTTACTGATTAACATTGGCTATGCACGAATTAGGCAATTTTATTTTAAATGATGGCTAGGAAGCAATGAAGGGAAATATGTCTTATTTATTTTAAAAGAACAGAAAAGCAGTCTACATACAGACTGAAACTTGCATTCAAATAGGTAGCAACAGATAATGGGCTGTAACTGAAAGCAACTGGCTTATTAAAATTAGTTGTCACTTCAAGGAGTGACAAAATATTTTAAAGGAATCCTGAACATATTCTTTGAAAAAGAAGTTGGTGAGTCAAGTTCCCAAAAAATTTCTTGTCATTGCCACTTTTTTTCTTTTAATACTATAAGACCCTTACTTTAGAACTACTTCCAGCTACTAAAATGTATGCATATTTTTGACTATACCATTAGTTTAATGGCATGCTCATCTTTCTCTGTATAATTTGAGCATTATAAATTTTTTGCTTAAGGAAATACTGAATAATGATGCAATCAAGCTGAATGAATAATTACAGAATATGAACACACATATTCTGTAGCTTTAACTGTTGGCATATTTTGCTAATGCACTTTTTTTAACTTAGGGAAGATATGGTCTAAGTATTATATAAAAAGAAAACTTAATTTCTCCATCATTTGCTATTTTAAACTTGACTTGGCAGAAGGACAGAACAGTCCATTACAAAAAATTACTAAAAGGCATTTATTAGCTTTTAAAACTGATACTTCTGTCACATTTACTTGGAGATTCAAGATACATCAAGAACAGGGTTCCGATAATTTTGACTATGTACCTGTGTTTGCAAATAGCCAGCTGTATATGCCTGTAGTTGTTGAGATATATCCTGAAAATATCCTGTTTGTTTCTGCAAGTCTGATCAAAGTTTCAGCTTGAATAACAAGCACTCAGTTACTAGTCTGTCTGTTGTCCTGTCAATAATTTGAGCATATAGAATGCTAAGTGAATCCTTTTGAAGGCAGTAATAGTATTCAAAAAGATTTATCATATAGATGTTGCTGTACATGAAACTATTTCCTTAAAACAGACTTTACTTGCATATAATATCTACTCTTACCTCTGTTTCTCCTCTTTTCCAGCATAAAATTGCAGCAAAAGCACCCTCCACTCAAATCCTAAAAGAAATGCCCCACAACATTGACTACTAGTCCCTAACCAAAGTTTAAGCAGCAAGAAGGAAAGTTTCCCATATGAAATGTTGCTTGAGACTGCAGTTTTTGTACAGAAACAGAACTTAGATGACTTCTTTGAAAAACAGAG
The DNA here is from genome assembly GCA_038380795.1 of Pyrocephalus nanus. NCBI lineage: Eukaryota > Metazoa > Chordata > Aves > Passeriformes > Tyrannidae > Pyrocephalus > Pyrocephalus nanus. The sequence continues at coordinate 12,899,833 of CM076261.1, read as the reverse complement.
AATGTATGGGAAAATGAAGAAAAATAAGTCTACAAGAAAGCAATTTCCTTTGCTCAATACTACTAATGGAACTTTAGAACATTTCTTCTTTTTCTCCTTTAGGTAAATGGCAATTTCTGCTATTAAAAAAAGTGAATATCATTTCAGTCAGTGATTAGTCCTACAGAAATGAATGATGCTGTTCTAGGAAGAAAATGCTATTTAGTGGATAAATTAGTCCTTGAGGGTATATTTACAGGTATTCTTAAAAATCACGTATTCTGCTTCACACTGGGAACTAGTGACTCTTATTATACCATAAATGTTTGTCAAGTCTTAGTATGTCCAACAGATCAACAGTGAGCTGACAGAGCATCATTACTCAAAAAATATGCCTTGCAAATTTTCACTCTCAATTCAAACTTTCTTTAAAGTGCAAAGTAAGAATTATGAAAACCTGCCTAAACACAGAAGAAGCATTTACATTATGTCTTAAACTAATGGGGCAGTTAAAAGAATCTGGCATGGGAATTAGACAGTTCCCTAGGACTGTCAATCCATACCTGCCTCAACAGTTATTAATGTTAAATTGCAATTGCATGAAAGTAAAATAACCTCAGGCAGCTTGTCTGTAGTGGGAATGACATAAATACCATCAGTCAAGTGTCCAAAATGGTTCTGTCACCAGGAACATAACACACAGAGGATGCTATCACATCAACTTATGCAGCTACCTCATGATTGGCAGTCAGCAATAGCATTTTTCTGTCTTAAAAATTGGCTGTATTTCAGATTTAGTCTACTCCCACAGTATTTTATTCCTCTTGGAAAAGTTATAGGGCTATTTCTTAAATGCATGGGAAATTTAATACCTTTTGTGTAAATCTGAAGTATTCCTCTCTCCTGTTGTCAAATGTTTAAGTTATGGTCTAGTAAGAGAATCCAATAACCCTAAAAAATAGTACAAATCCTAAGGTTCATTTGACTTGTCTTTTTTTTTTTTTTTTAGTATGTTTAATATTCAGTCTTATCTTTGAACTATTGACAAATCTTGCCACTTGAAGATCAGAAATATTGTTAGATAAGATAAATAATTCTAAAAGCATTATTTTCCTATAAAAAATCAAGGTGAAAATGACTAGTTTTAATACATGGAAGAAAAAATGCATACTACTTTGCTTCATTGCTCTTAGGTCTTTGAACACATGACTTTCACTCCAGCCATCTGAATATCTTCTGCATTAAATCATAAGGAGCAGACAATGACTATCAGACTAGAATGTCCTTGTAATCTCCCTTTCTTCCTTTCTTTAGCTAAACACGCCTAATTAGAGCAACATTTCAAGCTGTGAATACTTAGATTTATTCATGTATGGTACTATAAACTATTTCAAAATAAATAATCTCCTGAAAGAATACATTTTTTCTTTCCATGTTTCCATGTGACTCCTTGACACTATAGGAGTTAAAAAGGAAGCTTTTATGGCACTGGAAGTTTAAAGAAACTCATTCAGACTGAGATCACATGTAAGATCATATGTAAGATCATATGTAAGATCATATGCATCATAATGCATAATGTAACTTGATTTGCAGTTGCATAAAATTTTACTCTCAGGCAGAACAAAGTATTAGCTAGAAGTGACCCTGTGTCTTCTGTTTTATTTTTGCTGGATTTTGATGTGGTGATACAGAAAAAAAAAATCTTAAAAAAAATCTTAAAAGTTCATAGTCTAGAGTCAGTATTTAAGAAGATATAATTAGAAAAGTCTTTCTCAAATTTCACATCTATAGAATTTAAACGCAAAGGGGATTATTTTTTCATTTTTAATTCTTCCCATTTCTTCCTCTGCTTTTACACGTGTACATTTTATTCCCAGTATAAAGTGGATTCCTACATTTGATACATGCAAATATTATTTAAATTCAGAAATGTTTTATGAAAACAGACATTCTTTGAATGCCTATGAATATAGATGCTTTCCAATCAGGCAAAGCCTCCTGTAAATAAGACTTTCCTAAAATAAAATTGTATGTAAAATATGCAATTTTAGATTCCTGGGTTTTATTATACACCACTGATATCTCTACAACATGATCATAAGTAAGAGACACATATGACTACCTGACAAGAAACAGTTGCTTGAAGCTGAAACTCAGAATCCATACTTTCATTAAGTTAATAGGACTTTTTTTCCTTTTTTTTTTTTTTTTTTTTAATTCAGTGGACTTCTAAGATTTGGAACAGTAAAACTATGTCCTTCGCTGAAACAGGAAAGCAGCAAACATTCATCTTCCATTATGTGTCATTTTCCTCCAAGAAAATAAGTTTTGATGAATGAAATCTTACAGAACATAGCAAGATTAAATCATTTGAAACTTCAAGAACACTGCTGAATGATGGCTTAAGGCATGTTAACTGGAGACTCAGTGATGAAAGATTTTTTTATTTCAAATCTTTCATCTTTATTTAAGGGTAAACAACTCATAATGAGTTGTTTAAATTTAATATTTGAACCATATAAAGCAAGAACTGTGGCAAAAGATTAGGATTTATGTTTGTAAATCAGAGGTGCTGATTACAGTGAGAAGCCATATCTGAAGATGAAGCTGGTGATCAGTTGCCCAATAACAGCTTTCTTGTGAACTGATTTATAAGCACATACAGAATTAGAGGGCAGGGGATGGATGCCCTTTCCTTTATGGAAGAGCTGGAGTCATACACTAGTAAAGCCTAGTCTTCTGTATTCCTTACTGAGACTCCAGGTAAAAGATCCCAATCTCTCATGACTTAAACTAAATTCAAATCCATGGTTTATATCTTATAATGGAGACACCAATCTAGAAAACCAATTCTACAGAAAAATGGGTTTTTCAGAGTAGGCATGAGAAAATTGATCACTGTCATTTAAAAAGGAGTTATTTGGCATCTTCAGCACACTCAACTAATGGACAAAAATACAATATATATGCTGCCATATGCTTTTCCTATTTTCTGCATTAATGATTTTAAATGAGAAAATGACTGACTTGGATGTTGCTCCCCCTTCTGCTCTGAGTGGCTGCTGCTAAGTTCCATGGCCTTAAAAAATGCAAAAACCCCTCTCTTGATTTTGTGACATGTTAAGGTCACCAGGGGTTTATTAATTAGTCATAAACAAATGAATAAAACATCAGGTTTTTTTTCCTGATCACAGTGTTACCACGAGATCATAATAGAAACCAAACAACAAAAGGCAACTATATGCATAATTCTCTCCTCTTTTCTGAATTAAGGACAAACAATTATAATTCTTTAAATTTTCACAAAAATCCCTAAAATACGCCTTTGCAGAGAATCTTGGTAACTCACATAATCAGTAAATCAGTTTCCATGTCCAAAACTAGAAGTGCAACAGAATAGATTGAAGCATGAATTAAAAAAAAATTTGTTATACAAATGACAGAGAAATTTTGGAGAAGTAGTGCTTTACTGAGCTAGAAAGAGAGAAATCTTTTTTGTTTATGCCAGAAAAATTGACATCTTCATTTATTCCCTTGATTTGATCCCTCATGAAGCCCAAAGTTTGCATCAACAGATACATGTATAATGCTTATATGTACAAAACCCCAAATCTGAATGAAGGTTTTTTACATATTCACTACTTCAAGTTATAAATTTGTAGTTTTTCTATAAGACTGACATTAAAGAAAATATTTATTTCTTCAGAATTCATGATAATCTTCATCAGCATCCATACAATTTTTTTACATTCTGTGAACAATTTGATTCAAAAAGGAGGTTAAAATTGTAAGTGTGAAAACCTTAAAAAAATACAATTGTTTAAAACCTCCTAATTCATGGGCTACCACTATTTTCTTAATTTAGCATGCACATAGTTACAAACTGCCTGTAAAGTAATTTGACATTGTCCCATGCAGGAACATACAACTCTCCTTCCAACTTCTTCCTGTTCACATTTTCCTCTACTATGATCATAGGTTTTAAAAATAATCCCTTAGACATCAAGATATTTAGCCTTTTCACTCAGACTGTTGTCTTACACTATTGATTTTTATTATACCCTTGTCTACATTTTAAAAAAAATGACACTTACTGATAGAATACGAATCCAAGGAAATCTTCAGATATCAAGAAATGCATAGTAGGGCATTGCATTTGAAGGACTAGTTAATGAGAGATAGGATTCTTGGAGTTTCTTCTCAGTTTCTTCTCAGTAAACTAAATTTTCATCTAAATCATATTTCTACAGACACATAATAAACACTTCCCAGAAAAAAGGTATGACTGTCAGTATGAAGTGCCATCTGAGAAAAAAAACTAGTTATACTCAGCACACCATGGAATTACAGTTAGATAAACATAAAATAGAGAAGTTACAAGCATATCTGAATAATGCTGATTTCTACTTTACTGCTGATGAGTACTAGCAGCAAGGGCAGCATTTATTAACAGAAAGTGTTGCTGTATCTAGTGACATATGCTGGGAGCACTGCATCCCACATCACATAGATGTTGTGGACATCGTACTACACTTGAAAAAGATTTGTACTGTCCCTGAGTAGAAATATTTTGAAATTACGTTAGCTTTTTGAGTTTCCTGCATTAATTCACTTCCATTCACTACAGAGAAGAGCAGATATAAATGTCAGACTTCCTATTTAATTCCCTTCTTATTTTTTCAGTGAGGAGATTGCAAGCTACAGCAAGGTTTAGGCTAACCTCCTGACACATTCAAACAAACTTACCATGGTAATATCATTGAAGTTTGGAATATAAAGCAGAAGCTTCTCAGTGAGACATTTTGTCATTCTTACTAGAAAAATGTTTATAGGAACATAGCTAAACCGTATCTGTCTTGCCTAGACAGGTTAGTTTAACTATCTAGCCGCTTATCCATTAGTACGTTCAAATTTTCTTTCATTTTACATTTATTATATTCATTTTATATGCCCACAGCAAATTCTGTAATTTGATTATTTCAATTTTGAGGTCCAGTCAAAATTATCAGTAACAGATGTAATATTGATTTCATGTTTTATTAATGGAATATAATACAGGATTTTTTTCCCCCTTGAAACTGAAACCAAATGCTAAGCTACTGAGAAACATGGCCTATGAATAACTTTCTAATGAGACAATCAAATTCATACTGTCACTGAGCAAATACCATTCTGAAATGGAGTCGACTGTTTTCCAACAGCAGTTCAAAGAGCTATCTTTGGGGGACTCTTTACAAAGTACATCTCATTTATGAAACAAAGAAAATTTATATTAGTGAGACATTGTTCTTATCTGGAAATTAAACAGTCACCTTGCTGATGGACTTGGTTCTGTCTTCCCTTTCATTAATTCTAGTTTGTTTAATTTTTCTGTTAGCCAATAGGCTTACAATTTTCTCCTAAATTCAGAATTATTTTTATATATGTCTAGTTTAGAAAAAAAAAAGATTCTTCATAATAGACCAGTTAATATGATCCCATAAAAAATAAAAATACTTTGTATGTATTTTAACTTCAGAACTACAAACATTTTTAAGGAAAGGCTTAGCTTTTAAAAACAAATAAGGAACTTGAGATTAGTCTTTCAGCTTTGTCTTACATGATCATAAAAATGCAGGCTAATCACTCTTTAATGCTATCTAATAAAATGACAGTCTCATGGGAATCACTAGAAATTTTATGTTGCTTCAAGCTTTCAAAAAATTATTTGCAAAAGTGAGTCCCAATACAAACATGGAAAAAATAAGATATGTCCCACATTTTCAAAACCTACAGTTTTTCAGAAAGTAAATGGATCTAGTGTTATATCATTTAGAAGCAGACCAAGATTCCTCATGATTCTAATTAATGTGGAGATTTCACTTCAAAGTAAGGCTATAATCTTCATACGACATCAGAAGACTAGTACATGTCGTATGGATTTTACTGAATATAAATCTTAAACCCCTAACACATGCCAGAATACTATAGGAATATATTAATATGCTTTGGAAGTACTTGCATTATTTTTATGAACAGAATTGTTGATTCTGACTTCTCTATGACACGTGTAAGAACTGAAATGAGTGAGTGGTCAAGTTGAATTGAGACAAAAACTCCATCTAATGAAGCAACCCTGAATTTGCTTGAAAGAATGGAGTGACTGTCAGACTCAGTGATCATCAAAACCTATCGAACAGCACTGCAAGTTTGATCCAACAAATACTTGCAATTTTCAAACCTAATATGTTGTTTATTCTGTTTTCTGGAACATTTATAAATTGATAAAAAACTGAATCTAAAGCAAAATGCAAAAAAGTTCTCAAATAAGAACATAAATTTTCTCTATTTTTATATAAGCTGTTCCTACCGATTGTAGCTGTTTCAGCAGGAGGGAGAAAATATATTTGTCATCATTAACACCTTATTTTCACATTAATACACTATTTTCTAAGTTTGAAAACAAATTAAAATCGAGAAACAGAGTTAACTAAATGACTAAATGCTAAAAGGCAACTTGCAGTCAACAGCTTCTCTCTTGTTTTTTCCATTGATTAATTTCAGTTTTAACCTCACACTAACTAGCAAAGCAGATTTAGTAGCAATTGGAAGCAGTTGAAATTGCCTAAACTAAAACTTTAAAAGCAGCCATGCTTTAGGAAAGAAATTGGAAAAAAACTAAAGCTTTTTAGAGTAAACAGGTTAATTTATCTGTATAGGTTATGAAAACATTGAATGAATGTACTTTAACTGTAATTACAGAAAATACATTCATATTTTCCTCCTTTATTGCAATCTTCACACAGAGAAGACTGAATTACAATCAATGTCATAGTGATTTGAAGAAAAGCAGCGCACTTTGGGGCACTTTTTAAAACCACACTACTTTAAAACTACATAAAGAGGAGCAATGATTATGACTGATTAAGTGTTGTGGGGTTTGTTTTGTTTTGTTTTGGTTTGGTTGTTGTTGTGGTTTTGGGTGTTTGGGTTTTTGTTTGTTTGTTTGTTTTTAATTAAGCTTCTTTGGACATCTGAAGCACAATTTGCTTCTTGGTGTTAGACTGAATTTCCTTATTTAAAATAATATCTCCAGTGAATTTATGGCTAAATATTCCAAAGTGATAAAAGAACTACTCAGACAGTAAAATTAATTCAGGAAATAATTTTTATATATTTACCAGGGAAAAGGCCAAGTCCTCTCTTTGAGAAATTTAATGCTGACTTGCTTGGAACTTTGACACAGGATCATCAGTTACTGTAAATGGGAATGTCAGCTGTCTGGGAATACACTAGTTAGTAGATAAAATATCTGCTCATTGGTGTATTTGTGATTCATTTGCATACCTACCATATCTGTGGTAGTCTTTTCAAATACACAGGAAAAGGGAAAAATTTGAATGATTGAAATATAGAATTATTACTAACTAAAATTTATTTACTTATGTTCTTAAAGATATATCACTGTTCAATACGTTTTCTCATGAAATACTGGAAGAGAGATTAAAAAACCTGAGTGGGCTGTGACAATGCATGAAGTAACTTTGCTCGGCAGGTATAAAAGCTGGGGCAACTCAAGAAAGATCTCACAAGAACATGTGGTCAAGAGACACAAAAAATCTTGTCTTTACCTATCACTACATAGCTGTAGTAGCACAACACATGGTTCATCCCTTAAGAATTGCTTTAGTTCTCAGCACTAGCGAGCAGTGAAATGCAAATATATAAGCTTTACCAATTACTCTCATTGAAGGGGCCATTCTGATTGTTCAACAGCCCACCGGGCTGTGTTAATGCTTATACCAATATTCATATTGGCAGAGGACTTGTACCAACCTCTCAAAACATTATGAAGATGAATGGGAAACGAACATTAAATACTTCAGTTTGCTTTGCTTTTCTTTGGCTTTTTTTGAATGTGCACAATGTGCAATACATGATCAAGTATACATTAGTAGCACACAGAGCTTTCTTTGCTCTTTTACACCTACTAGTTTTCTCAGCTTGTTTTCATTCACTGATGAAAGTGTTTCAAGTCTTGAAACAGTTAACCTGTCAGCAGTCCCATAACATACCATAAGTAGCCAAATGTAATGCAACCTGAGCAGTGACAGAAAATGAAAAATAGATTGGATGTTTCAGGTTTGGAGCAGTAAATTATCATGTTATTTGTTGAACCATCCCTAGGCTCAGCCAGCCATACATCATTTGTCAATACTCCAAACTCAATCTATAAATTAATGTCATGATTTTTGTGCTGTGACTAAATGTATGCTGTTCTCAGGAGAGGTCAGGAACTGCAGAAATCATGTAATTTTACAGGGTGATACATATTCACAAATCTCAGGGGATTTGACCTATATTCCATATAGATGATCAGAAGCCTTTTTGTCTCAGCTGATACCTGGATTCCATTCCAGTTTTACCAAACCTGTGGAGAGTGAATAGGGTATTACACTAATACCAAAAGGAAAGGAAGTAGAAGCTCGCCCAAACACAATAGGTATGAGTTAAGAAATTGTATCTTCTGTTATGTTTAAAGAAATTTTTAAGTGGGGAAAAATTAAGACGGAAGTAGGGAAAAAAAAGGAAGGAAGGAAGGATGGAAGGAAAGAAGGAAGGAAGAGAGAGAGGGAGGGAGGGAGAAAGGAAAGAAGGGAGGGAGGGAGAAAGGAAGGAAGCAAGATTTTTTTCTTTGCTTCTCACTATCCTACTCTTACTAGGTAGCCCAAGTCAAGTCTGTTTTGCCTGTTTCGGTACTTCATGAACACTGTCCCTGTCCTTACCTTGACTCATGAACTTTTCACTGTATCTTCTCCCCCTGTCCTTCTGAGTAGGACAAGTGAGAGAGACGCTTAGTGGAGACCTCTCGGCTAGCCAAGGTCAACTCACTACAACACATATTCTCCATGTTCTGGATAGGAATGTTGGAACCACAGGTAGTGCAGATTTCTTTTACCTAACAATAAAGTCTGAATATTGTCATTGAACATGCCTTGCCTCCTTGCAGGTGTATCATCATGTTTCCTGGTAAGAGCATTAACTCTACTGCAAACCAGATGAGAAGAATGGGTAATTTGCAGAGATGTGATCCTTTCCTAACATAAAGCTGCACAATTTGCAGACTAGAGATGGCTAGCAGCCAAGACTAGTTGTATCTAGATATGAATACATAACCAAAAAAACAATTCCTTATTCAATGTCCCCATCAAACAATGAAACCCTTTGCTGATGTCGTACCTTAACATGATGGTAACTTTTCTGCACAGTTTTAAGGGATAAATCTTGCAACAGTGATGATTTGCTCCAAAATTTACTATTCCTAGAGGTGACTGGGACTTTTCTGACTAAATGCAGATGTATCAAGACCTAAATGCACTGTCAGAAATCAACCCGTCTCACTGCCTGCCTGCCTGCCTGGCAGGCTGCTGAAGAATTCATGATTTCAGCATCCAGTGCAGTTGCATCACGCTGATGAGGGTCAGAAGCCTATAAGATGGGAAAAATAACTACACTACAATAATCAGTCTCTGGAGTCTTGCCTGAATTTTGAAGGAAAACATCATGCTTGAATTTCCTTCCTACAAGAATATTTAAAAATCTATTTTTAAATTGCAATCTTTAGAACACAGGAAGTAATAGATTTGAAACCATACTATTCCATTTCGTAATGCTGGGTGCTAGAAAGTATCAGCCTATGAAAGAAATTGAATCCATTTCTCCTGGGTTTACAAAAAACTACTTAAAACACTGAGTCTCACTCACTTCTCTTCCAATGTACCTACCACAGCAGAGGCCCTTGTAACATAATATTCACTTAAAGACTACCACATGCATAATGCTCGGGGCAGACTGACCAAGACGGAAAAGACAGGCTTTTGTTCTAATTTCAACAACATACTGCTATGCCATTTTCTTTTCAATCTTAGTACTCCCAATATAGTTTCTTTTACTTCTGTTCAAAAAACCTAAACAGAACAGACACAATCTACCATGAAATGGCCTCAACTTGCACCATTTAGATTAGATATAATGAAAAATTTCTTCACTGGAATCACCCTGCCTGGAAGTGTTCAAAAGAAATGTGAATGTAGCATTAATTACAGTTAATCACTGTACTTGATGATCTTAGAGGTCTTTTCCAGCTTTAATAATTCTATGATTGTAGGAATGATTTACATATATTCAATAATAAACATATACACCGACAAATAGGTATAGCTTATACTTCCTTAGGACAGAGAGGCTTCCCAAGACTTATCAAACATTGTTCTGTACTTTCTGATAATGAAATTTGATTGGTTAGAATGATCTAAATGCCAATCTGAACATCATTTCAAATGTGGTGGCTATTAAGGGTTCACTTCTATGATCATCACCATCATAAAATGAACACAAGATGCCAAAGAACCTAAACAGCATGCTGAAAAATCAATCTTAAGCACAATGACAATGGCACAAAGTCTTTTAGAAAACCCTCAAACCTTTTATATTGTGGAAAGAAAAAAAAGAAATTAATTTGTTTAGTACACAATGAAAATTAGTTATCTTGACCTGTTCTACAAACACTGGAGTGTTTAGTAACATGGATGTTTAAAAGGTAATTTCAAAATGGAAACATTAAATTTGCTTGTAAATGTCACCCTTTTCAGGTACAATGTGTTGTTTCATAGCGTGACTTCTGCATGCAAGAGTGCATTAAAAAACAAGCCTGGAGAGGGTTTGGTTTCTGCATCATACAAAATATGCAGCAATTTTAATCAGCAGGGGGTTTTTTTCAGGAGGAAGAAGGCATGGAGCATGGATGTACTCCTGCTTCAGAAAATAGTTCATCTCTTCTCAGGTAGAATGGAAAGACAACTATGCAATATCTGTGACGAATGTCGAGGTATGGCTAAAGAATACAAGAATCTAGCAAGACCCAAAATAAGTGGATGAAGAGGAAGCAAGAGAAACGTTTCTCTGTTTTGCATATACTTTTTTTAATATTTCATGCTTCTTACCAGTAATAGCAATTGCAAATCAATATTACAATCTCACACAGATTTTAGTGAAAGTAGATTCTATATTCATACATATATCTATAGCAGATGTTTAATATGAAGAAAATTCCTCCATCTGAGATTTCTTTCCAGACTTTGACACATTCATCTTTCATCCAGTTAATGAAGTTGCATTTCCAGTCCCTCTTCTGCAAACTGCTCATAACAACTAAAAATATGAGGAAATACTATGTATAAAACTCATCAAGATTTCCCAATGTTTTTCAGTAATACTTTGATTATTGCATGTGAATGCCTTTTGGCAGTGTAGAGCAGGCCAATATTTTTAAAAATAAGGTGTAGAGAGCATGTAGGCAGATAAAAAAGGTAGTGCCTTATTGCCTTACCTTCCAATAAAATGTGTTTACATGATAAGAAGTAGATTTGGACTTTCACACTTATAATACGATTAAAAATTATTCTAACTTAATTTAATCAATTTATGCCATGAGCTATGTAAAAGATAACACAGTATCTCTCTATTTTTGTTTCACAGGACCAGAAGATATTTATGGCACAGTACTTTTATCACAAAACTAAGAATGTCAAAATGAGATTAGAAAGAAATATTCTTGTATAGAGATGCACAGTATGTTATTTTATATACTTCAGTTTAAGGTAAACGGGCAGAGGATAAGAAAAACTTTTTTTTTTTTTTTTTGTAGCCAAATATTAGACCATGTTAGTCTGTTTGTGCCATCACACTAATGCAAACTTTGCTGTAGTATCTTGCAGATACTACGAAGTTCAGCTTACAAAGAAACAGCTTACAAAGAAACTGTCCACAACAACAAAACCCAAAGAAACAAGTGAGCAATTAAGAAACTTTCTGCTGAAATCCAACAAACAATTCCATATGCTTGAAATTCTGACCTCGCACCATCTATCAGATGAAGCTGAAATCTCCTTGCTTTCCTTTCTTTTTCTTCTGAAGTTCCTCAGTTTCTGAAGGCAGGAAGATTTTTTTCAACTCTTTTACTCTTGAGGACTTCTACATACACTCTAAAATGGATGATTCACTATTATCTTAGCTATCTTGTTTGACTTCTGTTCCTGTGGGAACAGTTTATATTTCATATAAATTTCAATTTCTTCAAGTACAACTGTGTTAAGGAAAGCGCTTACAGTGTCTACGCTTCAATATAGTTGTCCAGGAAGAAAGAATAGGGCTGAACCTCTCTACTTAGAATCTCTGCATAGCTTGGGTTGGAAGGGACCTTAAAGATCATCTAGGCTGACAGGTCAGTAGTTCCCAGGGTCTTCCTCTCTACCTTTTCTAAAGATGAGTAGAATATTTCCTTTTTTTCTTTTTCAGTCACCTGGGACTTCACCTGGCTTCCATGACTTTTCAAATACCTTGGAGAGATCCTATCTAAATCCACTATGTTAGACATCGTTAAAGAGTCTGCAGACAAGTTTACAGTATGTAAACAGCAAAGGCAACTGAATCCCTATCACCCCTGCAATATACACCAAAAGGAAAATTTAGGGAAGGAAAAAAAATATCAGCCCTCAACTTTTTGACTTTCAATGGCTTAAATTTAGAGCTTCCCATATTGCAATCTCCAAGCAAGTTCAAATTTTCCAGTTTCTGCATTTAGAAATGTTACAGATTGCCTACTTATTTTGTCACAGCACCTGTATGTGCTTGTCTGGAATTTATCTCCTTGTTGTCCCACATTTGCCCTACAAACTGAGAATGCAGCAGCATTCTAAGCTCAGGAAACTGCCTGGAAGAAGTGCTGAAAGGATGGTGACCATTTTGTGTGTCTACTGTTTTCAAATTTAGCATCTGGCTATTCTAATGGGGAAAAAAAAAAAAAAGGAGTTTGTCTTCCCAAAATATTTTTTAAAATGCTAATTAATTTTAGACCTAAGTCTTCAGTCAATTAATAACCTAGAAGTGGCTGGAAATGATGGAAAGCAATAGTACAGAACCTGTTACATCAATGGGTATGAAGATGGAATATAATTTTCTGCATTCATTCCATTTGCTAGTAATACCTATAATCAACATATGTCAGAAAATTTTAACAAAGTAGTTCAAACAGATAACTAAGAAAAATGAGGATCAACAGGCAACCAACTATGAGAAATGAGAGGAAAAATCCAATACTTCTAACTTATAAATGTTAAAGCCAGGACAGAGATGCATACTTATAGGCAAAATGAAAAAAAAAATTAGAAACTAAAACTCATGATAAATGAAAAGGGAACTATTTGTCCAGAACAAAAGAATATATATTCTAAATGTTAATCTTAGACTTGAACATTTATTACCACGACTCAGACTGAACTTTGCCCTGAAAGTGGATAGTATTTCAAATATTATGATAAAAAAGAGAGAATGTAAGAATTCTAAGCAACATATTTAACTTCATTCAATGCCTTTCTTTTCACTCTTTTTTGGATCTCAAACACTGTGGCATGTGTAGAAGGGAGAACATGTATCTGATCTCCAGTGAGCCATATGCTTTATACAGAGGGCAGGTTCCTTCTATACAAAGATATATATATATAAAATAACCAAAACCAGAAAGCAGAACAGCCATGGTCATAAACTTTATTAGAACAATCCCTGACACCTTAACAAAGAAATATAACATGTTTCAGAATAGTTTCAACTATTATTCTGTTTATTTTTCTGCACCCAAAGGATGAACTTTTTATTCTTGCTTCCAGTACCCAAACAGTATTTGGGAAGCTGTTCTTCACTTCCACTACCTCTATGATTTTGGAGCTTCAAACTCACAAAACTAACAGCAAAAATGGGAACTTTAATCTGGTTATTTTTAAAGCTTATGTAGCTATTTGTATTGTTAGTAATAACAGCAAGTATGTTCACTGATGCTTCATCTCGAAGACTTAATGTTTCACTATAATTTTAATCCAAAACCTCCAGGCTTCTTAGCTGTCAAAGGACAGAGTAATATGAATCACATCTAATATTCCACTGACATCTGTCAAATTCTTTCAGCACATAATGCTTTTGCTTGTGAAAACTATCAAGAAGAAAAGCACAACTCATAATCAGTAGTAATCTCCCAATAGCCCAAAAGCTTTTTCAGTACAAAAAAATGAACTGAAGTTGTGCCTTTTCAGATTATAGCAGAATTGTAATTTTATTATTTTAAGAAAACAAAGCAACACCAAAAAATGGTGAAAACAGATAAAAAAATGTACAACACTAAAAAAACCCCTCACATTGCTGAACACATTGCCACTTGACACCAACAATTTTTCAATTTCAACAAAGTAAAACTTTTTTTGCAGTGTTATAACAAGACTTACTTATCACAGTTTGACTTTAGAAAGTAAAAGCTTGAAAGTGTAAGAATACAGAAGAAAAGTCTGTTTATGTTATAGATGTATAAAAGAGTTTTATCAAGGTAACCATCACAGCAGAAAGATATTCAAGAAATAAAAATGGTGGATTGAGCCAAAACAACCACAAGAATGGATAAATCCCTAAACCAGAAGTTTCAAATAGGGTAGCTGACAGACACTTTGCAATAACCCAATTTTATTTCCCGCCGACTTGAGTAGGGAAAATTTTAAGGGAATGTCAAAGTACAGCCTTTTAAAGATAGCCTTTTAAAGATAATTAAGACGTTTCTTGGCTGTAATGACTTTAGAATTTCACTTCATGCATGCTTGGAAAGAAAGAAAAGAAAGACCTTCAATTAATCTACTTCTTTACAGAGTGGGGTATTGTACTGAAGACAGAAAAATATCAGAATCTTGGAGGATATCTCCATTTGTTTAACAGCTGCAGTTTTAACATTGATCTGTGATTTTCCCCTCATGTTACAACTCATTCTGCACTCAGATCACTAAAATCACCTTTCAGCCCTAATCTGTTTTCTCTTTTAACTCTATCTTCATACTATTTTCAACCTCCCTATTTTTTTTCTCTTTTTTTAATCAATAGGTTTACAAGTTCATCAATTTTCCTCACATTCTGTCATTTAGAAATCAAAACAAATTTTACACAAACCTGTACTGGTGGGTCCATTAAGCATAAAATAACCAGGGATTTATATCACTTAATATTTTGCTGGCAAGGGAAAAATCAAGGTCCTATACGGTCTGTCACTGACTAGTGCAACCCAGAAACATCATTCCTTGAAAGCTAGCTATTATCTAGGCACAATCCTCATCATGCTACTGACTTCCATAATAGCATCATAAACTTCTAGCTTTAATCAGTACTCATGTCCACCAATTTCATTTTATTGCTGGTCCTGCAAAGCCATCATTGCTCACTGCATCATATCTACAAGTTTTGTGAGAGTTTAAAGGGCATTTCAGAACACCTGTCTCAGTCCAGACACTTGTCTTACAGTCACATTACAGATATTAGGCTTGCAGGAAGAATTGCTTCTTAATAGATACATGCATCTGAACATGGCTATAACTATACAAAAAATGACAGTACACTTACCTTAAAAAAAACCCCAACAACAATAACAAAAAAAGCCCAACCAAACAAAACCCATCCCAACAAATTTTTTTAACAAAGTTATCAAGGAAAGACAGCACCTCAAACATCAGTAGCTAGAACCCAGAGGTAAAAGAACTTCTCTATTTGCTTGATAATACACTGCAAAGTGCAGAAAATAAATCATATGGGAAAGGGAAAGGATTTCTTTGAGGCTGTGTGGAACCCTACTGTTTTAACTCCTAGAAATTTTACTCTAATTTTCAGTCTATGTTATTTCTGCTATTTGGATGGCCACAGGAACATAGAATGATACTGGGCATATATTCTGTATTTGTTCTTGTGATAAGATACTTTATATCTTAAAAACTTTCTTCTTTTTTCCTCCTTCATGTATTTAAAAGACAACAATAATATCTTTAAACTGTTATTATGCTGGAGTAAGTATGCTCAGTTCCCCAATTTCCATTTTCTTCACAGTATTCTGTCCCTCTCCTTAATCTTTTTATATGTTTGGCAACATATAATTCTCTCTCAAGACTCAATGTGTTAGCAACCTGAAAGTTTTGCACTTCCCTGTTTCTGAAGCAACACATAATTTTATGATTCTTGATAAAAATAAATTTATAAAAATTCCTTTAATGTCAATAACTTTCACATGATTTTCAAGGAGGCTGAAATTGAGACCTGTACCATATTCCTTGCTAAGGTAGCAGTAGTTTCTCTTGGTCTGAAGAAGAATTCCCACTCTTCAGAGTCTGTCTGAGGTTCACTGAGTTATAGACTACTTTTCCTGTAAGTCGATCAGCCATGACTTCTCATTAGTTTACTTCCACTGAAACAATCCTCATGGTAACAGAGAATTTAAAAATGTTGCTTGTTAATCACCAAAGTCACAAGTTTCTGCCCACTAGAGCAGATGCCAGAACTAAATAAAGTGACAGCAAGAAGCTTCCTTTTCTTCCTGAATTGGGATAATTTTCTGTAAAGACTTGTTGACCCATGCTTTTACTCAGGGAACTGTAATATTGGAGACTGGTTTGTTCAAAATATTTCAGCAGGATTTCAGAATTGAACAGTTTTTTACAGTTGTTGTAGATGTTGGGAGCACTGGTGGTAGGGATGGGAACAACTAGATGATAATAAAAGCATATGGAGGATTTTTATTTGTTTTTCTATAGAATGTTTTCTTTAGTAAATGAAGATTACCAACAATTAGATACACCTCAGATGACTAATTTGCTGAAATCCTAATGGAAATATAGAGGCTACAGCCCACCCAGGGCTCAGACTTGCCAGTAGCTGCCTTGAAGACAATAAGCAAGCTGAGAGACTAAAAGCTGCAGGAGCTTAGGAAAAAAACACAGGCTCCAAGCCAGCACACCCAGTGGGCTAGTATCGCTGCTCTCAGGCTTTCTGGGAAGAACCAAAGTGTTCTGCAACTTTAGAGACCTATTTTAAAACAGAATAGTATTTTATTGTGCTTAATTCCCCAATTAAGAAAACTATGTGCCAGAAAAATGTGCTGCTTTTCAGATTTTAAGACTGCACAGAGGGAATGATATCAGCTCATACTATCAAAACCAAAACAATACTGTTATTTTAAATCATTTCCTGGTACAGTGCTGACAAAACCCCTACCTCACATTATTCAGTCCCCATATAAAACCAACTATCTTTGTCTCCAAGGAATTACTGATTCTGTGCTCAGCAAACTTTTTGCATTGGGTTCAGTTTCACCATCATTTCATCAGCCTCTGGAAATCAAGACAATAGGAAACAAAGTATCTGCTTCTGTGTATTCAGAGACTTCACAGTGGAAAAACGTTCACATTATGAAACTTTAGGGTCCTAAAATATTCAAGGTCAACCAGTTATGATTCTAGAAGATTTCTGACTTGAGTCAAAACCACTTGAGTGTTCTCTTCCCACTGAAGACATGTGAAAGAAGAGGTATTAATAGAGTGAAGTTATTACTGTGTTAACCAAAGAAGTGGCCTGATTTGCCAAAATAAACCCCATTGTGTGTACACCACTATAAATCATGAGGCTGTTAAAGTCTACTAACTTTCCCATATGAACCACTGCCACTAAACATGCAAAGAAAAAAAAATGTTTTAAATAACAAGCAGTTCTCTAAATATCCCTTAAACTTTGATAAGTTTCATGGAGGAAAGTTAAGTACTTGACAGATTTCTGCATCAGTAAAAATGGTAACAGTTCCTTTTAAGAAGACAGAATTCATTGTGGAAATGACCTGGCAAAGGAATTTGTTTTACACCATTTTCTCCTAGTTCAGAACACGCAAAGATTTGTAGTTCAAGAGAGTCATATATTAATGAAACGAAACACTGTATCTCTCTCATCTGATAGATTTGATATGGCTTATACTGTTTAGATAAACTGAAGGCAAGGAGAAAGGCAAGCTGATTGAAACTTCACTATACCCACAGCTGAGATTTGTAGTCTTTCATAAACAGCAAAGCATCTGACACTTCTGTAGCTTCATCTTCTCTGTATTGTCAGATCAGGGAGTTGTAGGGACCAGTAAGATCCTCTGAAGTTGTTTCCTCTCCAGGCTGAACAGCTCTCAGTCTCTCTTCATACATCATGCACTGCTGATCCTGACTCTTGGTGGCCCTCAACTGGGTTCACTCCTGTGTGTCAATATTCTTGTGCTAAAAGCACAAAACTTGGACATAGGAGTCCAGATGTGGTCTTGCAAGTGCTGAATAGAAGGGAAAGATCACTTTTCTGTACCTGCTGTCAACACCCTTACTAATGTTGTTCAGGGTATGTTGTCGACTATGACCCCAGAGCTTTTCTGCAGAGCTGCTTTCCATACAGTAGGCCCCAAGAGTGCCTTGTGACTGGAATTACCACAACCCAGGGGCAAGAGCTTTCATTTACTATTACTATTGCTGAACTTCATAAAGTTTCTGTCAGCCCACTTCTCCAGCCTGTCCAAGTCCCTCTGACAGCAGCCCTCCCTTCCCAGTTTGGGTCACCCCAATCTGGTGTAACTTGCAAACTTGCTGAGAGTACTCTCCATCTCATCATCCAGGTTGTCAATGAAGATATGGAATAGTATTGGTCCCAGAACTAATCCCTCAGGGGTCCACCATCTATTGGCTGCAAGTTTGGCTTTTTTGAGCCCAATCTATTTTCAGTCTACTTTATACTGCCTTTATCCATCCTGTGTTCTACTAATTTTGGGGCTATGGAAGAGGCTAAGGGCTTCTTTGTCCTTCGAAGATCCACAGGATCCTGCCAAGCACCTCTCTGAACAAACATCTTCCCTCATCATATTATTGATCAACTGTATCAAGAAATTGTCTTAACTCTGTTCCAGAAATCTGGATTGCTTGTGTTCAGGCTTATTGGCCTGCCACAGTTACTACTGTGGTTAAAGTCACTCAAGAATACCAGTGACTGGGACTGAGGCTTTTTCCACCTCCCTTAAGAACACTTCATTTGGACTTGTTCATCTCAGAGGTCTTTTCCAACCCAGTTGATTCTATGATTCTGACTCTATGATGTGTCTTCTCTTGTTGATGACAAAGCCTAGAGCAGGCATCTACTACAATATCACCTGTCTTGGTCTGAAATTTGATCGCTGCCCAAAAGCTCTCCACTGGTCCGCCGCTTCACCCAAGGCTCTGTCCACTCAAAACACACCCTTGTACACAGCACAGCTAACTTAAAGAAGGGCATCTCCTACTGGCATCCTGTTAGCACACTAAGGCACATGTGACTTGTATATACAACTGGGTTCAACGTTAAGGAGTTGTATCATGTTTCTTACAGAAGAAAGGGAAAAGTTGGCCAGACATGCTGACTTCCTTAGGTTTCCCCCTTCTTTGGTGAAAGAAGCCTGAAGTTATGATTCACTGTCACTCTTTTCAAATATATCTGAACCATAGTAATTCTAGGGAAAGAACAAGATCTTTTCAGTAGAAAGCAAGGGGAATGCCTGTGTAGGGAAATGGAAAAGTTTCCACAGAACTGATATCAGTGTTGTTGGAATATATTAAAATGTTTTTATTCAATTATTAATCATATTATAATTAATAATTCTACACAATAGAAATAAAAATATCATAGAATCATAGAATATGCTGAGTTGGAAGGGACTCATCAGGACCACTGAGTCCAGCTGCTGGCCTTGCACAGGACACCCAAGGAATCACACCATGTTCATTGTCCAAACTCTTTTTGAACTCTGGCAGGCTTCATGCTGTGACCACTTCCCTAGGGAGCCTGTTCCAGTGCCCAACCACCCTCTGGGAGAGGAACCTTTTCTTGATATCCCTGACACAGCTTCATGCTCTGCCCTCAGGTCCTGTCCCTGGTTGCCAGACAGAAGAGATTAGTGCCTGCCCCTTCACTTCCCTTCATGAGGATTCTGAATACTGCAATGAGGTCTTCCCTCAGTCTCCTCCTCTCCAGACTGAACAAGGCAAGTGATCTCAGTCACTCCTCATATGGCTTCCCCTCTAAGCCTTTCACCATACATTTAATTTTACAAATATATATATTTTTAAAAGATATATATAGTAATATAGATGTAACTTTTAAAATGCCTAATATGCCACTAAGAAAAAAAAGTTTACCATAAAAAAAGTCCCATTATTTTTAAAAGCTTTTTTTCCCATTAAAATATACCCTAGGATACAGACGTGTGCAATTGTATTTTCAAACAAGAAAATAGTGCACTTTAATCCTGCAATGTTCAGTGTCTTGCAAGTAACTACCTGCCATTATGTAGTACCATAAAGTCCAAGTCTTGCTCTCGACTCATTCATTATGCTATGTAGCCATTCAAACCACAGACTGCTTGACACCCTCCTTTGCAATATCCTGAGGTCTGATGGTATTTACCTCTTATTTGCAATGGCATGATAATTATTAGTTTAGTAAGTGCCTATAGCAAAACTTCTTAAAAAAAGAATGTTTCACATCTTGACTTAATAACATCTTATTTTTCAATCAGTTTTACTAGTTTAACTGAAAATCTCCAGTCTTTAGGCCATCTGCATGCAGTCAAAGATAAATAATGGAAGAAAGAGCTCTGTAACACCCAAACACCTCACAACGTATAATAAAAATCCCCCTATCAAACCCTAAAACACCTAGATTCCAAACTATAAAGTTTTAGTTTACTACAAATTCTTTTAAGCTAAGGATTTCTACCTGGCATTGTAAGTTAATTCACCCGAGCCAGACTTTGACATGTAACTTGATTTCTTCAATCTAGAGATGCAGTACCAATTGCTTACCTGACTCACACGCAAATGTCTTTGATGTCTCATCATGAAAGATAATTGCCACTGCATGCTTCTTTGTCTCTCGAGGCAATCTGGTTATGTTTTTGATATTGTGCAGCTCAGTTACCTTAAAATGAAGAAAAGTATTTTAGACCAGTGTATAAATAGTCCCAATAAAAATATTAACCTTAACTGCTCCATTTTTACTATAAACAGTTTTTCCCCCCATTTTGGTTGAGAGTTAATTTTTTACAGAAGCTGGGAGAGGGTCCTGGTTAAGGCCTGGATATTATTCCATACCATATTGCCAGGGGCGGGAGTAAGGGACTCTTGCTTCCCAGGAGAAGGGTATTCCTTCCAGTGGAGAGAAAGTCTGTTGGGGAAGAAGAGCTGGTCCATATTTGTCGTGGGCTTTCCATGTAAATTGTTTCTTAGCCTTGCATATTTGGTTATTAATATTGTTGCTGTTACCGTTAGTTTTCTTATCTCATCACTGTTTCCAGTCAGTTGTTCTTATCTCAACCCATGATTTGCACCTTTTGTGCCTCCAAATCTCAACTCCATCCTTCCAGACCAGGAAGGGGGAAGGGAAGTGGGGAGTGAGTGAACGGCACTGTGGTTTTAAGCCTTGGTGGGAGAACTAAATTGGGGAATAACATTCCTAAACCTCAACACCCCCTAAGCGTCTTTATGTTTATAAGCTTTTTAATTGACAAAAATACATAAATACGTAGAATCTAAAGTTGAATCACTTTTTGTAAAATATAATGTATTAAAAAGAAAAAGGTCTATTTCTCTAACAAAGTCCTACTTGAAATCATAGTTTACGATGACATCAAGTCAGCCTTATGAATTTCTGCAATCTATTTTTCAATTTCTATATTCATACAACTTGGATCAGTTTCAGCAACTACATCAAACGGAAAACCTAATGTAGGATGGACAGTGTTTTATTAGTTAAGTGCAGTAACTCAATTAATATGTCAAATAGTATCACTACATTTGTAAGAATAGATCCTCATCTGTCTTTAAAGTGTAACAGTCATCCTCAAAAGAACTCAAAGTTTTATTTTATTTTCTAAATATCTGAAAAGCTTATCTACAAAAAAATACCCTTCCAGCAAATTTACAGCATAAAAAATTCAATCTATTTCTATTTTTTTTGGATGCAAGTAGATAACTACAATTAATACAAATGGAAGAAAATATGTTATTAAAACCAGAGCTGATGGCACAGCTGATATTAATCTGCTTAACACCTCATATTATAAAATCTTTTCCTCAGTTTCTTGGAACTCTGGGTAAAATTTATCTGTTTATATTTGGTTTATTCAGGCAGGACATTTGCCTCAGGCAGAATTAATTTCTAAAAAAATGTCATCCATATGAGTCTGGCCATCTATGACTAGCGAAAAAATGGACTGCGTGTAGGTGCTTTTTTTTTTTTTTTTGGTTTGAAATTCTTACGCTCCCAGTATACAGGTCTACCATTCCTTCTCTTGGGCTGGAAGGAATGTTTTTAAGGCAACAGAAATTTTATATGGTGCAGTAAAGAAATGCAACATGTTGGGGCAAAGATATTTCAGATAATATTTATAGCAGATGAGCAGTGAGAGGCATCAAGAAGCCAGCAAAAGAAACTGAGACAAGCATGAAATGGAAAGTGTATGTGCTGATGATGAACTTGAGATTAGAACTGAAGACTGCTCTAGGGTCTATCTTGACAGCCTTCAGCAAAACTTACACCAGTTTGACAATATCTTTATTGTAACAGGTGGGCCAAAACCAGATGAGGTTCTGTAAATATTGTCTAATGTATGCTGAACTGAGGGGGATAATCATTCCCTTTATTGACTGCCCGTGGTTCTGTTCACATTGCCCACGGAGTTTTATTAGCTGAGGCAACAAGATCCACGGCCCTACTCACATGCCTGTTGCCAGCCTGCCCATCCCAAGCCTGTGCCATTTTAAGGGATCCATTTTAATTTGTCTCTGGAATAGTAATGCCTTCCTAGACAGCACAAAACCTCTTATAACTCCAACGTGACAGGCAAAGTTATATGAATTGCGTCTTCCAAACTCTCTAACTTTTACTTTCTTTCTTTAAGTCAAGTTTTTGAGCCACTCATAGTTTCACACAGCAGTCATATTCCTCTTGTGTATAACTATCCATAAAAATGAACCTCTCTGAAGCTATCATGATATAGATACTGTGAGATATCTATTTTCTTGTCAAATGCTTTAATGGTTTAACATGGGTGGACAAAATATTTCTGTGAGCTGAAAAAATTATTTAAAAATTTTATCTTTCCATTGAAATGCTTTGTTTTACAAGAACCAAAACAAATAATTTTATTTTAATTGTCATTAAAAATTCTGAGAATATAGGGAATTTACACACACTTTAGGAAAAATAACTCATTTCACTTGGCAAACTAACAGAGAAAAAAAAAAAAGAAAAAAAGTAACTGAGCTTTAGGACTCAGCCCCATCATAACTGAGAAAGCAGCACATTTCACAGATTCACAGAATGGCTGAGGTTGAAAGGAAACTCTGTAGGTCATCTGGTCCAGCCACTCTGCTCATGCAGGACCACCTAGAGCTAATTGCATCCAAATGATTTTTTTAGTATTTCTAAGGTGAGTCAGACTCAGAAACCTTCCTAGGCAATCTGTATCAGTGCTTGTTCAGTGATTCCTGATAATCAGAGGAAACCTCCTGCATTTCAGTTTATGCTCACTGCCTCTGGTCCTGTCACTGGGCATCAGTGAAAAGATCCCGGCTCTGTCTTCTCTAAATACTTCAAGTGTAGAGAATATTCTCATTAATAAGTATATAATGAAAGAGCCTTCTCATGTTAAGGCTAAACAGTCTCAGCTTTCTCAGCCTTTCCTAACAGATGAGAACCTTCAGTCCAGTCCCCTCATCCTTTCTTTGACCCTGCGTTGTACTCTCTCCAGTATGTCCATGCTTCTTTGATATTAGGAGACCAGAACTGGACCCAGTACTGCAGGTGTGGCCACACCAGAGCAGAGTAGTGGGTCAGGATCACCTCCCTCAACCTTCTGTCAACACTTCTCCTAAAGCAGCCCAGGATACTATATCTTCCTTTACAGAAAGAGCATGTTGCTGGCTTGTGTACACCAAACCATACACAAGCTGAAGGAGCAGTTTTATGTTTATCTGTTGGGCAAATCAGGCAGGTTGACAGAAAGAGACCCCAGCAGTTAACATTTCAGGAACTCAAGTTGACTCTAACAACAAGAGGGGCCATATTATCAAATAAGTCCCTCAGAATTTCTATTGCTTATGTAATTTTTAATATCAAATAGAGATGAATATTTGCTTCCATATTCACCTTTTAAAATTTACTGTATGCTTCCCTCCACAATCAGAGCAGAAAAATAGTTAAGACTGTGAAAGTCTATCCTCCCATTGCTAGAGAGAATTAAGTTAATCAAATTCTGAATTCGGGGTTTAATGTCAGTGAAACATGAGTCATTTCTCTACTTGCTGAACACTTGCAATTAAAAAATAAACACCTGAGAATTTAGATTATTCTGTATGAAGGAAAAAATGAACTTTGCCTTGGCAACCAGACTGCTTTATCTCAGGGATTTTTAAAGCTCTGTCTTAAATTTTATATATAATTTTTAAAAAACATATAAAGCAATAAACCCTTTTAAATGGAGAAAAATATCAAAACTACCAAAAAGACAAAAAAACCCCATAAAAAATCAGAACTGCTTTGAAATAATTTAAAACATCTCTTTGCAGACTTTAAGAGGGTTTTAAAATACTAATAAAGTTGAAAAATTATATTAAAAAAAGTCCTCTTTTTTTATGAATGGTACATTAGGTAATTCTACTTTTTTTTAAGGAAGGAATATTATACCAAAATCTGCTCCCTCTGGTATTACAATGGCTGTTCTTCATAACAACAAAATAGCATTTTGAAACTACTTAGACCATTGTATCAGTAGGAAAAAAAAAAAAAAGGAAAATTTACTGTGCCATTACACATGTAAGAGTCTTACCTAGACTTTACACAAAAAAAGATGGGCATTTTCCCATTGAAGGATTATACTCTGCCTAAACCTTTGGTAAAGTTAAAACCAACCAAAACCAACAAAAAACTCTGAAAATCAGTTTTCTTATTTTCCCCATTTATAACTCTCTAGAATGAAATTAACTTCAACCATGAATAAAATCCCTACCTGCTCAGTGCGCAACCTTGCAAATTGTTTTCTTGACTACCATTATACTTTGATTTCTTCCAGTAGCTAAATATATCCTTTGTAGACATTAGCTTGTTAACTCAGATGTTCTTTACTAGACAGTGGTGCTACCATTCAGTGCCGTTCTCCATATGTTGCTCAGTGTGGTATGTAATAAGGACTCTTAGCACCTGGACCATTTCTCAGTTCTCCTACTCCTCATCGATAATTCCTGCCTCATATGTTCATCACTCAACAACCCACGCATACATTTCCTTGTTGGTTATTTTTTTCTATTCGGTCTGTTGATCTGTTTCTGTATCAGTCTCTAAAACCACTTCATTTTTCCTCTAGGAAGACCACTTAACACAGGTTGATGAAAAGATGTAGAACTGGTACTTAGCTTACATGCTAACAAACTTTCCTTTGCTGAGCTTTTTTTTTTTTTTTTTTTTTTCCCCATTAATTTTCATATCTAACAGGTTTTTTTCTTTCTTGGAGGTTTGACATAACTATAGCAGAGACAACCTTGTCCGTTAGTTCTCATTAATATTTGATGAATGGACATCAAAACCTACATAAGCCTGAAGGGCTACTAGGTAGGATAATTTCTACGATTGGCAGCATCTCACTCCTGCAAAATTAAAGTAGGCATGGCTTGCATCAGGATCTCAGGGCTATACATCGATTTTAGTTACTGTAACTTGGTTCCTCTCACAATCAGGAATTTGGATCACCTCAAATATTCCTTTAAAGCATAGCTGAAAATAAATGCACTTGATCTGGACACAATTTTTTTTTTTTTTTTAAATGAGCCTCAGATTTTTCACCAAAATGTAAAAACTCTTCACAGATGCACATCAAGGACTGAGCAAGAAAGTAAAAGACCCTATCATAAGCTTTTTGCTATCTCATGAATCATCCAAATATTGCTTCAAGTGATGCAATGCACTTTCTCTCATTCTAATTGTTTTTCTTTATCTTGGTCTGCAGATAAGCCCAAAACTTACATTTGTTTTGTGTTGGTTTAACACCTCATCAGAAAAGAGCACCACATTCAGAGCTTCTACTTGTTTCCTTTAAGTAATTGTTATGTAGAATTAATAAAGTCCATAAACATCAACACCTTGTAAATGCTGTCTAGCCACATCTGGGTGGATGAGCCATAAGGGGGAAAAAAAAAAAAAAAGAAGCTCTGTTCCTTTATATCATGACAGCACAAAAAAAAAAAAAAAAAAAACCTATAATTTTTTCGAAATAAAAAAAAATTAATAAAATATAGAACAATGCATCAAGCTTAAAAACATGAGAAGCTAAGAAGGACTCATTTAAATGAACCAACAGTTAACAAATCACATGTTATAGGGTCAAAAAGACAGGAGAATCAGAGAAAGTAGAAAGCTACTGTCCTCACTTTGAAGAAAAAAAAAAATTGTTTCCTTGAAGATTTCCCTAACCTGATGTTTTATGACAATCATTTATAATCTGAGAGGTGAAGTCGCTTTCCGCATGAAGACCCCAAATTTGATGCTAATACCAAATTGCTTCAATTCCCTACTCCCTGCCAGAATGCCCAGGCATTGTCTGATGCCAGGAGACTAAGTTGCAAGAAACACAAAAGGATTGGTCCATATTAGTTTTAGTGCATTTCTGTGCCAACCAACTTGAAAACATATGAAAAGTATCTTGATAGATTTCAGAAGTCTAACTCCACTTATCCCTAGCTAAACCAACTGTAATTTAATTGCAGTAAAGTCATGCTGTGAATTCCTAGTAAATAATTCAAGTGCAGGAAAATTACTAATCCAAGAAAGTCTGCAGTGGCAGGTAGCCATGGCCTAAATTCAAGCAAGATACACAGTTAAAGGCTGACGATTAAGGAAATTATTCAGGGTTGTTATATGGAAAATAAAACCTCTGAAAAATAGACCGAGCCTTTGAAGCAGACAATTACCTCTGTCTAGCCAGAAGAGATCAGATAATAGATTAAGTAGCTATTGCTAGTAACAAACTTCTGGCCTCTCTAAAAACACTTTAGCCCTTGCCTGTCTTGACATGACATTTCAGAACTCCACTTCTTCTCTCCATCTGAGCACCGGCCGTAACAACTCATCCATGTTAAGAGCCTATTTATACAAGGAAAAAAACACAATTTTCCTGTGACCCATGTTGTATCAACTTAAATTCTTCTTTTTGAAAGAGCATTTTTTACTTAGGTAAATAAGAGGAAATAATTACAACATCATTTTCATTATGCTAGCAAAATATTTTATATTATAAAACAGTCACTGTCAATGCATCTTAAGATAAATATTCTTTAACATGTTTGGAAGTTGTGTTATTTTTTCTTTTCTTTTAGATATCTAATTATATTCTTAGGTATGAAAGGCTATTAAATTACAAAATACATTTAATTTAAGCAAAGGCTTATATTAACTGGGATGCATTGTTTCTTAACAGTCAATGTAATTTGCCTCTTTTTTGACTACTTTCTTTGGAACTATGTTTATTTCTATCAAAGAGGATGCATTTTAAGAACAATTCAATACACTTTCTGTTTAATTTATCATACTTCATCACAGACCTACACTGGACATATATTTGTTTGCTTGTTGTACTAAAATTCTGCCATGCACTTGAAGATCTAGGATTTACTTTTATGTTACCTGAGCACATAAAGACTCTATGTACGTAGTACATCTAGGGCTCTGGTGATGAAATTATATATTTAAATAGATAACTCTTCCACAATTATAGAAATATTACATCCTAATCACTTATTACATTTGCATCACTACAAAAATTATAATTCTACAGGAAATAAGAAAGGAGGTCCAAAAGAGACGAAAACCACAAAAATCGTGCATAAAGTCGTAAGTGCTCCGTTCTGGGTTATCTCCTACTTGAATTCTTCCAAACATGCGCCTCCCATATGAAACCGGGAGGGAAATGATTCTGCGACTCCATCTACTGAATGTTATTTCTGCTGTGCAGAGACCTGGAAATTGCCTGGGCAGAGGAAAAGGTCTGAATTTACATAAGTGGGTTTCTGTTTTGCATTGCATGTTACCCTCCTGTCATTTAATTTCCAACTAAAAAAAAAAAATAGAAGCAGAAGAGAGAGCTACAAAATGCAACCGTTCATCCTCTTATTTCTTAATAATGGCCCACATACTACCATCTGTTGTGTAATACCACGCAAGCAGTATTGTAACAGAGCAAAAGCCAACATGGTGGCAAGGAGCAGGGACTCTAGTGAGTGATGCCCAGACAGTTAAAGAACCACCTCAAAAGAGAGACAGCATGGCAACATCAAGAGAGAGATATAAGAAGCAAGAGCTATGTTAACTATCATCTCAAGAAAAGGGCAAAGGAGGCACCAACATGCTAAAATGTTACTCTGAATGCGCTGCCAGTCTGCAAAAGGAGAAAAGGAAATGCTGGCTCACTGCGGATGAAAGGACTACAGACAGGATCTCAGAGCAACTAAACATCTGCCTCCAGCTTGGTTTTCACTCATGCTATCTGCAGCTAGGAGCAGCTCCTTTGACATTACTAAATCCAATTGCCACAGAGTAGAAGTTTTGTTACAGCTTCAGACAGAGCTGAATGTGATCTTGGCTCTAAAAAAGGCAGTGTGCTGCCTAAAAAGCATAAAGACCTTTAGGACCAGGGAAATGGCTGCAATAACAGAAGCACAGGCTGTACATCAAGGGAAGTGACTTTTCTTCTTTACTCAGCACTCATTAGATCACATCGATAACACCATGACCAGTTTTGGGACTCCAGTGAAATTGATAATACAAAGTGAGTTCAGCGGAGGGTCCCCGGGACAGCCAGAGCTGGACCACCTGACCCATGCAGGGTAGCTTCTCCAGCCTGCAGCAGGGATGGTTTTGGGGGCATCAAACTGCAGTCCCCCAGTGCCTGCAGGGAGGTTCTCTAGGAAACAGGGCCAGGCTTTTCACAGCTGTGCCTGCTGGGAGGAAGGACAACGAGTATAAATTGAGACAAGAGATGCTGAGGATGCATGTGAGGAGCAATGTTTTCACCAGGAAGACAGCCCAGCAGTGGGGCAGGCAGCCCAGAGAGACTGTGGTCTCCACCCCTGGCAACCCAACTGGACAACACCCTGTGCAACCGCGTTTGCTCAGACCTTTGACCTCAGAGGTGGCTCTGCTGTGAGCAGGAGTTGAACAAGACTACTCTTCAGTTCCATTAACTTTTGAGTCTAAGAAAGGGATGCTAACAAATCTCTAAGGATATCTGGACCTTTGTGGGTTTGGGCAAACCCCTAGGGGATTAGGCATTCAGAGCATTTAAAATAAAACACATTTGCCTGACTTCAGCATATTTTGAAAAAGAACAGCAATCAGCAATAGGTCCTGGGGATGCAAGAGACTGAAAAACATGACTTGAGGTAAAAATATACTAAGAGGCATTAAAATAAAAAGAAAAAAAAATTATGAAAGAATAGCAAGTCTTAAACCACAAGATTACAAGAGAAACATAATAAAGCAACATACTGGGGGAGAGGAGAAATCCCAAGATCAGAGAAGTGAAAGAATGGATCATAAAAAGGCAAAAACAATTCACAGAAAGAACAGAAGAGTTTTCCCCACCTCTGCATGCGGATTTACCCTTGGAATGTAAGTTGTTATGGTAACAACACTCTCAAGGAATTTTGCCAAGGAATGGCATATCAACCTCTAGGGCAGGTCTCTAGCTGCTATTTCAGAGGATTAAGCCTTTAAGAAACTTGTACCAAGTAAATGTTGATCCCTCTAAGTACTAAATGGAAACCACGCCTATAACAACAGCAAGAATCTTGTCTGTTAAATGAAAACGTAGATATTAAAAATAAACAAACAAAACCAAACAGAATGAATGCAAATATTAAAAATAAATTAGGCTAAGTATAAGGTAGTAATGTCAGGGCAAGAAAGTGAACTTTGATGGGAAGAATATGTGTACATCTGATAGTAGACAGACAATGAATAATTCCTTCTTGCCCTCCAGATAAAACTGAGATTTAAAAAAAGAAGAAGTTTAAATTTTTCAGCATTTTTGGAGAATTTAGATGGCATTATGTAAATTTAGACTGAATACAAAATAAAATAACTATTTTCATTTAAAAAATTTAAATAATTTTAAGAGAAAGAGAATGTTTTATGTTTACTTCAACTCCCTCCTTTAAGTCTTCACTACTGCTAAATATTAGTATATCTGACTTTCATATGGGCTACCACCAAAGTACCCATTTACACATTTTACCTGACCACCTACCGCATAAGCAGTTACAAGCTCTTCACTTTGTCTCAATGAAATCTAAAAAAATTAGGAATGGAAACCAAACTTACTTGACTAGCTTTTGTTATGTCACCTTAAATGCTAGATTGTCTGACAGTGTTTGTAAATCAAACCTACCAGGGCAGAGTAAGCATATTAAGTCATATAAGCTACCTTCAGTAGGCAAGGATGTAGGGATTTTCCTGAGCCAAGTTACTTTATATCAAACTGTGCTGCTCTAATACTGTCAGCACTGAGCTGCTGCCTAACCCATAAAAAACAACCAGCCTACTGGGATTATTCTAGTTTTGGCTGGTAGCCTGGTGTTTTAAAGCAATAGTTAAAATATGATCAGTTCATGTGTACGTGGACCTATTCCCTTAACAAAATTTTAATTAGGATTTTTAAATACATACTGAAAAAAAAAAATGCATTCACACTTCAAAGGGTATTTGTACAGGCAGTCATCTGCAATACAAAAATCCCACTTCTCCCCAATCCCATTTCCTCACTGTCCTAAAGAACATTTGAAACATGTTTTCTGATCTGACCTCTCATTTTGAAATGCCATCTGAATACCAGACTACTGTGTATAGCATTAAAATAAAAGGGGGAAAATACAGAATGAACGTTGACAAAATTTAAACTACTGCCTTAATGCTGAAAGAACACTATAATTTGAAACCCAGGCTCACACTGGAAAAATAACACCATGATAGAGAGATAGCTGAGAGTAAAGATGATTTAAAACTGAAATAAAATAGGTTTCACAATTATCTTTCCAAATTTCAGATATAATAAAAAAAATGCTTTCAATACCTAACTTCCTGCTATAGTTAGTAGGCATGCAAACAATGTTTATGCCTGAGAAATAAAATGGGGCATTTCATTACTGTTGCTTAATTATCCGAGTAGTAAGACAACACTTCACAATGAATGTGTAAATGAATTAGATCATTATATGAGTGTTAATACCATTATGAGGCTTCTAAAATATACTAGACAGATAGAAACTGTTTCTATGTTTTAGAGTTTTTGCTTTTAACATTCTCGAAGCACATGATTATGCCCAAAGTATTGGTTAATTTTTAGCCCAAAAGTATTGGTTAATTAAAAATGTTACCTGTCTTCCACTAGAAAGAAAAGGAAAAATGTACTTATCCAAAACTTCCTTTAAGTTTTTCTCTTGGTTTACTTAAATTGGCTGATTTGCAGTAGTTTCCAAATTTATCTTGTTAGAACAGCTGAATTAAAAATAAGTGTTTATTAACACAGACTAAATTTGAAAACAAATCACTTACGTGCAGTAATTGCTTGAGAGCAGTAAGTGATGGGTAAATAATTCTACCTCCTAAACTGATAGTTATAACCCTAATCATGAAAGCTCTCACTGGATTGACAAACTGGGTCAGGAGTGTTTACAAGTAACCACAGGCTTTCAATGCACTTAAATTATTATGGCTGTATCTACGCCAGTGGCTGAGCCACAGGTTTAACGCTCCTTCCTATCCCTTTCAAAATATGAAAGACTTTAACTTTGGCTGCAGGTCACTTCATCCAGATCTTGAATCCATTGTGGAGCCTTGGGTCAGAATCAGGTGGCAAAGGCTGGTTTACTCTCATTGTAACACTCACAGCAGAAAAAAAAGTCACAGTTGAGAAGAAACTCATGATGCAGATTTTAAGGACCTCTCAGATGCTGAGTATCTGCTGAAGTATCAAGAGCTATATTCGGAAAAAAATGAATTCATTAGCCAGGAAAGGAGAAGAGACATTGCCTTCATTGTTCATGGCTTTCTCACCACCTTTTCACAAAGGGGAGGAAGACACACATGCAGGCACAGGACTCATCCAGGGTCTCTGCCACATTGCTAGCTGTGGACAACAGCAAGTGGTGCAAGCCCATGTGTGTACATATAGAAACACAACAACAGACATATCCACTAGCCTAAATTTTTTGGTTTGGTTTGGGTTTAGAAAGCATTAAAACAATAAATACACACCCAGCACAAAACCAGTACTTTTTAGAAAAACTTTCCTCTATTGATTTTTAAAGAGTGTAATTTTGTCCTAGTGTCTTTAAAAATAACTCCCAACCCAATGGATTTTGATGCTGGTCTTAAATATAAACATTGATATAATAGGCATTTCAGATATTCTGAAGGAAGTATTAATAGCATCAGACTACCTATGAGATTCCTGGATGCTAATCAGAAAAATGCATCAACTAGATGAAAAACTACCAGATATAGAAAGAAAATAATTAGTTTAATCTAAATTCAGCCCATGGCTGTACATGTGTGTGTATACATACACCCAAAGTAGTCCAGAATTCTTTGAGAGAAAAAGGTGAAAGAGAGAAAAATGCAATAAAGCAAACCCAAGGTAAAAGAAAATTAAAAGAGTGCAGTAGTTTGGAAAAGAAGAAAAGGAATTATTTTAAACAGAAAAATCTTTCTTTTAGGATTATTTTAAAAGAGAGTGGGGTTTTTTTACAAACTTTTTGAAATGTTTTCACTTTATTTGTTTCTAAAATTAACTGAAATTTGTTGGCTGATAATTTGAAAATTCTTTTAGCTTAATTGTCATCAGGGATAAATTAATTTTGAGTATCTATTATGACAATTACATACAGCTACATTTTCAATTCTAATGCATTTTTAATAACCTTCATCAGGCAGTGATTTGAATTTCAAATTTCCTTCTAGTAAGAAGTAAAAATTAGATAGCTTTGTGCTAATTTTCATAATAAATTGCTCTTTATTTACGTTGCAATGCCTCTCTTACTCCAAGTAAATCAAAACTTTAAATGAAACCTAGTACTCATAAGACTTATTATATTTCATCTCCCTTTATTAAGAAAAAGTAAATTACAGTGAAAAACCTGTCTGCCCTCCCTCATATACCATAACCTGCTGTTTGTACCTATCTGCTTCCTTTTATAGCTATTGTACAAAGGCCCATGCCTACTCCCATTTCCACATCAAAATGGTAAACATTCCCCAGCAACACAGACATATAATTCAGAGTAGCTTCAAGGGAAAATGTTGTCATTAGGAAACAAAAAAAAATTCTCAGATAACATTATTTTACTAGTGGTATAAACAGCAGGCTAGATAATTAGGTCCTTAACTTTCATCATGAACTTTTATTATTTATGTAGTACACGCTTGAATAGTGAAAACAGACACAGAGAATAATGGAAAAAAAGTTAAAAAGCAGAGTTAAGTTCTAAAACCTAGGAAAGGAAGACCTCAATATTACTTTGACTAATAGTTCTATAGGCCTACTCCATCATTTTCTTGTTGTTTATGGTAGTAGACCCCACTGGATGTGATTTATGGCCTTCCTATCCTGTATCTTAGGACAAATAAATACCTCTATGTTTAGTGGTACCTTTTTTATACATACATTCTTCTGTACATATTATGATTTACATTGTCATAATTATATGATTGCATTTAATTTTTCGTAACTATTTGTCACTGCAGTCAGAAAAAAATTAAAAATACCCTTCTATTGAATAGAGGCTTTATAAATTTGTTTGACTGTCTTAAATTCATACTGTTTTTCTGACTTAATGGTATACAATCTGATTTCTCTTATGGTTCTTCTGTAACAGTCATCACATAAGTATAGTTCACACAGATCATTTCAGAAATAATAATTTTCTTTCCTGCCTTCCTCACTTCCAAGAGGTGTGGATTATATTGGCAGGGAAGGAACAAGGAATTGTATGGTGAAAACAAATGAAAGCCAAAAATGGCTTTCATTTTTTTTCACCATATAATTCCTTTGGCTTCACCAAAGGACACTGGCTTCACCAAATCCAATGTCCTTTAAACTACTGATTGAATTTAAGATATCCAGGACTCAGCTTTTCAACAACGCTGCATTAAAAAGGGGAACTTGGTTAGTCCAAATCTCCACTGCAGAACCCAACTGTTTTATATCTCCGTTCAATTGTTTTTTCTTGATTTCCCTCAATGGACCAGTGAGGATTTGCTTCAGAGACCTTAATTCCAGTCTCTCTTCTCGTAAGTGCCTATTCCCCATCTTCATCTGGGTCCCTGCTACTGAAACCCTCACTTCCAAACACATGCTCTTCCTATTTCAGAACTGGCCACTTCTGGGCAATGTCTGAGAAGTGCACACCTCCCAGCTGCTGGCACAAATGAGGTGGTTTCATTAATGAGCAATTTGTTTGGGTGCCAAAAACTGAACAATCCCTCCTTGCTTTCTGTTAATGTGCACCTGGTCCTGCTGCAAGACTGTCTTTGCCCCAAGTACAATGGAGTGGAAGAGGAAGACTATGTCCATGCTCTTCATTTCCTTGTTCGCCTTTCTCTCATGGTTAGGATTTTTATTTCTGCACCAGTCTCCTTGGCTTTGTGCAGTCAACTAAAATAGATTTATTACCTCTAGTAATAAACACTTCCTTCAAAATTTTCCCATCCCATTCTTCGCTTTAGCATTTCTCATGTCAATCTTTTGAACAGCTGGCTTTCTATCAGCTTTGATGTTTCTCATAGATATTCAATGGACAAGGTCTCTCACAGAGTGGCAGAACATTTATTTCTTTATTTTTCTCCTTTGCTCTATTTGGTTTATTTCTTCTCTAAGTTTTAATTTAACGATTTTACTTTCCCTGTTACCAAGTGCCAAAGGATATACATACAGAGAATGGCTCCATGATCTCATCTCAAACACCTGTCCCTGTACTAGTCTACAGAAATGACAAGTAGTTATTACAGTGAATGTCAGGCTATAGCTCTGAAAGAACTGGGGCAAACATATTTCATTACTCAAGAGAGAAAATTATCTGAATTTCCATCATATTTGAAGCTTTACAGATTACATGTGACATTTTAGCTGTCAAAGTCAGAAGTGTTTCAAAAAAATACACACAAAACACAGGTTTGCAAGGCCTTAAACTTTTCCAAAACATGGCTAGATTTTCACGGTAAAAGCCAAATATACATAACTGACACATTGTATTCTCTGCTGTAAGGCAATAACACAAGAGCAGTTCAAAGAAGAGTTCTCTTGAGACTGTTTAAAGGGACACTAGGAAGATTAAGTATATTTTTTCCATCACTAAAAATAGCTGAAATATACTCAGGAGAGGGCAAGACCAGTTTGACACAATACATGTGGCTCAGGCATATATCAAGAGCTAGTAGCAATTTTAATTCATGGTTCACCGAAAAGTCTGTGTTGGATGGAACTTCTGGTCCACCTTGAAAGCAGGGTGTTCGATGAGGTTACACAGGGCCTTGCCAAGCTAGACCTTCAAGATTTCCAGCAAGGAAATACTGACCTCTCTGCTTAGCCTGTTCTGTTGTTTAGTTGTTCTCACAGCTATTTTTTTTAAAATTCCTTATATCAAGGTAATTTCCCCTGAAGTAAGCTCTGCCCATTGCTACTTGTTCTTCCCCTGGGCATCCTAGAGAAGAGAACACCTCAGCCACCTTACCAAAACAGGAAGCCTGTTACTAGTTGCCCCCAGTCCTTCTCTCTTTGCTAGTGAAAACCTTCCTTCAGTCTTTCCTTCAGTCTTCAGTTCCTTCAGTTCCTTTCCTCAAGTTCTCCAACCCCCAAATTCCTCACTGGTACTCTCTGGTTTTTTCCCTGTCTTGAATAGAGCAGTAAGGGGACCAGCATTAGGCACAATATTACAGGTATGGCTTAATATACACTCAGTAGAGAGAAGTGTTCCAGGCTGAACATCCTTGCTCTGCTGCCCATACTCCTCCTGGACATGGTTTGCATTCATTACTGCCACACAGCTGGCTCAGCTCAGCCCACTGCCCAAAGGGACCCTCGGGGCCTCCTCAGCAGAGCTGAACTCCATCCATTCAGTTCCCAGCCCCTTTTACTGCTTTGTTATCAGGTCTCAGGTGCAGGACGTCATGTTTAGTTTTATAGAGATTATGGAGCCTCCATGCCTGGAGATATTAAAAACCCAGCTGGACATGGCCATGAGCAATGGGATCTGACTGATGCTGCTTTGAGCAGCAGATTAATCTACATGGGCTCAGAGGTCCTGAACTGTTCTATGCATCAATGGCATTTTGGAAACTTTGCATTAAAATTTTTTTACTCCTCCTGCTGAAATGATTAAACAGCCCTCCCCTATCCAATATTATTTTTTTCCAAGGAAAAGTTTCAGTCTTCCAGCTTGTTTTAATAACATAATAGCAATACAGGCTTCTATTTAAACAGCTGATTTGTAAGGGCAAGAGAGTCCCTTTTGCTGCCAGACTGTACGCACACTCAACTATTAGTATGAATCTACTGTATTAAGTGTACATGGATCTTCATATAAGAATCACCACTAATAGGTCTTGGTGGTTTTTTTGTGTTATAAGTAGAGATTATCTTTACTTTTCCCACTTTCATTTTCCTCCTTGATACTTAGATTCAGCCACTGATGCCACTGTTGAGGAGTTCAATGCCACCCATTGACATTGTTTCATTGAATCAAGCCTGTGAATTAACTCTTCAAATTAATACATTGTGACTCCAAGGTTTAGGCAGATGAATGGAGTCCTAAATAGGAAGGGACTATTTATGCATTTTATATCCATGTCTGTAGGAGCTCAAAGTCCTGTCAGCATGCTCAACTAGATTTCTTCATTACATTGTTAAGGAAAGAAGATGTTATTGCCTTAATACAATCTTTGTTGAAAAAGATTTTGTTTTATTAGTTTGCATGCTGCCCTTTGATGTGCTCAGACTCTATTAGCAGCTTTACTACCAGCATAGCTCCAATTATTCCTGCAATTTGCTTTTTGGTGCATAGAATGCTTGCTTTGAACAACTATGTTGTTCAAATACTTCTATATTTTAAGCGGGATCTGATAATTGCTGCAAATCTTTTTGTTTGGTGTACATAACTGAGTAATTTTATCAACAGTTATTCATTTAAACAGGGTTCATTTTAATCTCATCAGATGAGTAATAGCAGCCTATGGAAGCAATGTCCTTCACAACCTTTCCACACCAACCAGATGATTTTACTAGAAGGCATTACTTTAAAGTGCTGTAAACAAATATTTGAAGAGAATTATATGTCAAAACGGGAAAAAATAAGAATATAGTTTTCAGGAAAATTTAATTATCTCTTCTTTGGAAGACTTGCCAAAATAAGGATGTAAAAACCACACAAAGTATATTTGGGCACCTCTTCTGGCAACAAAGAGCAAAGACTCACAAAAAATAACTGTTCAATCCTTGATTATTTGCAGAAAAAAGCTTGCAAAATATTATTCAAAACTAGCATAGTCACACACACATTCACTAGGCTCCTAAGAAAATATTACTTTGAGATCACTATTTTGAAATTTTCTGAAAGAAATTCTGTGGAAAAAAAATGACCATACTTTTAAAGAATGGGCATAAGGGAAATAGAGGGAAAGGAGAAAGTGTTCTAAGACGGGGATGATTTTCAAAGCAAAAATCCAAAATTTGGTAATATGACCATATCTTAATAAGGTATTCCTATTCAGGTTTTGTTGAATATGAATTTTTGCATGAATTTGACCAGATGAGAAAGTAAAGACTAATTGAGGAACTATCGATCAACAAACAAATAGTAGAAGCATAATGGTCAACAGACCAAAACCAGACAGGTTTGAATTTGAGATTTTGAAAAACAGACAATTATACCAAAACCAATTATACCAAGGAAAAAAAAAGTGCAGAAGAGGAATTCAAATAATATTCAAATTTGGATGCAAATCAAGTGTTACAATATACCTTATCACAAAAAAGCACATGAATCAAGCCTAACAATTACATTTTGATGGATGGTAATCCAACTTCCTTTTTGAGTACACCTTTGCATTTAAGAAGCCATGCAATATCATGAGTGATAATAGTAGCGTGCCAGATTATAGATGCCCATAAGGAGGCTTGCAAAACTTTTTATTTGTAGTGACCATGAGCAACATAAGAGTCTGAAATACTCCACAGTAAAACAGGACTCTTGGAAAAAACTACAGTGAACAGGAGGCCAGTTCACATTTTTTTTAGCAACAAGAAGTGTTATTTAGGCAATTTGGCAGTGTCTAGAGTACACCAAGGAAAAGAACAAACCAGAACAACCCAAAGGTAACTAAGAGGAAAAAATGGGAGAGAAGGTCTTATAAGGATTATGGTAATGTTACCACATATAAATATTTTAATTTTTCATTTCAGAGTTGTAATTACATTTGAGAATTGCATGAGCTAGCACATAGATGACTGTGGCAAAATTTGTTTTCAAAGTAATCAGGAATTCACTTATCCTGAATAAGCACCTCATGGTTTAAGATCATCTCAATTATGGATTAGGAGCTGTGCTGTAGAAGAATGAAAATCTTACTGTTCCTGAATATAGTGTTCTTAAACATAAATATAATCTGTCCCTTCCTTCCTCTCACCAGACAGGACTATGAACGTACCACAAAAAACTATAGGTGTGCGCTTGTGCACACATGCACAGGAGATCAGAATGCCAAGACTTGTTCAAGAAATTGCTGTAGCTGGTATAAGAACTTGCCATAAATCACTGGGATTGCATCCCACAAGTTTCTTCAGGACAATCAAGCAGTGAAAGAAAATTGTAAGGTATCTCCCATTGTGTGGCCCTGGCTAAAAATTTAATTCAGTAAATTAGAGTTAAAAGGGTACTACTATTCCTTTTCTTGATTATTATCTACTTTTGTGGACACATTATACAACATGTGCTTAACACCATCTGTCCCATATATATTTTTGACTATCAGAAGTCATTACTAAGACGTGCAATTTATTTCATTTTACATTTGCAGATTTATATAAAGGTCATCATAATTGAATATAATGATAGGAAAAACTAAACATAAATCTAAAAATCTCATCCTACTCTAATCTTGCTAACTTAAAACTCAAAACTTTAGATCTAGCTGTTGTTTACACAATCCTAACAGAACAGTCTCGCATACTGGGGGGCTTAAGTCAGTAAATCTTGAACTCTATACCAGACATCAGCTATTTGTTTATTTATTTGAAGGGGAAGCACGTTAGTATTTACAGATTCGAACTTCTCTTGCTCCAAGACAGCTATACCTTGTCAGGGACAGACCCAATCCACAAGACCTTTGCTTCAGGTAAGGGCTATTAAACTTATACATGAAAAAGAAGCATGCATGAGTGGAACCGGAAATTTTACAAGGAATGGAAGAATCCTTGTTTGTTGATTCCCATTCTGGTTTTTGTGGACTATCATGAGTAATTCAGCTATGTCACTCTTAAGTTCCATTTGGGATCAATATGTCTCCAAAGCATGAAAGAATTTCACTTTTTACATACCTTATATCTTTTTTTACAGAAATAGGCAAGCTTGTTATTTATGCCCTCTTTTAAGCTGGTAAAGCTGTGGTGTCTGTTTTTGGCCCTTTCTGATAGTGTAGGAACAGATACCAAGAACTTGCCCACCAATGGGACGGGTACAGAGCTACTGCCATTTTATGCCCTCCTTGGAGGGAACACTGGGAGTTAACAGAGCTGTTCTGCACAACCTTTACAATGAATGCTCAAGGGAAAACAGTACAGCTAAGCAATAACTTACCTGAGCAAGAGTGTAATGATATACATTTACAATAATGAGAAGTTTTAATTTGATACCAGTAACTGGAGTGAACAAATGAGGTCACATTTTGGCTAATGAATGTAATATGCACTGCTACTGTCAGGAGGCACTTGTCTAGGACTAATGTCATTACTGTTATTTATAATAAGAAAATTACTAGTTAAAAAAACAACATGGAAGCAATGCACAACAGCAATTTACAGAATTTGCAGAATAACAAATAAACCCATATATGATCTGGATACTGGCTGGGGGGGAGGGAGTCCCTTTTCTAAAGAGGCCAGCTTATTTACTCATTAATGAATATTTATTTAGCATATGTATACCAGAAAATCTCTATTTTTAATTCTCATAGCTTTGTGCTACCAGTTCTTGTGGTTGTTTTTTCCTTTGTTTAGCCCCTTCTGTAACTCACATTTCCCAGTACACAAGTTTTTCAACTAAGTATAGGAAATATGTTGTCATCTAGATAAAACACTTTAAAGAGGAATTTCATTGAGCCTCATTTCAAGCTCAAACATGGAACAGTGGAGATCTTGATGGAGATCTTTTATTGGGGTACTGTTTGTGATTGTGGATACTGATTTGAATGCAGATAAATCAAAGAGACTAATTTTTGTTTTTTCCACTTGAGATGTAAAATTTTCTTCTATAATTCTGCATGAGAGCTAAAAAAATGGCACAATACAATACAATCTCCGTGCTACTTCTAGACCTTCCAATGTAACCTAGATTGATCTGAAAGTCTGAAGGACATAAGTTCCTAGACAATCACAGTCCCACTGTATACCACCCCCTTTCTTCTACTAGTTACAAAGAGATTGTAAAAGAAAAAGGATCTCAGGGTCGATACATATAGCCTTATATGACTATTACATTGTGAGCAGTGTCTTTTGCCCCTTTAAGAATGTTGTCCTTTCATAAGGAGTCAGGCTTGCAACTTATATTTTAATGTCTCTTAAAACACCAGCTCTCCTTTCTTCAATATTTAATATTTTTTCATTGATTCTCAGACTTCAGAGTTAATCTTCAACTTGCATACCATATGCACTCCTTATATTTTGTGAGTGAATAAAGAAATGGAGAATTTCAAAACAGGGCTAACAGTTTGCACTGGCTAGAAATAAATATGCATTTTAACACCTTCAAAATAAACCAATAAACAGCTCTAAAAAGAAAGCAAGAGAATCAGGGTATTGTCACCCAATACCAGCAATCAAGTAACTACTTAATCCTGTAGCAACCTGCACTGTTCCCTCAATAGTTACGCTTGATGACTATTCACAAGTCATGCACATCCACTTCACCACTATTTCATTTATCAGAATGGAGGCAACCGAGGAGAATAATCAGTATGAAATAATAAAATATCCTTGGGGAGAAAAAAAAAAATCAAGCAAATGAATAAGATTCAGGATTTCTATTTTTGAATATATATCTTCAGAAATGATTTCATGGCTTTATTTGAAAAATGGGTACAATCCAAGTGAATGGATACAATTCCTCTTTCTCTACAGCCAGAAGCCCATTATCCTTTTAAATAGGAAAGAGTATTCATTTCTTTCTCATCCCATTCCTTGTGCTCAAGAAGTGGAATAAGAAGGAAAAAAAGGGATGAAAAAGAGTAACATTCCTCCTTTCCATTTTGCAGATGGCCACTCCTCCATCAATACTACAACATTCATCTGCATCTGTATCTGTTATTTTCTTAGCTTCTCAAACAATTCTTGCATTTCATATTATTTTTCTACAATGACAACAGTTGACAAACAACATATAAAGTCTTTCAGAGTCCTTTTAAAAATAAAGTATGCTATAGGCATAACATGCTCAAAAAAGAACTAAAAAAAAAAAACAAACACCTTCCCTCAAAGGCTTCTACAAAAGCTGTGGCTGTGTTGGAAGCCCACATTGGAGCAGGATCCTGGCCTGTGGGCCCATGGAGAGAAGAGCTTATGCTGCAGATGCTAGCAGGACTTGTGATTCCATGGGGGACCCACGCTGCAGCAGCCTGTTCCTGAAGGACTCCACCCCATGGGAGGGACCCATGCCAGAGCAGTTCATGAAGAACTACAGGCTGTGGGAAGAACTCACTCTGGAGTAGTTTGTGGAAGGCTTTGTCCCATGGAAGGGTCCCCATGCTGGAGCAGGGGAAGGGTGTGCAGAGATGAGGGTGTGATCTAGGCTTACATCCACACTTTCTCACTGCTTGCTGTGTGACCCTTGACTGAGTCTTCCTTGTGTTTCAACTTGACAGTTTTAATGTAATATTTAACACTGACATGACATAAGCTAAAAATTACTTGATAGAAGATGATAGTACAAGCACAGAGCCCGGCCCTATTTTAGGATTAACTAATGTGAAGTCTACTGGCAGACTCTGAGAGGGAGGCTAACAGTACTTTACAAGAGAGAAAGAATATCAAATATCTTGTTTCCTATCACAGAAGTGCAAGTGACGGAGAAAGCAGGGAGTATCTCGCTCAGTGAATCCCATCTTTTTACTGCTAAAAATCCTCGTTGTTGACAGACCCTGTAAATCTCGAAGAGTTCTGGGAAAAACCTTGTGTATTCAATGAGTGTCACCATTACAACTGAGGCATTTAGCATTTTCAGAATTTGTTCAATACTTAGTTAATAATTACTGATTAAACATTTGAATAGGCACCCAATTTTACACATTCTCGAACTGCTAATGTTTAAATAAAAAAGACCACATTATTCTGTAACTTCACACACATTGAGGGTTTTGTGCTCATCAGGGAAAAACCAGTGTGATATCTCAGCTGCATCACTGAAACTTAATGTTTTAAAGTGCTACTATTGTCAGGATTAGGTTTTCAACCTTACCGTATTGTTTGCAAGTTAGACATATCAAAACCACGATTCCCAAGGATGAGTGGTAAACAGGCAATGCTTCAGTTCACCAGAAAGACATGACTTACCTTGTGAAAGTTCCTGAAATATGCTGCCTTCTCATCTGGAAATTTTTCTAGCCTCCTGGGCCCTTTACTGGAAGCCTTCTTGAAAACCAACCAACAACGTCTGAAAATCTGCAAACAAAACCACAGGATTCTATTAGTTTTTTCTTAAAAGGTGGACAGTAACATAAATGCATTCAGTTACATAATTGACTTAGGAAGATATTTTAAAATGACAATGTTTTATTTCCAAAGTCTGAAAAATTCTGAGAACATCAGTAATTTCTACACAAGTACATCCAATTTGTCTTTGCATACTTTTTGATTGTCAGTCCTTTGTAGACTTTTTTGCTTCAAT
The DNA here is from genome assembly GCA_038380795.1 of Pyrocephalus nanus. Taxonomy (NCBI): domain Eukaryota; kingdom Metazoa; phylum Chordata; class Aves; order Passeriformes; family Tyrannidae; genus Pyrocephalus; species Pyrocephalus nanus. Next base: position 12,856,721 of record CM076261.1, on the reverse strand, counting down.
TTCTTTCATGAATGCCAAATTTGACAATTCCTGAGATATAAGTAAATCCATGACTTTGAGTATAAAAGAAATTGTAAGACTGTCTCTATCTTTTACATTTGTCTATGCTCTATTTCTGTGACAGTAGTGATACCATTGAGAAACAGTTGTTGCAGCTTTTAACAGAACACAGTAATCAGCAGTTAGCATCGCCTTGTGTACACAGAAAGAAACCCACAAGGTTGAAGTAAGCACTAATGTGACCATTACTGGACAAGAACATCTAGTTCTCTCAGTTCAGTGACAAACTTTCTAAGGAAAAACTATGCAGATTATTAAATATTGAGAGCATGTAGAGAAAAATAAAATCCTCCAGAAAGTACAAGGCAAAACAGTATTATCCTTTAATTTTAATGAGAAACACACTAGATTTTGCTTTAAAAGCATTTTTAAACAACAAGGGTACTTTATTAGACTACCTACCAAGCATTCTTACTTGCCATAAACAGAATATTAAAATAAGGTTTGAATTATCATATAATCATAGATTTGCAGTTCAAAGAGAAGCTGACTAATAATAATCCTCTAGACTATATTATGCAAGTAAGAGATTAGATATTAATCTAGTTTTATAATCTATGACAGCAGTTTATTTCGTTATCCTACTCAATACTGGCACAGCTCTATAAACAATACCATACAGAATTTTATGTTATTAATTCAAGGATACATTGAAAAAAACCCCAAACCCAATGCTAGGTAATAATTCCACTAGCCATATGTGAAGAGCCTTATTTCTGTATAAATTCTACAAAATGTAATGACACAGCACAAGAAATACAGTACTATTTAATTTGAATCAACCATATCTCCCATTACCAAAAAACAAAAGAAATAAAAATATCAAGGAAGTATGAGCAGAGAGTTTTCCCCTCAATGTGATGCTGTTTAAACTGAGTACATGCAGCAAATGTAGTATCATTAAAATAATTAAACTTAATTAACCACATTATGATATAATAATACTGACACTATACTGTTGCCATTACCTCAGATGAATGTTATCAGTCAAAAAAAGTGTTTTGTTTTAAAAACCTACCATTGGACTACAGTATCAACAGATTTAATTATGAAGGCTTTTGTCAGGAAGTACAGCATTTAGTTAAATCCTCTGCAAGTATACGGCTTACAAAGCATACAATTCCTAGGGTTTTTCAACTAAGGATGTAAAGTGTCAACTGTTCAACTGCAGTTCCTGTCTCAGAGATTACTTCACCTAACCTGGGGAAAAGCAAAGACAATATCATATTTCCTGAAAAAAAAAAAAAAAAAAAAGACATTACGCTGTGGGACATCATAAACCATCTTTATTAGATAGTACTTTCTTCAAATAACATCTAGGCAGTGTTGCAACTTGACTTTGCCAAAGCTATAGCACTGATCCCACAGTTATTTCTTGTTTAAACCATATTAACTACACAATGCTGTAGAGTGAAAAGCTGCACACACAAGTATAGAATACTCACACTATTTAGACCTTACTAAAAGCAATAGCACCAACTGTCCAAAGCAGACATATTTATTAATTTAATAAATGTGTCATTTTTAATAATACTCCTGGCTCTTCTGGGATCTTGGGGGTTTTTTTTTAGTCTATGTGTATTTTCGGTTCATCTGTCTTACTCTGAGGAGAAAATTCATTTTCAACATAAAACCCACTGTCTTCATTTCATTTCCTTGATTTTCTTATTTTCATCATCTGCCTTTAATTGTTTACAGTCTTCAAAAAATTCTCTTTAGAAAATACAGAACCACCCAAGCCCCATCACCAGTGATGGTGGGTTTTGGCATAGCCATGAAATCTGAATTTTACAGATTACCTGAATTTTGGACAGCTGGGGATAATGTAACAGATATTTTATGTTAATTAACCAAACTTTTTTGAAGATTGGTAGGAGTTGATTTTTTTTTTTTAATATATATATGGCATAGTCATATTTCGTTTTAATGCAAAGTATATTAGATCCAGTACATTCAAAATATCCCTAAAAAAGGCAACGAGACATCACAGTTGAGGAGTCAAGATTTCTCTCTGTGAGTATGAGAACATTTTCTGGATAAGAGGTCATCTAATGCATACTCCAAAGCATTTCCTTCAGTGACAAACGAGCAGGTTATCCTGAATGACACCTTCAGTCTTTTTTGCAATTCAGGACAGCTTGAAACCGAGTTTGAGGGTTTGCAGCTAAGCTGATGAAATTCTAGAGGAAGAATCTCATTAATGGGTGCTACAAAGCATCCATGGAATTCTAGGGCTTGGTGCTAGTTATCTTTAACGATGCTCTTTACCAGTCCTTTCCCCAAATTTCAGAACTGGGATGAATTCAAAGGCTTTAGCACATAGACTGCAGGAATGAACAGCCTTTGCTTTTAAAGAACACCAAACAGCAAGAGCTCCATAAGTTTTTCCTTTAAACTGTTACATTTTCAATTTATTGGCATCTGTTTTTTTCAAACCTTTAGGAAGAGAAGACATCTGAAGAATGAAATGGCTCAAAGAGGACTCCTGATATGGTATGTACACACATCCTTGAATCTGGATTTTACTTTTTTTAACCTAATTTTAAAGATGGTATAAACATATAGAGTTCCACTGCATTTCAGCAGCCTTTTACTTTATTATACCAAAAGAAAGTTTGTATTTCAGTGTTTGAAAAAGCATTAGCATTTGAATTTACCTATAAATATGAATAAATAGGTGCAGATGTGAGCAAACAGCAAACAAACATTTGCCTTTCATAAGGCATCTCATTGTTATACAAAAGCCTACTCAATTATTCACGAACTGTGAGATAGTCTTTTATCCCTGGCCTACTTTAGGATGCCATTGGCTGTAATCAAAACTTCTGAAAGACTTCTAAAGTCCTCAGATAATTGGGGTAGCCATTGTGAGAGAAATCAGCATCAGCCCTTAAACAACGGAGGGAATGAGAACCACTCACAGTGTTGTCTCCATAATACTTAGATCTCTCCTGTGAGATTTAAGTGTCTGTTTTCCACACATGCATAGTTGAAGAAATGCCAAGTATTTGATCATTTAATCAGGTTTACATACTTGGATGAGCACTAGCTACTTAACGAATATGATTTTAAAATTTTGTATTGAGGGTAAACAACACAGATGGCACCCTATGCCATTGTGGTTTTTTACTGAAGAAATTCAGAGAGATAGTATTAAAAATACATGTTATTTTTAGGCTTTCTTTTATTACCATGTCAATTAGAAGGACCAAAACTTGTTCATTACAAGCTTAAGAAGGATTCTATTAAAATTACCTGCTGAGCCCTAGGCACAGCACAACTTCTTTAAACAACATCCTTCCTCTCGCACTTTTACAAGGTGGGCAAAGCAGAATAAAATATTCCTCTCGATCTCATTACCTGTTGTGCAATTACGTATCAGTAAGCCATGCCAGTAACCCAGAACACTTGTGGTCTAGTGAGAACTGATTCAGTTGCCCATTGCTATAACATACAGGAATGGTACTCAGTATAATGTACAAGCTTGCAGGGGACAGTAGTCTCTGTTCCTAAGGATGGACGTGAATAGACTCACCTTATTAGTGAGAGAAAACAATTCCAGACCTAGAACAATATAACCTCACCAGCCCCTAAATGATTTCTGAAATCTTTCCAGTCAGAAATTTGATTCCCAGTACTGATCCATTTCTATTAATCTTCAGAGATCCCCTCATTATAAAATCACTGCATAATCTTCTTTCTGTACGCTTTCTTCTGCTTAATTCAGCGCTCATCTCCCCTTTCCAGCATGATCATATTTTTTAACATTCTTGACTAATTTATGAAAAAGTTTGGGCTCTGAATGGATTATTGCTTTTCATGGTCATGTTTTATTTTTGCCATGGTTGTTCATAATAAATCTATTAAAATACATATTACAGGAAATTCACTGGCTAATTTTTTTTTCCAAAAAGAAGGAAAACTTTTTAATTTTTCTAAAATAATTCAAAATAATTCATTTACAGTGAAAATCTTTTGTAAGATTACCCATTTTTTCACAGATTTCTAAAGCCTTTTCCTAGTCATTTACAATAGATGCTTTTCAGTTTAACCTTTTTGTATCCACAGCTGTAGCTAATAAAGCTTTGCCAATCATCACTAGTATTTAGAGAAGAGATTTTTATTGACAAGTCTCTACACATTACTCTAGAAATTTCCCTTTGCACTCAAAAAAACCAATAGAAAACCAGAAACCAAAAAAACCACATCCCTCATCCATTTTTTTTAAAATAATGCCAAACAGAAAAGTTAAAACACTATAAGCCTTTTTTCCAAACCACTTAAAATGCTCTGAAATTTCCTGCCCCTATTCAAAAGACAGTACAAATGGCAGCTTTCTTGGGTATATTGGAAAACCATCTAATTTTCTGCCACTAGCTGTAGAAATATTTGTCTCTTGAGAGAAGCAGAAATGAGTCAGCTCTTAATTACTAACAGAAACCATCACTGACCAGGACAGGCACTGAAGCATCACTCATGGGGCTTTTTGCTAGCATAACCCATCAAATTTTTCTCCAGGAAGACAACTACATAATAATATTCAGTCCTGCATTTACATCTCATTATCCGCAGGAAAGGCTTGTTGATTTCTCCTCCCTGACTTGCCATGGGCAGTGCTCTCCCATTAGACAAGACATCTGCAATGTATGCATTAAAAACACAAAAATATGAGTATATTCAAATTTACCTCGCTAGTTATCTCCATTAAAAACGGGTATTGCTTTTTATGGGGTATGTGAGACAAATGTAGTAAGCTGTGAGCTAAGCAAAATCTATTCACAACTCAAAAATGGAGCATTTGTAGTAAGAAAAATAAAAATAGCTGTCACAGTAAAGTCATATTTAACCATTGTTTTGACATCCACCACTTTTTGAGTTTTCTGAGCATATTTGGCTAAGGGAGAAGAGACAAGGGGTGACACCTTACCAATTCAGTGAAACTACACTTGTCATGCATTCAAGTAAAATTTAAGAGAAATTGAAAAGCAGTTATTATCTGTAAAAAGGCCCAGGAGGAAAATGGGAAGACAAAACCATTCATACCTCAGCTGAAGAGCAGGTTACAGGATCTAAGCTATTTCTGAGTAAAGTCAATAGAACACATCCCAAACCACAAACCAAAACACCTCATGTTTGCAATCCACATGCTTAATGCTACCAATACTTTGGACTAAGAATGCAAAAGTAAATACTGTTGCAAAAAGGCTTACCATCCCTCCCGCACTTAGGTTTCTGGGCATCATTGAAATCAAGTTGCCCTAGAAACTGTTTTCCCTGTCTTGTACAGCACTGATCTGTCTACTTTTTGGAAATGCAGTTCCCACTGCACTAATTGGGTGCATTTCAGGTTGCATATTTGGATTTGTATGAAGAAGCAAGAAAGGCAGAACACTGCTGCTGCACAGCACTGAGCTCCCGAATTAGCGCAGAGGGTGCAGAGTAGCAGGGAATTGAGGCCAGCTCCTGCTCCTTTACCACACCGCTGGGAACTACCATCTTCCAGCAGCAGAGCAGATACTCCACAGTCATCTGACATCCACCTCACAAACAGGAGAGGCAAAAATAACGCATAGCCCTGCTCAGAAGCAAGAGGTTACTTGCTTCTGTCAGCAGCTCTAGGATGTGGTGCCAAGACTGTACCACAAGATACCACAAGATACTTGGGAGTTTTTCCTTTTTTTTCAATTGATTATAACTCTCCACCTCTCTACTCTTGCCTATTTTAACATATTTTCTTCAAACATTACCAAACCATCTACCACAAAGCAAGCACAATTAAAGCAAAGCTGTTTATACCGTAAAGTCAGGATTAAAAACCACAATAAATTCCCAAAAGATCACCAGTAAGTTCTTTAATAAGAAATGCAGTCTGAAAGTTTGTTATGAAGAATATCCAACAGGGAAATATTCCTCATATATGATAAGCTTGCATGTACCCTTGAGCTTAATTTTATCATCCTAATTAGCAAGGTTAAGCTTTAGTTTACTGAGCTTGTAACATGACCTTCCGCAACAATACAATTAGGCCTTAAATCATTTTAGTGTCACAGTTCGAATCCTAAAATTTCTAATAGTATTTTTTATTACTGCAAATCTGCAGGCATTTAAAGTTAGGAATTGAAGAAATGCTGAAACATCTGCTACAAACTGTTTCATCTAAGATTAGATCAATCCTTGTGGGCTTGATTGTAGTCTGAGAATTAGGATGGTTAGAGAGAGATGATTAGGGACAATTCACCCAGTTATAGTATACACACGTCATCTTTCTGCTGCCATAACATACCATTATAGATTCATATAGATGCTTATAATATACTATAATTTATGATGTTATAGTCACAGGCTATACATGTAGCCCATAAAAGGATTTATTTTATTATTAGAGATTTATGGGAAATCAAAGTACACCATAGCAATTTTCCAACTATTCTATTAGCTAACCTACTCTGTGTATAAACACTTAGTTATGGAATCTGAAGTCTTTTTTTTTCTGTGTTTAAAAGAGAGTGGAGCATACTATCTGAAGAGATCTGCAGGCAGTACTCCTGTGAAAAGTGTTATAGAACTTTATCAATCCTTAGGCACCCACAGCTTAAAAACTCACCACCATTACTTTGCTTTGAAGTACCAGCAGGGCAATTCAAGGACAGCCTTCACAACTAACACACTCTGACTACATAGCAACTTGCAGATCAGCAGAATTTATAACTTACATTTGAATTGATCTTATGGTTATTTTAAAAAATCAGTTCCAGTAGCCATTTCTTTTGGCTTCTGCATTTCTGGCTCAGTTTTGTCTAACTAACTAACTGCAATGATTCTTTTGGAGGAAAACTAATACTTCTTGATTCATGTCTGGCCTCAGAGTTGATGACAAAAAGCCCTCAAAACCAGAACAAAAATTTGGTTTCAACACCTTTAGCATGCATCTAGCAGAAAAATCCCAGATCTTGCAATACTTTTAAAGAAATTATTATGCTCAAGAAATCTCAAGCATTTCACTGAGCTTAAGCTGAATGTGCAGCATCTACTGAGGAACAATTATGTAGCCAAGTTTGCATTTCCTCCTAGTTTCCTAAATGTGATCAGAAAAAAAAAAAAAAACAAAAAACAAAAAACCAAAACAGAGAAAGTTATGGTTTCATATAACTTTAATATTAAATTTGAGTAACTTCTTAAACTGAACAGTAGTAACTACCTTACTTAACTCGTATGAAGTTTTTTTAGTGGAAATACCACATTCCCCCACACACCCCATTTTTTACAAAGTTTTACTTTAATTAGTTACAATTACAAAGCCCACTTGAATATGACAAACCACAAAGAATGGTTTGATATTCTGCAATGCAAAGCAATATTTGCAGAAGAAAATCTAAAACTCCTTTATTTTTCATCCTATAAATATAAATAGAAATAATGGAAATATCACTACAGTAGAGCATCTTATGGACTCTTTCATAGATGAGCTTATTAAACTGAAATACAGTATCTTTTACACATATTAGGTAGTCAGTCATTACTTTGTTCTTGAAAAAATTCTAGGCATTTAATGTACCTACAAGGGAATTTAATGCTGAGAAATAGACAGTTATTGATATAGATTTCTTATTTAAGTCTCTAGAAAACAAAATTCAGAGCTTTACACACAATTGAAATATGGTATCTCTCTGCTCAGATCCTTAATACTTTACTTTAGGAAAGCAGGGATTTGTGAAAAAAAGTGTTAGAAAAATCAAAACCATGCAACAGAATACCTTAAAATGCAGCAGAGCTTCAGAACAAAACAGTAATCACTAACATCTGCTCTATACTACTGAGGGACAAAAACTCAAATAATTTTTACAGCTTCAATTTAGAGGGTTGCAAGCTCAAATTTATCTTCAGAATCCAAAATTATTCCTCGGGTTTACTTTAGCTAGTATTCTAACACAATCACAGAACAGTTTGGGTTGGAAGGGACCATTACAGATCACCTAGTTACAACCCCCATCCTCATCCCATGGGCAGGGATGGGCTGGTCTGACCAGACCAGCTTTCTCAAAGCCCCCTCCAACCTGGCCTTGAACACTTCCAGGGATGAGTACACAAAACTTTTCTGTTCCAGTGCCTCATCATCTTCACAGTAAAGATTTTCTTCCCAATATCCAATCTAAACCTACTTTTTTTTCAGATGAAGCCATTCTCCCCTTTGCCCTATCATTAAATGACCTTGTAAAAAGTCCCTCCTCATCTCTCTTGAAGGCCCTCTTTAGGTACTGCAAAGTGCTCTAAGATCTCTCCAGAGCCTTCTCTACTTCACGTTAAACAACCTCAATTCTCTCAGCCTGTCTTCATAAGAGGGTGCTCCAGTCCTCTGATCATCTATCTTTATTTTTCTCTACATTACACACAGAAATGCACCTTAGCAGAAGCATCACAGTCCTCAGGATGCTGTTGTTTTGACTGACATATAAGTGGAAACTTTGCTTTGCACAGGATTTAATATAGCTAAACACAGCACTAAGTCTAAAGCACTTTCTGCAAAGAAAAAACAACAGGAGCTGACTGTTAAGTGCCACTGTATATTTATGTAGGTGTACAATTTTTAACAGCAATCGATCCTCAAAGTAGAATAAGGAAAGTTAGTCTTTTATTCTTCAATGCATTTTGTCATTTCAGCATATATTTAAAAAACCTTGCAAAATCAGCCGCATGGATATATATGGGTAAAAGCTCACTGTAATCCATAAACGACTCTATTAAAGGCCTGGTCACAGCCTCTGGCACATATGCACGCATGAAGTGTATGCAATGTGTTTACACTGTGAGACAAAACAATATATAATGACAATGCAGAAGAAAAGCTCTTCAAATATACTCTGATGCACTGTACTACAGAAGAGGTACAGAATTTCAAAATGGCATTTATATATGACATATCATTCAGTAAACCTCTGAAGTATCAGGCTGTATGAAACAATCATGTTGGTTTCCTACAAATCAAATACAACCTTTTTTATGTAGTTAAATATTTTGCTTTGACTCCTCTTTAAGTACTGTGACATGTCCACTAGATTTTGTGGAGAAATTTGTCTTATATAGAAAATGAGGTGTTCTGCAAAATGAAGCCTACAGCAGAGTTCAAGCAGGACAATACAAATAGCAATGTTCAAGAGGATATCTAATGTCAGTGATGTTTTCTCTGATATTTGATCACCTTCATTACTGTAACCATTAGGTTAAAACTCCTCCTGCCAAATAGAAATTAATAGTTTTAATAGATGCTAGCATCCCCCTACAGATCTTCATTACTTCTCAGTTTTAACTTAACTGAAGGGGAGGAAAACAAATTCACATCTCGTGGTAAGCAGAAATAGTTAAAAGAGTTAGCAAGAATCCTCTGGAGCAGAAATCAAATGGATACAAAAACGGAGTAATTCAGTGAAATTTTCTGCAATATTTATAAACAGAACTAACTTGAATTTTTAAAGTAAAAACAAAAAAAAAACAAAATAAAAAAGGTCAAATCAGGCACTCAAAAAGCAACATAATTTCCTCTGGGTCTTATAAGTTTAAGAGGAACATGCATGCAGACAGAAAGATATATATTTCAAAAATACTGCTTCATTCGTATTATTATTAGTGATTTGCTTTCTGCCACTCTTACAATACTTCTTTTACTATATTTGCTGAAAATCTGCTTAAAGATGTTATCAGTCTGTTATTACAATACATCAACATTGCACCAAATAAAGACATAATCCAAAGCATTAAAAGGATGAGAAAACAGGCACTTTTACACACAACTAAGAGGATTTGAAAGAAAAAGCTATAGCTCTCAGCTCTTGTAACTACCAACACCAGTTCTGTTCAGCTTTACAACAATTTTTTAACAGAGAAAGCAAGCTTTTACTCAAAGAAAACTAGCATGAAATAGCTTCCCTGAGAACTCAAATGCAGCTGGTGTGTTACATTCCCAGACAGGATGTCCTGTGGGGAAATATGTTACTACAGGGGATTAGGAATCATGTAGTTATGACCCCAGGGAAATAACATAAAGGAAAAGCAGATGGTTTCCAAATCCAGACTTCCTAAGTACAAAAGACCACTCCGAATTCCCTCCTTTGTACCTGTGATAGGTCTCAAAAAAGTCTGCCATAGAAGTGTCTGAGAGATTCACCCAACATTTATTCAGGTACATCCACAGAAGCCATGCTTTCGCATGCTTTGGCTCACACCCAAATCAGTAACACTCCACACATCATAGAACAAACACAAATCTTTTTGTTAGAGGAACTATGGTCATCCCAACAAGCTAATATTATTATCCAAGAGCAAAAAAAAACTTTCAAAAGAACTTTACCAACCCCTCTCTCCACTTCCACTGATTATTGTTGATTATCACCAACATTCCAAAGCTTGTAGGAGCTAAAACTGTCCTTTCTCAATCATTTCCCATGGGCAGAAGAAAATAATTAGTCTACCCAGCTGATGGTATTTATTTTGATATTCTCATCAGACACATATAAACAGCAAACACATCGATTTTCTGTGCTGTGGGGACTACCTGAGGACAAGAGTGGGTGGAAAAGGAGAAAAAAAAAAATTGTAGCATTTCGGGTCAAATTTAGAGTACAAACATTCAAGTATGTTGGTTTAAGAGTAGCTACCACAAGTACCTTTTCTCACTCACAGTATTAAAAGTGCAGATAGGACAACAGAAAATTGCTCACTTCTCACTTCCTCCAACTGCTGAGATGGTCTCAGATACAAGATATGAAGCTGTAATGCAGAGCTGCAATTGCTATACATACTCCCTTCCAGTTTTAAACCACACACTGCAATGACCCAGCTTGCATATCAGCCGAAATAGAGTTAGCTAAGAGTTGGGCATAGATGTATGAGAGAAAATGTGCAAGTCACTGAGCCCTGCCTCCTTCACTTGCAGAAAGCCATGCAATAGGTGCCTGCTACTTTTTGATCTCCTTCCCTACTTGTCACACAATTTATATCTAAGGAGATACTTGAAGTATGACAGTTTTTCTTGTTGTCCTCATGGTACTGGCTTACTAGGACAGAAATAATTTGCTTTCTGAGGAGTAGCAGGGAGAAAAAACACTGGACATTTCCCATTCGTAATTCTGTTTTCACAGTTTCTCAAAGGCTAATATGTAGTCCTTGTGCTTTGGAGAGACAGTTTTTATTGTGATTTAATTTATGAGCCTTGTCCCAGTGGAAAATCTAATTCTTGCAGCTTACATCTGCATGAAAGGATTCTTGCCTTTTAATCCAAATCACTTGTTTTAGTACATTCCTCTATTGGCTTTTGTATTTTTAACATATATTATAAGGAATTTATCAGCAGAGAGAGACATTCAGGTGTAGACTTGGTAGTTCAGTGCAGCATTCACCAGTGAACTCACAGCATCAAGTCACAGCAAGACAGACACCATGACACTCAGTAGCTGAGGATGCTGTACCATCTTATCTTTTGATGGCAGAGCCTTTTGTTCTATTTTTCTTTAGAAGGATCCAACTCTATTCTTCTCAGACAGCACACAATATGTAATTTCTCCTTTGGCTCCTCTACCTTTCAAATTAACAAGTCCCTGCTTCCCACTGTTTTCCCTATGGTCTCCTTAAGACTGCCCTGTTGGACTTTAAATATCTTTCAATAATCACCTTAAATTAGTTCACTCTTGGTTTATGATAGATTTAAGCTTTAAGACTTCATAAATGAATAAAATATTACATAAATGGAGCAGTCTTGTAACAGAACATCAGCTCTATTTACACTGAATTTTTTACTTGTTCACAGAATTCTACCCCTCTCTATTGCTACTTACATTAGAGGAATTCCTTTCTGCTACAAACAGTCTCTATTCTTTTATTATTAGCAGCACAGCAAATGAAGAATATTATTAGCATTAGTAAAAATCTCATAGGATATGTTCCAGCAGATATACTATGTAATGCCATAGAGGACTCTGTTTATCTCTTTTGACATACATAGCTGAATTCTCCTATTCTTAATCCTTAGCAAACATTACAATACTTGCTTTGGTGTACTGTGTTTTAAAATTTTTTGTAGATCTTTTTGATGCTCCTATCCCTGTTTCTGAAGGCTCCAGAAACATCAATAAAATGCAGCTTTCAGTGGTACAAGCATTGAAGACAGGAGGTTTCTGGGGGTTTTTATTTTTTCAGAACTTAGTCTTTGTGGCAAGTAATAGCATAGTTAATTATATGGTTTTCATGCCTTATTTATATTGAACTTTTCCAGTCATCTTTGGTAGATGAAGAGCTTGCTCCAAAGGAAGTGAGAGCAATATTCCCACTGATCACAGGCAGAAATAAGAAGGGAAGAGAGCAATGGTCCATTTCACAAAAGAGAGTCAAGCTTGGCTTCAGAATCCTATCATAGTAGCATTAATCTTTCTTTATGCTATAGAATTTATCTTTTTTTATGATATATCTTCCTTGCAAGAAACATCAGAATTATCCTGACAGAATTTACAAAAGTAGTCCACATATATTCAGTTTGTCTTTCTGTGGTCTTCAGCATCCAGAAATTGTGAGAAGGCCACGTATTTTTTATCTTAATCTTTAATTCTAGAAGTCTTCAAATTACCTAAAATAAAAATTGAAGAAATATAAAACAGTTGCACCCAAATAATTTTGCCTAGTATTAACTAAAATATTTTTGGATAAATTTTTTTTTGTCTAGAACAAACTTTGGATTAGACCAGGTTCTCAGCATTGTCTTAGAATATTATTGCTTATTTATAACGGGATTATTTTAAAAGAGAAGTTAAAATTCTCTCCCTTTCCCCAATGCTTATAAATAGAAAAGAATCGTTTAATTTTTTAAAGTATATAATAAGCCTTTGATGTTTTTTCAGGAAAAGCAAAACAAACCGAAAAAGAAAATCCCTTAGTGGCCATAAACTAATTCAGTAACACAATACAACACATACTTAATTCCTTTAAGGTTGTGCCTGTTGTGTCATTCTACTTGTCACTGGTCCTTTTAACAACACTACAACACTTCTCCAGAGATGAAAGTCAATTATGTAAGTGGGTGTTCTAAAAATACACCCACAATTAAAAGTCTCAGGGTGTATGTATACCTTTAGTCAGAAGCTTTAGCGTGGGGAATGCATACCCTCAAAATGAGGGCAAAGAGGATGCTGAAATTTAACTCATTTACAGTCACCTCAAGAAGAAAATTCATTAGCACAGAAGATTTAAACAAAGTATATGTTATTAAAAAATATAAGCACTTGCAAGCATTGCTGGCTGAAGTTCTTAACTTTTAGGGCAGCACTCTCTGACTTTGCTACCAGTGATTAAAGTTTCCTAGAACTGTCAGAGAGATGGTTCATGTGTTTTAAGAGAGTGCTTATATTAAGAAATTAATTTTAGTGTCCTTTTTATTACTGCTGAAGAGAATTTCTGCAAACCATGAACAGCAAAAGTTCGATATGATGGCTGAGATTATTTTAAAATCACGTGCTAGGACTTAACAGTCCCACTCTGGAGTGCTGGACTAGCTGACCTCCGTGAACCTGTGAATATGTGAATTAATGACTAAATTCAACCTTAAATGCTCAAACTTTCTTTTAGAAACAAGTTTAGTTATAATTTTAGATGCAAGGAGTTTCTGAGGGAAAAAACCCTGGAAATCTCTTTCTCTAAACATATAGCCTTTTTATTCTTCTCAGTTTTTCCCTTTATTCTCTTTAAAACTGGAATTCAGTGAGCTGGACTGAAACTGGTCTACAGAGCCTTCAAGAGGTTTTGCCACTTGTAGACCCTAGAAGGAGGGTTCTCAAGCAAATGCAGTCGTCTATCCAGGACTACTTCTGAAACTGTAGAAAGCATTAATACGGTGTGCTTTTCCTAAGCCAACCTTAGTCTCATCTTTCCTCTTCCTCTCCCTCATTTTTATATTGCTACCTTCTTCTCAGTAACAAAACTTTCATCACTTTTTGGAAAAAGTCTTTTAGGATGGCAGGTCTTTCCCTTTCTGAGCTGAAATTCAACTTTCTCCCTTCCAACTAAAGGATTTCCTAGCAAGTTTAGATACTGTTAACTTCAGTGAAAGTAAGGGTCTTTTAACAATTGTTGTGGCCCATTATATAATTGTAAAATATGATTACAATGTCTCAGAATTGAGATTCAGTAATTTCTAAAGAAAAGTTTGTTGTTGCTTTGTCTAGAGTAAGAATATGTAATTTAGGGTTTTTTTTAATCAATCAGGCTTTATGTCTTCAAGTCACATAATTCTCTGACTTCATCTCTTCAGTCTAAACATTGTACAGTTCAAAACATGCATGCAGATGTCAGGCTCTGAACAAAAGCTGAATAGAAATTAGACTGCAAACACTGGAATGGAGCTTTCCATTCTTCTGAAAGTCGGAAGGGAAAGAAATAATTCTGTATCTGGGATCACGCTATTATAAAAATGTGTGCTTTTACTTTCCACTGTAAAATGTAGTGTTTGTTCACAAGTTTTTGAAGTTTTGATCACATCATCAAGATATTTATACCGAGACATGTCTGTGAAAGCTTAAAACTTAAATCTTTTCCCATGGGTCTAGGATAACCAGCATGCCACACAGATTAAGTATGGCCATTTTGTTAAATTTTAGAGAAGAAATGGTATATGGCCAACATATGGGGCTTTAAATTAATATTTTGTGCGTGTATGTGAAACAGCACCTTTCTTCCCTTTTCCATGTCATGTTTTAAACCCTGCTGCTGTTGCAGCAGTGGTTTTGATGTCAACATCCATCAGGAAGTTACACCACAATGCAAGCTAGAGAGACCCCAGGTTCAATTCAAATGTTTCTTGACGATTTCAGAAACCTATTTAACACCCTGCAAACTACAAATTGAAATTTCATTGATCCTAAAATGTTCTTCCATTGTATTTTGGACATTTTCATTAACAATCCAGGAGTCCTAAGTGTCTGAGACTGATGTGATTCCACAGATATAAATTACTGCTTGAACAGAAAAGAATTTACTTCTAAGCATTGCAAAAACCTGATTTTCTGCATGTCATCTGCAATTAATGGTAACTGAATGAATAGGACAAAAACTTCTTTGTGAAAACACCTAGGATGAATAACTAGATTTTACATCTTTCATTTTTTATCTCACCAACTACAAGTACTGCAGAAGGCAGGCAGCACTAATTACTTCACTCTATTGATATGTAGTCAGATAGGCCAGAAGTACAAAAAAGTTTAAAAAGAATTTCCATTTTCAATTCCCACTAGTAGATTGCTTTAAGAAAATATGATAGTGGTAAATATACAAATAAAGAGAGATTCACTAGCCTTCTTTTCATTTTACCCTACTTCTTTTCTCTTGCTCACATATAGGTATTCATCACATCCCACAGAAGCAAACCATTCACAACTAAATAGAGACTTGACAAACTCATTTGATTTCTGAGAACTAGAAGTAAATAAGAACTAAATTTTTATCTTGTGTCACTGAATAAGCATTTTTTTTGATAAAATAAAATAATTAACATTTACTCTGCAGAAAAGAGTCACAGATGGTCCAAGCCTGAAAACCAGTGAAAATGGCAATTTATACCTCAGTAATTTGAAAGTTGACACTTCAGTTGTCTCATTTATGAGCAAGGATTTCACCTCTAGACCTGAAACTTTGCACCTATTCAAGCAGCAATGACTAAAACATGGAAAAAAAGAGAGGTCCAAGGAAGCACACTTGTGATCTTGTGAGATGGCCACTGTGACTCAGTTCAGAGGCAGTTTTATCTGGCTTCATGGCTGAAGGCCAGGATCACTGTCCACAAAAAATGAGCTACCTCAGGAATGACCTGATCATTATTATCATTCAAGAAAACTCAGATGAGAGTTATGACCCAGACACACATTTTGTATTAGAAGTAGCTCTTGTGGCTCTAGAGGACAATGCCTAAAAGTCATTCATCTCGTACATGAATGATCCTGTTCAGACCCACAGAGCAGATATTTCCTGTATTGCAGCAAAACAAGCAGAGTGTTAAAGTCTCAGAAATTACCATTTCTCTCCCCTCCCATATTGTCTTTCCCCCGCCCCCAATTTCCTTACTTAATCCTTCCACAACAAGCAAAATAAAAATCTGACAGAACCTCTTCCCTAGCACGTACACACACAGATACCGAAACAGAAACTTCAAAGTACGTGATTGCTGGCAGTTCCTTCATCAATGACCTTGTTAATTTCTTGAATTTAGTAAAGAGAACTTGTGCTTACAGCTTACTAGAGGACAATCATCCTGTTCCATGGAAAGTGAAAATATAGGTGTCATGGTTTAATCCAGGAGGTAGCTAAACAACACACAGCCGTTTGCTCACTTGCTGCCTCCTGCCAGTGCAATGTGGGAGGGAACTTGGGAAAAAAATGTTAATCTGTGGGTTGCGATAACAACAGTTTAATAGGATAGAAATGGAAGAGAAAGCAACAACCATAATAGCAACAATTTGAGAAATCAGTTAGAATATACTAAATAAGTGATGCTCAATGCAGTTGCTCACCACCTATTAACCAGTGCCCAGAAAATTTCCAAGCAGTGTACCCCAGCCAGCTTTCGTTCTAGTTTATATACAGAACATGGTGCCATAAAATATGGAATAGCACTCTGGTCATTTTGGGTCAGCTGTCCTGACTGTGCCCCCTCACAATTTCTTGTGCACCTCCAGCTTCCTCACCAGTGGGGTGTGGTGAGAAGCAAAGAAGGCCTAAATGCTGTATAAACACTGCTTAGCAACAAACAAAACATCAGTGTGTTATCAACATTACTCTCATCCTCAATCCAAAATGCAGCAATATACCAGCTACTTGGAAGAAAATTAACTCTATCCCAGATGAAACCAGGACAGCAGGACAACAGCGTATTTATGTAAGCTCTGCTGTAATTTGACATTTCTGTTGAGCACCCTAATTCCTGGGTTGAAAAAGGTTTGTCTCCAATCAGTTTGAATCAGGCACAGAACATGAACCTCTCAAAATTCAGACAAGAGCTTTACTGATCAGCTACAGAAAAAAATAAATCTAAATGTCATGATGTATTGAAAACACCTCAATTAACTCATAATTAATATCAACATTTGGTGTATTTTATTTTTTCCTTTCTCCCTCATTTATATCTTTGCATTGAATCTGGCAATGAAGCATAAACTGGTGGTATCACATCTATTTCCATAGCAACACTCCAATTTCCCAAGCACTGTCATGGTTCTACTCTTACTGAAAGCTGAAAGAGAAGCAAGTCTGAGGGAATGTTTGTTCAGCATTCAAACATGGATCTAGTTTCAAGTATCCTCTTAAAGTGGATCCAACTCTCTATCTTCCGCGAGAATACTAGCACAAATTCTTTCAAAAAACCCAACAGCCAACAAAAAAATTGTTTGTTTGGGATTTTTTTAAATCAATCTTAAGATCAAAGTTATTTAGATAGTTCCAGTAAATCTCAAACAGTGAATGGACTACTTGGAAAGAGACGCTTGATTTTAATGTTCATTCCCATTCCTTATATCATTTGTATCACAACACAGATTATCTAAATAAAGGATATGCTCTTCATATGCTTTACTGAATCCGTACTCAATATAAAGCCCTAAGAGGGTACAACAATACAATGTATACTAGGTTTTAAACCTGAAGTTGATTTAAAATATCTTTGCCTACTGCTGACATTCTTTATTTACTAAACAACACTAATAGTAATTTGAAATTCACAGCAGCATAGGTTTCATTATTAGTTAACAAACAAAAAGGCTCTGGAAGAAAGCTACAACATTAATAACAAGATCATAATTGATGATGATAAAACAAAAAAGCATTTAATATTGTCTTTTTTTTAGGAAGAAATCTGAACTCTGATGTAATTTTAAAACACATTTTTTAAAAGAGTGCCCCATAGAGTATATTTCTCAGAAGAGATCCTAAAGCTGACAAAAAAATCATTTGACTACAAATTGTTATGACTTCAAAACAGCCAAGCCAATTAATCACTCTGCTCCTATCAGAGCATTTCAAATACACTGTACATTGACAAGCCGCCTACACAATAGCAGCCTTGTGATAGAAAGTAAAAAGCAAAAGGAGGAAAAATTAATAGCACATTGAACAAATGCTCTGTCTTCCATAGAGTCTCCTCTGTCTTTTAAAGAACTGCTCTGAATCAAACCTCCACACTTTGCTTTTTCCCCACTCACATCTTCACAATTCCAGCCCACCCGCATACCCCAAGAGCCAGCACCAGTTTTTTCTCAAATCCTGTAACCCTTTCAGAGATTCATAACAAAAATTTCAAGTCTTGATAGACTTTTACAAGAACCAAATGCTTCTAGTGGCACCCAGCCAGCTCATCTTAAACAGACAGCCATCCCACACCTAGAGGATTTAATACACTTCTGTGACTAAAGGAAAGCCCTGCATTACAAGATGGGTCCCACTCTATCCTCTCAGCCTCTTATTTCTTCCAATTTCATTGCAGCATAAAGTCATTCAATTCCATTATTTTTGTTCTCATTGCACTCAGTCCCATATTTCAGGCGTGCATTCAAGGTCCAAATTTTATCAGCTCACCTCATTTTCAATGCACTTCCTTTCTAGGAAAGCAACGAGCAGCTCTCTCCACTTTCTTGCTTGAAATACCTAGAGTTCAGAACTCTATCAGACTGCTCAACTCACCAAGGTACCCTTTATTAATATACATTTCACAGTGAAATATCTAAAAAGTGCAAGTATTTACCAAAGAGATAACAGCAATACTGTTAAAGGAATAATATTCCCAACCATTCGGCTGTAAATCCATAATCTTTAAACATTTTGTTTTCTGTCTCACTTTTACAACACAGTACCATTTCTGCTTTTTATTTGCTTGCTTTCAGAAAAGTGCTTTCAACACAAGGGGACCTAGTTGATGTGAGGTAACTTAGGAGAATTAGAGAATAATAGTTCATTTCTGCCTTACTTAGGCCTCTGTAGAGAGGCTTTATTGAGATAACCTCACTAATGTGAGATTTCTTTTACTGAATATCAATTATTTTAGTAATTTCTATACAAGCTGAAAAACTCAAGGTTAGGAAAATGTGCCTCATTTCCTAATGTATTTTGAGAAAAACATTGGAAAAACTCCTCAGCCAAATGGCCTTGTTATAAAAGAGTCTACATAGTAGCCGAGAAGAAAAAGGATGAAATTTTCTTTTCGCACTGATAGAGAGCACATAGCACATGACACTTCCTCCATCACAAAATGGGTCCATATAAACTAGTGGATGTACAAGGCTGAAGACTTATCTGCCATGCTCCATATTTACTATTTTGGGATTGTGCACTTTTCTCATGAGACTGTAAATCAACTATTCCTGGCCTTTTTTTTTTTTTTTTCCCCTTTTGCTTTACAGAGTGGAATTGCATTTGTTCTACCTTTCATTTTATTGTCCTTATCTGTTGAACGCACAGGACAAGGCATGCTTATTTTTACTGTTTCATAGAAATGTTGCTTCTATAGCACTAGATTTTACTTTCTAGTTTAGACATGCAACATTGGGAACTATAAATATAAGAAAAAGCACGAAAATCTTCATACAAGTAGCTTTGATTTTGCCTCAAAACTATACAAAGATTCAAATATTTCAGTTGCTGCAAATGCAATTGTAAATATCTTTTTTATTATTTTATTTTTTATTTTAATTTAAGACACAGGCCCATGGTCCAACAGCTGTGGTGACCCAACAGCCTAACAAGGAAGTGAGAATTAGGTTGTAAGAGCAAGGTAATAACTTTATGCAAAATGATTCTCACTGTTCATTTTTCTAAAGAGCAAAATCATTAAAAGTACAGCATAATGCTCTGTAATTATAATCTAAGTCATTTCCCCCGTTAAAAATACATTGTAATTGCTTTAAGTGAAAACACATCATTATAACTTCCCTTGAAAAGGCAACTAATAAATAGATTAGCAAAATCCTACAGTCAGTACATTAAATCATGTTTGTTCATTCAGCTGAGACTGGAACACATAAAGTACATCTTCTTATGGAAAGACACAATTAGGGAGAATGGCTGGCTCATGGGATTAGCCAAGGGATTTTGAGTTTTCCACATCTAGCTTGGTGGTGTGAATCCTCCCCAGCTTGGTGTTGACTGAAGCTTATTACCATCTGCTGCCTGTTCAGTGTCCTACATAAAATGAATTGGTTGTCTTTGCCCAGTTCCAAGCTCACAGGTGTCCAGTATTACAACAACTGACAGTAACTAGCATACCTTTAAGCAATGTCAGCAAAAATCCAGAAGATTTTAAAAGTACAACAAAGGTGTCTATGTAATTTTGTATGAGCAGCCTACAGAAGCCACACTTTGAGAAAACAGGATGGTGGAATTGGTATTATCTCTACTCTTACTGTGCTTCTGCCAAATCACTGAATATGGATGATTACATCCTTGCATAAGACTTTAAATCTCTAATTTCATTAGATCTAAAAACCCCAAGCAAGTGAAATGGCAATACCATTTTTTAACCCTGAAAACTTACATTTCCTCACCTTAAAGGAGGATTTTAATAGTTAAAATATAGTTTGCACGGTTGTACTCAGAGTCTGAGAGAACCTTTTTGGTGTGTTCAATGAATTATTACTGTTGCTATGACCCCTAGAGCAGCTGTGTAGGCAACCACTGTAACCAGGAAGAGAGTAACAAAGAGAGTTACGAATTAAATTATCCAGGTCTCTCATTATTAACCTTTGGGTGAACAGGCCTGCTTCCTTTGGTCATCTCAGTTATCTTGGATTTAGCTTTGCTTTGTGAAAGAAGCACTAACTCATGCAAAGAGCAAACTAACAAAGTGACAGAATAATTACTTCATAAAAGCACTGTGTTAATACTGTATTGAATTACAGTAACATTAAGTATGAAATTAAAAGGATAATGAGTATTTGCTATGTACTTCACTTTCTACGAGTCCCATGTCAGGTTCTGTAAAGCTTTTCAGGAAACCTGGTCTGGTGAAAGCAACTGTTATTTTAATGTTTGTTTTAGTTACAGCAGATGAAATATGGAGTTTTTTAAACTTACAAAATGACAGGTTTGAAGTAAATAACTGTAAATCTCTCACTTGCTGAACATATGGATTTAGAATTAATTCCCAGTGGTAACGAGTTGCTTCTGCCTCATTTAAGCTGCATTTTGGGCTGCTGCCATTTTCTCCATAGGCCAGAAACATTACATTGCCCATTATGTGACTCCCATAAAAACATGTATCCACAGGTGAAACTAAACGTTGCATCATGGGGTATGAATTTGGAAAGAAGTCCCGGAAAAAAAAAAAATTATTTTTAAGTTCAAATTGTTAAATAAAAACATAGATTTACAGCCATTCTTTAACTTCTGATATAAGAATTTTATTTCTTTAAAAATAATATTAGGATAAACTTCCCATCTGGCCTCTATTTGTTGTATCTGTCAGTTCCATAAATGTCTCATTGTAGGCACTTAATTCCAGTGGTCTTCTACAAAGCCAACACAAACAAAACGATCCAGACTTGAATTTTTTTTTTTTTATTTTTTATTTCAAATACTAAATTTGAAGGGTTTTTTGAGTTCTTATATAGTTTTTTAAACATTAGTAGTTTTTCTTTGGTCTCTTGCATAAGGATGTCCTTTCTTTTTTTCTTTTTTTTTTTTTTTTTTTTTTCCTGTATGATATGCATTTAAATCAATGGAAAACCTTCCATTTATTTCAGAAGACCACAATCAAGACATTCCTGTTTGTAGGCATAGATGTACTGAAACCCTCTAAGAAAGGTAGACCCTCTAAGAATTTTAGTCCACAGAGCTTGTGCGTTTGCTTTCCCAAAGAAAAGGAAAGGAAAGCCAAACTTCATTTGTCTGAAGTATTAATGGGAATCACCTTTTTCTTCAGATCCATGTTCCTCCTTGGATGATAAATGACAACTATTAGGACTCTCATTTATCATGACACAAACCACATATCTATTTAGCGAAATCTGAAAAATGCACATTTTTCAGGACTGGACAAAGAGCTACTGAGCCAAGTTCTATACGAGTCCAGTCCAGAAACTGGCACAGGTTTCCTACACATACTGTACATATAATAAAACCCACATATAATAAATAAGTAAAAAAGTACATATGTAAACAGTAAAACACAGCAAACCAGCTGTTGATTTACTGAATCTGAAATGATTTATTCTGTCCTCTGAAACTTAGGTACAGATGAAAAAAAAATACCGAGTATCTATTCACAACAGATGAGCTTTATATTAGAATACACAGAACTTATAATTCACTAGTCACATTTTTTAAAGAAACAGCAAAATAAAGATATCACAAAGGAAAAAGAACTACGTAAATTGCAGGGGCTTTTAGTTAGGTATCTAATTAGTCAAAATGAAAAGCAGAGATGGCAACCTGATTGCTCTAGCAGTTTGATTTGCTCTGATCTGCAGTAGCTTCTGCATATTTCACATCACCTTTACAGCAGAAAGGTTATCTCATAAAACAGCATTTTGTGCTCACAGACACTCTTTCTCCTGCTATAACTGCATACGGGACTTCCCCTGTGTATTTTTCTGCTTCCCTTTGACACATGATTGAGGTTAGTAACATATTAAAGATCAAATTAATAATGTTGAACAATTTCAATACCTGAAAAAGTACCTGTATTTCCTACTTCCTTTCAGACAATGGAAATTGGGTAGCTATTCAGAAAATGCCTTTCGATACCATCCCTCATTCCATCTAGCCACCTAATCTTTCTCATATACATATATCTGCATACAGAACCTCTTGACAGACATAAGCAGGTTCTATTTACCTTCAGTGAGACTGACTGCAAAAAACAGCTATAGCTGTATAAATATCTGCTGATTCAAACATTCACCTAAAATGCAAGAAAATGTCATGGCTGAAATAGCTCATACTTCAACCTGCTGTAACTGTAGGGCAGAATCCACCTCTGTGCAGAAAGCTGACAGTTCATTCTGTTAAATAAGACTCTTCGGTCTCACTTTGACAAGGTATTTGGGATATAAATCTGCACAGACTTTTGTTACAGTTCTTCACAGGACAGAATTTCACCCTTGGTCTGAAGAACTGTATACATTTGTACAAAATTATTTATGCTTAACATGCTTTCTAGTCTTTATAGCCCAGTATTTACATCTTTCTTGTAAAAAAAAAAAAAATAAAGTGAAAGATAACTCATTCATACCTCTAACAAAATTGTTCCTATCTAATGACAGGTTCTATTCGCTGAGTATTATATTACTGTGCTGGTTTTGACTGGGATAGAGTTAATTTTCTTCACAGTGGCTAGTATGGGGTTGTGTTTTGGATTTGTGCTGCAAACAGTGCAAAGGGATGTTTTCCATACTGCTGAGCAGTGTTTAAATAGTGTTTATACAGGCCTTAATTAAGGCCTTTTCTGTTTCTCACACCACAACACCAACAAGGTGGCTGGGGGTGCACATGCAGTTGGGAGGGGACACAGCCAGGACAGCTGACCCCAAGTGAACAAAGGGACATTCCACACCATATGGTGTCATGCTAAACATACAGAGCTGGGGGAAGAAGGAAGCAGGGAGGTGGGGGGGACATTTGGAGTGATGGCATTTGTCTTCCCAAGTCACTAATACACATCACAGGGCCCTGCTTTCCTGGAGACGGCCGAACACCTGCCTGCCCAGGGGAAGTGGTGAATGAATTCCTTGTTTTGGTTTGCTTGTGCGCACAGTTTTTCCTTTGCCTTTTAAAGTGTCTCTATCTCAACCTATGAGTTTCCTCCCTTTTACCTTTCTGATTCTGTGTGGCTTAGTTGCTGACTGGTGCTAAACCGGGACAATTATAAATTGAATTCCATCAGGGAAGGTTTAATTACATATATTCTTGAAGTTTAATTATACTGTCAAGATGGAATTTAAGTATTATAATTAAGATAGAGTGCATTCATGATTAAGAAAACACAAATTATTTAGTAGTTGGCAAATATTCAAATATTGCTATTAAAGAGGTACTTTAAATAAAGATTGAAAGGAAAAAAAACTTACGTCTATGATATGACAGCATGACACAGTAGATTTGACTAGCATTTTCAAATAGACTTATTCTTAAAATGTAGATGATAAAACAGTTTCTAAGAAATTAAAAATCAAATACTTTTAATAAAGAATTTAAAACTGCATCCAATTCTGACATATTTTTACCTGAATTTTGGCCTGGATCAGAGTTCTAGAAAAATTACAAAGAAATCACAGCAGCTGCATTAGAGAGGCAGATTTTATTAATGCCCATTATGATAAAATTAAAAAGAAAAGGGTATAAGGAGAGAAATTATGAAGAATTTTCATAATCAAAGCTAATTAGTATTTTTATAAATAAACTTAGTGTTAATATTTTGACAGCTCTGAATATCAACCAGGCATATCCACCCTAAGTTGTAAAGAAAATGTGTGTGAGTCAATGTAAGTAGGTTGGAATAGGTGTCTCACTTTTTTTTTTTTAAACAATTGAGTTTGGCTTGTGCAAAATAGTTTTCAAATAGAAAAATTACATTCTACATTGTAAGAGGCCACTGGTTTGCTGTTTGCTTTGTGATTAAATGGCACAGGCACCACTATAATGAGGCAGTCTATCAAAGTCTTCTACCTGGTTGTTTACACTCCATGAGGCTGTATGAATGAAGGATTTTAAAGTTTTCATTAAGTCCTTGCCTGCTGTGCATGCACAAATACAAAGCCAATTATTTTAAAGGTACACAGAATTTTATTCTTTTTATCTTTCTTGAGAGCATGATTTCTGCTGCTTATGCTTCACTGAACAATACAAATAGGGACAAAATTCCTGTCTTTGGAGCAGTCTGTTAAAATTATTCTATTTATATATAAAATATATTCTAATATGTAGGCATCAGCACCTTAATTTGAATTTTGAATGGCAAAAGCAAATTCAGGAGGGCAGGAAATTTTTAATAGACTTTATATAATAATAATTAGCTGACTAAATATGTACATTCCTGTATAGCATTTCTCCTATCTAAATCATTTCAGTTTTGGGGGAGAAAAATCTCAATTTTATTTATTTGAAGAATAGAGTACACAACCAACCAATATATAAACACCGTTTTTTGCTGCCATCTCCCTGGTATCTTATTCTGTTATTGTTTCCTCTACCTGTACAATGGCTTTCTCTCTTCTTTATGCTATTCTAGACCCTGATCATGCAAACACTTCCACAAAGACAAATTCATTCTTTGAGGATCTGATTTAAGAAAACTGCTGCAATATTTACTGAACTAATTTCTGAGCTGACAAGGAAGAATTGTCCTGAATTCCAAGAGTGACAAGCCAAGTGACTCATTTCTCCATATTTTCTTCAGGTGAGGTTATCCATTTTGCATCCCAAGTCCTCTACAATGTTCAATGTACATCTATTTTCAGTAGTGACTTCAAGGACTTTTTTATTTTTAAATTATTTCAGCTTTTAAGTATAGCTATAATTAACTATGGACTAAGCAAGACCTTCATTAGTAAATCTGGATGCTCCAAAAGCTGGAAGGCTAAATTCAAACACTGAGTTTTGAAAAAAGAGCTTAATAAAAGTAAGTTAATACATCGTCAGAAACTACATACATGTATCATCTCTGAAATTTTTGAAATAATTTTTAGAAATACTGCTATTGTTTAACAGAAACAAACTCCCTCTCAATCACTAAAATCTCTTACAGTAGAATAATAATCATTATATACTCGTTTAGAGAAAATATTATTATCTATCTAAATAACCCACAGATTTATGGTTAATATTTTTACCTGAGATGCTGATTTTGCATCAATTTCTCATGCAACAGAGGAAGATCTTTCAGGTAGGAGGGCACAGAATTTATACTGAACACATATTTAGTTCATTGATCTTAGAGGATGAAAGTAGCAACCCTTTTTTTTTTTTTAAGAATAGAAAGATTTATCTGAAATGTACAGTTTACATCAATTTTTTTCCAGTTCAAATTGAGATAAGAAGTTTGAAATTTGATATGATTATATAGCTCATATCATTAATGCATTTTAATGTCCCTCTAATGAAGTTGTATTTCAGAAGAAATGGTGCATGACTAAAAAGCATATACTGATACTACACAGTATGACACAGGCAGAAGATAACATATAAACTAAAATACAAGGGCAATTTATCTAAGTATAGTTGTCCATATTAAACTAATTTTTAATACATATATGGGTTTCCAAAAGACTTTTGATGCTGGCTATTAAGGAAACAGGGCAGCTCTGATGTAAGGAGTATCATAGAATGGATAAATAGCTGAGTAAGAGATGGGAAACAGGAGTTTCACGTGAAGCACACATTCAGTCCTTGTGATGGAGAAGAGGCAGCAGAAGAGCTCTGCTGAGAGCTCTCACTGGGTCCAGTACTGCTCATCACATCCCCTGGGGCCTCAGAAGATGGCAAGCAGTAAGGCAAAATAATGATGATACACTGGAGACAACTGGAATGAGGGCAGGCTGTCAGAATGCACACCAAGCACTTCTGAGCAAGCAGGCATTGGTATGTCAGGATTACTGGGAATGTTTCAATGCCAAAAGTATGCCAAATTTCAGCATGGAAACACATCAGTTAACACAAGTCATCCATTTTAGGAAAAGAGGGGCTTTAAGCCCCTGGTCAGTATAGATAGTTCCCTAAAAACATCTGCTGAGTGCTCAGTAGCTGTCAGAAGGGCAAATCAAGTGCTAAGGATGATCACAAAAGCAACAGAGAAAAATGGAGAGCATTTTTGTGCCACTAAGATGACGGTTCACCCACACCTGAGTTCATCCCATCTTTCATTCTTCTCCAAGAGGGAGAACAGGAAGGGTCAGAGAACAACCAGGAGCTATCACAAAGGTATGAAACAGCTCCTGTCAGAGGAGCAACAAGGCCTCTTCAGCCTGGAGAAGGGATGGCATGGACAAGCAAAGTAGGTGAATAAAGTTCAGATCTCTGAGATCTAAAAGCAATGTAGCGTAAGAGAGCTGGGGGAAAGCTATTAACCCACTCTTCCAATAGAGGAGCTGAGGGTAGGAAACAAAGACAGCATGAGTCAGATTCAAACCAGTCACAGCAGACATTCCTTTGGCAATGAGCAGGAAGCCATAGATGTATTTTTGCTAGAGTATTGCAGATGCAAATGTAGCAGTGGAGTCAAAGGAAGGCTGGACAGGCATTGGAAAAGAGATCTGTTAAAAATTACCAAGCAGAGAAAGCATGAAAGACTTAGGAAAGCTCATGGGTGAGAAACCATAGGCGGCTGAGACTTCAGTTGTGAAAAACATATAAATTTTTTTCTTTTACTGTTCACTGCACATCAGCTTATGGGCACTGATAGAGAAAAATGTCTGAGCTAGATGCAGTTTTTATTCTTATGAGCCATAACGTACTTTATATTTATAAACTTGGTCAATGCCCAAGCAGTCACCTTTCTGCTCTTGGTGAAAGTCTTGAAGGGACATTAAAACAAACTGAAAACTTCAGGCTTTGTGTTTGCTCAAGATTTGTAACATAAATCCTGACAAAAATGGTGGCTGAGTTTTCTGTCAATGACAATTCAAAAGTAACAACATCCCATTTTCTGCAGTCATTTATCTTTTCTTCAAATGCCTTCTTGTGCTAAATGTTCCCTTTCGCAAAATTTGACAAGACTGAAGGCAATGACATCGAAGAGATAGAATGCAAACATGAAGAAGTATATTTCTACACTGACCAGCCTGCCTTTTTAAAGTTGCTGAGGAGCACCATCGCACATACTGTGCCTTCTCAACTGAAAGTCAGTGACAACCCTTTAGCACTTTCCTGTAGGTAAATGACTTTTTTTATAAATTCTTCTGACATCAAAAATGAAAATATCCTTTCTGACACTGCCTTATCTTTACAAATTTATTCATACATCTTTTAAAAACAAGCTGGAAGGCACGGCACATAAAAGGTAATGTCACACCGTAACAAACAAAAAAAAATTCTGTAAGCCTCTCAGTCCTAGAAGAATGAAACTGATCATAAAGAACTAAAATACAGAAACTAAAAGACTTTTTCTAAAGAAGTTGTAGAAACATCAGCAAATTCTTTGGAATGCTTGATCCTATGGAGTTACTGGACATGGGCAAGATGAGCCCTCAAGGCCAATTCCATTTTCCACAATGCAACATCTCTATGGACAGAACTATACCATTTCCTTTCTTAAAATTAAGCAAGAGCAAAATACAGGAATTACTCTTTCCCATTCTGGTATTTGATTGTGTAGACTTTGGCGCACCTATGATACAGGAGATTCATGTCTGAATCTTCAAATAAATGTTTTCTTTAGGATATTATAAGAGAAAAGCTAGATATAGACTTTTTTTAAGAGAAAATGCTGATTTTTGTTTTGAAAGGATAAGTGCTTTCTCCAACTAGAAATTATTAAGGTATAAGCCCTTATGACCACTCCTGAGTCAGCATATTTTGGAACCCAGTCTGAACCATCTAAGTCCCTCAAGGAAAAGCCAATGAAACTAACTCTAAAATTTGGCATTTCACTGCAGAAGCCAGAGGCGAAATGCTATTTTTTCATTGTTTAGAATAATTCTCAACCTACCCTTTAAAAACATGCTACAGTAATAGTTTTTACATTAATCTACAACCTCCAGAGTATACAAATATGTAGTGCTGAACAGCTGCAATCTGATGCAAGGCACATTTGAAAATCTCTTAAATCAGAAGAAAAATAGTAGTAAGTGCTTATGGGAAACAAAGGCGAAATATCAAATGAAAAAGGATAAGGTATAAATGGATTGATGGGATATTTTTAATAGGAAAACAAAGCAAATAATCTGATTCTCATTTTTGCTCTTGTCACTGTATTGTAAATGTTACTATGGTGCATTAAAAATCTTAAGCATGCTGGTGTTGCAAACTCTTCTTTGGCAGACTATACCACTTAAATTCAAAACCTCTCAAAAACTGGCATCTATGATTCTTCCAGATATTGAATCTTCTCATTCTCTATTTTAGTTCCAGCTGGGAGTAAAACTTTGCTGTACCCACTGTAATCATTGTGGACATGTAGAACACCTTCCATGAAACAAAAACCCAGGATATATTTGATTTGGTGAGGAGGCAAGAAAAGGTGTGCAGTAGACAGCATACACTAGAATATTTTTTTCTATAACTATTACCACAAATTCTTCTCGCTTTGTTAAAGAAGTGTCATTAAAAGTGTGATTCTGAATGTAAACTATGATGTTCTTGCATGCCAACTTGCCAGCTTCTGCATGAAGGATATTGTAAATTTCTTTTACTTCTGGTTTGAGGTTTGTTTGCTCTGGTTTTATTAACAGATGGCAAACAATTCATATGGGTCAATTTTGTGCAGGAATTTCTATAAAATTATGCTCCAAGAAATTTGGCACAATATTACTTCAATTGTGAAATTGGAAAAAGTCAATTAGCTCAGGGCTTCACAAGCTTAACACTGGCAGAAGTTCATAGCACTAAATCGGCAGCATCAGCAAAACTGCAGTTTGTGAACTGATTGAGAAAGTTCTCATTACTAACAGCTAAAGTTAAGAACAAGCACGAGTGACCAATCACAAATTTTTATTGACCATACCAGCCTTAAAAATATCAGTAATAACACATAAAACAACTGGGAGATAACAGCTCATTATGAAAACAGTGCTTCACTGCTGTTCTGGTACTTAATGGAGAAAACTGGTATTCACCCATTGGTTACGTATACAAAATGCTTTTACCTGGAACAGAACCCTATAGATGCTTTAAACCTGTTTCTGATGACATGAAGGTGATAAAAAACAGATCAGAAATAAGATCAAAGTCTTTTTAAAAAAAGATTACAAAAAAAAGATTTTGGATCACCTTAGTAATTTTCATGGATATTTGTCCAACTTCACTTATAAAGTGCAGAAACATACATATTTTATTTTATAACTGATGTAGATTATTTAAACAATGATAGTGTTGACACTTAAAAGTTGGGACTAGAAATGTGACTACCTTAAATTAAAGTTTTGGAGAAAACGACCAAAAAAAAAAAAAAGTGCATCTTCTTAAAATACAAATTGCCAACAACTAATCCTAGAAAATATCTGCAGTGAAAACAAACCCCATCATAAATTGCACTTTCAATCTTTTACAATGTGTTTTTTGTCATTCTGGAGAGCAAAACATTGTGTTGATTCATGCAAATTCAGAATTTCAAGATTGTTGAAAATGTACTTTTTTATATGCAATGCATATATTATAAGGGAATGCTCATGCAAGGAAGCTGACATTTTGCTATTTGTTTCTTCTAGGTTGAGAATGTTACCACTGAGTTCATAAACAAAATAGTGAAAATCTAAAACAAAAACCCTCCCATTAACTAAGTGATTAGAAAGGACAAATTCTTCGGAAAAATAAAAAACCCCAACTTTTCCAAAGTATACGGGATATTATGTATAGTTTCTCTCAGCTAATGAAGGCAAAATGTTACCTTTTGATGAGTTCATTGAAATCAAACAGAAAGATATATAAATACATATTTTCACAACAAAATTCACTGTAATTAAGACTGTTTTTAGCAAACAAGTCGAGATACATTACAGGTAACCTGTTACTGTCTACATAACAGATTTGTCTGTTAACCAGATGTTGTGGCTTTTGGCTGTTTATGAGATACAGAAAGTACAACAACAGTGGGGTAGACTACTTGACTCGGCTAGCAAATCTTACTGATTTTTACAGGATGCAAAGGAGGAAGATTAAATGCCAAAAATGTGTCAGAGCTTCCTCTGGCATTCTGTGAAACAATTCAGAAACTAAGCATGTATTTGCATTTTTATTTAGTACTAAATTATTTTATTAGTGTTTATATATATTTATTTTTAAAAGACCCCTTGCTCTATCTGTGTCCACATCTGAAGAGAGGAATTCATGCTTGGGGAGTTATACTATTAGTCTCACATCTTCCTTAAAACTCCTGTTTGCTATAGTTTTATCTTAATCTCAATACTATTGAAGTAACCAAAAACCAGGTTTCTCCCTTAGATCTTCATGTGACCAGGTCAGGAAATTTATAGGTATTCAATCTGCATTTCCTTTGACCAGGAATTTGTATTTAAGGGTGCATTAATACTAATAGAAGTAAAACTAGAAACAGAGATGTGGGATCTAGGTCTCCAGTACAAGGCAAAAAAAGAGACAGAAAAGGATAGTGAATCTGTTTGGATTTTAAGGAACTTTAACTCCTTCTGTGAGCAAAGAAAAGTTATCTGAAAAGGAGGTATTAGAACAATGATCTCTGATGAGTTTTCAGTATCTCAGTGGAAAGGGAAAAAGATGCACATTTACACAAGCAACAATCTCTTCCTTCTAAAAATAATATTTACTTTTTTTTTTTTTTTAAGGAAACAGATTTTCAACATAACAGCTCTGAAGTAATAGGTCTTAAGAGAAGATACACAGTACAGATAGTAGCCAGGCATTAAAAAGTAATTCAAATTAAGTAATTACAAATGAGGACAGTGGCATGTTAGGCAACTTGGAAATTGCATTAAAATAATTAGTTGAATACATTCTGGTATAGAAATAAAAAAAATATATAGGAGGTGATACAATGGTGCTATAGATAAGCAACAAGATAATTAAGCTTAATAAATTAAAACATTCACTCAGTAACATTCACTTCAAAGAGATCAACTGTATATAAGTATTTAAGCTAGTACACAGAAATTAAATGGAGCAGTTTAAAGTCTTTTAAAGCAAGATTTACTTTTTAAAAAACACTAACGTAAAACAATAGTTTGAATATATATGACACATCTGAAAATTACCAAAAGAAAACAAACTTTTTAACAATCAGAAACTGGCAGAAATAGTTTTTAAAAAGCATTCTTTAAAAAGTGAAAGTTGTGTCCAACTGAAGAAATTTTCACAAGCAAAATGTAAAATTTAAGTCAGGCCAAAGAACATTTTGAGACATAAAGACCTTGAAAAAAAAAGAGAATATCCAGTGCCAGGAGGCCTTCAGGGCCAAAAGATTATCAGCATGTAAAAGAAATGTGCAAAGAACATAAGGTTGTAAGAGAAAAAATAAAACAAGCAATTAAACTAATTCTTTGCATCAATCTACCAAGGAGCTTGAGTGACATCCAAACCACTGTTTTGGTTTTGCTTGGGTTTTTCCTGGCATCAAATAAGTAGCTGTCTCAGTGAATGCATTAGTAAAAGAGACTTTGGAAAATAATCAATAAAATTAATAATAAAAGCTTACTAAAACACAACAGCAGTTATATAAGAGCTGAACAACTCAAATGTAAAATTTCCAAAGAATAAGTAAAGTGAATGAATTAGCCTTTAAACTGGCCCCATTACTACTGCAATAAGTAGGAAATGTGACAAAAAAAATGTTCTTCCAAGAGATTGGATATGAACTGTGGAAATACAGAGCAGTAAGCCTGGCTGCAATACTAAAAGTAGTCAAAAACAAAACAAAGAACAAAGGGAATAGGAAAGGGATAAGCATCATAAAATTGTGAAATGTCAACATAGTTTTTGGAACCAGAGCTACTGCTTCTCAGAACAGATATGGAAAGAAAGTTATTAAAAGAATATAACAGATTCTTAATGGGATAGACTAAAATAATGGAAATGCCTCAATCTGAAAAAGACATGCCTAAGGAGAGAGATTGTGCAAGCACATAAAATCATGACTGGCACAGTAAAGATGGATAGGGAATAAATGCTTACTGTTTCATGATGCAAAAAATTAGGGGTATCAGAGGAAGCTATTTTTTCAGTAAATAAAATGATAAAGGATGCATTCTTCATATCCATAAAAACAATCTTGTGGAACTTATTACTCTAGCTGTAGCAGATGCCAAGGTAGACAAATTCAGAAGGGAAATGCTCACCAACAAGTAGCACTTGTAACACTATTAATGAATTCCTTAGGTCAGAAAACACTGAATATAAGAACCTGAGGAAAGAAGTATCACTCTGAATTTGCCCCAAGGTTCTACTGCTATTAACATAGCTATCTTCCACTAATTTCATTGGTCACTGAGTTGATAAGACAGCATGGCTATTACATAAAGAACACTTCAGAAAAAAACCCAATACTTTGCTATTTCTGGTCTTCATTTCACCATTTCTAATACATTAATACATTGTATTAATTCTAAATGTCTTCATTCACTCTTTATGGGCTTTAAGTCTGGAATCTAGCTGTGCTCTCATATGAAATTTTGAGCAAAAATTCTAAGTAAAAAGGAACTGTCGAAGTTTCTTCTATTAATCTCATGCTCTAATGTCTACACTGAAATGACAAAAACATTTTCCCATGGGCTACTGTTGGCTCATATGAATAAAAGAGGTCATAGTTGGCCCTCTGAGAGACATGCTGGAAAACAGAGGTAATATTAAGACCTCATGAATCCAGGAATATGACCAGAAAGGATGAATTCTGAAGGAGGACTCAGTCTCACAATGTGGATGAGAAAATTCAGTTTCATTTCAAGTACTGAGTGTGATTCACCCTCTGTCCCTTTTTGAAGCCTTCACAAGGTGAAAGACAGCAAGACAGAGCAGTGTTTCTACAAAGCATGACCTAGCATTTTATTTGAAGCTCTTTTCTTTCCTTGTGGAATATATGAAGAAAAGAAGTCATGATTTTATTCCTTTGACTGGTCAATAATGCTCCTTTAATGTAGCTTGAGTATAAACATCTGTGGATTAAATTGGTATCTCTGAGGAAAATATACTGAATCCTTAAAGCATCTATGCTGGCAAGCAGTAAATCTTCCATAAGCAAACTACTTGCAAAACCCAAATAAGTATACATTTTTGAGAGAATCCAGTTAGATTTGATAATATTGTGACTTCTGAGAGATTATAGTATCTAACGAAAGGTTCTTACTCTACTCTCACAGCAGGTGCCAAAAATATGCAATACTTAGTGTCACAAAAATCAAATGTTCCAACTTTTTAATGGAAAGGAATTTTACTTTCAAGAAGTTATGTTCACTTGCTCTAGCTTCACAGTTCCTATATGACCAGTGGTCACCTTGGAATGGGTGCAAAGCACAAAGGTTTTAACAAAACAGATAGTCACTTCAGCCTTTAAAAATGTAACTGTTCAAAAGAAATGCCCTTACAAACATTAAGCTTGAGGAAAAAAACAACTTCAGGATTCAAGCCTCCAATCCACAAGAATTGTGATGAAATTGTGTTTGCTCTCTCATTAGTAGGAAATGGACACAATCATTGAGAGTTTCGTACATTTCTCTATTTTTAAATTTACATTACCCAAACACAAGAAAAAACAGATCCAGCTCCCTGCAGAGAGAATAAATATTTCTCTTCCTAATATTATTCTAAGGATATGTTTTCATGTTAAGATGCCCTTGGCAACAAAAGTTGCTTTAGGTGCTCCTGTCTCCAACCATTTATTTGTGCCTTCTACCTCAGTGCACTGCTGGTGCCAGAATACAATATTTGTTTGTGGAACCAGATTTAAAGCCATATAATGAATTATTTTGGCTGGTAAGATGATGTGGAGGCCTACTGCACTTACTTTATTATTTATGCATTTCTAAAGCAGGATCAGTTTCCTCAGCCACCTCTCAGGTGGCACAACAAAATGGTTGAACAGCTGCTTTCTGGAGAGGAAAGCATAGGGAAAAGAGAAAATCAGAGAGGCTTTCTGACAAATCAGGAAGCCTCTGACACATTTCTATCATCAATCCACAGCCACAGAATTCTGCACACCCATTTAATTATGAACCCTCTCTTTAATTATGAACTCCATCATCTCCCTTCCTTTTACACA
Organism: Pyrocephalus nanus; assembly: GCA_038380795.1. Taxonomy (NCBI): domain Eukaryota; kingdom Metazoa; phylum Chordata; class Aves; order Passeriformes; family Tyrannidae; genus Pyrocephalus; species Pyrocephalus nanus. Next base: position 12,821,779 of record CM076261.1, on the reverse strand, counting down.
GCACTGAAGGCTACTTTATAGAGAATACAAGGATCTTGTTAGCAAATATGTCTGTTTTGTTGTATTAGAATTCAAAAAGATGTATGATGATGACCATCTGAAACAAACTACTTAATACTGATATAATGAACTACTTTTTTTCTGAAGAAATATGTTAAAAGAGTTCACAGTGCATTTGCATAATACTAAGCCTGTAAGCAAAAAGCTCAATAGCAAGACACTATAAAGAAAAGGTTCTCATACGAATCTGTAGAAAATGCAGAAAGTATGAGTCAAAGAAACATGTAGAAACTTTGTAAAGTTCATAGATACCTCCTCAAATCTCTTCCACTGTGATTAGTCTGGCCTCTGATTTTGTGACTGGTTTATAATTGAGGAAAACAGGGATAGTGCCATGACACATTGATTTTAATCATCACAGGAGTTGAAATGGGACAAAAAACCATGAACTTCTCAGGGATATTCCAGATTATATTCTTTTGCAGTATTTTTTCCATGTACCATCTGCCATGTGAAACAGGAACATCATGTGGGCTAAGGAAAAGTAATTGCAGCTCTTTTCTCCTCCCCCAAGGCCTTTAAATTAAACTATTAAGAATTCAGTGGTTATAATATCCCAGGTTGGTAAACCAGGATGTGAGAGGAGAATTCTGAATATTTAAGATGGCCAGCTCTGTGAAAATCATTCCTGAGCTAACTCAATTAATGCAACTAAAGACAAATTTCTGATTCTTTTTGGCATTGAGAGTGTTTGGCATGAATTAAGACTTCAAGTAATTACCTAGCTAGTCACTGATCTAAGCATGAGACAAAAGAATGTTAGATCCTTTGCTTTCTACTGAAGTTGCTTTCCGCTACAAGCTCAAATAACATAAGCCTTTAATTTTTTTTTGTCATGTGTTGGCCATAAATAATACTTGTTAAAAAATCTGATTTGGTGACTTCAAAAATGCTGCAAAATGAAAAGCAGAACATTCAAAGTCAGTCTGGCCACACACTAAATGGCACTTTGACAAATCTCCCCTTAGGGTTCCCTGAAACAATTCAACAAAAAAGTATCCCATGACAGCAAAGCACAGAGAAATACAATAGGACTCTTTTGTCTTGCTATTTTTGAGTGGGAATGGGTAGTATCAGCTGATGTTATGTTTATGATAACTGTTATTTTGGAAGACTCTTCTAAATCTGTTTCCTATCACTTAGGGTACAAGCAAAAGGCACCCATTCACAAACCACCTTTCCCACAGTAACAAGGTAGGATGACAAGGTACACACTAAAAAGCACCCTGACAGTCTTCTGTTTTGATGAAGTTTCCTGCTATGACTCAGAGCAGCATGAGGCTATTACATTGCTCCTGTGAGGAGCTAACACATATTCTAGCACCAAGGGAATGTTCTGGGGATCTATAACCCTCCATTACTGGACTACAGATCTACAAATATATCTACATTCATAAGGAATAATGCTTCTTATATGTGTAAGCAATTAATATGTAACTGTTGGTCTTTATGAATTTTTGTTTGTGTACTTGTTTGTCTACTTCATTGGAGTTAACCACCTAAATAAACCCCAGATGCACTTGCAGATCTGTTAAGGTCCCAGCCATGATGTTTTGTTACACTATGCTCTAACAGTCCCACTTTTCTAGGAAGACAACAGAAAAGAGCGCCAAGGGCATTTCGAAGAAAGCGTTCATTGCTGTGTCTAAGCAGATCCAAACTACTACTGAGGAATACATTCCTGTAGGATGTGGATTCTTAGCTCAAAACAGGTATATCTGTCATCTTAAATCAGGTGGCAATAAAACCATTCCTATATACCAGTATGTTTGGGGGAAAAAAAACCAAAACCCAAAATCTGTTAAAGGCTATCAAACTGCATAAACATAAGAACTATAGCAAATGACTGAGAATGCTTCAGCACAGGCCTGAATTCATCCATGAACTCTGGAAGTGTGAAATTCAGAGCGGGAAATTCTATACGTAATGAAAGCTGGCAAGATTACAGTATTGCCTTCCAACTTGAAATACATGTACTTGGAGCTAGGTGTTCAAAATCCTCAACTCCGCAGAAGATGAGCTTGCAGCTTTCCATATGGCACTGAAATTTACCAAGAGATAACCAGTTGCTTCTTTTTAAACCCTGAATATGTGACTGTGTCTACTTACATCACTTTTCCCTACATAATAAAAAATCAGATAGATAATTAGAACTATACTGTGACACACTACTGCTCTAGACATAGGGACCCCTGAAGAAAGCTATTCACTGGACACTGAGGAAAAGGACTAGCGGCTTTTTAACTATCGGATAATATAATGTGTGTCAGATCCACTGAGTCATAATCCAGTTTTCTTAACTTCAGAAGGGAATTCCCTCTCTCATCTCCATGTCAATATAACATTATTTTTCACCCCATGCCTCAGGAAGTGAAGAATGTGCCGTAAATACCACACATTTTTTTTATTTCCTAAGCACTCCATGACTGAGAAACTGATATAAGTAGAATTATCTTGTGAGATATGAAGTTCTCTCTTTAACCTGTTAATGAATTTTGGCAGTTAAAATGTCCCTGATGATATTCAGGACCCTTTCCAAATTGGGCTGTTATTTATGTCATTTAGTAAATTTATTTTTCAGCTTATCTATTCTGGTGAGAGCACTGTACACTAATAAAATTTGATTTTTTTTCATTCAGTTCTACTGACAGTTAAGTAATTTGTGGCTCTTGTCTTCAAAGAAAAGGGAGATAAATACTCTGGGTTTTCACACATGATGCTCTCTTTTCTTCTACAGTCAAATTCAAAATAAAGAAAACAAGGTTGTTACAGACAAACCTGTTCTGCAGCTGGTACAAAAACTGATAAAACCGTTTTAAGTATAGGTCAGACTCACAGCTCAAAAGATGAGATGAAAGTTAGATGAGATGTAAGTCAGTAACCACAACAGCCATTCCACCTACAGAATCAATTTTCATCCAAACAACTAAACAGTTGCACATTTTAAAACCAAATTAAACACTGCAAGACAGATCTGTTGGGAGTACATTTGAAAGACAAAATCACACATTTTAATGTACCAGACCACTGAGTTTTCTTCGTTTTTTATTTTTATGGCCTTTATTTTGTCTCTGAATGTTACAAGATAACAAAGACTGGTTAGCTGGGCATCCATTAACTCCTTTAGAAGGGATGGGATTTATAATAGCAGCAAAGCTGCCAGTTTTCTGTCTCTTGGGTAATTATAGAATAACTGTCTTCCAGATTTGCTGGAAGTATGCACTATATCTAGTCTCTCTCCCTTAAATTCTTTTCCTAAATTCAGTAATTTTTATGATAAAAAGGAAGAATTATATTGTTTAGAAATTATAAAAATACAGTCCAAAGTTAGACTCTTAACTGAAAAGTAATTCATGTAGTTTTCTATGACACAGAAAATTTGGACTGTTGTTGTTTTTCTACTACTCATCAAAACTATGCAAATGAAACACTCTTGAAGCCAGAATAGTAGGCCAGGCCAAAAGTATTCTGGGACATTTCCAAGCTAACTAGAGCAACTCAATATTCATCTAATTCTTCAGAGTCACCCTACTTCAGCCCACAGCTTGCAATGTCTTCTGAGGTACCAATTACATCACTGAAATGCAGAAAGAGGACAACAGATCCATTTACTGACAGTTCTATTAGTTTTTAAATGGTTTTCCAGTCCTTGTATATTGCCATACATTTTTGCTGAGCATCCCTGTTCCTAGACTTAGGAGCAAACAACTGAACCTTTAATTACATGAAGTTACACCACCCTCTTCAGAAAAGGTATCTGTTTGAAGATTTCTGCTGTCTCCCTGCACACTGGCAATTTCACGAGCTCACAAACTATTCTTTTTCTAGGTAACTAGAATTTAGCTTTCACACATATCTATTTAAATAAGGTTCTGTTAAATTTAGTAAAGACACACCATTCCTAAATACATACTTTCCAAATGACCTAAAGGTTTTCTGTGCTCTCCTGCTCCGGATTGCTGGACTCAGCTCTGTATTACTACAATTTCAAAATTTTATCAAATCTTTATAGTATAAAATATGTGAAAAACTATTTTGATAAATCTGTGCTTTACTATCAAAATTGCTAAGATACTTATCTGAGTTGACAGCAAAATTTACTGCTGTTAAGTTTTTCAGTCATCACTGTGGTTTAGCAAGCCAGGTCACTGAGTAAGTTCCCATTCAGGTTCACTCTAGAATGTACATTCCCACTATTTATATAGGGCCTTTCACCCTAGTTTATTAAGACCTTACAAACCTTTTATAAAGGCTATCAAATTGCATTTCCTTTCTTCAAGTCTTTCACAGTAAGTTTGCAAACTTGATTTTTTTGTACGTATTATAGTTCTTCATATTTTTTTAAAAATATCTCTTCAATTTACCAAAACTTTAACAAACTCTAATCGTATATTTCAAAGAATTTGCAATAGCTCACGCTGCATTGCAAGTGTGACGTGCATGTGTTCCACTTCTTCATTTAGGTCACTAGGGAACTTTATTGAAGTGTGGATACACAACAATCTCAAGGACATTTCATTTGTTATAGTCTTTTTTTTTAAATTGTGATCAAGTGTTCCCTGCACACTGTTTTAATAATGTAGTTCCCTGAATCATTTTGCATTCATTTTCACTTTGAATACTGTGTTCAGTTTTGGGACCCTCACTACAAGAAAGACATTGAAGTGCTGGAGCATAGCCAGAGAAGGGCAGCAGAACTGGGAAAGGGCCTAGAGTACAAGTACTATGGCAAAAAGCTGAGGGACTTGGGGTTATTTAGTCTGGAGAAATGGAGGTTCAGGGGAGACCTTATTGCTCTCTACAGCTTCCTGAAAGCAAGGCAGGAGTAGGTCTTTTCCCAAATAATAAGCAATAGAACAATAGGAAATGATCCCAAGTTACATCAGGCAAGGTTTAGATTGGATATTATGAAAAATTTCTTCACCCAAAGGGTTTCAAAGCATTGGAGCTGGCTGCCCAGGGAAGTGGTTGAATAACCAGCCCGGAAGGTATTCAAAAGACATCTAGATGTGGTGCTTAGGGACATGGTTTAGAGGTGGACTTGGCATTCTATGATTGTAGAATTCTGTAAGTTTTCCACACTTATGAGACAGTATCAAAAGCACTATGGAAGTCTAAACAACATATCAGCTACTTCTTGCATAATATCAGCACCCACCAGCATAAGAACTGTATCACACTCTATAACAAAGCACTTTAGATAAAGGACTAGAGATGTGATAACAAAAGATATTAGTAACAAGCAGTTATGAATGTACAGGCTATCCATCTATCAGATAACTCTTAATGGCCCTATTATATTTCTAGACTGAATATCAATTAACCATAGAATAATAAGGAAATATCATAATGGCACTGTCCTAATAAATGTAATGTTATCAGGAAGCCACATCCCATAGGTTTCTGAAGAAAAAAAACACAAACTTTATCTTTTTACAAAAGTAGTAAAACAAGATAGGAGAAACCTCAGAAATAATGTCTAATGGTATCAATGTGCATTATAAAAGATGAGTTACTGAGAAGTGCAAAGAAAGGTTATTTAAGGTATAACTAAAGCATTTATAGAACTGTGTAGCAACCTAGTGCAGCTACTCATGATTGACAGCCTAAACAGAAATATCTTTAGATTGCATAGAGCTACAAAAAAATCCAAGCTAGTTATAAAAAAACCTGACTTCAGAGAACTGATGACTCTAATATCCTGAATTGACATACCAGTATAGGTTTTACCTATTATCATTATATATATACCTGCATCGTATCTGCTCATTGGGGTCTGGTACCCCAATCTTAGTTGTAGCTTGGATGCAATACACTTAAATTTTCCCAAATATATTTCATAAAAATCAGTTCTAAAACAAATCAGAAAATAATTCATAAATATTTATAGTGGTGAAGTAAGAAATGCTGTTTCTCAAAATATGCTAATGATTTGCAGTATCAGGCAACTACAGCAGCAAACATTGCTAAATTTCCCTCAAAAAGTATAACTTATTTATAAAATACAATGAATTAACTGAGCATTTCTTCCATATCAGCAGTTCTCTTGTTGCATTTTTGGCAATTCCAATTTAATTTAGAAACATATTTTATTATATTCATACTTTATTAATCCTGACAGAGCAGCTAGTGAGAACAGTACACCAAATTAACCTAAAGCCTGAAAGCAAGACTACCTTACCTTCAAGAAGATAAAAGCAGGGCCAACAAAACAATGTTTGTCTCATAGCCTCAGCCCTTCATAATCAAAGTGTAGCATATTACAATGAAGAAGAAAAAAATATGTTCAGATGAATATCAGTATTACACGTATTTTTCAACTATTATTCAGAGAAAGTTCTGGGCTGTGAGGTAACGTTCAAACGTGATTCAGTTTTCAAAGATGATTATAACAGGAGTTATTACAAAAATAGAATTGTGTTCATGCAAGAGAGCTCAAACACTCTAAATAAAACAGTTATATTTACTATATAATATTTGAAAGAATATTCACAGAGCAATGAAAGAATACTGAGCTCAAATTATGTCAAGAGCCACTCACCTTGCAGACTGAACAGTAGAAGGAATAAGTATTATGATTATTTTTTCACAAATGCCAGTTCAGATTGACAGTTTTATGGAGATGAGAATTCATGTATAATGTTTCAACTATTTAAAATTTAGAAAATAATCACACATAGAAAATCCTGTTAATCTTCTAAAACTATTCAAATCATATTATACCTTTTTTCCCAATGATTTTCCTGAATCCTATCAAGTATTTCTAAACTGTTCTAGAATTTCTTTCTTATCTCATAAAATGCCATATCCACAGGACTGTCATTTACTAAAACAAAATTATCTAACAAATTGACATATGTCAATTAAGAGTATTGCAATATTAAGTCTTCCATACATTTTAAGCTTGTTTCTTATTTTAATACCTGTTTTCATAGCAATAGTCATCTCAGTAAAAAAGGCTAGAGAGTATATTTATGCTAATATAAATCTTCCAACATCAAAAACAAAATAATAGAGATAGATCATCCAAAGAAATACCACATGGTCTTTTCAGATACTAAATCTCAGAGAAACATTGCCTTGAAAATATAGAAGACAACTTATTGCTCCTCACATCCACACTTGCTTTCTAAATTCTCGTGGAAAAGTGATTTTTACAAGTGATTCTATCGTGAATAAATGGAAATTAACTATTCTCAATAATCAAATTCAGTGCCCCATGACGTGGATCCACAATTTTAAATCTGGCTGATGGACAAAGTGGGCATCTGTATGACAATACACAGTGAAAAACAATTTTCTTCTTACAGTTTGCATTAAACTCCTATATTTCTTTTAGGCATACCCTCTCCCCCCCAAAAAAGTAAAAAAAACAAACCAAAACCACCCTGCATGTGCAATCTTAGACTTTTATCCCTGTGTGCACATATTATAGCAAAGTTTTAAATTGCTTTATGTTCTACTTGGAACTTTTATTCTGTTTTTTGTCTCAGTACCATTCTTGTGGTCTATCTAACCTATTGCTAAAGCCTTCAAAACACAAACCAAGGCTCACTAGCCACCAGTGCTAATCTCTCGACTGGGAAAGCATCCCAGTCTCTTCCTTTTTTTCTCCAGTTTCTTTCTTTTTGTTATCCTTCTCCTTCCGAGAACCCCCCTTGCTCACATTTTTCTTCATCCTCCATTCATCAGTCAGTTCAGCTCCTTCCTCAAATTTCAGGTTGTCTACCTATGACCTCTCTGTACTTCCACCAGAAATGCTTCCAGTAGCAAATCTATACCTAAAAATATGAAGCCAAAACAGTTTCTCAAATGATTATTCTTGGATGCATCTCCTTAAATTCAGTAATCTATGGCAGTTTCTTTATTTTAATGTGGCTAAACAAGTTTTTTCTTCAACATTGCTTTCCAAAAGGCATAACTGAAACTGTTGAAAAAATTAATCAAAATAAGGGCTGAATTCTAGACTGATAAATATGGCAAAAATATATTAAAAAAAATCATAAGCTATAAATATCTTAAATCAATTTTTTATAATGAGAAATGTCAGGAAATCTAGTAAGTGCTAATAAGGTAGGCTAAAATTGACACAAAAGTGTGTCTATATGACAGTGTACTGATACTTCCTTACAGGTGCTAATTGCCTTAATTTGTTGATTCCCACTTTATTTACTTTTCAGTGTCCTCTTTCCAGCTAATTTGACTTAATTGAAGTGGTATGTATTCCCTTTTCTAAGTATTCCACTCATCATTGGCTGAAAAGAAAGCTTTGCTTGAGAAAAAAAAAATCTACGAAAGCAAGTCAGGATTTGTCCACAGTTTTTGATTTTGCTAAAAGCTGGGTAACTGATGTTGCTTCACCTAAGTCAGAGCCAACATAACAGCAGATTTCCAGTTTATAATTCCATAATCACTTGTTTCCATACTTGTATTTTGTAGGATTTTAGAAGTTTTATTTCTCTTTTAAGCAAATTCTTATTACAGGCCCAACTAATTTAAAAATAAAATTGAATTAATATTTATATCTGCCCTTTAACAAGACAGATTTAATTCCAATCACATGCAATCCCTTCTGAATTTTGTGATTTGTTTTTGATTAAACTAAACAATTTATGTTTCTATCTCAAAGCAAAAAGCAAGAATTCAAGAAATTATAATAAATTGAAATAAGTATAAACATACAAACTACATATTGGGCTAAATTACTTTCCTTCAGCAAGGGCAAAAACCACTTTGTAATACATTTTTAACCAATGGGACATTAAAATGCTATTGTTTTGCTTTGCTTGGCCAATGTTTCATACAGCCCCATGCTCAGGACAGGCTCAACTGTTTCCTAAAAAACATATATTTATGTATCAGATAGTAGGCCATCAGGTGTCACTCTATACTCTCTTGACAAAATGGAGCAAATCTAGCTTAAACCTGAAGCAAAAGCTTGGAAAAAATAATGAGCCATGAAAGTTTATGAATTCAAGCATTATCTACCAGAGAAAATTATTTCTTACTTTTCTAAATGAAATGATATCTGACATCTTGTCTCCCTGCATGGAACAGGAATATCCTTTCATTTTCACCAACAAAACCCTCAAATTTAACTCCATATCTCTTTAACCATAATGCAGGTGAACTAATGGAGTAGCCAAAGTTCTTGATCTCTTAAATTGTAAACACAAGGTATTAGAGATTAATTATCTGCCACGGATTTTTAAATCACTGAGAGTGTAAAGTTCAATTATTTTAATAAGGAGTTTTATTAATTTCCTTTGTTTTTTTTTCCATACTTTACTTTCATATGAATAAATGGAAAAATCCACCTACCTAAGGCATTCCTTTCACAAGACCTTTTAATACCAAACTTTTAATGGCATAATTCCTTTTAAAAAATATATCAAACAAAGAAATACTGAACAGCAATTAACAATTAATAAAGAAATCTCCCTACTCAACAATATATTTCTTGCATTTCCTCTTCATACTACTAATCCCAATTAGTATTTTGACACAAAATTCCTTTACTTTGGTTTTCTTGTGACAAGGAATTAATCTGTTTGCTCTACAGAAATATCTGAAGGAAGGCATTTCAGAAGATGCTAAGCTCTTAAAGCCATGTTAAAAAAAAAAAAGCTATTCAAACAAAGAAGTAGGATATCTGGTTCACAGCATTTCAGACTTGCTCCCTTTAAAATTCTGGATTACTCTCTCAGGGAAAACATAGTTCAGTTGGTAGCTGAAGAATAGAGTTTCTAAAAACTGAGGTGTTCCTAAAGAACAGGTTTCTAAGGTGTTAAGAGGTCTTCAGCATTTTGTAGCTACTAAAAGCTTTAAAAATAAGGCTTGGGGCATTAAATCACTATTCAGAAGGAGTGCTGTGCATTATCCCCCAAACATATTCACAACAGCTCCTTTTTCACTGGAGAAGAATGTTGTTTCATTTAGAACCACATGCATTCCTTTGAAGACAATGCTTTCAGAGATGTTAGCTATCTCTTCTCACTTGCCAAATATAAAATAGGAAAACCTATAGCACAATAGTAAAAAGGATGTTATGCTTTGTTTTACAGCTGGGTAATTTTTTCCATCGTGGAGAAGGCTTGTATTCAAGTCACTTTGCCTTTTGTACAAGTTGGAAACTCAAACATAATGGAAATGCCAATTCTGTGGTCTGGGTATAAGTTATTTTGACTTATGTATTCTCTTAACTACTTGTAGAGTCTGTGTGCTACATCTAGTATTTTTTCCAGAATTTTGCACAACTTTGGAACACCAAATTTTTAAAAAATATGTTCAGAACTCATTGTACTTGCCCTCATAATTCAGGGCATCTCAATTTGTGATGGCCTAGAAATTATAAAATTTAATCCTGAGGTGCTATTTAAAGCATTTCATAATGAAAGATTTACCAGACTTTCTATGAGCACAGCAGTTAATATTGTTACCACCTTTTATAAATGAAAAGCTATCTACCCTAGTCTAATTCAATATACACAATTGAAATCAATGAGAGTTCTATATAAAGAGCAAGGGTAGAGAATGATGCAAAATGTCAAGAGCTTCTATTTATAGGTACTGAAATTCTAACAAAAAAAAAAAAGAAGAAAAAAAAGAAAAAGTCATGTTTGAAAGGAAATTATTCTTTTGAAGAAAAAAATATCATCCTACTGTATAAACATAACTATAGAAAAGCAGAAACTTGATTCAATGTCTTATGCATTGTCCTTGAGACTCACTTTTTGAATGTTTAGAATTTGAAAAGGATCTCATTTCATTTGACCTTCCAGAGACCATAAACTGTAGAACTTCCAGAAATTGATAATATATTGTCATCTACAAAGGAGCAGAGACTTGTTTTAAACTGAAGCTGAATAACACATATTATTATTTGTGCTTCTGTAGCAATACCTGAGGTAAAACATTATTCTAACACATTTCTTGAAGATTATTTAAGTAGTTCTTAATCAGTAGATACATTTCTTCTAGGTAGCAAAATAGCCTGTCCATTCACATGAGACTACTTTTATCTTTTCACTTTGGGATACTGACTTTCTGAAATTAGACTTTCTAATTGAACTCAAGACTAGTTTGCTCCAACACCACGTCATTACTACTGGTTATGTAAATTAAACAGCTCTATAGTATAATGACTTTAAAAGTAGAAAAGACCAGGCTACTACTGAAAGGTGATTTGTGATTAATAAACTAGAAAAACTTACAACATAAATAATCAATGAAAAATATAAATTTAAAACAATGAAAATGCATCAGAATTATAGAAACATGTTAAGTTTTACCTTTTCTGTTGAAGTCAAAATATATGAATAGCAGATACCAGTTTATTTTAATACTCTTATAACAGTGGAAACTGTATCCCCAAAGGACAGTATGCTATTTTATGTTATTTTTTCATTGCCTCTAAAAATCTGCTATATTAGGTATTTAAAAATATGTATTTTTGGTTTTACTAGGGACTACTACTATTTCATAGCTGATAGTATCTCCAACTCATGCTGGAGATACCCTGCAATTCTTCACAGACCTTCAAATTCTTCACAAATATTTAGGGTCAGATTGTATAAACCAAAAATTTATGAACTTCACCCAAAATATTAAACCATTTTCTCAGCATTAATTATTTTTTTTTATACACTTTGGCCAGATGAGTCCTAGGAACCACAGGTTAACTCTTTCTTTGCTAGTAATTACTAACTAGAGTAAAGCGTCCCTTTTCTGACAAAGTTTCAAAATCTAGCTAAAAGCCCATTTCAGGCCTGTTTACAAAAGTTAATGAACTTAGATGATAGAATCATAGCATCACAGAATGGTTTGGGTTGGAAGTGATCTTAAAGATCATCCAGTTCCAACCCCCCTCAGAGGTTAGGGACACCCTTCACTAGACCAAGTTGCTCGAAGCCCCATGCAACCTGGCCTTGAACGTTTCCAGGGATAGGGCATCCACAACTTCCTTGGGCAACCTGTTCTAGTACCTCACCTGTCTCATAGTAAAGAATGTCTTCCTAATATCCAGTGTAAATCTACTCTCCTTCTGTTTGAAGCCATTCCCCCTTGTCCTGTCACTACATGCCCTTGTAAAAAGTCCCTCTACAGCTCTCTCGTAGGCTCCTTTATGTACTGAAAGGCTGCTATAAGGTCTTCTCAAAGCCTTCTCTTCTCCAAGCTAAAAAACCCCAACTTTCTTGGACTATTTTTATAGAAGAGATGCTCCAGTTCCCCAGTGATCTTTCTGGTTCTCCTCTGGACTTGCTCCATCAGGTCACTGTCCTTCCTATGTTTTGGGTCCCAGACCTAAGACACAGTACTCCAGATTGGGTCTCACAAGTAGAGTAGAGGGGCATAATCACCCCCATCAACCTGCTGTCCACACTTCTTTTGATGCAGGTCAGTATGGGACTGGGTTTCTGGGCTGCAAGCATACACTTCCAGGTCACATCTGGCTTCTCGTCTACCAAGTCCTATTCTTCAGGCCTGTTCACAATTTTAGATGGGCATAATGTGTGTTCAGGGCAGTCTACAGAAGTGGATGACTTTTAATGGTCCTTTGCTGTCACTGGTTGGTATGAATCCATTAATTTTAATTGTCTTGTACCGCTCTGTGATACTCTTACTCCAACTGGTGACAGTGGCAGAGCAATTTACTGAATTTTTATGAATGATTTCTGAGCAAAAAGCCAAAAATGTGTTGCTGGGGATCATCACCTAGACTGAAAACCAACTTCATAGTCCTAAAATAAACATCCTTATTCTATTTCACATTCAAAGGAAGGTGTGAAGTGAGCACTAACATCTGAAAAATCACATCTGCATGATATGTAATTAATACACACCAATACAAAGGATAACTGATCACAATCTATAACTTGTCACCTTTTCTTTCTCCAAACCCAGGCTACAGTACTCCCTCGCCATAGCCAACCCTCACCCCAAACCCCTGTTTGTGTACCAACAATGCAAGGCCCAGCTGTGATATGACACAGCTGCCTAACTTTGACTTCAGTTACAGGCAGAAGTGGGATTACTGATCATTAGCAGCTCAAGGGTGTAAGGAAGTAAATGCCAACGCAGAAAGGTATAAAACCTTAAAGAAAAATAGGTTGGCCTGGTGGAACTGCTGTGTCACCAGTGTCATCCAGATCAGCACTGGTGGTGGAGGACAGATAGAGGAGCCATGAAGCCCCTTTCCAGAGAGTTGCAGGTACCAAACATTCCTCTCCTAAATGCTGCCTGCCTAGTCAGCAAAGACATAAGAGTTGTAAGCACACTCATGCTAAAACTAAGAACTCATTAGGTCCTACCTACTTGTTGTATATCAGGCAACAAATTATTGCTTTACACATTTATGTACTGCTTTACACAGTTATGTATACCCTGGTTGCAGAACCCCTTTGCACCTTGTTAAATAAGCCCAAACAAACTGACCTACAACAACCTCCACTAGGGTTAAATGCTTTGCCTGGATAACTAACATTTGGCCGGTATCAGCTTGGGATAAAGTTTATCTGCTTGCATTTGGCAAAGGAAAATATATTGAGGATTTTTATCCATAATGTCATCTCCTTTCTTTAAAAAATTATGTTTATAAAATGCTTGACACAGATTATAATGTCGGACTGCTCCTGAATTTAGGATGTTGAACTGTGATAGTTTATGTAAAGAATGTATTATCTATAGCTGGCTCAGACAGTGACTTTCATACCAACAGGTTACAGACTGACAGTATATAATATATACTTTCCTGCCTCCTAGCTCCAGAAATGCAACACACCTGAGCGTGAAGCCACCAACCCTCAAGAACATACAACACTTTCACAAGACAGCAAGGAGCATACCCATAAGTACAGAAAACTGAAAATATACCAGATCCCCACACTGTCTGTTTACAGGACACAAAGTCTTTTTTTCTTATCTGCAAGATCACAAATGCTTAGGTCTAGGACATCAAGGGAATATATAAAGCTGTGGAACAAAGGCCAAGGTCAAAATTTCCATTTCTCACACATATAGGATACTCTAAGTAGGTACATAAACTGCTCAAAGAAGAGGTTCATTAGAACAAGTACGATGCAAGTCTGGAATGAACTTTGAGATACAAAGAAGAATGAACTTGTCACCATTTTCTACTCCAGACATTGTCCGCTTTTTTTTTTTGTTTACCCATGTTCCTTCTGAAACCTAAAACCAACAGAAAAATTTTAATATATATTAAAAAGTCTAAATTTTTATTTTTTTTTTTTGGCATGGTTTTCAGATCATTTAATCAACTACAGAAGGGTGCATGTGCCCTGAATAAAAGGTCATAGGAACTTTAACAGCATGCTTTGGTGCTTTTGGTGACAGGTTGTCCTAGCTCTTCCAGGTTTATGAGCTAAGTTTATGAGATCACTGTTTACAAGCCAGACAGTAAAGCCCCTGGATGAGGTATTCCTATATGTGGTTCTCAACATGAGGAATGCACCAGTACAACTGAAAACTGTCACATTTTAAAGACAAAGAAACTCTCGAAGAAACAACAGTTTTAAAGATGAGACATTTTTAGATTAAAACAATCTCCATCTCCTATGAAACACTGAAACTATCCTTTTTTATCTATACAGAACTTTGAGCCTGATCATTTTAGTTAAACGTTTTTGTTAATACAGTGGAGAGCAAGCCATCAAACTAAACAATGTAAACTGTCAAAACCCCACAAAATTTATTTTTTAAAATCCTAAGTTATCAATAAAAATGAACTTAGTCTCTTGCCAAGTTTGTTTTATAACAGTGAGCTTCTGACACAGTTTTTCTAACCTTTCATCTTTAGTTCTTCCATATGCAAACCCATAACACATGCTATAACCCTCACATAATGAAGAAAACCTGTTGTGGGCAATCAGAGGGAAAACAAAACCATAAAATATGCAATGAAATTCAGCCTGACACACGGCACACAATAGATCATATTTTAGCATTTTTGGGGTTTTCTGGGAGCTTACACACGTCTGTTTTTTATTTAATTATCACAAGAGATAATAATGTTAGAGGCATGCCAGTGGGGAACAGGTCATTACTGAGCGCTATTAACTTCTTAAATACAATTCACTGCTCTTTTAATCAGTCAGCAACTAAATTAATTAGCTGTTAAAGGTTGGAAAAATTTTCCCCAAACCTAAATATAGTAAATAACTTGTTTCTTATAGTCCACGTTTTATATACATTATAAATATATTATTTATTTTCTATATATATATAAATATTCATTTCAGTTATTGTGCAAACACTTGATTGAAAAGTAAACTGAAAAGATGAAGTGTCAGGTACATGATAAATATCAGTTTTTCCTTAAAAATACAAAATCTTGTCACCTTCTCAGTATCTTCTGTCTAGTAAAAGCACAGTTTATAACATTAAATTTTCATTATAAATATTCAAGGACTTCCAAAGCATAACAGAAGAGACTTATTTGTCTTTTATGAAAAGCAACTTATTCCAATGGCTATCAGCATCCTAGAGTCAACACATAAGAGAGCACTCAATTATTTTCTTTGAAAGAATAAGATTATGTATACAGATTGACTTAAAATAAATAGGAATAAGCTGCCTCACATTTACAGCAGAGTAAGAGCACACAGGTATTGATTCAGATATAGCTTGTAGGTACAGCTATACACAAAGTTACGTAAGTGTCAAGGATTAGTTGCACAAGATACGTTTCTGCGTTAGACTTCTCATTCTCCCATTGTCACTTGTTCCCACCTTGCTGTCATGTTTAACACCTACTTCTCCTGCCTTCTCCTAAACTCCTACACACTCATACACAAATATTCTTTCATTGCTATCAACTGTTTAGTCCATATGTTCAAGATATTTTTAAGAATAGATAGTAGTTTTAGACAAGACTACGTCCTTACAAAACCACACTTTCTTTATTGTGCTACTCAAACAATGATATTTTCCACTTTTTCTAACATTGAACTTTATAGTATGTGTTATTACATGATAAGAATGCATTAAGTGCAACATAGTGCACAAGCCTCACAAAAAAGTAAAAATATTTTTACTCAGGTTTTATATTTCAAGCTAGTAACTCCCTGGTCTTTTGTCCACTAGTAAAACCATTGCGACAAGTAAAGTTATTTTTCACTGAGCTGCATCTCATCTAGACAACAAAAGTATTAGGAAATATTAGATTTGTCTCATTAACACAGAGATCAATGCAGGTTATCATCTGAAGAAAAACTTTTTACCAAAAAGTATGGATAATATGAAGTCTTAAGTGGACTTTTCTAACCTTCCCATTAAATCAGCTTTAAATATAAATTTTGAGTTGAATCTGAAATTTGTTTAAAAACATGTCGACTGTCAGCTTTTTATAGAATTAGTTTTAGAGAACAGATGGACATTTGAATATCTTCTTAAAAATGAGTATTTATGTAAGACTTTTGGTGGAGAAAAAAAACCAAAACAACCAGGCTGCATTTAGAGAAAATATCCAACAGGAATGTAAAAGAAAAATCCAGAAAGAGGACTGGAATTTTTCAGGCTATCCTTTAAGGATTAACAAAGTATCTGTAACAAAAGATACCACCAAGCAAATACTTCAGTGAAGCTCATTTTTGCAAACATACTGGAAGATCCACATAGACCTGCAGTATGCCTTGCCAATTCCTCAGGATTTAGTTTACCTTAATCTCGCTCCAATTTTCTAGTCATACTGAAAATGCACAATGTATGTCCTCAGTTATTAAATGTTCTCAGACATTAATATTTATTGGCAGCTCTCTTTTTTAATTTTGGTAATTTTCTGAATTTAGTGTTAGGTACCATGTTTTGTATTCTCAAAAGTTTTGGGGAGGTGATTCATAAAAACATGAATTTTTAATGACTAACAAAAACTTGTTATATCAAGAATAAAATAGACTTTTTCAAATCTGAATTATGCTTATGTAAAAAATAATTATGGGCTAAATACTGCTCCAGCAATGTGTTGGGCAAGAAGAAAAATCATTATGACAATGCAGATTGGAATAAAATAAAATACAGAGCTCAAATCTTTACAACAAAATTAATTTCTTCCTTCTTTGTAGCACAATGCAATTATATTCACTATGTACTTTCTTTTCTCCTTTATCTTTGCATTTTTATCTGCCTATGTAAGCTAAAGAATGAACAGTTCTAATACAATAAATTATACATTTTCAAAGAGATTAAGCATGAATTAGAATAAAAAAACATACAGAGCCAGTTACTTTTGGCCTTACTGAATACAGACTTAAAAGCATGACTCTGCTGACTAACACATTGCATTGCTGAAGGTCAGCAAGATCTAATGCCTGACTGTACTGAGAAACAAATGAAACCATTCATTGTAAGCTGCCATGAACAAACGATAGCAAATACATCAAACAGAAATAATGGAAAACAGTGCAGAATGAGCAAAGACATCCTAAGAAATAAAGCAGGGCTGCAACTTTTTCGTATAACTCTAAGCACCATCACTTCTACGTAATGTACATCTCTGTTCACACCTAGGACACCACCCAAATGTATTACTACCTAATCCTGTAACTTCATGACAGATAAGTTTCTAAAATTAGTGCATGATTTTCCATTTATTAGTGATGCTAACAAGGTGTACTTTGTCTGGAATGAAGTTAATTTTCTTTGTTGCAGCCTGCATGGTGCTGCGTTCTGAACTGCAGCCAAACACGTTAATAACACAGCAATGTTTTGGATATTGTTGAGCAGTGTTTGCACAGAATCAAGGCTTTCTCTTCTTCCCAGTCCCTAGCATGGGATGGTAAGAAGCTGGGAAGGGAACCCAGCTGACCCAGATTAGCCATACTATGAATATAATGTTCAGGAATAAGAACTGGTATAGAGGAAGAAAAAGGGGGCTGAGGGATTGCCTCCTAGTGTGGCTGATGCTTGATGAATGGCTGGACGTCAGTCTGCTTGTGGGAGGAGATAAGTGATTTCTTGCTTGTTTGGTTACCTTCCTCTTTCCTTCACTGGCTAATTTGTCTTTATTCAATGCAATGAATTGTCTCATTTTCATTTTTCTTATTCTCTCCCCCATCCTGGGGAGAGTGAATGGCTGTGTGGGTACTTAGCTGCTGGTTGGGGTCAGCTATGTAAGGCTACACAAGGCTATGTAAATGTAGCTTTAAATTCAAATAGTATTTATATCTTTAGTATAAAACATCAGAACTCTTTTAAGAGAACCTTATGCTACTCCAGAGAGTACACGGTGATATACTCTACCATATTATATTGCTCTTGCCATATTCTATTTGCGGAGTAGAGCAGAAAATCACACACAATTGTAAAATACAAATTTTCATGCAAAGAATAGCACTGTTTTTCATATCTGAGACTATTAGTAACTTGACTGTAAAATGATTTCTTAAGAATTCTGTCACCTCTCCTCACCCTAAATGATATTATTAAAGCATAACAGCACTTCTTTCCCTTAATAACACATTATATGGACAAGATAAACACCATATCTTTAAAACATCAGTGAATGGCATTAGCTGTTCAATAAGTGTCACAAAATTGAAGTTTACAGTAACCAAATGATTATCAGCTGCTTTTGTGTGTTTGTTTGTTGTGGGGCTTTTTTCTACCCTTCCATGTGACATTGCAATTATTCTTGTATATAAATTCAGAGAACACAGACAAAATTTGAGTATCATAAGACACAGATGTTTCATTCCCATATATTTAGCATGCCTGCATTATTTGGAAACAGGCAAGGCATGAGAGGTCTGCAAGGGTGAACCTAGTACATCGGGTTACATTTTACACCAATTAACAAAATGGTCCTGAAGAAAAGTGCAATACAAGAAAATAATGCAAACCAAAAGAAACAGAGCAATAAGAACATTAACAGAAATAGGTAAGGAAAATGCAAAAGAAAGTCGAAAATGCATTCATAACTTCCAAGGAAAAAACTGACCACAAAAACCAGGCATGATAATAGCTCCAACTCTAGAAAACCAGTAAACATCAATATTGAAACGAAGACAAAGCTCAATAATTGACCTAGTCTGAAGCACATGTCCCTTATATCCTTGTCAATAACAACTGTTCATCTAACAGTAAGAATCTCTCTATGGTTACTTTTCTGTATGTTTTTTTTAAACTAAGAAAATACAAAAGTGACTTTGAAAGGAATGCAGAAGAGGCATCGTAGATTTCAATTTAGTCTTCCAAAAGGAGCTTGAACTCCTTGTCTTGAAAGTTAGTTCTGCTGAACCAATAAAGTATTATAGACCACTGCTTTTATTCTAATAAAGTTTCACTGAGCAAATCTGCCAAACACAATTTCCTTTATGAATAAAATAATTCCTGAGGAAAAGCAACTGTTCAAGGAATTCACCATTCTCCAAACGAAACTCCAGCTATAAAAGGATACACAGGGAGAATATCTTTAAAGTTGTAGTTTTTTAAAACTCAGCTTCCCTGTGATTATCCATTTCTTTCCCAGAAGACATTAATAATTGTCACTCATTAAGTTATTTAAAGCTGTAACTTAGATTATGCCTTTATACCCTTATTTCCATAAAGAAATAAACTCCTTAGATGCTTTGACTATCAGTTTCATTTTCCATTTTTTAGACATTTGATCCCACAAAAAAATAACTGTCCTAACTAAAAGGCCAATCTATCTAGAAAATTAAGAGGAATGTTACAATATGTATAAATTTGTATTCTGTATGGAAGAAACTCAAAATAAGTTATTACACAAGAAGTTACCTGATCGTAATTGCAGAAATGTTTTGCAGATCATATCTTGCAGAGAGACAAAAGAGATGAACTTTCCTTTAAATCCAGCCCCTCTATGTGTTAGGCAACTTTCAGGGGAGGTCAATTTGCACTTAGATCTTAACTGCACTGATTTCCTGAAGTACTACTTTAGGGCAGGATATATATAGTGCAGTGGGTATGCTACAAAAAGAAATGAGCAACTTCTGCTTCAATCTAATAAAAGTGACCAGGGCATGTCTAATAAATCTAGCTTTTCCAAGGTAAAAATAGCAATTTTAATTTGTGAACCTTGAGTTTAATTTGTGAACCTTGGATTTAAGAGCGCAAGAGAGTTCACATAAAGCAGCTTTGAAAAGGAGTACTGCAAATCACAGTTTTGGATGAGGACCCTTAGTCCTATGCAACCTCTACTTTGGATACCTGAGGAAATTTTTTTCATGTGGCCTCCAGTCTAAGATAATTAACAATGATCTTGCCTGATAGGAAATGCTAGGTTATCTAAAAAATGGGTGGCAAGCATAAATAGAAGGAGCAGTGATACGTGTAGGAACCACAGTAACCTGAGAAAGGAAAATGGAGCAAACCACTGGCTTTTCCAAAGACCTTCAAAGGAAAACGACAAGATGGTTGTACCTGGTGAAGATATCCACTGAGGCAAGTAAACAAGAAAACTTTTGCTGGGAAGCCATGAACATTAGGTAGGGTCATAAGGGTACAGGAGTTATTATGAGGGAAGAAAATTTGGGGATAAAGCAGAGAGAACATTTGGTACTGTGTAAAACTTATAATTAGGTGTTTAGGAAACAGACCAAAGACTTGTAAAAAGAGAGGTCAAGATGGATCTGAGAGGGATGTAAGTGGGAAAACAGAAATGGACAGAGGCTAGTCACATGTAAAGAAATTGCTCAGCATGCCTGCCTGACTGAGCCTTGTGCTACACCATGGCCCATCCTATCTCCTTATTAAAGTCTATCTTCTATGTGGGTACGCTCTCAGCTCTGAGTATGCACTTATGGGAAGCAGTGAACTTTGAGCTGGTCTAGTCTGCAAGCACAGTATGAGATCTGAGTGCCAGCAACTCAAGCAGGACCATGAATGAAAGGGCCTTGTAGATCCAAGTGCTGCAAATGGGGGAGATGGACATTCCAGGGGTCATCTACTGCATAGGTTGAGTCTAAGACCAGGTACAGGAGAGGAAAGGCTCGTAACACGCTTGTGCACATGTTGTTCAACAGATTAAATGAAGCCCCCCACAGATGGCTTCCCTGACAACATAAATGAAAATAGGACTGGGACAGAAGATCACCTATTTAAAAAAAATAACAAGGAAATGTTAAGTGAAACCAAAACAGCATGTTTCAATCACTTGTGGAGTGTGTTCATGAGGGCAAAGTTACCTAGATGTTATACTGTAGCTCTGTTCACTCAGGCTATAGAGAAAAATTACAAGCAATAGCAGTGTCTTGATAAAAATTAAATTTAGACAAATACGTATCTAATTGCATCACTAGGTAAACAAATTACTTCCTATATGAAAATAACCTGCTACATTTAATTACAAAAGCTAGTTTTCTTTGCTTACATCTCTTCAGTAATTATAAATCATCCCACTTTAAAACTGATGATGGTTCTGGTCTGGAACTTCCTCTTTCATCAATGACTTGGGTAGAAAACGTGTATTCTACAAGTGTCATGACTTTCAAGGTAAAATTTCAGTTTTCATAAAGATTCGTAATTTTTTTCTGTTAGAAAACTGTTCCAAACTACCTAGAAACGTCCTTCCTACACAAAAAAACGTACTGAAGACAAAGTTAACAGGTTTTTCTGCCCTTGCAGTCTAGAACCAGGTTGGTGAAGAGATGCAGATCTCAGATTCTTTCAAATTCAACCAAGTGAGAAACACTTTCAGACTCAAAATCTATTCAGTAACAACCTAGAAATCATTGGAAGCCTAGATGTAAGGTCTTCAATATGACCAAGATGCTCTGTAGACAAAATTCCTAAGAGCTGGGATTTAAAAATATTTAGGTTTTTCAAGGAGAGAGGGTCTCTAAAGCCTACTTAAAAGGTTGAAATATTTTTTCTCCAAATAAAATTTTAGAATTGCAATTCTGCGGAAGATGCCAGATGCTATTGCCACTACAGATTTTTTTTTTCCCCATTAGTTTTTGGTTTGGATTACTTAGCAGCCCACTCCTTTGAAACTCTGAGGAAATACATGTTTCTGAAAAATATGATCCTTTCTGATATATCCCTAAAGATAAAATCAGGCTGCCAATCTCCTGAAATATTTTCCAAAACTTTTTGAGAACTAGCTTAAAAATACATTAGGTATATGTACATTCACATACAAACACCTATATATGTAAACATTTTTGTTCAATGTCTAGTGACTGGTGTTATTCCTCTGCTTTGGCTACCTACTTGAGTTTTTATTCCCTCCTCCCCTCCTTCACCTGATGGAAATACGTAGTCTTATAATGAAAAGTTTAATTGCTGAGCATTTATGTTTGGTTATGGTAATAGTTGTAAATGTACAGATTGAAGAAAGATTTATTTTTTCCCAATGGCTAATGCAGAACAGTACTGTGTACCTCCATCTGTCACTGACATGAGATGTGACCTTTTTAGATATAGTTTCTTCATCTGTAAAATGAAAATTATATTAACCTACTGTACATCAAAACATTAATTTAATTAAGGTTTTGGAGAAAGAAAGCTTAGAAATAGTCAGATAAAAAGTACAGGAATAAGTAATATTACTGCTCAAATCAAAAGACATGTGGGCTGAATATATTAAACCAGCTGTTTAACATCAGGATTCATGAAGATATACCAAAGGCCTAGTGATCATTCTAGTCTTTTCTTAAAATATCTAGAGATTACTTGCACTTCTGGCACTACTTCCATAACTATATCCTGAATAATACTGAATATTTGTAGTAGCTGTAAAGTTTAATAAATTTATAAATAATGAGAAGTAAAGAAACCAAAGCATCATTCAGAAGTAGACCTTTTACTTATGACTTTCTAATCATTTCCACAGCAACATGTTGCAGTATCATAAACACAGACATCATGAAATCACGACATCTTAGGTTTGAAGAAAAGCAGCAGTTAGGAAATGTAAATGCTAATAAAAACTAAGAGAAAAATCAATAAAACCTGCAAAAATAATTAAATCCTATTTAAAAGATCTGTGACCATTTTTGGACAAGCTCTTGAAGATTACTTCCACTTGGAAAAATGCCACTCTGTTCTTACCAATACATGGTTATCACACTGATTTAACCTACATTACACAAATGTTAAAGGATGATCCCTACGTTTCTGACAGGTATTCTTTCCATTATTAGAGCCTATCATTACTATTAACACTTTTTTCCCATCTGAATCAAAATAATTTATATTAATTAAGTAACCTAAAAATCATGATAATATATTGTGATAAAAATGCCCCTGGAAGGCTCTTCATAAGAAACAAAGTTGAATTATAAAACCACAATAAATTAAAATAATAGAAATAGTGACAGATTAATATAATTTTCATGCATTGTTATTTGCATCCTAAAGAAGAGCATCTTGAACTTATATATATGGAGATCCTTAAACTCTTGCTTCTCACACTGTAGCCATCATCTTCCCTTTATAACTGTTTCCTTTTATTTCCACTTCTTAAATTTCATATAATTTGTGTTATTCTTTTATTGTATGTTTGCAGTTATGAAGAAAAACAGTATCCCAAAGAACAACAGTGTCTCAGTCTTATGCTTCAAAAAATGTAACAAATAATAATTAAGCACCTTGTTCTATGCCTGCCTTGGAAAGTAGTTCAGATTTTGAATATACAAATAACATCTACGTTTTTCAGAACAAGTATGATAAGTATACATATTGGTATATGTTGTTGGTTGACCACATGCCTAATTACAGTAGGAGAGAAATTACCAATCCAAGGCTAAGAAGGAGCATTAGTTCTTTAACAGAGCCCTGCATCACCACAAATTATTCATACTGAATTAGTGTGCTTATTTCTGAATCTAGTGAATAGATCTGACAGCAGAAAGCTGTGTGCTGGATTCATTCATTGGGACCATTTCATGATGAAGGAGAAGGTGACACTGATGACACTGATTTGTACAGAACAAATCTAGGACTTAGTTTCTTGATATATTTAAACCAATGAATCCCTTGAATGTAATTGCATAACTGCACATAGTTACTCCCCTAAGAGTTCTGTCCATTTTGTACAGTATTCTTTGCAAACATGAAATATTCCTACAGGAAATGTTTCTATATAATTTGGACTTAATACTGGTATACACAACTTTCAGTATATTACTGTCACCACTGTATCAACAGAGTTTCAACTTTACTGACTTACAAGTCTTACTTTTCTTCTTAGGGATAAACAGAGAGATTACCAAAAACAAGTATATATACCCCCAAAATTGAAATTAGTATTTAAAAAAAAAAAAAGGAGATAGGATTTGTCCATTATTTTACAACCCAGTTTCTCAGTTATTTCTCAATATATTAATAACACTATTTATAACTGAGTCTAGAACATTTCCCAATGTAATACTTTCAACCTATTTTCCTCTGCATTTAATTTGAATGATATCTACTGTGTTAATTACTATCTAAATTAAAAGAGCAAAGGAGCGAGGTAAAAGGGGAGGGAAACGTAAAAATACAAATCAGCAGCTTCAGGAAAGTTTTAATCATCAGTTTAAAACTGAAAATTCAAGAGGTAGGAAAGCTAATAAATAAAAAATGTTCTTCCACTACCACGCAATAATTAGTGTGGGTATGCAATAACTAAACCAAATTTCTGGTGATGCCCTAAGGCAGGCAAAAAATAATATCCAATATCCTTTGATCCACTTTATGAAAGTTTAACTATACTTTTTGAGAAGAATTTAAACTAGTGCTCTGGTCCAAAGTAAAATCCAAGAGCCAAAATGCAGCATCTCTTCCCCCACCTAAGAATTAATTAAAAATCCTGAAGTGAAAAATAACCAGGCACTCGACAGTAAGATAACTTTCTCAGACAGTGCCACCTTGTTGAATTTGATAGCTACACCCATCTCTGAGCAAGAGTAAGAACAAAGTCTCAATTCATCACACAGTTTCGCCAATAACACCACAAGTCATCATTCCCCTGGTTTCAAGTTTCTTAAACCATTGCTCCTTCAGGAACTGGAACTGGAACTGATTGCTCTTTTCTGCTCAACCAGCAAAGCTCTTTCAATTCAACAACATAGTGAACCGAAACCTCACTGTCCCAATTCTCTTTGACCGGATTTGGAAGCACTCAGCAGAGCATGAAAAGTGTTCCTTCTCTCATAGAGCCAACTTCCCACAAAAAGTAATTATTTTTTTTTTTACGTACATTCTTACAACAGTTTTATGTTCAAACATACAAATGATAATATTATATTTTCAAAAAGTGTCTATAAAGGATATAATGAATGTAAATGACAAGACCTTCGAACACGTTTACTGTAAAACTATGATCCACTGTTTGGCAAAGGCATTTCATCATCTTGTTACTTTAACCAATGCTATTTAACCAAGACATTTTATCAGAGTTATGCATCTGTTGACTGATCCCAATGTAAGGCTTATCATCACTCCTTTGCTAAAATGTACATCCCTATGTAGAAAAAAAAACCAAAGAACCTATTGGTCTATCCAGAAAAATCAAATTGCTACCATTATTTACCTGCAATTGTGTACAAAACAGCCAAGGATGTGAAGTATGAATCACTATAATCATATAAAGAGGATAATACTTGCAGCAGTAATGAGACATACGATAAGGAACAATAGGAACTGTGATTTTACTTGGGAAAAAATCTAATAAAAAAGTCTCTCAGAATTAAATTATAGTCTATTACATAGCACAGAGCTTTTCAAAATTGCAAAACTGCTGTCTTTATTTTATTATTCACCTCGAACTAGCAGCTCTCATAAACTTTCTGAATTCAATTGCTCCTACCCCAGCCCAATTTTCCCATCCAATTTGTATTAATACAATCACAGCACTGAATGGTTCCCTTGTGAGAATGCAGGCCCTTAAAAGAGAAGGCTAGATGTAGTTAAGGTACTTAACAAAGACATCATACTTTCCTTAAAGAAATACAATTAATAAACTAGAAAACTTTACCTTACATGGTCAAATTTTAGTGACTAATTCTATACTTGAGTGTTTGAAGTCAGTAAACTTGCTATTAATAGACTAGTTACATAAACAGAAAGTCAAATCAGTATTCTTGTTCAAAACTCCTACACATTTCTAGTAACCCATGAACCTAGACAAATCACAATGCAAAATCAGCTAAGCCAAAAAGGAAGGAATTACACATAAAGTACATGAGGATGGGAAAGGCAGCCAAAGAAAACTCACATTCAGACACACAGCAAGAGAGGCTGCAGTTTTCAGAGACATGGTACACCTCAAAACTCCACAATAAAGAATCCTCAGGACTAAGTCTGACACATGTGATCAAGAATGATTCAGCCAATCAATGTTATTTTCCTCCATTCACTAATCCAGTGCACTTGTAGAGTATGTGGAGATGGCACTAGAACTTACATGAAGCACAACCATCTCTTTTTGAAGCAGGCAGAAGTCAAACTCAGAAAAAAAGTGTGATATGGGAGCTAACCTCACTAAAGGTCCCCTTTGAAGCCCAAGGCTTTAGAGTACCTCTGAATGCCAAGCAGCTGCATGTTTCTGCTGGACTGAGAGCGCGAGCTCTCCAGGCTGTCCATGGTTCAGATCAGACCATGGATGAGGTAAAGAATGAAGAAAAAGCTTCCAGGAATGGCTAGAAACGCATTCAGCTTAATTTTTTAACCTTTTCATATTATGCTGCTGTCTTGAGAGACATGGAAATCATGGACAGTAATAACTAATATAATAGAAAAGGAAAAGACACTACAGACATCAGAAAATCGACACTATCTTGATTGTACCAGTAGTTTGGCTGGTATCTGATACAGGCAAAGAAGCTCTCATAGCTCAATTCTAAGAGAAATACTGGAGGAAGAAGAAACGCTAAATATTTATGGATTAAATTTCTTCTCATCCTGACTTTGCATTCTGAATTGGAATGGCCTTTCACTCCGGCATCGACAATGACTTTCAGTATTAATTCAATTTAACTGAATACAATTTCATTGTTTAAGAAAAATTGGTATTTTTATTTCCTGCCTTCCTTGTACGATATAAACTACTAAACTCCTTTCTGGAACCATGTAACACTTGTAATGAGAGCATCCCTCCTTTAGCACTGGACCTACTGACTGAAACCAACTCACATGCCTGTACTGTCGTCCTCAGGAGTGTTTTAGAAGAGAATATGTTGTATAAGCAAAGCAGCCACCCTGGACTGAGTCAGTCTAAATTCTTTATAAAATTACCAGATAAAAATTGGAGCTAGGAAGAGCCTAAAATCTCAAGAGAATGTTAGCTTTTTCAAAAACATGTTCCAATTCTATTTAATAAATCTTTTGGAGCCTTGGAAAAATGTAAGAAAGGATCAACTTGGACAAGATAAAAGAATTTATGAAGTGATAATATGGAAAGTATAGTCAGTATATGTGTGCCAAGAAAATGTGCACAATGGTTTGAAAAAAATGTCAAATACGTTTTCTGTCTCCTAAGTGAGTAACTAATAATTCAGTGTGTCATTTCTGCTTCTTGTTGCCACTGAAGTAAATATATTTTGGTTATTAATAAGCAAACAGTGATGTGCTTGGGGTCAGGCATCATACCTTTGAATAGTTATTATTATTATTATTATTATTATTATTAAATTTATTTTTAATTTGAAATCTTGCAAGACAGAAGGACACCTTCAATATGTTTTAAGTAAAAAATTCACAAGAAATGTGTCTTAACTCACTACTGAATTTATCCTAAAAAGTCCTTTTGTGCCAAAAATTATTTTAGTCTTCTAAAAGCCTACAGTGGGAAAAAAAGTCTCAAAAAGAGAATGAAAAAGAAAAAAGAAAAGGCTAATTATTCTTAAGTGATTCAAAAGGTATTGTTCCTGGCAAATTTTCTCCTTGGTACAACCATTAGAATTTCTATTAATGTGAGGAATGAACAATAGTTATCACTATAACAAAAAGCATGCAGAAGAGAAGTAAGGAAGCACTCATCCAAGTACCACAGTCCTATGTGAGTTAGAGCGCACAAAGTACTAAAAAGAAGAAGTTTTGAGTAATACTTGTTCTTTTTCTGTTATCTTTACTTTCTGTCTCACAGTCTTATTAACAATATTTTATCTAGGATTTCAAGACCACCCAATATTATCTTCTGCATCCTTCACTTCTCCCTGGGATTTCCTATGCAATACATGCAAAGGAGCATCTCAGAACTGCAGCCCATATCTCCATGGGATCTGGGAGGAGTTGTACTTAGAGGTACCTGTCTCTAGTTTTTGATGGTAGATTTCCAAATATACTCAAGTTCCTGACAGGTGATTTATCTACCTCATCTAAATGCAAGGAGTTCAGTGAGAAGAACAGAAGATTGAATATTCAGATCTGTTCAGCCTAAACCTGGGTAATCATACATCATTCTGCATTTTCAGACAATAAATAGAAATTACAATCTCACATTTTGCAAGAAACACTGTTATGGCAGCAAATAGCCAAAAAAAAATGTATCTGCCTTAAAAAAAACCCAAAACAAAAAACTTCAGTATATCAGTATGATTCCAAATACTTTCCAAGATCATATGTATGAATGATACACCACTTAGGATGAAACAGTGACCAAACTCTCCTCTTCCTTCCTTTGGAAGGCTTAAATGTGGATAATTAAAGAAAGCAGCCTGTCATTCCAAGTAATCATTTAATCATGGTCCAGGCCCACTGGTATTAAACACAATATTTACTGTAAGACATTTTGAAGGTATTCCCTTCAAATGAAGAAAAAACCACAGAGAAAACAAAACACTGAACCCAGAAGCCCCCTCTAAAACAGAGAGGAATTGAGAGAAAGAATAAATTTTAAACCTCAGAGAGAATTATACACATGGATTAAAAAAAAACATGGGCCAGTCAGAACTTTGGTAACTAGATCTAACTTGCAAAAAACTCATATACCAAAATAGATAAATTAGTATCAGCTGAATTTAGAAATGACACATTTTTTTTAGGCCTTCCAAATCAGAATCAATATAGTTCAGATTCATATCTCGAAACAAAATGGTTATTTATAGATTAGGCCAAAACTATTTGTAAGATACTAATATGTATTCTCATTTTTACAACTCATTTTTCAGCTGCCATTCTTCAAATCATTGGTTAATTTTTTGAGTAATTATTAATTCTGACAGACTTCTAATAAAAATATGAGAAGGGAAGGGCTGAAATCAAATGAAAGATAAACTATTCTTTTGTTCATGAAGTTTAGGTATCTGTGTAAACTGGCTGTATCCTTCTCATATGAATATGTTTGGTGTGGAAGAGCTCTTCAAAATCAGCTTCTAAGGAGCCAGCTGGAAAGAAGTAAATGAGCAAGCAAATGAGAAACAGGCAGTACTGTCAGTCAGCTCTCTGGCTTCTGAGAACTTAAAGCACATGATGATTCTTAATGGCTTGGTTTCCTTGCAAAAAAATGAAATAATTATTCAAGTCCCCAAGAGATCCATGACTCTCAGTGCTTAAAAGCTTTTTAATCTGGATTTGTTGAATTATACGCAGATTTGAGGACTTCATAATCTTCAAGCAGGAGGATTAATCAGTTAATACCTAGCATAAAATGTTCTACGAATATACTGAAACATAGGCATGACAATTCATGGAATGTTTTAATGAAAAACAAGACTGAACAAAACTGTGAGAAGGAAAGGCTTTCCATTATTTAAGATATTATTTTTAAAAGTGTCTATTCACCCCTATGGCGTAAGTAATGAGTAAGAAAATGGGCCCCAATGTAATCAAAAGTCTTTGAAAAACCGATACTCTAAAACCTCAGTTAAGTGTCCCTTATGTATCCAAAGTCTCCTACAAAATGTCAGTGGCAAAAAGTCCTGTTTATGATAATACAGCATCCAAAATCAAAGTACTGTATCACCCTGTGCAAATTGTTTACATATGTCACTGTGCCATTTGCTGCCTGGCTCAATGAAATAAGTGGCACATTTACAACGACAGTCACATCCTCAACAAATAGAACCAGCAGAGTGAGATTTAGGGCCATGCTGTGCCATTATGCAGTATGTCATATAAGTGGCTTCACAGCTACCAGCTTCTTAGGAAGTAAGTGGTTGTAGGATCTATTCATGTAGGTATAAGCTTTCTATAAAGAAAAAAAAAATTTGATGATTGA
The DNA here is from genome assembly GCA_038380795.1 of Pyrocephalus nanus. NCBI lineage: Eukaryota > Metazoa > Chordata > Aves > Passeriformes > Tyrannidae > Pyrocephalus > Pyrocephalus nanus. The sequence goes on along the minus strand of CM076261.1, from coordinate 12,791,601 downwards.
AAGCAAGATATATTCTATGTTTCAAATCTGCCTGATGTATTACGCTAAAAGAGGAAGGAAGGATTATGCAGTTACTGAAAGTGCTTCAAAAATCGATCAAATTTTCCAAGACTGTAAAGTTATGACACAAGAAAATGTCCATTAAGGCAGCAAAAAATTTAACAATTATTGATTTCTGGGGACTTAGGATCAATCTTTTTCTGTCTGAAATTGAGTGTGCAACCATCACTCAAGGGGCAAGCAATCTCTTTAACCCACCTAAGGGACACCCATTCTACCTCACTTCAAAATCAGAAAGAATTGTTTTACTTGTCAAACTGTCATTTTCCTAATGATGACAGCTTGCTTTTTCTCTGCCCAGCTTTACAGTCCTGAGTTGAGTGAAAATCAGAAATGAATGATCACTGTATTTAGCAGTGCAAAGGAAGGATAAGGAATGGTATGATCATCTCTGACACAATGGTGCTAAAAGGGAAGCAATGCTGCTGCTATCTTTCTCAAGAACGTGATGATAGTTATAGGTCACAAAAAGACTAGTCCACCATACAGAAAATATCATTTAAATCCTCCTTCAACTGAAAGAAGACATTACCTGTATAACTATGAATCATAATAAAAGGTAAAGCTGTGCTTCAGAAAAAATTATTTTTCTTCCTGTCACCCCTCTGATTTGCAACAAGTCCATCAGTTCTGTGCTTTTTAAAGGCACTCTCTCACACACATTATTATTATGCCACATCTTTTCCCCTTCAACTTGTTCAGGAGAGATACTTTTGAAGGAAAGAAATGGCAGAGGGAAAAGGAATTGTAAAACATGACAGTATCTGCTCTTGAAAGACTTCTGTATAAGTATTTTTCATTGATCATTAAGAACGAGAAATGATTACTAACATTGAGCTGGCACAGATCTTAAAATTTCTTATGTAAAGGAAATCATGGATTGAAACTAAGAAGAACCTTAAATTCTGACATTAGTACATTGATAAGCATTATTGACTACACCAGGGAATTGATACGGACTTGGTTTTTTTATGGCTCCATCCCTTTTCTCTTTAACAGTTCATTTTGCCATTTGCAAAGACATGCTGTTCCACTTATTTTTTGAATATTTTTTTGATTTAAAATTAATGTTGCGAGGCCCTCAAGAAGTATCATAAAAGGTTTCAAAGCCAGCAGAGTGATATAATTTTTATGCAGTGAACCCTGTAGCACTGTATTTCAACTGCCATGATGATATCTTCATATTTCATAAATGTTCTTCCTTATTTTATGAATATCAGGACTTATTTAAAAAGCAGTTGGAGTAAAAAGAGTATCTGTTGAATAACATGGTTCCCTGGCATATGCAAGTGGACTTAGAGAATCAAATCCTGCTGAATTATTCAAACATTTGGCTGTATTGTTTATATTCTCCAATTCTGATGTATTTTCCTCTCAAAATCAATTAATTCATGTTTTTATAGACATTCATCAGATAAACAAGCAAGTTGAAAATACATTTTTTAAAAAAATCGCCTAATTTTCATTCTAATTCAGAACAATGGGGATTTTCCTGTATTAGGACTGTGTTTAACTGTCATTTATATTCAAAACAAGAGTCTTGGTCTTCTGACAACAGCATTTTCTGTGGAAAAATAAATTTGAGGTAGAGTACTGTCATATCATCACTGAAACCAGTTGTTATCAGAGCTGAATAAGTGTTAGGAGGCTTGTTAGAAATGTTTGTTACTTTGGCTTTTTTGGGTTTTTTTTACCCCGTAATTAATTGTTTGCAAGATTTTGTAGCTTTTTGAAACACACAATATTAATGGGTCCTTAGTTAAAACAGAACAATAAAATCAGACTGAAGCTCCTTCCACTAATACAAAGACCATAAATAAGGTAATTATATCAGTTGTGTTATTCAAAATAATGGAGTTACCTGAAGTGTGTGCCTAGAAATTAAAAAGTGACTTTTATTCCTGTCTTTAATTTTTACTTTCTCTAATGTATTGCAATTAATCAAATCAACATTAAATGTTTCTGTAAAAATACTTCACTTTTAATCTTATTACGTCCTAGAAATCTTATTTTTGGTGTTTTTCCCCAAACCAGAAACTTGCTGTGTTATGCTGTGTTTACACTACCTCAAAGACATATGAAAATGCAAAAAACCAAAAACATCCCCAAAACAAAACAAACAAAACCACACAAAAAAACCCTACCACAAAAAAACCCAGAACCAATAAAAACAAACAAACAAACACACAAACAAACAAAAACCCCCCTCAAAACTAATATCTGACTGTAAAGAATTCAGTAAAAAACTGAACCACACACCAAGGCATGCCAGAAGAACATTCTGGTTGGCTGTTAGGTTTTTTTAATTTTTTCAGATAACTTTTTATAAAAACAATAATAGCAGCATTCTCTGCCCTTAACATCATGCCCTTAATAACATTTTCCTTTTCTATACACATTCAGTGTCTTGCAGTTTATTCACTCTAGGTCCTAAACACTAAGGAGAAAAATCCAGAAGATATGCATAATATTTCAACTGTGTACTTTATAGCCTACTATAAATGCACATTTGAAACTTTTCACCAATATTATTATTAAATATTTTGTTATGATCAGTTATCATCTTTTTTGTATTCTGTTTGCCTTCTGCAAACATATTTCTGCTACTGTTTCTTAGTTACACTCCAGCAACGAAGTAAATTACCTAGAAAAGTTTGTTTCATTGAATAACGTATCTATTGTCTAGAATAAGTACAAATTGAATTGATGAGCAATTATTAAACTCCAGGAGTTTAAAACTGGAATTCTGCTTTGGGCTTATATATAAAATAGTAAACCATGTAATAATTAGACTCATAATGCTGTAACTCAACATTTTTTTGTACAAATCTGTACAACAATATTTTTTTTTTTACAAATCCAGCATAGCTATATGCTATAGAAAAGTATAATTTAAGACAAATTTTGTAAAGAACCTAGACCATATTTTCTAAAGGGAAGAACACATTTAAAATGTGAAAATGTATAGTACTTAATATTTAGTGCACCTGAAATTGTATTGTGTTAATAATGACTAGAATAAACCACTAAACAGGGCTAAAATACTTTGTCTAACTATGACATAAGTGGCAAAATCCCCTAAGAAGATTTTTCTCCCCCGGAGGATAAATTTTAATTGCATTTTATGCCAGTACGAAGAATTATGGAAAATGATTTGTAGTTACAAAAGTGCTATAAACTAGTAGAAGATATACATTTCCAAATGTGACTAGTGGACCAGATGCTTTGAAAGTCATAAATGAAAGAATTTCATTTCACAACTAAAAAACAGCCAACATATTACATTACTAATTAGCACGTGCATCTGTTCATCAAAAGGGATTGAGTTTGTCCCATTAGTATGTTTATTCACTGAATTCTATTGAATTCTATGTGCTTAAGGTTAGGCACACAAGTGTACACTTCTGCTTGAAGACCTGTTGAGGGTTTAAGTGAGCCAGGCACTCAGGAGTTTTGATAATACTTTGTTACTGCTGTTCTAGTCTTGTTAAAGAGAAAACGCATGTTCTGTTTTGTTGAAGTAACACTGTCTGTATTTTACCAATGAAAAGTAAAATAGGAAGGTGAACTCTGATGGTTTTAGTCATTGTAAGCAAGGCATAAAGTGGACCACATGGGCTTCAGGGTAGCTTCTGGAGTAATTAAAGAGGAAAACACAAATGAAATCATACAGACTTCTGGTAAAGAAGGTGGGAAATCAGCTAACAAATCACTAAGAAGTCACGATGAAATGAAGCAAAAAATGAGGAAGCAAGTCAGACTTGCAATGAAGTTCTACACTACCCTCATAAAAAGGTCACCTTTAAAATAACATTGTTGTATTAGAATTAAGGCAACTAATTTCATATTAAATAGTAGTATATTAAATTGAATCTCTAGTGTGACGTGACAGTTTGATTCCTATTCTTCTGTCAGCATCCTTATTCAGGACACCTTACCCATGCTAAAAAAAGGGTCAGTCTCATATGAATCCATAAGTAAAGGAAATTACTCCCACTTTTGTAAGAAAAATCACATGTTCATCTATTAATATCATTGCTATCAATGTAAGGCCTACTCTCCCACCTTCAAAGCACACCTTGATGACATTAATCCAAAATTATTTCATCTGCAGCTAGGGATAAGCTTAACATAATGGAGACCCCATAAAATGAAACCAATTTATATTATACAAATTGGTTTCTCTGCTCTAAAAGATCACAAGAAATGGCAGGGCATTTTATTATGGATGTGAGGGACGAAAAGAGTTGCAACACTTGAAGACTGCTTTCATACAATGTAGGGAGCGAAAAGAGTTGCTACACTGAAGACTGCTTCATACAGCGATGCCTTGACAGAAAGTCTGGTGTTAAAAGATGCTGAGAAACACATCCCTTAGATCGTAGGTGTGTTAGATCCCTTTATTAAACTGTAGTATGCAAGACTTTACCCAATGAACATTTTTTTAATTTGCATCGCCGAGGCCTCACCCTCCCTTATCAAACTACACTTATACCTTGGTTATACAGTGCCAGCTTTACAGTTGGCATAATGGTCCGCGGAATGCTGCTACTATATTAAACCTTTAAGTGTCTATCACTACCCGAATAGACAGGATGCCCAACCACTCTCAAACCATGGAGACTTCTAGTTATCCCATGTAAAACGCTTCATGCAGCCCTGGGTCAAGAACTCCCATTATTCAGGAAGAACAAACACTATCTCTCCCTGTATGGTTTCTGCAAGACCACTAGCAATGGCTGAAATTAATTCTACATGAGATTCAGCTTCTATTAGATCATATGTGAATGAAACATACATTCTCCCTCTCGGTGCTTTGCTACTCCACGTGCTCAGATACGTATACTGATGTCATCCCAGCTCCTTTAATGTCAGTGTGTTAGACTGACGTATTCATAAGAAAAGGATAGCGAAAAAATATATGGAAGCAAACTGGACATAAAATTTTCGCATAATTTGTAAGCTTCAAGATAAATATCCACTAACACTCGCATACAGTAGACACGGATTTCAAGAGGACTTGTCTTCTATAAATTAAAAGCATTGATATGTAAGAGAGTGGCATGCCAATTAAAAAGAAATTGTTCAAAGGCCTTTCTGACATAAAATTGTAAAGCTGGTTTATCTGAAAGCCAGGAAATGATTGAGATCTCAATATTCCTCAAGTAAAAGCAAGCAAACATTAAATCCAAGAGTACAGTGCACCACACAAATTAACATACTTCAGTCAGTCTTAAACCCGAATTCAATTTCTCAGTGTATTTATAGTTCTAGTCAGTTTTCTGTGAGAGATACCCACACATGTTGCCATTTTGATGGGAAGATTAAGACCAGATAAGGAAGGAAAATCCTATCTTACATATGATAAAATTGGCCTAAATCTGACAGATTGAAATCAAGATCTTCCTTTTATATTGGGATCTGACTCCAAGCCACCATACTGTCATTCCAGAGGTTTCCCTCACAGAAGTCCTGAGAAACACTGCAGAAACACGCATGGGAGGATGCTTCTGTCATGACACCTTGCTATTCACTGACTGGCAATTCAGAAATGCTTTAGATAGGTAAAGTCCTCACTATTTGGCTTATGCATGATCTTCTAAGCAGAGTTGCAGAGACACATCTTAGAGAATTTTTCAAACCTATTAAATTGGACTTGACAATTCGTCTAAAGTAATTTATGGTGAAATTAAATATATTCCTTTACTTATACTTGCTTCTTTCTGACCTCCTCATCATCTAGATACATAGCTATTATAATAAGTAACTTCAGAGTTTAGACAAATATATAAGGCAACAACTCTATTATTCACACAGGTACTTTCTCCTTTATCTTTGCAAAAACAAATTATTGGTTTGTTTAACTTGATAACAACATTGAGTTGTAAATGTCAAACACTGTCCTTAATTCCTACAATTATTAATGCTTTTGTAGAATTATAGAAAACAATTGGAAGAAGCGTTCATTTAATAAATCAGCATTCATTCAGGTACGAAAAGCCACAGACTACAAGGTAAAGACTAGCTCAGTTGGTTAGACCATTGTGCTAAGAACACCAAGGTATGGGTTTGATCCCTGTATAGGTTATTCACTAAAGAGTTGGACTCATTGATCCTTGTGGGTTCCTTCCACTCAGAATATTCTGTGATTCTGTAGGAGGATAAAAATATTTTTAACAATCACTAGTGTAAATGTATATTTAAGTTATGAACAAAATTCCAGCAATTGTTATCATAAAGAGAAATATCACCTAATTCACCTTAAATTAGGATACGAAATCCGTTTAGCAACTTAATTTAAGAGGTAGGACTACAAAGACAAACATACTTTCACAATGTTTGAACTGGTGTGCAAATAGTGTATGTCTTGAGTTCAAGTCTGCACTTACAAACCTTCTCAAACTGGCTAGGCTTTTAACGTTGTGTTGAATCAACCTCCTGCTTGATTTCCCAACAATGTAACATCACTGCATAAACACACAGTCAAAAAATTAAGAAATACATAGTGAATTTTCACTGACCAGCCACACTAGCTACAAGAGAGGACACTGATTCTGAATTCCATAAATGAGGCTGTTAGTCTTAGCACATGTTTCTGCACTTTACAAATATAAAGGCCTTGGCATTCTATCACTATACTTGGGTTGTCTTCTCACTCAGCACTTAGCTTTGCATTAGTTCTACTTGGTGGAAGCTCCTTATTCAGTTTTAATCCAATACTGATGATTACTACCAAAAGGGCAGGAAGAAAAGTGGGAGTGAAATGCAAACATAGAACTTGAAAAAGATTACTCTCATCACTGTAAGACAAGAATCACATAGCAGCAAATCAGCCCCTGTGATTTCCTGGTTGCCATCAAGGCTCTTATATGTTTGAATGGAGAAACTATTAGCAAAACTGTCCAAAGAGAGAAAACACATTCGAACTCTAATGATGCTGAGAAAGCTCTGGAGATCAACTGTCCCACTGAGACACTCACGACACTTATGACTCTGACCACCATTAGAAGGACAAGGCCACAGGCATATGCAAACGTCAACAAGACATTGAAAAACTCGTGCCATCCAAGAAATCTCTGGCTGGTACACATAGACAAAGGGCATCATTTGCAGCTCTGATGAGTGAACAGGCCCCCTGAACCTCTTCCTCAACACTTAACTCAAAGCCCCTCCTGCACGCCTGCACAGCCCTCTGCTTCTGGGTAGACAGCCACATTGACTTTCTACCACTCCTGCTGCTAAGTAACTGTAAGCAAGCATATGAGTAAACTGTGTGAGAAAATAGGTAAACTGTAGTGAGAACTGTCATCTGTGATTAACAATAATGGTTTGATTTACCTGATAATAATGAACAAAAGGTGTCCTAAGCAATTCTGGTTATCAACTATTTCTTCTGCTAGGGAAAAGGGAATTTACAACACTGACAAAGAGGTAGTATGACAGCTGTTTGTGGAGATGAAACCAAGAGAAACAATTGTCTACAGTTTTTTTAGGCCTCCAGTAGAGAACATATTAGCTAAGAGCAAAGCTTGAACAGTGTGATGGCATCCGTTGAGCTCCAAAAAAAGTGGTCATGCTGCCAAATGCAATGTTTCCAACTGCCAGTAGGGCTTGGAAAGTCCAGTGTCCTGTGACATTGATCCGCAATTAAACACTTGCAGACACAAGGGTATATTTCCACTAAAGAAAAGGAGAAGAACAAAGGTAACTAGGGACAGGGCAAGAGCAAATGGCCTCAAGCTGTGCCAGGGAAGATTCAGGATGAACATTAGGAAGAACTGCTTCACTGAAAGGGGGGATAACCACTGGAAGGGGCTGCCTTGGTAGAATCACCATCCCTGGAAATGTTCAAGAAATGACTGAATACGGCACTTGTTGCTATGGTTTAGTTCATATGGTGGTGTTTGGTCAAAGGTTAGACTCAGTGATCTTGGAGGTCTTTTCCAATCCTAACTATTGTATGAGTATATAAAATGAAAGGAGATTATGTTGACAGAAGCTGCTTTTGTGGGGCAAACAGCAGAAAAGTAATTTTTCAGAGTTTTGATTACTGGAATTGAAATAAGCTGCTGACTCAACAGCACTGGCAGCAGATGCGTAAGCCAGAAAAAGGTTCAAGGAGTTTGAGAGAGTAAAACACAAACTGTAGCAGCTTATTTTCTATTATTCATCACAGATGGCTTTTGAATTGCCTTAAAGTAGGTAGTAAAGGGCCAACCAAAAACTGGAACTAAAACATGAACGTATCTTCCCTACTCTTTCCCTTTTATGTTTATCCTGGCCACATATGATTAGCATCACAGAACTGGATGATCCCAGGCTTGCCTTATCTTCTTTGAAAACAAGATCTGACATCATGTACTTAGCTTTGTTTTCATATGTGAGCAGTCAAGTGCCTGAAATTTCACAGTTCATTTTTTTTCCAGTCACAGCAATAATACATTATTAACCCCTGCAGTTGCAAGAAATGAAACTGAAAAGGCAGATCTAGCCAAACATTTAAAATTTAAACCACTGTATTGCAGTGTGCAGTTTATCTATTGTTGTATTTGTACATGACATTATATTAACACGGAATTAAACAGCCCCACAGTAAGAAATCAGATAGGACCTTTTCTCCTGTAGTAAAATCCCTCCTACACAAGACTAGCAACTTCTGCAGGCTAAAACTCCTGTTATAACAAGTGCAACATGCTAGAAACTACAAGCTGCAATTTTAACTACAGAAGTTATGGTCCTTTATTTCTCATTTCCAAAATGTTTTCACTACATTATATTCACTGTTTCTAAAGTTTCCTTCATTTGCTCATTCCAGCTGTTTACTTCTGTTTCACCACAACTCTTTTCTGCTTGTCCAGCACCATCTGAAATCTCTCTCCAGAGCAGAGACAATGTATTGTAAAAGAGAATGAATCAAGTAAATAGCCACCCTTGCTGCATTTATGATGCATCAAAGAGCTGTAAGGGAAAAATGCAACTATGGAAGCAAACTGTTTCTTCTACTATTTTTTTTTTAATTTTCTTTTCTTCTTCCTGGATTGCACGCCTTTGTCCACAGAAATTCTCTAGGAGTAGTAGGACTTCTATCTGCTTAAGTCATATCAGATGTCTGCACTAGAACTGTACATGATAGAAACGAAGTTATCACTGATTCTATTTGCCTTTAACAAATAACAGCAATAAATAAAAGAATATGCTGGACAGGCACTCAAAAGAAAATTTTGAAAGGCATTGAGGAATCAACTGGAATAGAGGCATGAAAATAGAAATTGTTTCATTCTTACTAAATTTTTTTAATTATTATATTCAGATTATACTGCTTATTCTAGTGCTTTTAAAGTACAAAATTCTCTTTGGTTCAAGGTTTTTGCTGCAACATATTCAAAATAAGTGAGTACAAGTTGTCCCAGGGTATGACTTTGTCAATCGCAGGAGTACAACATTTGAGTGCAATCAGCACCTGAAATATATACCTCAGCTGTGTTATCCATGAGGTTTTTTCCTAATTTATATGGAAAAAGAATTAAAAAAAAAATAAATCTATGAAGAACCTCCTTCATCTGCAAATATCTTAACTACTTAATCAAATGCCCTTAATCAAATGCAACCACCATGACCAGAACATGACAGTGGCTTGGTAGAGCCCTCTACTGATTAAAGAGAATAAAATTAAACTACATATTTCACTCCTGATTTCAGAGTAGACAAAAACCAATTACATAAGTAGCATATCATTACTGACAAAGTCACTTTTCTATTTAAAATTTGTTTACTCCTGGTAAAACAAACAAAAGTTCTGGACAGGTGAAGAATAACAACAGACCAAATTGTGAATTACTATTTAGAATTATAATTTTAGAATACTGATCAAACAATATTGTGCACTAATATACAATTTTAATGTGCATTAACATATAAATTTCATGTTTCACAAGTTTGATTTGCTATTAACACCGAATATTGGAATAATCATCTCTGTCAGCATAGTGGCAGGCAGAGAAAATATCATCATGTCCATGCTAATATATACTATAGGAAGATAAAAACAAATGATATTTTCTTCTTCTAAAACCTGTTCTCTACATTTTAATTCTTTATCACAATTTATGATTGTGATAGAAGGTATCAAAGAAGAAGGTACCAATAAAGACAAGAATTGGAATAGAAGATGAAACATAAACTTATAAGACCATTACCAGTAAAGCACTATACAGTACAGTTGCCATATGTGTAATTTACCTCATAAAGTTCATGCAGTAAATATTATTTTAGAATTACTGTTAGAAAATTAAACATAGAACTAAATCATTGTATTGTGAACACTCACATCCAGATCAAGTGGTTAGGAAATGCAAGAGTTAATATTTATACATCAATGTTATCTAGTTCAAGAACACAGTAGTTTGTTTTCCACTTTGTCTTATTAAAAACTTATAATTTCATATTTTTCTGTTTCACACTTCGGTGAAGTGAAAGGAAAAGGCAGAGGAAAGAGTTCAGGACTTTGCTGTCACTACTGTTTGACTGAAGACCCTTTCTCATGTTAACAGAATAGACACATACGTTTTGGTAACTGTTCCTTGGCAACAGAAAGGAAAGTAAGTGACATCTTTTTTTTCCCTTTGTTTTATTTTGTTTTGTTTTTTTTAACCCCACAATGAAGCATACAGCTTTGGAGTTAAAGAGACCATGGACCTGTGGTAATGCAAATTCTTGTTTTGCATTTTCCATAACTCTTCTTGGAAATACTTTGTCGTTCAAATTTTAGTAACATTAATAGGATTTAGATACATTTTGCATCTGTGGGTAACAGAGCAATAGTAGATAACAGATTCCAAACCAAACTGCCTAAAGAACAAGGCGCTACCCGTTGCATGGATATTTACACAAGTTTGCCAAACAGCCTGACAGGAAGGTCATTCTTGTAAGCCAGAACTGCAAGCCTCCAAGATTTTTAAAAGCGGAGAGAAAGATACCGCCCTTCTTGACTTGGACTTGGAATGCCTCTCACATCTATGTATATCAGTTTTGTTTAACCATGATAGTCTTGTTTTGTCTATAACTATGGAACAATATGGACTACTACAGAAGTTGCAGAGAGACCTGAGGAAACTCAAAACCAACCACTTCTCTGCATTTAAAAAAGCTGTCCTGTTACATATCTAAAACACTACGTAACACAACATCTAATATTTTACACTGTCATAGATCCACATGGAATTACTCACTTAACTGAATACTGTTTGAAACAAAACTGACTGAGGAGTAGAGAAAATTTACATTCATAATTAGTGTATGTTTGACATAATTTCCATTTAAACTGCAAAAAGTTAATATAATGCTAATTGCTATTAGTTTTCTTAGTGCACTTGATGAACAAGCCCTTCTGAATATTAAAAAATATTAGATTAGAACACTGTGTTAAAGTATATTACTATCTGCTCCTTTATACACATTCAGATATACATTTTATGAACTGTGTGAGATGACGTAATATAGCTTAGAGAATACACTCTAAATACAGAATGCCCAGTAACTGAATAGATCTTAATCATATGCAAGCAAAAAACCTCTTTGAATAGTGTTGCTTATTTTTCAAACATGCAGATAAAAACTCATTTGGAGTTTACAGTAGCGTCCGTTTTTCACTCAGCCAGCATCTTGCATTTTCCTCTGCTCTAAGTTAAGCATACAGTATATGAAAAACAAAAAACCTGGCACTTCCGGAGTGATATGTTAAGTACAAAACACATTTCCATTTATTTTTCCTTTTAGCTTTTGGGACATAAACAGACATATAACAACATTACTTGGTATTTTTATTACTACTACATAAGCTCAAATACAAGTAAGAATGGTTTTAACATAATAGTTCAGGAATGAAACAGCAGGTTTGTAGCTTAAAAGGCTGCTGTATTACAGTGTAATCATACCACATTCAAAATAAAATGAGAGGCTATCTCTGTTTAAGAACTAAATGTCCTAAGGTCTAAATATGGTCCTCCATCCATTCAGCAGACAGCAAAGCTTTTGTCATACTCAGTAACCTAAATGAAATGACAGTTTAGTGAATAAATACTGATGTCAAGTATAAATTTTAATATTAGGAAGATAAAATTATTTATTTCAATAAATTTAGATTTGTGAGCACAATTGGTGTTTCTTTTTTCCTATAACCAATTGAATCCCAGATCTCCCGATGTCATGCAAATCTAACAGTTGCATGTAGCCTTCTCCATGAAGAAAAAAAATTATATTTAAGAGCCAATGTAAATCCGTGAGGTGAACACACAGCTATCACTTCAACTGTAGGCTTATTTTAGTATTGGCTCTGTGACATATAACTCAGGAAAGTTTTTCCTGCTCTTCTGCTCAAACAAAGGCCTTTCTTTACTCTCAAAAGAGAAACTTAATGATGCCACGTGCTGAAATACCTCATCATCAGTTGGAGCTTCAGAAAAGCCTGCTGTTTGTCCTCACACTCTTCATGCAAGTGTGACTGTTTCTCTCTAGTTAACAAATTTTAGCTTGCATTAAACCTTATCAGTAAACATGGCAGTACTGCAAAATCAGCAATTAAGGCCTCAATAGCTTCCACCAATTAGAGCTGTTGTGTGCCAAGAGCTACAGCAGAGACAGATTGCGCGCCAGGTTTATTAACTCATTCTTTTTGCTGTGGAACAGCTAAGTGCCTCTTTTCTGGCCACATTAAAGTACATATAGTTGTTTTACAGTGACACACGCCTCTGCCTTAAAAACAAAACAAACCCCCCAGAAGGCTGTGAATTTTTCATTTGGGAGCTTTCATATCTATACCAAAGCAACTACTATCTCTTTAAGGGAAACGCAATCTAGCATTGTTATACCTGTTGCTAGCTATGCAGACAGCAATTCTTTTATTGGTTTCAGCTTTGAACCATCTAAACAAAATTGTTTTACACTTCTGTTTGCACCCTCATCCTCCCCTATCCGTGCTTTCATGATCCCCAGAAAAACTGCATAGTACAATAATTTGATGGGGACTTCATTCACATGAGTGACCATTTCTTCATCAGTTTGGGGGGAGAAGGGAACTTAAAATCAAGCTGTAGAAATCCACTTGCATATACATGATGGCAGAAATGGACAATAAATTTAGATTTCTTAGGAAAGAAATCTTTCAGTGGAAAAAAATACCAAGAGACTTTGAGGGATAGCTTTAACATTTCAGATGTTGGAGTGTAAGCTCTTTCAGGCAGGGACCACAATGCTGTTGGGCATTTCTATTCTTCCCAGCACAGTTCGACAATGATTAATTTGAACTGCAGCACTAGAAATCACGAACAATTACAAATTGTGGTTTTCCAAAGTGCTGCATACCTTCAGTACCTTTTTTATTTAAATGCAGATAAAGAGGCAGGCCTACAAGAAACCATATAATGAAAGTCAAGATTTATTTCAGCAAGAGAACATGCATTTAAGTCTAAATGTTAGAAAATGTCATTCACTACATCTGTCAGAGTAACTAGAATGCAACATTAACAGAAATTCACATAACGGAGCCCATTTAATATGATCATTAATATTTCAGACTGATTTTGAGACTGAAGAAAAAAGGAGAAACCAAGATGCATATGTAACAAAATTTATATTTCATGAACCTTAATTGCTGTAACTAGGGCACAGGGATTAAAGACCTATGCTTAAGGCATCTGGTCTTGAGGACAGAATATTACAGAAGCATTTCAACTTTTGGTTTCAAAAATTAAGTTTTTAACCGTCCTGATACTGAAGAAAAGCTGAAACATGAAATCTGAACAAATCCCATTTACACAAGATGCATTCCTAAAATTACTTATTTACCTAGAAAAAGAATTTTCATGATGAGGAACTGCTCTGTTCAGCTTAGTCTTTAATAGAATTTTCTGGGATTGAGAGATTTTTATAAAATTGCTGTAACAAAGGACTGAATGAAACTTGATCAAAACATTTACTGATATGGTGAGCCCTTTGGCTGGCGTGTGACATCTGAAAACACACTTTCAGAGATACTTGCACAATCAGATGTGCCTAATGCAGATTTGGCCCTCTTTAACAGAGGTTTTTCCTCTATATTTGTATATAAATTCACCGCAAGCCTAACCTAATGAACAAACACTAGTGACAAAATTTGAGAATCTCTTGGTAATTATGCATTGCTGGTTGAGCTTCCATTTTCACTATTTCAGTCATGATCATTTTAACAGTGATGCAGTCAGCTATGCTTTGTTTTACAGCTCTCTAAAGCTGATTTCAAAGGGTGTCAGCAGCATTCTTCATTTCAAATCCCCTGGTTTAACTCAGTTCATCTATTGTGCATTCGGCTCACTCATGAGCATTAGTGAGAGAGCACTGTGGCACTACTGTGGGTAAGCTCAGGTCAATGAAAATCAATATAATTTACAACTTTTTACATTTTCCTTGACTTAAAAGCCTGACATGTACTGAAGGAGACTGTATTTCTTCCTACGCTTTCCTACAGACATGTAGATATTTGGGCCATTATTTCAACACCTTTTAATTAGTACAAGTAAATCAATTAAGTATATTAGGAAGTGTATCTGTTTGTTTAAATGAGAATGGGTATTCATTCTTTCTAGTAACTTCCATACTACAGAAAGGAAAAGTGTTGGTTTTGCTATTGGAAGATCAATATTCATCTACATCCTGGTGTAGGAAATGTTTCTGGTAAGTCACAGATGGAAAAAAAAAAAAAAAGGATTCCGAGGAATCAAACAAGAGGCATCACCTCACTACAGTTTTAAATTTAATTTTGTTCAGATTGTAACGGAGGATATATTCACCTTCAATATTTCTTTTTAGGTGAAATTACTATAAGCCACAAAATAACATTATACAGAAACACAGTAGAAATGACTCATTTGTCATTTCAGAGGAGAAAGGAAAAAAAAATCCAGGCAAAAATTATTTTCTGACATCAAAAATTCTGGAAAATACAACTCCAAACCCATTTTGAAATGTATTTAACCTCTGAGTTCTCTTGGGATACAAACTACATTACGTTACGATCATGTCGAAATTATGTCAAAAATATTTACAAGTAACATTTACTCTTCTCTTTTCTCCTTCAGTTCAAAAAATCCCAAAGCAATACATCTAAACACTGTAGGTATATTATTGTATAAAAGCTGCTAGAGTAACATTTATCCTCAAATAAGTACACTATGAGGCCCACTAGTATAAATTTTCCTCTCATTGCCCATAAATCTCATCTATTCCATTGCTGCTCCACAGATTCCTCCTTAGGTCTCACTGTGAGGCTTCTATTTGCAAAGCACCTCAGACACCTAATTCCAATAGTTTAACCAATGTTCTCTACCAGCTGCTAAACTGTTACCATTAGTTAAAGCTCTCTTTCACAATTTGTAAGCATTATATTCATCCCAAGTGATTAGGAGGTATCTGAAAATACTCCACAGGCATTCAGACCTAATTCTTCAAAATAACCTGAAATCTTCCAAAATGGCCATGATCCAGTAATATCCTGTTTGGCCCTTGGGTCTTGGAAAAATCCTATAATATGCAATAGCTTATATTCTAGAAATAAAGCCTTTTCATTAACATATCTACTTTACTTTTTAAAAAGTGCAGTTTTCTTTATTAAGAACACTTTAAACACTTTTATTAAAACACT
Organism: Pyrocephalus nanus; assembly: GCA_038380795.1. Classification (NCBI taxonomy): domain Eukaryota; kingdom Metazoa; phylum Chordata; class Aves; order Passeriformes; family Tyrannidae; genus Pyrocephalus; species Pyrocephalus nanus. The sequence goes on along the minus strand of CM076261.1, from coordinate 12,775,868 downwards.
TTATTATTTAAAATAATTCCACTCCTGTTTTTCTGCAATGACATCAGATTAGAGCAGTCTGTTTCCTTCCTTTTGGTCCTCATTCCTTTTGCTAAATTTTTAATATTTATATATTTAATACATCAGACATCATTATTGGAAATAAAAGCTGTCAGAGATTCTGTTCTATCAGAGGAAAAAAGATCTCAGAATTTTTTATGCTTTCCCTTACTTTTCTTTAGGATGGATCTTGATTAGAATTTTTATTATTAAAAAAACCTAAAAGTCCAGATTATTCAGTGATTGGAAAAATGTAACATCATGAGGGAACTGGGTTTCATTAAACACATTACTGTCTAAATGTGCTGACATTGCATAAGCTTCAACCAGTATGCATCATATTAGGAAAGGCTATCCAGCACATTTTCAATGTTTTTTTTGAGCTATGACCCACTAAAGAAGATAGCAATCATTAAGTGATTTCTTTTCTGCAGGAATATATATATATATATATAAAGGGAAGCCAGTATACATGGACAATTTTGGTTGCTACATATCTTCTGGAAATGTTCATACCAGCGCTACTGCTATGGGCAAGCCATATTTGATTTTGACCCCTCTTTTTTTTTTCTGTTGTAACCTTACACATTTCCTTTCAATAAATGCTTCTGTAGTGCTTTTTTATTTCACATATTGCGTAGATAAATCTTCGCCCACGAAGCCTAGCCATTATGATTGCGTAGATAGATTTCCTCAAGAAAAAATGAATTTTGTCATCCCTAGACTCTGAAAGTGGACTCAACTGATTCACTCTATAACCTGAGAAAATTCCACAGACTCTCCTCTATGGGACATGCTCCTCGTGCTGAGCTCCAGGATATTGTGGGTAAAATGCACAACTTAAGCCTAAGTATTAGTAATGCTTAGCAGAATGTTTCATATAAGCCTACAGAGTATGGTGTTTCAATTTTTTTGTGGAAGAATATGCCTTTTAAAAAATTTGGAGATGAAAAAACTCTGATGTCCTCTCAAAATCTGACCAGTGATGCACTACACCAGGAAGGAAAGAGATTCTGCAGTAACATTTCTTCTTTCTCTCCTTTAATTAGGATGGTTGTATATGACATTTGTTTGACAAACATGGCTAATTTCTGCATGTCTGGGGACCGAAATTTACATCCGCAATTGCAGACCGGCAACCCAAGCAAGTATGAAATTACCTCATGCACCATATTCAGCTTTCAGAATTATTCTGCCACATAAGATTTGAATAATTGTACCTTAAACATTTTCAATATCTACTTTTAAAAGTGAAACCATTCAACACTATAGATTTTGTGCTACAATTCTGCCTCAAGGCAAAAGAGACATAAGGCCTATCATAGTTAGCAGCTTCAGACTTCTAGCATTCCTATTTGTGACACTTGTTTCTAAGAAGAAAACTGAAAACTGATGAGCAATCAGGAAGATCTGGAGGAAAAAATGCAAAATATTTACTTTCTTTATATACAAAAATCTAAAATACATCAGACACCTGAACAAATCCTGACTGTAAAAAGAGACATTTCATAGAATAATTCAGTGAAACATATTTTCCAACCAAAAGTAAAAGTCTTCATACAACATTAAAATAGACAGTGAACTTGCCTAAGCAGTGAGGTTGGACCAGGTGACCTCCAGAGGTCCCTTTTAATCTCAGTCATTCCATGGTTATGCAACTCAAATTACTAAAAATAAAATTTTATTTATTCCAATGTTTTCTATACAGTTGTAGGACCTAATAATACTTTGACCATAATCAGCACTAGCCAACCTACATATCTTAACAGGGAACTGAAAAAGGTTTTATAGTTGAGACAGACAAAATAAAGATGTGGCAGACAAAAAGAGATTATACTAATTTCACAAACAGAAAAGCTAAGCTCAGAAAGCCTGTTTCCCATTTACACTAACAGCATTCACTATAATGGCAGTATAATGGGACTTAACACAGCTTTAAATTTAACTTATGTAGTGTACAGTGGGCTTAGTATAACTTAGAATAAGGCTGGAATGAATCAAAGTGCTCAAGATTACAAATTGTATCTCTGAAAAAGACTAAAATTTAACTTTTCTCCAGATTCCAACATGTAAGTACAAAGATTTTTGTCTTCTTGAAAGAGGTTATTTCATTAACAGTGCAAAAAGCTTCAAAATACATTCCATAGTTTAAGATACTAGGACTACAGAAAATAAAAATCAGTAAAATATCATTTTTTTACTACCCTTCTCGTTACAACTATGGGAAACTATCCTTCTCCCTTTCTTGTTAGGATGCAATTATTATTATCATACTATTATATACATATATATTATACATATTATATGCCTTATTATCATATTAATCTAGTTTATTGTATTCAGTTTATTATACTATTCTAGTTTATTAGTATATCAAATTCAATTAAAATGAAAGCTTTCTCTCTTAGTTTTTATTCATATCCTTATTCAAATATTCATTATTTCACATTCTCACATCATACTTGAACTAGAAAGCCCAGTTATTGTATCAAGTAATTACTGTATCAAAGACTACATTATCTAAAAGTAGTCTGATAAATAAAAACAAAAATAAAAGTAATTATAATAAATAAAAGTTTATCAGAATAAACTCTCCTATTTTTAGGCACTGTACAAAACCAATAATTATGACTACTTAATCAGGAAACTCTTCTGTATTCTTATTTTGTAAGACTTCATGTACTCTTTTCTCTTTGCAATAAAAAAGGTGTTTTCATGAGAAAAGAGAATATACCAATTCACTCTGAAGGCAGGAAACCTCAGAGCAAGAGCATCCAAAAAAAAAAAAAAGAAGAAAGAAAAATCCAGGGACAGACAATAAAGAATATTACAGTTATCATGAGCTTCCTGCTCAAAGATGGTACTAATTTGGTTCTAGAGTAGTGAAAACCTTTCAGTATTAAATTTTGCTATTAATTCTTTTTGCAATGAACAGATAGAGGAAATACACCAAAGAGCCATTCCTCCAGTAGACAGACAGTGTGTAGCTTTTTTCCCTAGGTCTAATCAATGCCGTGTGGTTTTAATTCCTTACTGACATGTTAATGAATACAACCTCTCCAAAGTTCAGTCCAAATAAGCCAGAGATGATGAGAGCCAGTTTGGCAACTGAACAACAGAGGGAAAGATCAATTTTTAAAAGATTTACACACTTCCATTAATTATCTTCCTAATTTATGCGCATCTGAAGTGAACAGTAATTCCTGCAAGGCTCCATTTGCATGGTCTTGTAACCTCTCATCAGTTACATGTTTCACACATTAAAATTGTTAAAAAACGTCAAAATCTTGAAGACTTATTTTCATAGAATCACAGATTCATGGAATCAACCGGGTTGGAAAAGACCTCCAAGATCATCAAGTCCAACCCTTGATCCAACACTGCTGTGGTTGCTAGACCATGGCACTGAGTGCCACATCCAGTCTCATCCTAAAAACCTTCAGGGTCAGTGAATCCACCACCTCCCTGGGCAGCCCATTCCAGTGCCTGATTACTCTCTCTGTAATGCTGTGATCTGCAGTGATTTGCAGTGATCTGCAGTGGAAATCACTTTTGAAAAGAAGTATACTTCCCTTCTAGATTACATACTGCGTTGTTTTTTACCTTAATTTCTAAGTAGACTTAAAAATTAACATTCATCTTCAAAACCCTTCAGTGGTAGTCTCAGCTTTCCAAGACCTATCCTCCTCCATAAGAGTACTCCTGGAGTCAGTAGATTTAAGTCTGATGTCAGGTGAAAATCTCACTGTTTGGAAATCTCTTCACCTGCACCAAGTTTTTAGAGACAATGGTTTATGAGTTGTGCTAAACAATCACACAATTTTTCTTCTCAGACGCAATGTGTAGATATGCATTCTAAATAATAATTAAAAATATTAATCAAAAGCAAGCATTTTTGTGACACAGGTGTCAAGATACACTTACTGCACACACTCTACTCTCACTCAACTTTTTTTTTAACAAGTTCGCAATTTTGTCCTACTGTGTAAAAACTTTCTCCACAAGATTAAAAGGTTTCCTTGTTTTTCTTCATTGACTTTCCTCAAGAAATTTCATAGTATTTAAAAGCTGAAGTATGTATATTCCTCTGGAAAAACAATTTCAACCAAACAATGATTTATTACATTAATACCAAGATATTTTTGAATCTTAGAGCTGCACTGCAAGTTGAAAAGATTAAAAATATAAAATGCAGTGAAAGATTTACAATTATTATTTTAAATATAGTAGATATGAAGTTATACAGTATACAGTAAAACACCCATGCTTTGGTTAAATAACACATTATTAATTTAAAGAACAGTGAGGGATGTAATTCAGAATGCATACACGTGAAAGTACTTCTCAACTTCAACAAAGAGAATATTTTACATTGCTTTCTAAGACTGCATAGAAGTATATTAACTACATCATGACATTTGTGAAAAGCTGTTCAACTAGCTGATCTTTCACACAACCTAAAACAAAAGAAAAACTTTCCAGGGTAATGCAGACCCCAAAACCTTTACTTGATTTTCTTTTTTTTAAAGAGCATTTCATAGTGTGCTTTTTTTTGAAATGTCTCATTAGTACCTATCTAAAATGTATTCTCCATAGACAGTCACATATATAAATGTATAACTAACTGACTCACATATGCTGTTGCCTGAATTTGTTGTTGCCAGGCAACAGCTATAAAGCATTTTGCACTGCTTGCAAAAATCTGAATGAATGATTCGAAGAGAGATTATTTCTAAAATACTAGGAAGAAAACTCACTACTGGAATTACATGAATAATTCCTTGTATATTTCAAGGATTCATAGAGTATGTTCCTTCCATAATTACCGAAAGGAGAAAGGACAATTCCTTTGAGTAGGATTTGAAGGGCATTTTACAACAAGGAAATTCATGTTCTATGCATGCAGTTAATGTTCCCACATGGACTCTGAACCAAAGCCACCAAAGTTAATGGGTTCCTTAAACTGACTTCAGGGTCTTTTCATTGGGTCTTTCCATCAGATTTTAACATCCATCACAGGACAAGAATGACAGACTCCTAAATGAAAAAACAGAAGGCCATCACCTTACAGGAGACACAAATTCTCAATAAAATTTTACCATCTCAAAATATGCAAGTGAAAGAGAGAGTCTGTACAAACACTTCTTTGTGTACTCTTCATAGAGCTAAGGTTTAATCTCATTGAGGCTAATGCCATTACACACAGCAGTAAAAATAGAAGCATCTATAATCCATTGATAACATGGATGTGATATGCTATCTACAAAAGAGAACTATTTGTCTCTTTAAGTAAGTGCCATCCGTTACAAAATTACTAACCTTTGGCTATCACACCTCTTGGGAATTAAGAGGTGGAAAAGCGCATCAAGAAAATCAACTGGGAAACACAGCAACTCCAAAGTGCTTACCACAAGCCTGACTCACAAGTTGCTTTAAACACAAATATGAGCATAAAAAGTTGTTGGACCTTTTGTCCTTGCCTACCACGGCTGCAAGACATTTCTTCCAAGTTCCTGTACAATATGGTTAATTGATAATAACTGGGTAGAAGCTAAAAATGATTATTCTTTCCATAATGACCAAATTGGAAATCCATGTATTTTCCTTTTAATTCTTCAAATCCATTCATGTGACTTGGCAAGAAGTACTGAAAGCAGTAATTAGTGGTATTTTAAATGATACTTTCAGTATAATGTAGTGAATGTGACTAGCTTCTTTAATGGATCCCAGAGAAATCCTTTTAATTCTGTGTCTCAGGTTGTCTTGAACTCCTTTATATGGAAGGAATCTGGAACCTAAATCCTGTCTATCTAAAGCGTTATAAAAATTTAAATAGATACATTATAAACTGGAATCAAGGTTTTAATAGTTTCATTCAAATTATTTTCATGCTCCAAGACGTAATTCATAGTTTATGTCATCGGTCATGATGCAGTCACATAAAAGGCAATCTCAGTGCTTTCAAACAGGCTGAGCAGATTTCCCATAGATAATATAATCTGTGGAAAGGAAATCCACTCCAGGCCACACAGTTTGCTTATACTTCTTCATGTGTTTGTTTGTTTCATAGAATATGCTATGGCAACTCAAAGAAATAGAAGAACCTTTACTTTGCCCTCTGTATTCGTCATGACCCACTTGCAGAGTCAGTGCAATCAATCAATGTAATCTCAAACCCAGGACATTTTGCAGGTCCCTTTGCTTTCTTCACCCTAAGTATACACACGGTATCAATTAAATGTTAGGATTTTGTAAAACACATACTGCATTTTTTCAAGAGGAACCAAGTTGCAATCAGACACTTGTATTCATAGCATTGTTAGTGCTGATTGATTGAAGACAGGGTTAACAGCAGAAGGAGACACAATGTTCATTCCCACAAAAGGTACCTGTAATGATCTAAACGTATGGTTAAAAATAGGGGGTTTTATATGCTAAAACTTCTTATTTGGTGACTCAGTGCAACCTGCTATTTATTGCTCAATCAAGACTGACTGGCAGATGCAATTTTCTCTTTGGATAGCTGTATTATAGTATAAACTAAACCACTCAGAAAATAATTCTACTTAGTATGTGGAAACACAGGAAAATCAGTAATTATTCATCAACTGAATGAAAATTTCCATTAGATAGGATTCTTTTGTTCTGTGGTCAAAGAGTGACAAAAAAAAAAAAGACAAAAACAAGCAAACAATAAGATTATGACTTCGAAGGTTGATATGGGTCAAAACAAGACCATCGAAGTGACACAATGCTCATTTTTAATTAGACTTCCTAATGTGACATCAAATTGTTTTTCTTCTAAGAAACAGCCCTTCAACAAGGCATGAAATCCTCGCAGCTTAGTTTATTAGGAGGCAACAAAGGGATTCCAGTCTGCTACAACAAAGTTTCAGCCTATAAGCACAGCCAGTGCAGTATAAAATTGTGTCATATGAATTTTAATGTGACACAAGTATGAAAGATTCCAAAAGAACAAAGGCAGCACAGTCCTGTTCCACGCTACACAAATGACCTATTCTGATCTGAACAGCACACCACATTACAATCAAATTTATTTCAAAGGAGGGTTGCACAGGTCAAATGTAATGGCTGCAAGAATGAGGTATTTCCTTTATGTAGTATTAGAGAAAAGCAAAATATCAAACAGTGCAGGAATGCCAGGGCACTGAAAAGGAAGGCATATTTAGGCTGCAGGGAAACAGATTTTATAAAGATGTTTTAATTATATGTCATTCTCACTGAATACAGTTTCTAAGTTTCAAAGATACAGTGATACCTCGATGAAGATGTCATGTATACAAGCGAGCTTGTCTATTACACAGCCCTTAATATATATTTAAAATTTCAAGGCACCAGAGAAAAGTTTCATGTACAATTCACACTTAACAAAAGGAGACAGGCTAAGTGGTCTAACTGGCTGGATGTCTCTTCATGGCCTGACATCTCTATGGCAGAAACCATGATATTCCCAGACGTCAGAATCCAATAAAAATAGAGGCTGGTAAAGCTCTGCAGCTGACTGTCCGACCTTACAACAAAAGAAGCAAGCTACTTTAACAACTTAAAGGATCAGAACAATGAGGTCTACTTGAAAATACTGGACTATTATTTTCTAATAATACAGAAATTCATTAAGACGTAAATCCAATAGTAGACGAGCAATTAAGGATTAGGTGAAAGACAGGCAAAAAAATCTTAATGATCAGGAATCACTAAACAGAAAAGTAAGGGCAAATTCTCACAGTACTTCTTGTCATGTATTTCCATCAAGATTTAGGCTTAATTTTTGTCTTCAAATCAGACTTCTAAACAGTATGATGGAAAAACAGCTCCAAGTCCTGACTGCACAGTTCAGAATGGATGTTTGTCCATCCTCCGCGACTGGAGACAACACTCATGCATGCTATGAATACAGTTTGCAGGTATGTGGGCAGTAGGCTGACAGGGTAACAAGTACTTAAGGCAAGACAGCCATAAAAAGTCAGAAGAAAACATGTTAAACCTCTTTTAAAAAAAAACCATAAATACTTTTCTATTTTACAATGAGATGAAGATTTACTACTTGGGTTTTTGAAAATTAAGTTCTTGAAAAACTAAATTCTATCAGAAAGTTCAGCACAAATCAAAGCTTGTTGTTGTGGAGTTTTTTCAATAAAATGAAAATACACTATTGAACTATCTTCCATTTGATTCCCAGCCAGGGCTCCCTCAGTCACAGAACAAGACAGAATAAAAGCTGCATTGGAAGAATTTCTGTAATGAATTGGCCACCAGCCCAAAGGTTAGAATTAGTTTTATTGCCCAAGTCTAGCACTAAAATCAGCATTAGTCACCTCAGCTCTCCAAGTTCTAATCAATCTTCTTCTTGGGAGACTTCGAAATATTCAAAGAATGTAGACTGTTATGACCAAAAAAACCCACACCAGTAACTTCCAGTGTACAGGAATGTAACATAACCAGCAAGAGATAAAATCCTATTGACATATTTAAAAATTATCATAGTTTCCAGAATCCATAGCTCTCTTCCCTCTTTTCAGTATTTTTTGGAGGTTAAAAATATTCCTTCACCACCAGACATTTATATCCCTGAAAACTGACGTATTCACCTACATTATGACAGCTCTACTGTAATTCATTAACGTTTGGACTTGGAGACAGACATAAAGGAAAAAAATACAAACCTTTAATGTTTCACTTGGTGAACAAAAAATGCATTAATTTAGATATTCAGTCACAAGAATCCAATTAGCTATGGATATATACACACATATTCATACCTTTCAACCATCTTACTCATTTGAATTTTGATGCTATTTTCTACAAAATATAATCCATTTTACATTGTATTTAATAGACTTATTCAGATTTGCATTTCCATATGTCATATTTAAGCTTATACTACCACCTGCCTGAGGCTGTATAGTCTGAATTGTCACCCTCATAAACCACTTCAGTAGGAGAAAATCCTCTGTACGCACTGTATGAACTGTTTCCCTTCTGCTTAGTGTAGAAGTATGATAATCATTACGACCATGAATAATAACCACACACATAAAAAAAGCCATTATATGTGTCCCTCTCAAAAAATCAGACTACCATCTTCACAACAAAATATTCAAGCTTCTTAAGATATGCTGCAATGAAATACCATCTTCCTAAATTTTTTTCCACAAGTCAGCAAGTATCTACCAAGATTACTGTGATATGAACTCTACATGTGTTGCATACATGCCATACACATAGGTATATAAAAGTATTTGCATATATAGAGATATGCATATATATAATTTCACACTTAATGGACACTGAGTTACCTTCCTATACAGATTTGCAAATCAAATAGATTAACTCTGCTTCCAACTACTAACATCAAGGCAGTGCAATACCATCATCACTCTGCTTTGTGTTGGACCCATGTGGTAACACTGCTGAGCTGGAGAAAAACTGATGAGCAAAGGTTAAGCAGAGGACCGCCAGAAACAAATTAGGGCTTAGAAATCGTTCCTTTAGATAAGACTAATGCTTGACTGATGCACAGAGTGACTTTGAGGTTGCAAAATCATTAATAAGAGCATCCATTCTCTTTGGATTTACACCTTCTCTCATACATTTGGAGTTGGGGCAATTAAGGGTTTGGACCAAACTTTCCTGTGCTCTTTTGGAATTAGCAGCCCTGCCACGGTATCAAAGTGCTCCAAAGGTCAATTTATGATTATTGTCCTGCCATCCTGCACACTGTGTCTGCAAGTAAAGCACAGCATCTGGGGGAAGGGAAAAGGGGAGAGAAGGAGGAGGAGATAAATATTAGCACTGTGATAAGCTCAAAGATCATGACTTGGAGGAGGGTAGATTTCACATGGTCCCTGCTCTGTTAGGTTTCAGGAGAAGCAGGAAGAGTGGCAGCCCACCTCCCTGGAAGGGACAGCAGAGACTCTGCACTTTTCTGCACACCTAAAGAAAAAATGAAGAATGAACCCAAAGAGGAACTCCAGACCTCCTCTCAACCCCAGCCGGGTTTAGTCTCGAGCCAACAGGGATTTGGATCTTTTGGGATTATTGGCAACATCGGTAGCTGTGCAAGCCAGCGAGCCTTCTCGTTCTTTCACACACAAAAGGTGAGGAGAAAGCCCAAACTGATGATTCCCGGAACCGACTGAAGTTTAGAAAATCTCGACCCCTGTACACACTCTGCTCCAACTTCACTACCTTTTCAAGGTTTGCTGTACCTCGTCAGGGAAAGTGCACATGGCCAATTTGATAACACCGTGTCGCTGAGCACCCCGGTGTGTACTGAGACCAGCCACCCTCACCTAAGGGACCGCCCCTAGTTTTTATCACTGTCAGACTCTGCATCTGCCTTTCGGTCCATGAGGCTGTCACCTCCTCCCCTCCGCGCCCGCTCCCGGCCCGCTGCAGGCTCTCATTCCCTAGTCCCCCATGCTCTGGGGCACGGGCACCCCCACATCTCCACGCCCGCTTTTCTCAGTTTCTATCGGGCTGCTCTGGTACCAGCCTCCAGCGTTTTCAGACCCTGCCTTGACTGAAGACATCCGTCTCCCACAATGGGAGAGAGAGGGAGAGAGGGAGAGAGGGAAGGAGAATCTATGCACAAAGTTTTTTACAGATCCTGCCTGCGCCTTCCTCTCCCCGCCCATACCCGTGCCGGAGGCAGTAGGGCGAGGGATGGGTGGATGGCAGTGGGAGGGGAAGAGGGGGAAGCAGGGACGCCCAAGCGGGGTGTCATCCTCGGCCCGAGGAGGACGGGGGCACTGGACGCAGCTTTTAGCGGACTGTGACCCTGGCAGGCGATCGCTGAGACAGAAGGGAGGAGCGGCGCCTTCCTGGAGACAGAAGCAGCCGGCTCTCTCCGAGCGCAATGGCAGCGCATCCCCACCGACCCCTACGGAGCTGGGAGCAAAGTCCGAGCCCCAGCGGCGGCGGCAGCAGCAGCAGCGGCAGCAGCGGCAGCAGCGGCAGCAGCGGCAGCAGCAGCAGCAGGTCGCCGCGCCCCGAGCTGGCGGCCCCGGCCCGGGGCACCGCCGCCCCCCAGGCCGGCGAAGCGGCCGCCAGCGTCTCGCCCCCACCCCGGACAGGGCCGGCGAAGGGAGAACTCACCCCCAGCTTCCTGCTGCGGATTTTCACGTAGCCCTGTTTGACTATATCGTTAAAGTTGGAGGCCATGGCCAGCGCTGCCTGCTTCCTCCCCTCTGCGCCCGGAGTCCTCCTCCGCCGCCGCCGCCTCCTCCTCCTCCCCCGGGCCCTCCCGGGTGCCCCCGGCCACTGGCTCCAAAGGCGCTTCTGGCATCCAGGCAGCGGCAGCCGCCGCACTCCGCTCCGCCCGCTCCGCGCCGCTCCCGCGGCCGCCCGGCTCCGCTCCGCCCGGCACCGCCCCGGGGGGCGGTGGCGGCCGCTCCGCTCCCCCGCTGGCCTCTCGCTGCCCCCGCCCCGCCGCCGCCCCGGCCGCCGGCCCCGCTCCCCTCCTCTCCGCCCCGCCCGGCGGTGGCTTCGCGGCTGCCCGCGCCTACGGCCGGGGGCGGGCGGGGCGGTGGGCAGGGCGGGGCGGAGCGGGGACACCGCCCCCGGCGCCGCGGCCGCGGAGCCGCCTCCAGCGCACACCCCGACACCGCCGGGGCACGGGCACTCACGGGGGTGGCGCGGGTCTGCTGGTCCCGGGAGAGCTGCGCGCCCCCGGGCGTGACACGGGGCGGCGGCCAGATGCTCGCCTTGGCCGAGTGGGTTTACCTACTTTTCTCCAGGGTGGCAGATGGTCGCGGCCGCGGCATCCCCGGCTCGTGTGGCAGATCCCTTCGGAAACGCGGCCCGGGAGGGCATCTTACCTCCTCATGTATTCAGGAAGCCGTGTAGTTGCCCACCAGCAGACACTGAACTCTTGTGTTAATTTAACCAACTTAATGAAATAAACATATGAACTACGGGGCGGGGAGGAGGGGGGGGAGGAAAGAAGGAAAGAAAGGAAAAAAGTGTATCTGAAGTTAAAAAATGAGGTGTCACACATAGGCATTCTGTGCCCTCCACAGTGATGACTATGTCTTTAACTACTGTTCATTAAGGTGGATCTAGCAAAAGAATGACTTCTGAGGAAAACAGATAAAGTTTAGGAGAGATTAGAAACAAACAAACAAACAAAAACACAAACAAAACCTCAAACTAAATGAAAACAACACAACAAACCAACCAAACAACCAACCATAAAACAAAACAGAAAAACAAACAAAAACAAACAGGGAATTGCTTGTGTTTGCTTTGGTTACATGTAAAATAGGGATGGACAAGAATGAACACAGGCTGCTTGAGAAAGAAAAACTGTAAATAAATGGGATTGATAAGTTAGGACGTTACTGTTGTTACATAAAGTTCTACTTCATAAATGCTTTCAATGGAAAAAATTTAATTAGGATGATAAGCTTAACGAAAGCTTCATGAGCTCTTTTCCTACATTCTACTGCACCATTGCCCTGAAGTTTTATCAAATAGGAATTTGCATTTTGCAGTGTGCTATAGACTGGGGCAATAAAACATAATTCTATAGTTAAAAATTTGTCAGATTTATTTCAGATTTTCAAAATCAATAGACAATATTGGAGAAAAGTCTTGCAGCAAATAGGAAAGATACAATCTAGAAAAATTATTATAGTACTTGAATGAAGCGTAACTTTACTCTCTATAGATACTTGTGGTACTACATCCAGCTCTGGAGGCCTAAGTATAGGAAAGACCTGGACCGATTGGAACATGTCCACAGGAGGGCAACAAAGATGATTAGAGGGATGGAAAATTTCTCCTATGAGGAAAGGCTGAGACAGCTGGGGTTGTTCAGTCTAAAGAAGGCTTCAGGGTGACATTGTCTTCCAGTACCAGGTCTTCCAGTACCTGAAGGGTACAACTGAGTACTAAAGTATTTTTGCTAACCCACCATCAACAAGGTATAGTATTCCATTTAAAAATAACAAAATAGAATCTTAATATGATCTAAAGACTCTTGCATCTTCATTGACTGCTTTTAGCTTTGCATCCACATCTAAGTGTGAAAATTACACTCTTATTGTTCTTTTTCCCCATAATAACCCTTATTATTTACTTTGTTCTGAATTTTTTTGGCTTAGTCAAATAGTAATTGGTGAAGCAGATGAATATTTACCTATACTTTTATATTCTAGCAACTCAGCTCCCAATTATACAAATTTCAAAGCATCTGCTTAGAGTAAGAGTCTGCATTATTTTTATCCAAGTAAAAACCTCTATATAATTATGCAATTTAAAAAAAATATTAGATCATAAAAAGGAATAGATAAAAATACTTAGCCTATTGTTGCTTTCTTGGTATTTCAAGTGAAATGTCAAAAGGATATTATGAGCTTGAATTCGTACTTCGGGCAGAATATAATTTCTTCCTTAATTTCTGTTTTATTGATATGTAAAATCAGAATATTCAGTAATTTTAGGGAGAAAACTGGAATATCCCTACAAGAGAATTCTTTCAAGACACTACAACATATTAAACAAAAGTTTTGTTCAAAATGAAACTAGCAATTATTTAAAGTACAGAAAGCTCTTGAAGGATCAAAAAGGAAAGGAACGTTTCCTTTCAGTTGCCAACCAGAAAAGTACATAATCCTATTCAATTTACTGACAAAAAGACATTTCCCTTACAGATTAACCCTGAAAGATTTGTAAGTTTGTAGAGATGTTTTCACATGCAGTTCCTGCTCCCTCTTCACCACCTCTCATCTACACAAAAATTGATTTGTGGGATCTGAGAAAAATTTGATATGTACTCAAATTGAGATAGAACTAATGCTATTAAAAAAAAAAAAAAAGTTCTGTATATCATTCAAAGAGAGCAGCAGTTTCAGAACACACAACACTCCTGGGCACTTTTTAGTTTTCCAATCTCTGCAGTAAGAGGTAACGTGCAGAACTTGTGTCACCTCCCTAACATTCATGTCTTGTTGTCAGAACTCTGCTGTGCAAAATTTCCTGCCAATGAAATTGAAGAGAGTGCTGTATTTCCAAAGTCAATCAGCCATTTATTCTTAATTATATTGTTTTATCATATAACATTCATGGAAAATGGGTTTGATTTATAATAATTATATATATATTAGTAACTTTCAACAGATTTTTCTCCAATTATTTATTGTTGTTCTTGTATCTTTCTTTAATATCCTGGCATGAATGCCATTGTTATTATTTGTTTTATTACAAAAAAAATTGCAACAAGAGAGAAGCAAAATATTTGTAAAATACAAAGCATTTTCATTCTGCATTCTACAGAGTGTAAATTAGCCATCCTGAGCTTATAAAATTATCAGTCTGGTATTTATTTTCAGCTGCTTTGGACAGCATCAGCCAGAATAATCAAATATTCATTTGCATAGGGGTCCCATGGGCAGCTTGAGGCACAAATACATAGCAAGGCCACTCTGAATCACAGGAATGCAGACAAACTGTCTTGTTACTTCCCCACAAAAATACTCTTGTAAGATGTACATACATTGTATTTGCTGAGAAAGTCACAACTTATGAAGGAAAATTCCCCAAAGCAGTGACCCCAAATGTTTTATCCTATTTCTCTCCAGAAATCTCAGTAAGTCAAATGTTCTCAGAAACTCAACAGGGACAAACTCAATGGGCAGTGGCAGGGAAGACATAGTATGATTCCATCTGAAGAATACATTGCCATGACTAATGCCTTATATGTTCTCTAAAATATGATTTCTGATATGCCTGTTGTTGTGAAATCATAATTTGGAAAGGGAAATATTCAGCAGGTAATCAAGTCACAAATTGGTTCAAGCAGAGAAGTTAATTTCTGATCTACCTAGGTACAATCAAATCTAATACTATTTTGGACAGACAATATGTATTGCCATCTATCAGAAAGTAATTATTTGAATTAAATTATCTTCAGCTATGCTTGCTTGACAAAGTGAACAAATTTAGGCAGTATATGTTTTAAATCTGAATTTATATGATTGACAGTCATGAATGATTTTCCCGCAACAGTTATCAGTGTTTGAAGTTTTCAGCCAGGGTGAACTTTCACCACACTTGTCAAAGAGGACCACAGAGAGCTCCTCAGTTTCTAGCAAAGCAAGCTGTTTCTCCCTCTACTTTACTGACCAAAATACCAGCTGAGACTAAAGGAAAAACTCTGCTTAAAAGTTTATCTGAGAACTGGCAGTTAGTATTTAATCAAGACATCAGATAAAAAACATGTTCTCATCTAAAGCTGTTTCCAGGCTGAAATAAACAGTCATTTTTATTATGATAATAGAAATTTGCATAGGCAATGCCAAAAAAGAAACATTAGCTAATGTATTATTAATGTGCTGAAAGTCTACCTTCAGCTAAGCTTCAGACAATTATTTTGTTCCGATCATAAATCACATCCTAACCTAACCAGAGTCCTTTGTGAACTAGCATGAAATACAAATCATCTAGATGGACAATATTAAAAAACTATTGTTTTCCATGGGCATTGTAAAAAGCAAAGCCATTAGTTCCTGCATGAAACCACATGCATATTTATTACTGGCTTTCTATCCAGATCCACAGTACATATTCTTTTTTCCCTCAAATACAGAATAGACATATAGACTTATATCTTACACTGTCACTTCTGGCCTGTGTCAGAAGGATAAATTTTAAAAAGTGTCATCTCCTGGTTTATGGGGTGATACAGATGATTTAGTCTGGTTTTGAAGATCAAAAAAGGGAATGTTGTTACCTCTGCTTTTCTATCAGACAGCTAGTGAAAGTCAAATCTCTGCTCCTCTGAGACTCTGACTTTTGACACAAATCATAATTTATGCTTTTTGCTCTTTGCCCCAAATCAAGAAGTAGTGGGGCCCCTGTAAGTGTGCTGGCAAACTAAGTTTTTCTTTAGAGATGTGTTCTCTCAGAGGTAACTACTCCAGCCAGCAGCACTACTTTCCTCAGATGTCTGCCTTGGTCTGGTTTTGGAGAACAATGCCCTGCTGCAGCTGTATTAGAAGAATTTGTGTACTGACTTTATCATAAAGGGCTTAGGCTGATATATTTGACTGTGAAGGGCAACATCCAAGAGTAAAATGC
Organism: Pyrocephalus nanus; assembly: GCA_038380795.1. Lineage (NCBI taxonomy): Eukaryota > Metazoa > Chordata > Aves > Passeriformes > Tyrannidae > Pyrocephalus > Pyrocephalus nanus. Next base: position 12,759,728 of record CM076261.1, on the reverse strand, counting down.
TATGCTTCTGCTTGCGGGGAAATAATGTTTCAAATTAAGGCAGCTAAATCTTAGAGAACCCATTAAACTTAATCCCATTGCAAACAAATATAGCTATAAAAACATTATTTTCCCGACTGGCTTCTGCCAATTTCTAAACATGAAACATGGTAAGTACCACATAAGTGTTTTATTTAAAATAATGTATTTGGCATTTTACCTGCAATACTCCAGCAATCTTCAAAAACATCTGCAGGAAAACTTTTAGGGAATGATATCCCATTTTGTGTAGAAAGTATTCTTTTCCATAATAATTATCTTTAAAGACTCAAAGGCTGAAACTTAGCTGAGTGCATTTAAACTGTAAGGCAAACTTGAATTCTGATTCATCGAAGTTTTCAACTATGTCTACCATGGGAAGTCCTGTATTAAAAAATATTCCATCTATTTAGTACCTTTCTTCATATTTTGTTGTGTTTCTTTAGTCTATTAATTATCAGACTTATATTCTGTTAATGAAAAGAACTACAGTGGAACAAAACCTTTCAAATGCATTCTAAGCATATTCTACTCCTACAACTTCCTCTCCTCCCACAGGGAAATTATTGTATTTAATTGACCTATCTTTTAGTCCACCAATTCTACCCTCTCAGGTAACCTTTAATTCTGGTGTTGTGATAGTCTTAAAAAAGATAGATTTCATTGCAAACTAAACCATGTGATATGGAGAAAGAGAATGAGTGTAGAAAAGAGGTCTGCTCATTTTATGTTTCTTCTGTTATAAAGAATAGGGTTTTATGAATATGTCTCCAGAAATATGCACAAGGGAAAAACCAGGCTAAACCCAAGAATGTGATAATGAAGAAGTAAGATAGAAATGTTAACTAAAGAACCCTAAGAACGTGGAGAAATGAGACTGACTGTAACACATTTAAGTGTCTCAGTGTCAAATTTCACAAACTAGGAAGCAAAGTCTTGCAAAACAGAAGTGAAAGTTAGGATAGTCTAGCTTAGCATAGTTTTGTGTTATAGTTGACCCATCATTTCCCCCCTTCTTAACCATTTCTTGAGAGGAGAAGACAGCAAGAGCCTGAGAAAATAGGAAGAAGAGAAATCTGCCAAAAATTCAAAGGAGATTCCAGCTTGACCTGACCAAAAGAGTAGTGGAATCTACTGAGGAATAAAATGTAACTATTGCTAAATATAGCCTACATCAGACATTATTCTTTTTCTGTATTTCTGTGTTCTTTTAGCCTTAAATTTTTCTATTAGGAAAGCTGACTCTTAGTGGTCATATGCAAACTAAAGTATTCAATTAATACAGCTTTGATGAGCCTATCCTTAAGACACAGGGCCTCCAATGTTTTAATATCCAGCTTCCACCAATATTACTCCAAAATACCCAAGTGGAAACATGTACCTCCCCTTGTATTCTCTAGACCATCAGGGAGTTTCTTGCGTGGAGATCTGAGAAAAGCAAATTACCAAGAGTTAGGAAGGAAAGCTTTGACTGTACAGGAAGATATCAGGAAACATGTCGAAGTATGACCATCCTTGAGAACATGTACAGGACCCTTGTGAAGCATGACACAGCTTAGCAGACTATCCAGTCTGGTGGGAATAAAAATAATAAAAAAAAAAATGTGTGCAGTAGCTTAGAAATTCTGTGAAAACTGATGTCAGGGAAAGAACAACGACTGTGATTCATCCTATCAGTATGGGAAGGCAAATAAAGTTCATCTATCTTGTATTCAGCTTTGCTGTTATCTTCCAGCCAGTCCTCATGATCGCTCTCTGAATTATACACAGCATGAGTTTCTTATGTCCAGGTGTTGAAGGAGAGAGCAGGTCAGACATAGTTACTGAGGTCAGAACATCTAATAGAGAAGAAAAATCACGAATTCCTAGCAGTCTGGAGTTCACTGGGTTTGTTCACAAAACTGAGCTGCCCTGACAGTGCACCACCCTCACACTTAGCAGCTCCTGCAGCTGAGAAAGACATCTGGATACATGCCTTTTCCATACATTCACAGCCTTCACTAGTAAAAATTGTGGCCCTTAATGGATATCAGAGTTTTCAGGATTTAGTATTATTAGTGGTAGTAGAGGAGTTAATGCCACAAACCTAATGCTTCAGTATAATACCTCACATTATTTACTTTACAACAAAATGTACTGAAGTTTTAGAGAACTGGATGAGAAATCTCCTCCAGGAGAGTGTACAAACCCAAAGTTTTATAAACCTTTGTTCTTCTCAGAACATCCTGGACACACCATACCCCAAACTGGTGCATATTGAAGTGTTATATGAGTGTATCTGGACTGAAACTAGGAAGTGGTTGTACAATCTGAAGAAATATTCTACAGTTACTGTCAATAGCTGCAACTTTCACAAGACAGGACTGGGACTCACAGTGTCCCAAACAGAAGTATGAGCTCATGAGGAGGTCTAACTTTCATGGTCTTTTGGGATTATAACAAGAGCTGGGGATTATACTTCATATTTTTAACCCTTAACATGACTGTGCCTTTGAATCCAGAGAGAAACCCAGCATTGATCTGTTAAAGTCTGCAGGAATCATGGCTGCAGTCTGCATTTTCCCTGGTCTGACATTCACATCCTCTACTCTGCATAACCCCAGCAATTCCAGCTTGCTTCCTTTGTGTGGGCAGGTTGGAAGTGGCAGGAGGAAAAACCTATTTCAGCCCTCACAGCCATGTGCTTTTGCACTGGAACTGAAGCATTGTGTCGCTGTTTCTAATGTGTTACCAAGTCATCATTCCTCATCCTTCATTGCTTGTAATATTGGGTAGAGTAGGCCATAGGAACCCCTTTAGGGAATGCATGGTGTAAAACATAAAAATTCTCCAACTTATCTTCAACCACACGTTTTTGATTTCACAATTTAATCTTACCTGAATATCTTTGCAGAATGGTGCAACTTGAGAAAATAGAGGCTGGATAGACATTACTTTGAAAAAAAAAAAAAATGGTATTCAGGAAAATTTTTCTAGGTTGAATAGTTCAAAAAAGGCTTTTCAGATGAAATAATTTTTCTGTGAAAAATTATTCTCTTATCACATTTGAAAACATTTGTGACATTTTAAACTGAATGAAAAAATCTTCTCTAACATTATTCATTTGCCTCTAAATGTGCATATAAGGGTTTGTTCATGCACAAATAAATGTAGGGTTCAAAGTGTAACTTATAATAGAACTGTTATCTGTTTTCCTGCTGCAACAGTGTAATAAAGCTCTTGTGTATGTCTATAAAATGGAGTTAAGTGTTTTATGAATGTTTAAATATCATCCAGGAATCCATCAGGGTCTGACTTACTTGACTGTAATATTTTTTTTTTTTTTTTAATATAGCTTCAATTTACTTATACAGTTCTGGGCACCTAACTCATTCTTTTGTTCCAAAGACAGTAATTTTAAAGAAGTACTTTCCTTGAATCTAAAAGTTTGAAGCACTAAATGAATTTAATGTATTTTCAGACAACTGTAATGATTTGATAGGAATTTCTGAGTTGACCATTTGTGACTATCCAATATGCTATTTCTTGCCTATCATCTTTTATTAGAAGGTGATGTCTGTCTGTCTTTTTCTTTCTTTCTCTCTTTCTTTCTCTTTTTCTTTCTTTCTTTCTTTCTTTCTTTCTTTCTTTCTTTCTTTCTTTCTTTCTTTCTTTCTTTCTTTCTTTCTTTCTTTCTTTCTTTCTTTCTTTCTTTCTTTCTTTCTTTCTTTCTTTCTTTCTTTCTTTCTTTCTTTCTTTCTTTCTTTCTTTCTTTCTTTCTTTCTTTCTTTCTTTCTTTCTTTCTTTCTTTCTTTCTTTCTTTCTTTCTTTCTTTCTTTCTTCCTTCCTTCCTTCCTTCCTTCCTTCCTTCCTTTCTTTTCTTTCTTTCTTTTTTTTCTTGCTTTTCTCCCCCCCCCCCCAATGATTCAGGCTTTACCTTTTAAATATGACAGACTATTTTAATCAGGAACAAGAATTATTATTTGTTCCAAGAGTGAGATAGTTGCAACAGTTATATGATTTTCAGTAGCTATTATTTTTTCTGAAAACTGAGATTTTTTTCCCTCTATGAGTCTCCTATTTGTGCTGTAAGACCACTACTTTCTTGACTTGCTCCTTTTCTGGAAGGCATTTTTATGTGGGAAACTTATTAATTAAAAAAATTTATGCTCTTTTATACTCCCCAGATTGTTAATTTAAAAAATACTGCAGAAGTTTGCAACAAATAATGTATTTCTCTCATCCTCTGTGAAGGCTATGTCTGTTTGAAATGACAACAGCGTGGTGATGAAGCTTAGGGATCTGCCAAGATTAAAAAGAAGAGGAACTTTAAACAAGGTTTTTGAATTACATCCCTCGTGATCTTTCCTCAGAATTCAATAAACAGATATTAATAGCAAGTATGAGATTGTACGTGATGTTTTCAGAATCTGGTAGTAAAGCAACCCTATAATAACTTTAACAATGAGATTGAATTACATTGAAAGTATCCCAATTAATTCTTTGTAGTTTTACTAATTTCATTTCTGACTGGTCACATTAAGAGTATCAAGGAAAGTCACAACAGAAAGCCACCTAAGTAGAAATCAAGTGGCAAATTCAGCATCCTCTTGCATTAGAATCAGGACAGTTGCTGGTTTACCTTCTCTACTTTAACAGAGACCAGAAAAGAGGGTCATATAACCCCCAGAAACACCATTTTGGTGAAAGCTTTGAAGAAAAACTTTGAAACTAATTCCATGTATTCTCTATATCTTATTTAACTTAATATTCATTTAATGTTCATTTTGTGTTATTTAGTACATTAGGCTATCAGTGTTACTTGCTACACACAAACAAAAAATGTATATTAACTGTAAATCAGCTTTGATTTTAATTTGTAGCCTTACTATTATTACAGCTAAGTTGTGCATTTCACTTTCCATTAAAAACAGAGATAACAAACAATAAAAACATTCTACTTTTGTCAAAATATTATGTTGTGGGGGTTTTATTTGTTTGGCTGGTTTGGGGTTTCTATTTTGGTTTTGTTTTGGGTCTTGGTTTTTTTGTGGGTTTTTTGTGTTTGTTTTTTTCTTTTTAATTTTAAATTTAAACAACAAATTCACAACTACTCACTACTAGGGAATCCAGTACTCATAACAGAATACTTTCTATAGATTAGTATGCCTACAACAAAATACTTTCAAATAACAAAACATCGTAGACACAAAGCTAAGTCTTCCCTCCTCTGCAATATGAAAGCTTCCAACTTAAGTCCACAGTAGGTAACTGCTAAATGCAGGTTTGACACACTTTCTTCACCCTAAGACCGTCTTCTTATTGTCACATGATCCCAGCCAATGAAGTTCACTCATACCCTGTTTAAAGGAAACTCTTTTTGTTTTAATGCCTGCTTGTAGAAGTACATTTTTTGTTTCAATTACGAAGACTGGAAAAAAGCATCTCAAACGACCCCAGGAGAAGCAGCCAGAGATGAAGAAGACACAACACCCTTAGGAAACTCCGTAACTCCACAGGGAGCTGGGTTACTGTAGAAGTAAGAACCACAGAGTCTGCTCTTTAGCATTACTCTATTGCTATGAAAACAAAACCAATGACATTAGATTTTGGTAGGAAAATACACATAATCCCATCACACAAGAATGTGAGCTGAAAACCATACAAATATAAAACCTGCTTATGAAACATCAAAAAGATGTGTAGTTCCTCATGAAGCTGAGAAGAAAAACATAATTTCAAAATCTTATTGGATAGACATTTGTTGCTCTTTGAAGAAAGAGTGAACGTAGGTTGTAATTGCTGGCGTTTTTCATTCTGAACCCTTCAAATCAGCCAGGGTCTAACAAGGGGTCAATGGCTATTGTGGCATTGACTGAAATCTCTAAAAGAAGGCAACAGAATATCTCCTCTGAGTATTACTAAAGATCTCTTAAGATCATTGACATGTAACAATAGCCAAGTATTCAGATACCTTAAATGGTAGTCCTCAGAGCAACAGAGAATACTGAAACTTGGCTTAGATGTATTCACAGAGTGGTGTCAGGGGAAGGAGCTTATTCATACGTTCCTGTTTTCCGTATAGGGCATAAACAGATTAAAATTTGCAAAGGACTGAATAAGCAGGTCCAACATATTAACCTACATTTTATTAGTTTTTCTGTGGTCTTCTATGAAATTTAACATTTTGTAAGCTGGCTTTCTTCTTTTTATTACAATTGATGTTATGATTTCTTCATTTTTCCCCCCTTCTATTTAGAAGTTATATAATGCTTAAACAATCACTCTGCTGATGCATTTTAAACAACCCATGCACTTAAATGTAGATTTATACATGTGTATATATTTATATATATTAATACCTTCCCATCTACCATGTCTTACCACAGCTCAGCCATAGAGCAGCAGGTGAAAATCTCTCTCTCTGCTACACAGCAGTTACAAAGCCCTGTGGTGAACTACCATATCTCCTTCTATTAAAGCTGTGCAGCTGGAGGCCTATTCTGCTATCACCAGTGTGTGTGCATGCATTTGGGTTTTGAGTGGGTCTAATGCATAACTTACAAAAAGATAATTCCATTTACATGCTGAAAAATTTGCAGTCCCTCATTTATGTCCTATATGTAGGAAGCTACTAAAAAATTTTGCTTCATAAAATTTCCCTTTAGGTTATGGGATTTTTTTTGCCTTGCATGTTTGCATAAGAAACAAACTTATTTTATAGAGATGCCTTCAGAAAGAGGGACCAAACAAGACTTATTTTAATCTACTGGCGATGAAGGCACTTTTTTCCCCCTCAGCTTTTCAATGCTTTTTTACTTGTTAGTTGATTTTTAATAGTGAATGGCATATTCTTTCTTGTGTCAAGACCCGAGATCAGAAAATCCTTTCCTGAATATTAAAATAGTAGCTTATATTCATAATTCTTTCCAATTTAAAGAAGTTTTTCAAAATGTCTACATTTCTGCTATTTGCCACAAACTAGGGAGCATGAAAGGAAGAAATGTGAAATGCCACTATGAAGATGACATGAAGACTGAGTTTTCTCTTTTTCTGGAATCACATTCACATTTGACTGAAGGTACAAAGAAATGAAATGTCTCTTCTCTTCTGTTCCTTAGGAAAAAATATTGGCTGCATGCCAAATTCACCCTGGCACATTCACAGACCAGGTTTATACTGCTGCTAAGCAATGTGAAAAGCAGCCACATCAAGCTGCCTGGAAGTACCATTTTACTGCAAAAGCAGGAGGAGGAAGAGAATTGAAAGGTGGATTTGGAAATGTCAGAATTCAGATTGATTGTGCAGTCCTCGAGCCACCCTTTTCCTAAGTGCTTGGTGGTATAGCCTTTAGTTTCTTGGCATACTATGATTTTTCATAGGGAATTGTTGATTGTCCTTGGACTATGTGCAATGACAGGGAGTTTTACCTTGTGTTAACTTTGAAGCGCTTCACTGTGTAACCTGAATAACACGGGGCTGATATGGAGCAAATGAATACAAGCTCCATGGTTTATGTTCACATTTTTAATCAGCCTTTGAAAAGGAACTCAGAGCTAGTCCATTAGATACTGATAGAAAATTATATAATTATTCTTTTAAAAATTTTACATTTCTATACACTTCTGTTTATAGTTTTACTGTTCTCTAAGTTTTTCTCAGTCATATTTTCCATGATAAAACATTAAAAGTTTTTGCCCCCAGTGTGATGAGAGAAAAAAAGTCTACTATTATTCTTCCAAAAATCCATAGGTGAAGAAAGTCAACAGGATATTAAAACACACACAAAGAATAGAGAAATTTCTTCTGAGACCTAGGGATTTGGTGAAAAAGTTGAGTTTGTAAGACTTTCTGTTCACTCTCTTCCGCATCCCTTCTAGATTGCATTTGCTTTAACCTGCCTACTTTCAAGAACAAAGCATGAACAATAATTACTCCCCTGCATAATTCAATTTAACATTACTTTGGAATTTTTTAGAGTATACTGACCTTGCTAGTATGAAAGAAGTGACCTCAAATCCTAATTTAAATATACCATTGGCCAGTTTAAACATAGAAGAGAGGTTTGTTGAAGTAATGAGAATGAATGTCAAAATAGAAGATTTCTTAATTTGACTTATTTTGTATCTCTTATATCTTACATGTTTTAACTTTATTACTATAAAAACCTTGCACAAAGTGAAGGTTGTACAACAGTGTAGATTAATACAAGTTACACAATAGCACAATAAATCAGGAAAACAAGCCTTTTTCAAGGCGAACACTCAGTATCACATAAAAAATTTATATCTAACTAAGAACTTTTTTAATACAAATTTGGCAAACATCTCTGGTCTCTGTTCATTATGTACATCTGATTTTAAAATTTGTATTTAGATGGAATATCCATTTACTATGTTAAATTTAGTCTTATTTGTTAGCAGAGAAAGAAAAAATATTACTAGAAGTTTTGATAAAAATAAGCAAATTTTCTGATGATTTATTTTAAGCATAGAAATCACACTAAAGTGGAAATACTCTCTTAAAAATAATTACTGTTATTCTCACAACACAGAAAGTTATAACAGAAGAGTTTTGACCATCCCTAGCCAAAATCACAAAATTTTTCAAAAAGTAATTTTTTAAAATTTTGCTGTTATTTTATTTTCACTCATCTCCATCAACAGAAAGCTGAAGAAAAAAAAAAAGCTTTTTTCACTTCCATTTTTCATCTTTAACCCAAGTAGAGTGTGATGTGCTCTTCATACTAAACAAGATTGCAACAAGAACCTGATACTTAAATTCAGTGGACTCTAATCAACATTAAATTTAGAATTTCCAGACCAAAGAACACAATCCCTGCAGTATGCTGGATAAAACAGGAACTGATATTTTATTTTTTTGGTGGTTGGGTTGGAGGAAAAAAGAGAACAATAAGTGAAATAACTTAATATGTTTATTCACTCAGTTAATTCATAAACTTGGAAAAGAATTAATTACTTTTTTTTCCTGGCATGGTTTAAATTCTTAACAGCCTGCCAAGAACTGCAAGAAGAAGTATTTACAATACAAAAGTAAGAGTTTTTATTTTCTTAATCAAAAGACCTGTACTGGCACTTTTTTATTTAAATGATTGCATATAGATGTTACAACTGTATTGGTCTCTGAAACTGCAGCACCCTTTTAACATACTCAACATAAATAAGCTGCATAAATAATGAAGGATATTAAATATTCATCTGTAGGTGGGAGGGATCTTACAATGTCTTAAATCTAAAATGGTAGAAGTAGACCTGTAAAGCTCCCTGTTAGTGCTACTTAGGCACAAGTTGTGGTGGAGCACGCTGATTAACTACAAGACCAGGAAAGCTAAGAGCAAGTAGATAGAGGAAGAAAATATGTATGCAAGCTCCAATAGAGGCATATCTTTCAGTATTAGAATCATAGAATCATTGAATCATAGAATCATAGAATAAAAGAATCAGCCAGGTTGGAAAGGACCTCTGAGATCATCAAGTCCAACCCTTGATCCACTACCACCACAGTTACTAGACTATAGCAATAAGTGCCACATCCAGTCTCTTCTTAAATACCTCCAGGGACGGTGAATCCACCACCTCCCTGGGCAGCCCATTCCAGTGTCTGGTTACCCTCTCTGTAAATAATTTCCTCCTGATATCTAACCTAAAACTCCTCTGGCACAGCTTGAGACCATGCCCTCTTGTCTTACTGCTGGTTGGCTGGGAGAAGAGACCAACTCCCACCTGGCTACAACCTCCTTTCAGGGAGTTGTAGAGAGTGATGAGGTCATCCCTGAGCCTCCTCTTCTCCAGACTAAACAACCCCAGCTCCCTCAGCCTCTCCTCATAGGACTTGTGTTCAAGTCCCTTCACCAGCCTCGTTGCTCTTCTCTGGACCTGCTCCAGCCCCTCAATGTCCTTCCTGAACTGAGGGTGCCAGAACTGGACACAGCACTCCAGGTGTGGCCTCACCAGTGCTGAAAGTAGTCAGAATATAAGTACCTTCTCATGGTGCCTTCAGAGAGCCCTATATTCTGATTTTGTCAAAGAAATGACAGTTAAATGTCAGTGAGTGGGAAGCTTATGTACAATAGACAAGACATGGAACTCCTGCAGTGGAGATGTGCTCTCTGTCAGGCATTACCACATTTAGACTCACTAGACATTCCCCCGAGGTAACCAGAGACTCTTACTAGACAAATGTGCAATGAGAACTAAACAGAAATTTTAATAATATTAAGGTTTTGCATAGACTTCAGCAAAAGCATACAATAAGTTTACCATCATCTACTAAGATAGGTGGACATTTGGGTGATGTATTTCTTTGTATGGCAATTTGGTTTGTTTCACAGTCCATGATGCCAGAGGTGTCTATGACAAGAGGAATGGGCCTTTGCCCATAATTTGATGACAAAGACAAAATTAAAAAAACAAATTGCTTGGAGGAGGAGGTTTACTGGGAGTACTGACTAATGCTGCTTTTAAAAGCCAAGTGAATTTCTGAGAGAAGTTGATAGCATTGAAAAGTAATTCTCTCTCATTGAACCATCTTCTATAATGTTGTTCTTGTAATTCAGCTACAGACAAACTGTCTAGGAAAAAGCAATTTAGTGTGTGCCTATAGAACAAAAGAAGTGGCAGGTTATGAGAGAACAAATGCGACTGGCAGGCTGACCAGCACCGTCAGGGAAGATAATCACTTAAAAAAAATCAAGCTACTAATTTTTTTGCTAAGAAGAGGTGGAGAGGAGTCTTTGGAGAAGAAGGCTGAGGATACCTTTTCTTTATTAAGTCCCCTTTTTTTTTTTTTTTTTTTTATTCTGGTTCTGTTTTCACCGACAGGACTTTGGCAACAGCTGTTGTATCAAAACTATGAGATTCTCTCTTTATGTATTATCTATTCCAAGTGCATTCTACAGGAAAGCTAAATCTTTTAGACAGCAAGATTATCCACATGACACTTTTCTAGAAGAACCTTGAAGAAAATTATAGATGAGTAAACTAGAGAGTTATAAAAAATAATTGATTTTTTTTTTTCTCAGTTCAGAGGCCAAATACAAATAAAGAAAGAAAGCAGTAAGGGAGAAATCTGCTTTGAGGTGAAATGAACTAGGATATTGCTATCAAAGGAATGGAATTGTCCAGTTGGATGGCTAGACTGATAAGACTTCACTGGTTTGACTACCTTATCCCTCATACATTCTAGAAACAAGGACAATATCCTTCTAGATGGTATCTGTTTTCATTAGAGGTAAGATAGTCTTTTCATTTTCTATATAGGTAACCTGTTCATTGATCACAAAACATTGCGAACAGCCTTATAGTAAAAGACACAGCATTTTTTCTCTTCAGGTAGAAAGACCTATACATCCACAAGCATTTATTCTATAATGCAAGTAGGCCAGTATGGTGAAAAAGAACATATCATAGAATCATAGGATCATAGAATCATAGAGTATGCTGAGTTGGAAGGGACTCATCAGGACCATTGAGTCCAGCTGCTGACCCTGCACATGACACCCAAAGAATCACACCATGTTCCTGAGAACACTGTCCAAATGCTTTTTGAACTCTGGCAATCTTGGTTCTGTGACCACTTCCCTAGGTAGCCTGTTCCAGTGCCTAACCACCCTCTGGGTGAGGAACCTTTTCCTGATAACCAACATAAACCTCCCTGGATTCAGTTTCATGATATTTCCTTGAGTCCTGTCACTGGTCACAGGAGTGAAGAGATCAGTACTTGCCGCTCTTCTTCCCCTCATGAGGAAGTTGAAGTCAGCAGAGGTCTCCCCTCAGTTTCCTCTCCTCCAGGCTGAACAGACCAAGTGACCTCAGCCGCTCCTCATAAGGTTTCCCCTCCAGATCCTTCACTATTCCTCCTCTGAATGCTTAATAGCCTAATTTTTTTTGCCATTGTGGTGCCCAAATATGCACATAGACTCAAGGTGAGGCCTCGCCTCACCTCCTTTGATTTCCTGGTAGTGCTGTGCTTAATGCACACCAGGACATGGTTATTGTGCTATTTGTTAAGAAAAAGAACAGTTTTTGGAATGGACTCTAAAAAGCCTTGGTATTTTGTCTTGGAGAGATAAAAACTTCTATGTACTTGGCATTCCGAAACCTATCCCATATATGTATCTGTTTTTGAAAGACCACAGTTACTTGCCAGTTTCTATCCTAATCAAAAGATAAAGTGAGTGCAGCCAGAACTGCCTATTTAGGTAATACATGAATGCCTTCTAGTTGAAATCTCCCAGTTTCTGTGTTTAGTCAAGGAAAAGCAACTGCTACTCTGTAATGGTGATGGTCCCATCAGACTGATGCGGATGAATCCAGCTGGAGAACCTAAAACATAAATTTACATGTGAAGAGCGGCAGTAGCTCGGACAAGGCTTTTTCTTCTTTGTGTTTCCTTAAAAATGTTTTCCTCTGGGAAGAAAACAACAATTATGTTTAGTTACTGATTTTGAAAGATGTCTGCAGGCAAACAGATTGTCTACTTCTGTGCTGAGAACATATCTGACTAATGAAATGGCTAACAGGTTACATGTATGCACTGATGCATGTAAACCATAAAGGCAGAAGTGAAAGAAAGGTAGACATGCTCCCTACTGAACCTTTGCAGCATTCCGAAATAAAATATACAATGAATTCTGTCTTAACATTAAGAAGTTGCACAAAAAAATAAAAAACCTCAACAAGTTATAAAAGAAACATATGACATTTACTATATTTTGCAAGTACTGAACACAGTTTGCTTTGGTGGTGGTGGTGGGGTTTGGGTTTTTTATTGTAAAAGTAAAACATCATTTTCCTTTACCAGAAGAAAGTTTTACACAGCATTTTCTTATAGAATTGAGAATATATTGTCCTGATGCTGTAAAGTCACAATGGCGCAGTCTCTGAAATCATCCCATTCATATCCCTGTATTTTTTATTAAAACTCAATGCATGTTCAACTTTTATCAGCTCACAAAGGTGATGTAAAATGAGAACAGTACACTGAGCTACCACTGTAATACTGAAGGTATTCAAAAGAGAAAAAGCAAGAGTGTGCTACCTTTTGTATAGACCAACCCTGAACAGTATCTACCTCCTCCACAACTGAGAGCAAAGGGACACCACACATTTCAAGGCTGCTTTCTACACACCATTCATGCCACCAGACTCCATTAAGAACATTTATAACTCATTCCCTGTAGGAAGCCAAGTCTATAAGGCTACTTGCAATCATTGTGTTGGAAAATGAATTGATTAATATTTTCATTTTGACTTCTTACTCACCTGCAATATCTATTCCATTCCAAGATAAATATATGTGGTCTCTTTTTTCATATTCATATGACATCTTTCTTACAATTGAAAGGATTTTCGACATTGTGTAGCCCAGTGTATGCTCACCTTATTTTGAACATCAGTGATAATCTACTATTGTACCAAAAGCTCTGAATAACTAACTACTCATATAGTCCCTTAGGAACATTGTATTTTTAGCTTTCTGGCTTACTTTAGCGTTAAAGCTTCCTTCAGCACTCTTTTTGGTCTGTGTCCACCTCTGCACTCTTTGTGTTTAGGGAGCCATATCACCTGCCTCACTTCTATTGCTAACAAATACGAAAGACCTCACACAGAGCCCCGTTTTTGTTCCATGAAGGAAGCTTAGTCAAACCTGCAGCAGACTCAGAAAACCAATATAGCTGACTTTCTCCTTTAGTGTCTGAATAAGCAGATCTCATATCAGGTTGTTCTTTATAGATACATCAAAAACACATTAAAAACACAAGATAAATTTCTCTAAATAGGACATAACTCTCACACTTAAACTATTGGTAGCCTCTTAATACTGTGCCTTTTAGTACAACCTCAGAACATATAAAAAATTTTACAGAAAACAACTGAGAGAAGTTACTATACACAGATCCCTGATCATCAGTAAAGGAAAGGCTGTATCTTTCAATTGCATGCATGTCCTTCAGTCAAATGATCTCCTAAAGACTGATAACATCAATGCAGAGGCTGAGAAGGGTTAGTTATAATCACTCAAAGTTAAGTTGAGCCCTTAAAATTCCATCATTCTTAGGAATATACCAAAAGCAAAGTTAAGAAGGCAGCTACACTGGCCCCCTAAGTATTCTGTTAGGTGTATTCTGCTTTTTCTTTTTGTTGCTAAACACTTAAATGTATAGTTGCCTTTTAAGCATAGTAGTGTTATCCAAGTACTTCCTCATAGACTAAAGTCTCCAAACTAGCAGGCTGCAGAAAGTCCTAATTTCTTGTGAGTAAAAACAATAGCACTGATTAGTAATGTTTCCAAGGTCAGGAAATTGTTATTAATCACTTTCTGAGGAGCACATGTGTACTCCATTATCTATCTAACTGCAATGCTAAGACAAAACAATGTATGCTTTACAAAATTTTTAACGTAGTCCTCCAGAGTATTGGTAGGTTCAAGACTTGGTATCAAAAGTGTATAAAGCCCTAAGTAATCTTCTCTTGAATTATCATACTGTTATAAATAGATTTTTTATTTTTTGTCATTTAAATTTTGGAAAAAATATGTACTTTAAAAAATATTTATATTATAGTTTTTAGTAGAATAGATAGAATTGTGGAGAGACAAAATGACAAGCGAAGTCATAAATGACAAATACTTTTTCTATAAATCTTCACTGTTTCTTAATATATTTTATTATTTTTACTCCAAACTATTAGTCTTGTACTTTTCCACCTGCTGAGAGGCTCTGTGGGTTTTTTAAGCTTAGCAACTAGGCTGTTGTTTCTCTGAAATTTTGTTAAAATAAAAACAGCTTCTGGAATTCACAGTGAATGCTTTGTCACTGACCTTGAAAGTACTTTGGCAAGCAAAGGATTTCTATGCTTTGCCAAAAAGCAATGGTGATAGCAGAAATTTTGTCACAGTTGTAACTACAATACTTACTCTACTATGTTTTTGGTAGCTTCACCTATCAGTATCCCCAGTGGCAATATTGTATTCAAAGTTGTCAATTTGCAAGCATTTAATATTGGAAGAATAGGGATTTTAGAGAAACACCACCACAGAGACCAGTATGGATTTCTTGAAACCTAATATTTAGAAGTCCTTATTTTTCTCATGTTTCTTATAGCTCTGTGGACAAGTATTGCAGAATGCTTAAAAATATTTTCTCTTTTTCTAAATAGGGAGAATTTCATATAATCAAGTTTATTTCAATAAATGAAATCTTTTAGTCATTTATCTCCGGTATGTTTTGAACTACATATAGAGCTACATTTTAGGTCTTTTCCAGCAAAAATGTTTGTTTAGTTGGTTGTTTTTTGTTTGTTTGTTTTGTTTTGTTGGTTTTGTTTATTGGTGGTGGGTTTTTTTTCCCTTATGCTTATATATTAATCTTATAGAAGAAAAAGATGGACTTTTTGAGTGTTAAACTGGAAGAAAGCTGCTTTTCTAAGGTCTCTAAATAATCTGAACAGGGTTAGTCATATTTTGAGACCATACATTGTTAGTGATATGCATTACTTATATTTAAGTAGATTGAACTTGTCTATCACTTCTCTTCCCCTTCCTCTCCATACAAAAATTAAGCAGTATGCTTGAAACCCTTAATCACATATTATGTTTGCAAACAGCACAGGGAAAAATTTTGGTGCTGTTAGCCCTTTTGCACTTGTGGATTCAGTCTACTCAGGATTGATAACCCACCCCTGAGCACAGCATGAGCACACCTTGCTGTCAGCAAAGCCGTGGTAACCTGATGCCTTTGAAGACCTGGTGCTGTAATGAGCATTTCAGCAGACAAATGCTGTGCCCAGGGCTGCAGGGCTTGTGAGTTCATCCAATGTGGAAGGCTGCTTCCCATCCTGCTTGAAGGATCTGCTTTTTTTTCCTATTGGGAAACAGAGGAAGAGACCATTTCAGTGAGGAGACTGAGATGAACTACATGGACAGAAGTTATCTGCCAAGGATCATGCTGAAAGAGCAAGGCTAGCTTTCCTTGGCAGGAAGGCTGCCTGGTGGAAAGGGACCTGGAGGTGCTGGTCGGCATCTGGCTGAACCTGAGCCAGCAGTGTGCCCAGATGGCCATGAAAGCCAATGGCATCTTGGCCTGTATTAGAAATAGTGTGATGAGCAGAACCAAGGCAGTGATCACCCTCTTGTACTCAGCCCTGGTGAGGATGCACCTTGAGTACTGCATCCACTTTTGTGCCCCTCACTTCAAGAAAGACAGAGAAGGGCAGCAAAACTGGTGAAGGGTCTGGAGTGTAAGTCTTATGAGGAGTGGTTGAGGGAGCTAGAGTTGTTTAGTCTGGAGAAAAAGAGACTTGGGGGGGGGGGGGGGGGGATCTTTTTGCTTTCTACAACTACCTGAGAGGAGATCGTAGTGAGGTGGATGTCAGTCTCTTCTCTCAAGTAAGAAGTGACAAGGTATGATGAAATAGCCTCAAGTTGCACCAGGAGAGGTTTAGATTGGATATTAGAAAAAATGCATTTGCAGAAAGTCAGAATAGACTGTGCAAGGAAAAACTGGAGTCACCAACACTTGAAGTGTTCAAACAACATGCTGATATGGCACTTGAGGACATGGTTTAATGGTGAAGATTGTGGTGGTGCTGGGTTGACAGTTGGAGTTGATGATCTTAAAGGTCTTCCCAACCTTGACTCTAAGTTTCTATGGTTCTAAGAGAAGACAGTAAAGAGTGAACATCCAGGGTTTTTCCATGACAAAGAAAGTGTTCCTACAGATCAGATGTGATCACTGCATTTCACAGTTTGACACTGTTTCTTCTGTTTAAAGAAAGTTTTCAACAGTCATCAGATGTTCAAAGAAATGGCCAGTTTTGCTCACATATACAACACAGATAGATGTTTCTATCTGTACCAAATTAAATGGAAAGCTTTTGACTGTGAGAACAAACATTTTTCATACTATGGGATGAAAATTGTTCATACTATGGGTATGAAAATAAGTTAAATAATAAGAATTATTTTCCATTTTGTCTACAAAATTTCATGGTTTTTTCCCCTATAAAACAGTAAGTGATAAAGAATCCAGTTGGTATAATATGAAATTTCTATAATGCATTTATTAACGGTTACATTTTTGGAGCAAGATACTGCTAATTCAGCCTGCTCTAATTTCAGGCTATTGATTTAGAAATTAAATGAATCACATAAGCATAAGAAACCTTCTATATCTATATCTATATCTATATCTATATCATCTATATCATCTATATCTATATCTATGTAGCCAGCCATAGCTGACAACTGTATCAAGAAAGTGGTTGGGAAGGGGAAAGGGAAGGGAAGGGGAAAGGAAAGGGAAGGGGAAAGGGAAGGGGTGAATGTGCTTACCATTTGGCAAAAACATAAAAACGGCTACATATTCATGATGAAGTAAAAGGCAGGATAGCTTTACAGTATGACAGTATTTAAGGGTCAGCTTTTTCATATGTGAAATGGAAATAATCTTATTTGAAAGTTAGCAAAGTTTAATTTTGTTTGAAAAGTATTATACTGATCAAGGCACTGGACAGTACAATATACATATAGCCCATTACTCCAATGTTAAGTGCTAGATTGTACACCTTTTGTACTTTGTCATCGCTGCTTAGTGGGAAAATGACAGAAGGGATTGAGATAAATCCTCATGCACGCAGTAGGTCCTAGGAGACCAGACATAATTCCATCATGCAACATACATAATGGATCATCCTGTGCCCACTCCATAATAACTCAGAGATGTTATTATCTTCCTGATGATGAGAAAATGCTTGACATTACAGAAAGATTTGGGCAGTAGTTTTCTCAGATTTTCTAATCCTACAGAGGAGGAATCAGAATTCAGGGGAGAGACCATCATAAACCAAGCACGTGCAAAAATTTAATTTGGATGAGAAAATACTTTAAAAACATAATTTAAACTAAATTTTTAGATTTAAATTGGTGTGAATGTCAGCTTGCAAAACAGTTGCAAACAGTCAAGACTGAAGTAGTTATAGAGCAGTAACTCCATATGCCTCAAAAACCTCTTGTCTATCCAAAATATGGTAGAATCAGTGAAAATTAAACTAGGTTTTGTAGACAGTCATATCATATCTGATTTTGTAGGAAATGTCTTTGTTACCTAGCAAAGGCTACATCAAAACACATGTAGGGAATTCCAGTGAAGACTCTCACCTTTGCCCATTAATGTATTTTCCTGCAACTAAATGAAATATCTTTTAGACCTGTACTGTTCAGCCAAATCTGTTTGGTGGATCAGATGTGGGCAGACATGTGGACAGACCTGTAACATATGACTAAATTTCTCAGGAATCCAGGATAGCCAGTTCTAATGAGTTTTCTATAAGGAAGGTCCATAACTTCTCTCAACAACCCTTTTTCATACTTCATTATTCCTGTCTGTCACGTCCAACTGGAATGTTCCTTGCTAGAATTTAAACTTCTTATTTTTATCCTATGACTATTAAGAGCAAATTAACCCCTTATTTTCAGCAATATTTTATGCATGAGAAGATTGTCCTATCTCCACTAGATTATTTTTCAGACTAAATGTTTCTAAAGTTGATAAAAAAGTTTGCTTTACAGACTATGCTTAGAGGTCTATAGCACATAAACATGACTTCCTCTGGTCTCTTTCTCACAAGCATAATTTTTTTTTTAACTGGAGTCCTCATGTTAGGATGTGGACAAATATTCTCCATCATCTTCCTCAGAGGTAAAGAATACTCTCCTTTTTCTGTGACCATATTATTCTTTATGTTTCTAAGTAAGATAGCTACTTGTCCTTTTTTGCATCAACATGATATTACTGATTCACATAGTCTTGTGATCCCTGTAGCCAGATTTTTTATCAGTTATCCCCATGTTATCTTTATGCAGCTGCTTGTTTCTCATCATAAAACACTATGCTTGTCCCTACTCAGGCCTGTCTTCTGTTTTCAGACACTGTAGATATAATTTTTATCTGTCAAGACCATTTGAAATTTCTATTGTCTCTATTTTTCTTTTAATCCATCTCATCTTGGTGAAAATTTTGATTTTCATAAATACAATTCAGTTCATTAATGAAAATAATGAAATCTAATTGCTAAGACCTGAAATTATTCTGTTACTCTCTGTACACTCAGATTATGGACATCAATATTGCTGCATTTGGAAGAGGTCTATTTCAGGATTTTTTTCTATTTTAGGAAAGTGCGTATTTTATTTTAACAGATGAAATAAGCTTTTTCCCTAAAGATTTTTTTAATTTCAAAGAGAAAAGTTATTCAAAAATATTAATAGTGTTTTTTTGTCTCATCTTTTTTCCTCTCTTAGGATTCTTCTTTGTTATAAGTGCAGCATTAGCAATGAAATTCTGGAAACTTTTAACACTACTTTTGCCATTATTTGTGTGTTCATGTAACTGTGTTACATAAGAGCAGTGATTTTGCATTATCTGTACTGTTTATTGTACTCTTGATTTTTTCAATGTCACATTTACTTTGTGTCCAACTACCTTTTCTCTCACATTGGAGCAGATAAAAATGCCAAATGGGAGTCATGACAGATCTTTCCTGGTACTACTGAAATTTCCTGTAGTTGTAAATTCTTTTAAGTTCTGTCTCAGTAACTCCTAAAGCATCATGAAGAGAAAGAATCAGAAATGTATTCTTACATCATAGGGCTATGATGTCTCTTACTAAAACCTAACATAGTTGCAATAGGACATTAACTTGTCACTGACCTTGGAACTTACAGGCTAGTTGACACAATGAAAAAGCAGAAAAGCAAGGAGCAGATTTCCCCAAAGTTCCATTACAAAGTCTACCAATTTCAATACCCCTTGAGTATTAAAATATGAATTAATGTGGCTTCTCTATGATTGTTTGTCTACTCCGATGTGCTAAAACTGACATTAGTGATAAAGTTTTGACTTTAACTGATGCAGTTCTAAAAAAAAAATATTAAAAAATCTTGTCTGATAAATTCTTGTGTGTGATGTATTTTAAACTTATTAAGAAGCAAGCTATTAGCTTAAAAGGTTTATTTTACTTTATAATATGTATAAACATATAATTACTCTGTGAATTCAGCAGTAGGCAATCAAATGTTATCTTCAGATTAAAGGATAATTATCCACTTAAAGTGGTGAAATACTTTAAAACCTCTAATGTCCAGGTAATTGCACCTTTTATATTATGACAACACTGTATTTTTGGTACTGTATTTTTGGTGATATTGAGAGAAGTTTATGACATGGCTAAAGGAATATTAACACCTTCTGGTGCAGTAGATGTGTTTCATGTCACAAACAGCAGCATCTGCTTATCTTTACAAAGCAGCTGGTCTAGTTGACACCCGTGTTGTTTTCATCCTCTCTATCAAACACATATGTATAAGTGCATACACACGACACACACACAGATACACTCACCAATACTCAAAAGCATACAGATATACATAAGAGTTTGCCTGTTTCTTGCCAAATGCTGTGAAAAATCATCCCTTAAACACAGTCTGCGTTCTGTTGCTTTTAGTACCAGATAAGCAAGGACCAATTGTTGCTGTTTAAGATTAAAAAGCATATTTTGATTTTTGGTATTTGTTTGTGTCTTGTCAGTAACTGAGCAGCATTTTTAACAGTTTTCTAATAGAGTAAGATACTGCACTACACATGTGTGATACTCTTTCCAGTTTGACTTTTGGTGGTGCCCAGTGACGGAACGAGGATTAAAAGCCGTAAAGTAAAACACAAGAAGTTTCGCCTCAACATGAAGAAGAACTTTACGTTAAGGGTTGCAAAGCACTGGAACAGGCTGCCCAGGGAGGTCGTGGAGTCTCCCTCTCTGGAATAGCAGAAAACTCAGCTCAATGCATTCCTGTGTAACCTGCTCCAGGTGACCCTCCCTGGTCAGGGGTGTTGGACTACGTGATCTCCAGAGGTCACTTCCAACCCTAAAGATTATGTAATTCTTTGATTTTTCTCAAATCTCTTAGCTGTTCAAGTGAGATTTCTTTCCTCAGTCACCTGTTAATTTCTATTCAAAGAGCCACAGTTACGAAAGATGTTTTATGGATCCAAGTTAGATTTAACTAAGATTTTTCTTTATTTTTATTGCACTCCTCAAAGCTTTTGCTAGAAATGTTTGTTCCTATGAGTTTCTCAAATTATTCAGTAGAAATATGATATTAAATTGAGTTTAAAGAAAATCTGATGAATTTCCATGAAAAGCAAATTTTTCCATTGATTTTGATTTAGTCTTGTTTTCTTCATCTGAGCTGAGAAATGGAAGTTTTAAGCAACCCTTATCTTAAATTCTCTGATTTCCCTCAATTTTTTAATTCAAACAGATAATTTCCACAGTAGTTTCTCCCTCTGATAATTTTTTCTGCATTCTTTGCTCAGCTCATTTTAAGCAAGAAATTTTTCCATGTCCAAAGCTTTCTATTAATTTTAAAATTTTCCTTCTTGTCTCTCCCTTATCTAAGACAGAGAAATTGTTAATGGTTCTTCAATCTGATGTGTACACATAACAGAATTTCAGGATCTGTCAGATGCTTTGCAGCTTTTCTGGGTGAGCATAATATTTTGTGATTGGCTATGTGGCTCTGCAGTCTGTCTACGAGTCACTCCTCAAGAATTTGGAAGAGTTTAAATGTCATTTTAATTTTTTCCTCAGTTCTCTTCATAATTTCTCTAAGATGGTTTCAGATACACTTTTGGCTTTCTCTCCTCTGGGAAGATTTTATCAATATTTTGACAGTTTTAGTTTTGTGAAATCTTATCTCTTTTTATAAATGAAGCAGAAGCTTCACAGTACCTTTCACACACTCTCCCTCAAACTAGATGCAAACATTCACAAACTTATTCTTCTATAAACAAGGAAGGATTAGGAGCCAGAGGCATCTACAAAGCCAGAGACTTTGTATTACTATTCAATTTTAAATCATCTGCAGAAATCACTCAGTAAAGCAGGTCACTAAAGAACATGTATCCTAAGTCTCCTCAGGAACATAAGCAGATGTGGACTTAAATGACAATATTGCATGTTGTCTCTCACTGCAGTATGAGAATTTAATGGCATTTCAGAATAAGATATATTGATACTAAGATTTCATCTATATCTTTACTTTATCTTGATGTATTTAGGGAAAAGGTTTGTATGGTGAAATTAGTTACCTACTGGAGAATTAATCTCCCTGGAGACTCCTGAGTTTTATGAACTATCTCTTTTGGAGGAAGTTTAATAATGTGAAATTTTAAGAACTAGAGAATGCATTTAAAATAACAAGAGATTCACATTGTATTCTGAATATTAGCATTAATATTTCAGCTTTAAAGCAAAAGTTTACTTTTAAATGCTGGTGTTATTTCAGATGTTAAATTTGCATAACAGCTATTGATTTATTGTCTTTGACTTCTACAGTAATATTAAATGCACTAATAATTTGAGATAATTCATAAAAATCATATTTATCAATTGCACTGGTGGATGCAGACTAACAAATATGACATATAGGCTAAGCTTCCAAGATACAATTGTGAATGCATTTCAGTTTCAGTAGGAGCCTTCAGAAACTTCAGAAACTGTTACCTCACTCTTAGCTATAAGATACATATATTACAGACACTGGTGCTGTATATGTATAGGTTTTTGTATAAAATTTACTACTCCACATAAGAGCTTTTGAATATTTAATAAGCTTTTAAAGGAGATTATAATTTCCCTTTGTTTTTATTTTTTACTAATTGAAAAACTTCATTACATTAACGAAAAAATTATGACAAAAGCAAATGATATGTAGGATTGATGATGATGATTATGAGCTTCTTCAAATTCTACAAATAATAAAAGTATTAACTAATGTGTCAATTTATTATTGGCTCACAAAATAAAGAACATATGGTATGCTTTGTCTGTCTATTTATAGTCTTGCAGTTATTACATTGGAACCATTTACTCTGAAGTGATCTTTCTGAAGGGTTTAATTGGTCCTTTTTAAAAGCTGCCTTATCATTATACCAGTTTTACATTTATGGTATCTTTATTCCTCTTTACTGTGTCCACTGTTGTGTAGTTATTACTGAAATAATTATTTATTCATTACTTATCAATATGAGTAACCTACTATTCCTGCATTATACCTTTCAGGGGCTACCAAATTCTGCTTGAACACGATGATATTCTGTGGCTCACTATGTATGATATCTGGCTTGGAAGATGAGAGGAAAGCAGTTGGTATTTTCTACCTCGACTTCAGGAAGGCTTTTGACACTGCCCCTCTTTAGGTTGTTGCATAAAAGCTGGTGAAGCGTGGACTGGATAAGAGTCCACTTAAGTGAACTGAAAACTCACTGAACAGATGGTCTGAGAGAGTGGTGACCAGTGGCATGAAGTGTAGGTGGAAGCCAGTGGTGTGCCCCAGGAGTCCAATCTCGTTCAACTGCTTCATTGATGATCCGAATGATAGGTCAGAGTGTAATCTCAGAAAATTTGCTGATGACACAAAACTGGGAGGAGTGCCTGATACACTAGAGAGTGCTGCCATCCAAAGGGTCAGTAACAAGCTGATTGGAACCTCATGCAGTTCAACAAGGGGAATTACAAAGTCATGCACCTGGAGAACTACCCCCAGGAACCAATACATGCAGGAAACTGCCTGGAAAGCAGCCTTGCAGGAAAGGATGCTGGGGTTCTGGGTGAACAGCATGAACAAGAGCCAAAAATGTGTGCCTGTGGTAAAAAAAGGCTAATGGTATTCTGGGATGTATTAAGAAGAGTGTTTCCAGCAGGTCAAGGCAAGTGACCTTTCCCTTATACTCAGCATTAGTGAAAGCACACCTAGAGTGCTGTTTGCAGAATATATAGATAGCTGCAGGGAGAGCACAAAGAGGACAAAGACAGGTTCTTTTCAGTGTTGCCCAGTAACAGGACCAGAGGCAACACTGAAACACAGGAGATTCCATATGAACATCAGGAGACACCTTTTTGCTGCAAAGATCACCAAGCACTGGCACAGGTTGCAGAGAGAAGTTGTGGGGTCTCTGTCCTTGGAGACACTCAAAGGTGTATGGAGAAGGCTTTGGGCAACGAGCAGTAGGTGACCCTGCTTGAACAGCAGGTTTGAACTACGTAAACTCCAGAGGTCCCTTCCAACATCAACCACTCTGTGACTGTATGGTTCTGCTATGCCTACCCTTTTTGATACTATGCTCTAGCACTAGCTGTGCTCCTGTTTTAAAATCTGAGTCAATATTAACTTTCATCTAAAAAGGTCAGAATCACAGCTTAGGTAAAAAATATAAAAATATGTCCTTTATGCTCCTTCCATTTTCTACTGAGATCATGAGAAATGTTGTGGAAAAAACCCCACTTTAAAGTTCTGATTTGGTGATATATGTGGCTGAACTTCCCTTCAGACTGTGAAACTTTTAAATTGAACTGTGAGAAATCAAAATCTTTTGTTAGACCAAATCATCATTTCTAATGAAGTTCCAGTTTAAGAAGAAGGAACATGGAGAAACAGAACTAATTTCCAGGCTGCAAGTTTCTCCAAACAAATTGCATCCTTCAAATTAATCTTGAAATATGTTCAAGTTCAGTGAATAGTAAAAGCCAATGAGACAAGAAATAATTTTGTCCCATAGAAAGGTTTGTTAGAATAAATTACGACTGGCCTTTTCAGCTCATACTTAGAAGATAGATATTATTCATTGAAAAAAGGGAGATCTGGACTATCCCTTATGAATTAAAAATTTGGATTTCTGCTGTGAAATAAATGAAAACTCTTTATCTCTTATTTTTATCCTAAATCAGTGTTAAAAGTTGTCATTGTCCACAGAATTCCAAAAATATAAACATCAAATATTGAAGTGTCCATTTTCAATTAGGCATACAGAGCCAAATACATGTTTTCTTTAATTCTTTAATTTCTTGGATTAAAAAAATCATAGAATCATAGAATTAACTGGGTTGCCTTTAGAATTAAATGGTTGTCTTTACTTAACCCCTTGAGCTTTTTCTACCAATTATAGGATAAATTCAGAGATGTCAATTTGCATGGTTTTTGTCCTCAGGAGATGAGGCTACCTGATGGAAATGCCACAAATTAACATTTAGATCAACCAAAGGGGAGACTGGTGTGTCACAGAAAATATATTTCAAAAGCAAATATTGGCTCAGAGAAGAGACTGGAAGCATGAGAGAAGCTAAGGTGCTGTGACATTCAGGGTCTTACTGACAGATTTTCATTTGATCAACTTTAACTGGTTCAAATTAACAAATAAAATGCCTTAATCAAAGTTACCCTGATCAAAAATAAGAGAAAACAAGAGACAGAAGAGGGGCAGAAAAAGTATTAAAATAAGGTAATAAAACATTCAGGAGTTATTTTCTAAGACTTTGGAGCAAGTCAAAACATAGGATAAAAGATAAAAAGATCATTTTACCTTTTGATTTTCAATTGAGTTTACTTTTTCACTCAGTTCAAATGACTCTTTAACATGAACTTCATACTGCTTCAAGTTAATTAACTGTATCTTATTGCAAGTGAAATCAACATTTCAGTTCAACATTATAGACTTATTACCCTGCTAAGGAAAACTGACATTCTCTGGATAATTGGAAGTAGCTCAGCTCTCACAAATAAAGCAACTTCTGGTTTTCTTAATATTGCTTAACGTAATCAACCGTACAATTAGAAATATAGAAAAAAAAACAACCCAAAACACCAGCCATTAAAAAAAAAAGGAAAAAGATGACCGATGCATCATTTTCATTGTATAAGAAATATAAGCTGACAGAATGCATCCAAATTCAATGTTGGTAGTGCATATTGTATACCACATGGTTTGCCCTATTGACCATAAGAACCGTTTTTGGAAATAGCCTGTACTGTTGCATGGGGTTGTTGTGTCCCAGGTGCAGAATCTGGCACCTCTCCTTGTAGACCCTCATGCATTTGCCCGTGGCCCATCAATCCAGCCTGTTCAGATCCCCCTGTAGAGCCTTCCTGCTCTCTGGCAGATTGATTCTCCTACCCACCTTGGTGTCATCTGCAAACTCACTGAGGGGGGCACTTTAACACAAGCCTCAGGGAGGCAGCAGGCTCCCCCTAAGTGGGTCCAGGCTTTCTGCTCTCTTCAGAAGGGAGTTTCCTATGAGAGTGACCCTTTTTATCTTCTTTATGAAAGTAGTTTTGACACAGGGTGTAGGCCATCTTAACCTCAGTGACACCTCTGCACTAGATGAACCATCATCCTGGTTATTGTTTGGCTCCACTTGCAGAGCCCTATACCTACTATGTGAGAGCACCTGGGCAGTCACAGAGGTGCCACACGTGCTGCAACAGGTAGGAACTTGTCACCATTGCCCCTCGTCCCTTCAATCACTGTGTTCAGCCAGGCGACAGGAGAACAGGGAATCCTCCATATCAGGTGTACTCTCGGCCTTTGGGACCTGTCCCAGGGAAGGCCAGGTGCGGTTCCAGATGTGTGGGTTTCTCTCTCTCTCACACTCCCTGACAGTCCTAAACTTTCTTGCCCCCCCTACCTCTTCTGTCACAAAGTTCCAAATTCCTCCACTTGGATGCAGCTCCTTACAGGGTGCTCACTGCTGCCAGCCAGAACTGCTGTGAGTAGGATGCACCCTGCAACTTGCACCCGGCTGGCACCATGTTCCCTCTGGAGCTCTGTCTCAGCTGCCTCAGTCATGGTGGGTACAGACCTTAAAGAGACAATGGCTTTTTGCCAAGTGGGTACCATTACTCCCTGGTTGATCTGTCAGGGCTACAAGGCCCTCCCTGCCTCCCAAATTGCCGCCTCATGCCCTTGATCACTAGTGCTTCTTGAAGGCTTCTTATTCCCAAGAGGCTTGGCTATCATTTCTTCTGGCCCTGCTCAGGTCTCATCAGCCACTGTCACACCAGCTGAGAGCTCCTGGAGGCTCTCTCAGCTCCCCTGGAAGTAATTCCAGGGTGGAAAACCCTCCTGTTCACCACACTACAGGGCTCCTCTGTGATGGTTCAGCATCAGAGCCTCTCACTTGGTGATTCTGCTGCCCATGAGGGTGGCAAGTGCAGCATATAGATGGCCTTGACTCAGGCTTAGCTTTATTGACTCTGAGGAAAGGCTTTCCTCTTCAGAAACTGAAGCATCTGAAGATATGCACTATGTTTATGAATTCCAGCTGAGTGTCTCTTTGCCAATTTATTCCATGCTTTTATTATTACTCATTACTTACTTCATAGTCTATAGGTAAAAAATCAACCCAATAATCTCAGCCAGTCTGCAAGTAGGAGTTGACTGGTCCATGGTCATAAATTTTTCTGTCAATTTCTCTCACATCTTAAAATATATTTGAGGATAACTTTTCCAATTTTGGGAACATAACTAATTAATCACAGAGGTCAAATTTTTAATCTTTGCTTAGGGTTTATAAACAAAATCAAATCTAATATTGTCACTCTGAGAAGTAAAATATTGAATTAATTTTATTTTCCTTTTCCATTTAATTATTTTCCATTCTCAAGTTCTTTAATCTTTGAAATGTGAATTTATTATTTTAATGTGCCCTTGTCTTAAAGCATTTTTTCATTTTTTTCCTATGAAAAATAATTTTATAATGCACAAGCAATGATTTTGTCTCAGTGTAAAGCAACATAAATCTTGTCAACACACCTTTTGGGAGGAAAAATGAAAAAGGTTTGTTCTAAACAAAATTTTTAAGATGTAATTAATCTCTTGTTTACATAGAAGAAAGTTTTTATTGGTTTTTTTTCTAGATAGAAATATTCTGGTCTAATTATAATGGATATACACTGTAGGCTGGAAAACAACTTACCAGAATTATATACTTTATTTTGTCATGATATTAGATCCAAATATAAATAGTCTAGGACAATGGCACTAAAGGTTTTGTGTGTTTGTTTTGTTCTTGTTTTACTTTTAAATATTCAGGGAGTGTGCAGAATTTTGTTTGAGAATGAACTCCTAAGGGTTTTCAAAGCTATACATAAACTTTCTGGTATTGCCAGTGAAAACTGAAAGGACATTGTGCTCCCACTTTATGACATTCAAGAACTGTGATTTGCAGGACAGAAAGTAGATGAGGGAACTGGGAATTTTAGGAAACTAAATACCTTAATGTATTAGTTATCTAATGCTTAACTTTTGTTCTGCGAATGTCCTCTTCAGCATAGTCATTCCTCTCAAGCTTCCTGTTTGCCACCTAACAGAACAGGCCTGTCATATAGACAGCTCTGAGGATGTTGAGTCATATTAGACATAAATATATCTCAGTCCAAAGTCAGGTCTTCCTACAGTAAAAAATATATTTTGTAATGATGAAGAAGGGACCACCACACCTTACACTGACCAGAAGATGGCTGTCTTTTGTACAGCCCTAGCAAACAAATATTGTAGTGAGCTCAGCTGGCCTCTGGATGGCATGGTACTGTCACACTGAAAAGGTCAAAAATCTTTTCCCAATCAGTTCAAAAATGGTTTAAAGAAAAAGTGCTCAGAATTAATTCTAAGTTGGGTTATCATGTCATATTGTACATGATAACCGAGGATATTACAGTCATATTTTATATTTGTTAAATTATTTTATTATTAGAAATGTTAAATATTTGTTATTTTTGTAGACCAGAAAGACCCATCAGTCACTAGTGCTCATGGGCTTAGCTTCACTGTACTTTAAATATACACTCTTCTTTTGTGTACTGTTGGCCATCATTAAACTATACTGGACTTTCAAGCCACTCATATATAAAGTTGCAGTGTATCGAAACCTAAGAAAATAATTTAAAAATACTAATACTCAGCTCTATAGACACA
Source organism: Pyrocephalus nanus (assembly GCA_038380795.1). Taxonomy (NCBI): domain Eukaryota; kingdom Metazoa; phylum Chordata; class Aves; order Passeriformes; family Tyrannidae; genus Pyrocephalus; species Pyrocephalus nanus. Next base: position 12,730,906 of record CM076261.1, on the reverse strand, counting down.
GCTCATTGACAATATGACTGGAAATATTTTCCTTTAACAAAGGAAACTTCTTCATGAGAAGTTATCAGAAATACTAGACCCATAAATATTTTTTAATATTTAATATTTAAAATATGTATTTCATCCTAGATTTTAGGTGAATTAATTTCAGATATTGCTCCAAATAAATCCAGTTTCTCCATCTCCATGGAAATGTGCATTAGTTAATTTTTTGTAACATGGTAAGGTTACAGTATGTTGCTATTAGTAATTAAATGCAGCTGTTTTTAAAGGCAGAAGACCTTCCTTTCACATCTGGTAATAAATAAATGTTCTCCTGCTTTTGCTAGAGGTGTATAACTGTTTTCCCTTCTAAAGATATATAAGCTTGACGCAGAGAAAGCTGTGGGCCATTATGAAAATGAGTTAGAAGCTTTAATTTTATGCAAAAGCATATAACTTGGATGTCAGGAACAGGCAGGATTTTAGTAGCTCTACAATTTGTAGGCTCTGATATAAATCTGGGTAACTATTGCTCTGCCATTTAGGTTTGCCTTCTAAATCTTACTGTAAATCTTTCAGAACTGGCTCTTATTTATGATTTATAAATTTGGAAGGAGGTGGTTTAACTACAGTGCACACACTCTTTCAAGCTTCTATGGGCTATACTAGCAAGCGACAGTAGAAATGTGTAACTTTTATTCTAAGTACCATATAGGTAAAGAAAGATTCAGTAATATTTCTGTAGCAGTCAGATCTACAGGAAGGTACAAAGTCACTGGGCAGTGAGTAGTTCATGGACTAGGGTGTCTGCCTGTATTCAAATCATTCCTGCCGATTGCCTTGTTCGCCTCTTGCCTTGGTCTCTATATAACGTGCTCTTTGCACTGTATCTGCTGTGAAGGAAAGGGAGCTGCAGTACTGCAGACCATAAGAATAATTTCTTCTCTATGACAATGATAATTTTTCAAATAATCAGTTAGGAATTCTGCCTCAAGAACTGTATCGCTCTCACTGTTAGGGTTTGACCTGTATCTCCAGAAACAAGCTGTAGGTTGTTTTTCAGCAGGATATCTATTTCAGCCACTTACATGTGTCGTTGTCAGATAGCAATCACATCATCATGTAGTGACTTGGGTGACATCATCAAGATGTGACTTGGGTAGGGTAAAATGAAAAGTGTGGCTCTGCGTTAGCACTGTTCAGTGCCTGTGACTTCCTGAACTGATTTATGATGCCAACAATTATTGCTCAAACAGTTTACCCCAGGTCTCTTTTGAGCACAATGCAATTGCCCTGTGATCTAATTTGTTTGTGCAAAATAAGGTGGCCCATCATTTCTATTTGTGTTTAAGAAACTGCTGACAGAGTTTTGCCTCTACTCCACTATAAGAGCTTATTTTCTTAAGTGTCTTTGCAAGTCACACACTGACTCTACTAGTGTGGTATCTACTTTGCCATCACCTTTTCAAAAGGTTCTTGATGTATCTCAGAGGCTAATCTTGATACTAGTACCTTCTAATAGCAATGACAACATACCAGTGGGTATGAACATTCATTAAAATGAGCTATGAGTAACTTTTAGTAGTAAAAAATAGAATCAGTAGAAGGTCTCTTAACATACTGAAGGTGATTTGGATCATACAATACCTATATTTCTATAAAAATAATCCCATAAAGTGAAAAAAGAATGCCATTTCTTTAAAACATCACTAAAAATTTCTACACTATTCAGTCTGCAAGGTTGAGAGGTTAATGACAAAGCATGGGAAACCAATAAATTAAAAGAAATAGAGATTTCTAACTTGCTTGGACAGGTCAAAGTTTCCTGCTAAAAAGAAGAGCAACAGCAAAGAAACAGGCTTTGATGTTGTGTAAAAGCATTTGCTGATGGAGACAATTTTTCACTTAAATTAATTGCAGTGGAATCAATGTTTGATGTGTGGCACATGCTGATAACCTTTGTCTGTGTTATCACTGATAAGGCATTCAGCATTCACTTATTCTAAATACTCATCAGATGTGCTATTGAAGCCATTATTCTGAAACATATTTAGCAGTTTTTGAGATTTTTTTTTTCTCTCACAAATACAGCCTGTCTCACCACTTTTTTGCAGCTGTGAAAGAGTTGCCTGAATGAATTTCTCATCACAATAACTGTGAGGATAAAAAACGACCAGATGGTTCTTTCAGGCTCCTTAGGCAAATAAGATACGCCACACTAGGGATATCAAGTCTATAAAGTCTGTTTTACAGATAGACATGAGACAGCTCTGCTCTCATTCTGACCTGGCTAGGAGCCACTTACTTTGGTTAACATAACACTAACAGGTTTTGGAAATTCTGGTGTTCAGTCATAGCTACATGGTTTTCAGTCAGCCTGTGAACAAAGGCCTATATGTGAACCTGGCACTAAAGAATTTGTGTGAATATTTCCATTCTTGAAATTAATGCCTCCAAAGCACTGTACAAATCCTTTAAACCTAAGGAGCCTCCCCAAGTGGACTTGCTGGAACTAGAGAGAAAGCTGACTGACAACCTCAGGAAAATACAATGACAAGTGTATTATTTCCTTGTAGAGGTTTAAACTTCTGCTAGATGAGGTCCTGAAAAACCTGACCTAACTTTGGAAGATGCATCATCCAAATTGGTCTTGCTCTGGGCTAAGAGGACCTCCAGAGTCTCCTGCAACCTAAATTATTCTACAGATCCATGGCTAAATGATTTAACAAGCTCAACCATTCTGTGTTTCAGTGGGATTCTGCAAAGCTTTTCCTGAGTGTCTTTGGAGCAATCATTTAAAACAGAAGCTCTGATAATAAAATTTCATCTCTGAAATCTGCAGTATAAATTAGACTCCTATTAGCTATTGAAATCTATCAAGGATTTTCTTCATTCAGATATCTTCTACTCATTTTACCAGATCAGGAAAGCTTTTTACTAAAATTAAGATATAAACATGTCTTTTAATCTTATGCAGCTCTGAATGCAATGTAAAATTTTTATAATATTATGAAAGCTTCATTAAATAAATTTTTGTAAAGTCATTCTTCCATTCTTTCTTGTAGCCAGTCTGATCTCGTTTCCCTCACTCATGTTCTGTAATTGACCTTAGAAATCTCACTTTCTTCAAATGTGATCTAAATCACTGTTTATTATCTCAGAACCACAAAGCATAATCTAGGCTCAGACTTTTCTTTCGATTATCTACCAGTAATAAGTAATGAAGATCATAAACAGAATAAAATGTTTCTACCAAATGCCACTTTGAAAAGCATCAGTTCAAAAATGCTTTGAAAAGTCACCTGGTCCATCTCACCCTTACTGAGAGAATAAAATTTTTCAACATTCAAGACAGGGAAGTCTCTGTATTGTGATGTTTTCATCTTCTCTCTATACATGTGGCAGTTTCCCACACCTGTTAAAAGTATAGTCTTTTTCTGAGGTAAAGTCCTCATCAGTGGACTATGTACTGTGAAAACAGTGAAAACCTGTGATATTGCTTCTTTCATGCTGTGGACAACAGAATATAAGATCCAGGGATTCACTGAGATGAAGAGAGAGTGGCAGTCCATATCTTATGGTAGGCTGAGATGCTGCTTGGTTGATGTTACAGAATCACAGAAAAAAATAGGTGAAAAGACCTCTGAGATCATCAAGTCCAAAGTCTTTGACCAAACACCACCATGTCAACTAGACCATGGCACCAAGTGCTGCATCCAGGCTTTTCTTAAACACCTCCAGAGACAGTGACTCCAACTTTCTCCACCTTTCTGTAAAGAAATTCCTCTTAATGTTCAACCTAAACCTTCCCTGACACAGCTTAAGACTGTGTCCTTTTGTCATGTCACCAGTTGCTTGGGAGAAGAAGCTGTCCCCCACCTGGCTACAAACTCCTTTCAGGTAGTTGTAGAGAGCAATAAGGTGACCTCTGAGCTTCCTCTTCTCCAACCTAAATAACCCCAGCTCCCTCAGCTGCTCCTCATAAGACTTACCCTCTAGGCACTTCGCTGGCTTTGTTGCCCTTCTCTGTCCCTCTCTGTTTATTTACAATGCTTCTAGAATACATGTGTGCTGGTTTTGGCTGGGGTAGAGTTAATTTTCTTCACAGTGGTTAGTATGGGGCTCTGTTTTGGATTTCTGCTGAACATAGTGATGATAATATAGAGATATTTTTGTTATTGCTGAGCAGTGCTTACATAGAGCCAAGGCCTTTTCTGCTTTTTGTGTTTGCCACTCTGGCAAAGAAGTTGGAGTTTCATGGGTAATTGGAAGGATACACAGCTGGGACTGGTGACCCAAACTGACCAAAGGAATATTCCATACCATACAGCATCAAGCTCAGTATATAAAGTGGGAGGAAGGAGGAAAGGAGGAAGTTTGAAGTGATGGTGTTTTTCTTCACAAGCAACTAGTGATGGAGCCTTGTTCTACTGGAGAGAGCAAAGGGAGGATTTAATTTACTGCTTGTGTGCATGGCTTTTACTTTCCCTATTAAATTGTCTTTATGTCAATTCATAAGTTTTCTAGCTTTTACCTTTCTGATGAGGGAGTAAAAGGCTATTGACTGCTGTCTGGGGTTAAACCATGACAACATGGTTAACTGAAATGCTGTACAGCACTTTCCTCTTGAGTTGATCTGAATTCACGCAGGTGCTGTGCCTCTTGCTTTCCACATTTGTCAGTGTTCATGTCTGGACTCAGACTTATACCTCTTTTGCCATCGGTGGCTTCTAAAACTTCCTCTGACCTGGGTAATATGTATGGAAAAGCCACCAGGTATTAAGGAGGAAATGCTTTTTTTGTAGCAAACTCATATGATGTCAAAACAAGAGAAATGAGCTAACTTCAAAACAGGCAGTCTGTAAAATTACTTTGGGACATAAGAATTTTTCAAATAAAGAGTCACAGCTTATGACTCAAGGTGGCTACTATCTGTTAGATTCTGCCAGCAAAGCCTTGCTTTTATCCTTAGAAAAGAAAAATATTCCAGTATTAGGTGACTGGTAGGACAAGGCTTTCCAAGAAGCAGATAGAGCAATATCACATTAGAGCCTTGTGCCCCGTCCCTCTCTCTCTTTTAAAGTCAGGGAGTGCATCTTTTCCAGAGCTTTGCAACTGTCTTTACACTATGAACACAGACCAAAGACCGTGTAACAAAGGTAAGATAATAAGATATTTAAAATAGGAGCTTAGGACCACTTAGATTCTTTAGTTTTCTTATTTCAAACCAGTGCAAAACTAGTTTGGCATCAGGATAGCCTGTCCTAAAGGACTCTTATATCTTAAAAACCTTGAAGCTGTTTAAAAATATTAAAGTGGCTTAAAATGTATGAAATCTGTGGAAAGCTAAGTTTCTTAAGTCACTCAAATTTCTTTAATACTGGACTCACTGGTGAAAGCAAGAAGGCTTGTGTCTGTTGTATCACTCATAGGACATAAAGAAAACTGAATGATTAACACAGTGGTTTATTTCCAAATGAAAGAAGGAAGTGAGATCCTGAGAACTCTTTCCATCCTACTTAGTTTGTGAAGAAAATCTCTTCTATGGCCCAAACTATTATCCAATAAAACAAAGGCAATCAACAGAAAGTTTTGTTTCAAAATGTCAGTGAGCATTGAAAGAATATATCTTATTGGTTTATAACAGCTGGGACATGACTTCTCTACAATGCGAGTTTATACTGCAGATGCATCCAAATTCGTGCTTAAAGTCCAGTGAGTTCAACCTGATGTGGCAGGTACCAGTATCCCTGGAATGGATCATGGTTCTTTGACCAGCTGGGCAAGAGCAAAATGGAAACAATTCACAGAGAGATACATTTAGGTAGTGTATAAATGGAAAAACGCAGTTAAAAATGCATGAAAAAAAAAAAGAATAGCAACTAATTCATGACTGCAGTCAGTCAACAATAGTTTTTGTAATTATGTCTAATGTAGTTCATGTTTGAGCCATACTTACCTTGAAAATATATGCTTTTGTCCTTAATCTAACAATCCGGAATGTGCAGGCCAAATCAGCAATTGTCTTCATGGAGGTAAGCTGGTACAAAACTATTGGTCTGTGCTGCATTGCCAAGCAACTTTTTAGTTATGCAAAACAATATGCTGGGAAACCAGAGGTGACTTCTCTTAAAAGTGATCACTGTAAAACTGAAAGTATCAGTAGATATATTCCACTTAACTCTCTGCCTTTTTAACTCTTTCGTAATTTCCACAAAATATCTCTCCTTTTTCCAAATAAAGTATTTTGCTGGTACATGTGAGTTCACTGATGTTGCAGATACATATGTAGTCTTGTTTAGAGTCGAAAACTCTGTGCATTGGCATGGTTCAGAAGTTAGGATATTCAGTCAAAAAGAACTTCAGCCTGTCTAAAACAGTCAGGCAATTTGTGTGGAATTTTTGTTTGGAAAAAAAATAAAATGAATCATTATCTGTCTATTTTCATAGCCTTTCTACTTAAAGGATTAGTTAAATTTACTCTCACATCTTTCTTTTCTCTCACCTTTCCACTGATTTGCTAAAACAACAAGCAGAGAATTTCGTAAAAAATAAACTGTCAAAACTAATATTTAACAAGTGTACATTTAATTTGATTTCATATGTAAATGAGGCACACATGGTCGCATGTGTCTATCTCCCTTAATAATACTGAATTTATCAGCAAAAGTCAAGCTAACTTGACAGAAAGTAGTCTTGAAGAAAGGTGCAAAAGGCAACTTAGAGATAAAATTCATCTTTCAAATCTTTCCAACATAAAACATGAAAAACCAAACAAAATACATTTTTTCCCCCATATCTGAAATATCTAAAATTAGAAAAAACTTTAGGAATCAGAGCAAGTGTGTTGTTTGGAATATACCTGTGTGTTTCACACATGCACACACACACACACACACACACACATATGCTCACACATTAGAAAGAAGTGACAATAAGAGAGCTGAGGAGTACTGAATCAAGATCATTATCATTCATTCAGGAGTAATGGCTGACAAGTATACAAAAGGGTAAACATTTAAAATTCTTCTATTTCTTCATATCTGAATGGAAATATATTTTAACTTAATCTACATCAATGATTTGGAATCTGTGATAACATCTCAAAAAATGAAGAATGAAAATACTTCCTTACATGGCAGTTTCTCTTTGCCTCTGTCCTAACACATCAAATCAGTCAAAGCATGTTAGTTGAACACCTGGTGTGATGGTTAATACCACAGGAAGGTAAGGATGACTCAATATTTAAAGAGCCCTTGCATGCCATACAGTTCCCACTGTTATCATATTCCTCTAAAATAGTGCACCTGCAGCATACTTAGAATCTTTTCCAAGCAATTAGCCAAAGAGAAAAAAGATGAAAATCTTTAATGTTCCTTCCAGCCCATACCATTGTATTATTCTATGATTATTGTTGCATAGAAAAGACCTGAATATTTTAGTTTGGGCTTTGAAATGTCTAATTCACAGATAAAGTTTGATTCACAGTTAAATGAGTTGGTAAATTAGAAACAGAAATATTAATATGAAATTCATGTTGCTTAATCATTGAAGCTTTTGAGGATGCTTCAGATGACTTACAGGACATTCCAGACATTTCAAGCTGGACACATATAAATTAACTATGGGCAATTAAAATTCTTATCACTGTATGTTCTTTGTGATAATATAGTTTCTTAACTCATAGTCTGGTTACTCAAAAAGCTATACTAACACTCTGCTGTTGTAAGATAGTTCATGTTATATTAACCAAATATAGAAATTTGTGCCAGTTCTGTTGTAAAAAGCATCCATTTTTTCTCTCAGTATTGTACAAATTCTAGTACATTTCCTCACTCTGGAGGCAACTTTTATTCTGTTAGCTACTTTGGTCTGTGTCTAGGAACAAAGAACACTTTATAAAGGGAAATATTAAGAGAATTTACTCCAGTTTTCTGGGACCGACTGGAATAATATTGCTGCTCTACACAGTCATTGCTGGGAATTGACTGTCCTCAAGGATTGTGAATGGCAAACTGGCTCATACTCCATTGAATATCAGCTTTTGAGGTTGGGAGAAACAATTTTTCAGAACATCTTTCTCAGAAAATGTTAATTTATCAAAATCAAATTCAGTGACAGGAGAACACTGTTGCCATCCAGCTAAATGTAAAAGAAAAATAATTTTCAAATTTATAATTTTGATAACTTCAGATTAATAAATTTTAGTTTTTGAGTTAAGAAATAGTTATCACCTGAAACTTACCTAAGAGCACAAATTCATTAATTTAAAATAGCATTTTAAGTATTGCCATATAAAAAACTAGATCTCTATAAACTATTTCCATTGTTTCAACTAATGTCTCACATATTTTATTGATGTGTGGATAATTTGTAAATTTTAAGAGAATAAACTATATCTGTTTAATATTTTCTCTTAAATTGTTTGCTTTATTGCCTTAGATTGTAGTAAAGGTTTTAAATATCTTGCAATATTAACAACTTCCCAGCTTCTTTAATCTAAATAAAGAATAGTTTTGTACTAAGCATGCATGAATCCACTACTTAAAAATGTCACTGGGATGAATTTTTCCCATTAAAATGTTTCAGGCATGCCTGAAAAGAAATAATTAGCAACATTAACTGCTTTCATCAAGGACAAAAATAATATTTGATTCAAGGAAGTGAAGGCATGATCAGTTTCTCCAAAAATTTGAAAGGATAGCAGACATTAAAAATAAGGAAATTGGCTTTGCTATTCTTGTTTAATTTCCCGGTTAAACCAAAAAGCTGTGAAATGAAATATTTCTGCTATTTTTGACTGGCTTCTTTTTGTGCATTGTAATGCAATCAATGAGGAAATGTGAATCAACTTTCTGCTTCAGGTTCTACTCAAATGGAATACAAATTATTATTTAGGGCTTTGTTCTTGCAGAGTGCTCAGTTTCCTCTTAAATCCCAGGAGCAACTGATAACATTTATCTACTGTATATAAAGTATACAAGCCTTAAATCTATAACTCAGCTGGAATGGTGGTGAGTAACACGCAATTTCTTCTCTTGCTGGCTCTAACAATGATGGATGACTTACAGGCATAGGATAGATATGCCCATGTTGACTTCTGGTTTTAGGACTAAGACTGAGAGACACCTTTGGAATTTTACTAACTGTTCAGTTGTTGTACATATAATCAATAATTATCCTAGTCTTCACTGAGCATAACATTCTGTTAGGTCTTTAATGCAGCAACATGAACTCTATCTCCTTTATTTTTATCAAACCACTTTCTGTCAAAGCATGTAATTTATAATGTCAACAAAGTGTTTCTTCTTATTTCTTGGCATAATTTCTTGGGACAGTGGCCTCTTGCTTTTATCTCAGTACCTCCCTTTATTCATAGGTGTGACAATTAATCCCAGTGTAGCTCAGTATATCACAGTTTTTTGACACAAACTGTGTAGCTGCTGCTAGAATACAGGGGTTTTTTTATGCTTCAATTTGTTTTGATTTTTTAAAATAAAAATGTAGTGTTTTTTTTTTTTCCTTCAGTGATTTCCACTGCCATCATCAGTGTAACTGATTATCTGACTTCAGAACTAATGAAATAGCTCATCTTGCCAGTGAGCATTTAACTCCATGATTGCCTAATCTGAATGGGTAGCAAGAAAGTTCTAATATCTACAGCATAAGCTGCTTTCTAATGAGGCAATAATCTATTCCTAAAAATGATCGGTTCTACATGCTCCCTGGTACTTACTTCTTGTTTGTAAAAGATAAAAATAGCAAGAACATTAGTTTTGTTGGATCCATAATTGCTTAGAAGCAATTAGCTTTGTCATGTTATCATGAATTCAAGAGCACAGTAACAAAAAGTTTATAAACATGGCATGAATCTAGCCTTAAACCATGGAGGTCAAATGCTTCTTCATAGTCTTCTAATTGAACTTAAATAATTCCTTCAAAAAATGGCAAGTGAACAGACAGAAACAAGATGGTATAGTTTTGAAAAATAAACTTCTGAACTCTAGGAGCCTGGCTATCTCTGGTCATTGCATCACACTAAGGCCAACCCCACAGCAGACTGACAAGTGAAGGTGTGAGTGAGAGAGAAGAACACATGGAAGCACATGCAAAAAGCAGTAGGGGAGTAACTGTTTCCATGGAGCACATTGTTCTGTTGTAGGCTAACATACTGAGTTGATAGAGATACCTTTATTAGTCCTTTTCATTATTTGCTCTTAAGAACTAGGTTATAAATGTGGTTTGGTTCTTTTGTTTGTTTTGTTGGTTGGTTTGGTTTGGGATTTTTTTGTGCAGGCTCAGGAGTAAGGTAGACCTTATTTGTCTTTGATGGTTAAGTAGACTTCATCTAGAGATGCTGGGGATCCAACTCCAGAACTGAGAACAATGCTTGTTGAGCACTTTATAAAGCATGTTTTATAAGTATGTTTGCTGCTCAACCTCACCAAGAAAGAACAGAAACAAACAAAAGGAGTGAATAATACAAGGCATATCTTTGGGCAGAAGGAAGTTAAAGTGGGCATGATGTTAGACAGTGCAGGTCAGTGAGGGCACAGGTGAACAGTTAAGAGTACAGATAGCAGGAAGGAGAATTGGGGTGCCTAGATAAAGACAAGAAAGGCATCGCAGACTATTTATAGGCCTTTTGGTGGTGAGGAAGAAGGGAAAGACCACACTGAAGGAAATGAGGGAAAAGCAGAAGGGAAGGGGGGAATTAACTTATTGGAGAAAATTCACCGAAGGTCTACAGCTTTGCAGCAGTTGTGGGTAGACGGAAACATACCCTTGCTAGAGAAACTCAGAGATCAGAAAAGGTTAGAACTGGTCTCAGCTTCCCTTTAGGAAGGAGACATCTGCAGCCCAAAAATGACGCGCAATAGCAGATATAGAGCTTGAGTAGACCACATGGGCAGCCCTTAGCAACCATGCTGCTAGTAAGTCTGCTCTTTGAAGAAGTCTTAAAATGCCAGCCAGGCAAGAATAAGCACATGTCAGATCATAAAATAAGTAGACGTAGGAGTCACAAAAACTTCCCCTGTACTTCTGTTTGCTTGAAATTATCTGCTGTATACTGGGCAGTAGAAGATTTGAACAAGACTGATACGAAGCCTGTTTGTGTGTATATGCATACATACGCTAAATATGTTGGTAGAATAAAAAAAATAAATGTAGGTTTAAATGTTAGATATCATGCGGGACCAAAAAAGTCATGATACAAAGAGAATACTACCCTTTCTTAGACTAAATTTAATTGGAAAAGAAGTGTGTAGAAAGTAATGGTGGAAAGCATCAAAAGAATACCATGCCTCCCTTCAGATTGTCTTGCCACAGACACGGTTAAATAGTAATAAAGAAGGAATCATAGGGGTAGCTCTTATGCTCTAGTAAAGTAAGGACTGACACATTTACTATTGATGCAATTTGCAGTCTTCAGTGGAAAGACGTATATTATTGTGCCTAATTATTTCAAATGAAAAATTTAATATTTTTATATATGCATCGCATATCAGTTTAAAAATATAATTAACTTCTGTGTGACACTTTGAATGTAATGTGTTCACCTTTGAGAAAGATGTTCTACGCTAAATTTTCATCTAAATCAATTTAATTTTGCCTTTATTTTTATGTAATTGTAAAATGGTTGAAATATCTCAGAGGCTTTACTTTTGCTTTGAAGGAATTCAGTACTTGGACTCAACTGTTAGGCTGAAATAACACCTAGTGTTTTATCCAGAATACTGAAAATGTTCCATTTAGGGGCATAAACCTAGCAAGATGACATAACCTACAGATTTTGTGATGTATGAGGTTTCTGTTTGATTCTGCCAGATAAATGTAATGAGCAAAGTGGCTCATTTAAAGTTTTGTCACTACCTAGCACTGAAGTAGAATGAATTTTATTCAGTGCAAACACACTTGGTTTTATTGGACTTTTCAGTATTGAAGAAGTAGAGAGAGGATCAAAAGATTCCTATTAAGAGCAAACAGATAACCTGCAGTTCTATTAAGAGATTAATCTCCTTGAAACTTGAAAATCTCAGCAAAATTGCTTCTGAAACTCTGCAACACAGTACTTTACATATACAGTCATTCGGCTCAGCACTGTAAGCACAGGCAGACTGACATAGAGTGTTCCCACACCACAGTAGGGATTTGCACTTCTTCTTGTAACATTTATTTTCTGTCTTTGAGTCAGTAGTTCAATAGGAGAACTTCAGTTTTAAAATATGGACACTTTAATGGGTTATCAAAATCCCACACTTAGGACTGCTAAAATCAATACAAGAGCTGACTTTCACTGACATTGATAGGCTTCACATCATGCCCTCCAGCTCATCTTTGCACTTGGCTTCAAAATGTTCCTCAAGGAAGAGTTTTTTCTTTCTTTTTTTTTTAAACAGGTACTGTAACTGAAGCTATATATTTTTCCAGAAGGTTCTTTGCAAAGAAACTTTTGTGTAATAAGTGCTGTAGACATACTCTTCAATGACAATATTACATTCACAAATTATGACCTTTTGAGGTTCACAAAAGTGATTGATCCTTATTAGATGCTGAGACAGACTTGAATTTGTCGTTGATAATATTTACTAGTAAACAGTATTGAAATAGTATTGTTTCATATCATATGTTGATGGTAAATCATCTGTTTATATTAGATTACTATTAGAAATAGGGTGGTATTAATATGTATTCATGTTTCCACTTTAAGAACTCTGTAGACAGTCAGTTATTTTCCTAAGCAGACAGCAAGAGGTATGAGAGCAGAGTGATGGACTTCCTACAAAGTTCAGCTTCTACCGTCTGAGAATTTTTGGGGAAAATTGGTGGCTTAAAGCTGTTTCAGTCTGTGACTATTCCTCTTAGCCCAGGAAAGGGTACTTTTATGGGGTTGTTTTTTAGAGTTAGCCCACATCATCTTCGTGAGAAACTATCACGAAAAGCTTTTGACAGCATATGATTAATGTCATGGGCTGAAGAAACAAATCAAAATGTGGTTTTGCTGCTGCTTGTTGTGCCACATTTTAAACGAACAATGCCAAGTGTAATAAATTATTATTTGCTTTCTGGATGAAGGTTGCAGAAGGCCACTGTGTCATCAGTATTAAATTTATCAACCTTGGTTCTACAGGTGGACATTAAGTCTGTTGTAATGTCAGCATGAAACATCCATGATCTAATTGGCTTGCCTACAGACACTCCATGTAGCTTCAACTTGGAAAGAAAGGTCAGAATTCAAAGAACAGATGGCAATTGGCTAAAGTAATTAAGTGCTGAAAAAATCCAATCCTTCTTTACACACTTTGCACAGAATGTTTAATCGGAAGCTTGACCAGTAAAATCAGGAACTCATCATTTCTCCCCTTTTTCTGACTCTAGGAATTCAATTTCTACTAGTAATAAGATATTTATAGCATTAAAAAGGCATTAAATATGTTTTAAAAGATCTCCTGAATATGACATTTTCTTGATATGAGAAAAGGAACCATTTTAATTAAGAATGTTATTTTCATTATGCAAAACATTCCTGCAGAGAATAGCAGAGATAGAAAGCGAATTATTCTGTTATCATTTGTCCTCAACACCTTGTTCTTTGGTTGAAATACAATAGATTATGGTTCTAGTTACAGCCATATGGTCAGCAAAATAAACTGTCAAATTATTGAGAGAGGAACACAGTCAGGATAATTTAAATTGAAACATCTGTGACCACAATAGATCTTAAAATATCAGGAAAACTGGTCATGTTAATACATTGTTGAGGGCAAAATAGCCTCAACATGGGTAAATTCGCTTAATTTACTGACAATTAATGCAACTTTTTTTACTGATTATATAATATAAAATATAAAAAAGATATAGTTAAATAAACATTTAGGAAACCTCTTTCATCCCCATTTCCTCAGGTTCATCTCCCATTGTTTCTTGCTGCATTTTATACTTGATTGCTCCCAAGACCTTCAGTGAGGGCCTCAGTTGCTCAGGGGTATTTCTGTCCCAGCATGGGTCAACCACAGCCAAGGTCCCTCATTATCCCTGCTCTGGCATGAAGCACATCCTTCACAGAGTGCACCTCCAGCCATATGCCCCAACAAAGGCTCCTTCACACGCCTCACATGCCCTCCATTTCTCCTCACCTTTCTCCTCACTCTTTCTTAATAATACAGCATGGTTTGTGCACCAGGGACCCCTGACAGACTGGTGTTCCTATCAATGCTGGAGCAGTCTGTGACCAGCATGGGGCAGCTCAAAGCCTCCCCCTGCACAGGACATGCTGTTGCTACTCATTGCAGCTGTTTGATTACTTTTATTAGTGCTTAAAACAAAATGAAAAGACAACAAACTCCAAGTTGTAAATACATTATTAATTAATTTCTCTATTTCCCTTAGGTAGTCTAAAGGTAGACTAAAGTTTTTGTTATTTTAAATTTATGTCTCAAAGGATGGTAAACATAATGTACCATCACTAGGTAATAGGTAAAGAAACTAATGCAGGAACCAGAATGATAGAATCACACAATCACAGAATATGCTGAGTTGGAAGGGACCCACAAGAATTATCAAGTCCAACTTCTGGCCCTGCCAGAAGAAGTCTGAAGAAGAACCTCTTTGCAATAGCTGACCTAAACCTCCCCTGACACAGCTTCAGGCCATTTCCTTGGGTCCTTTCACTGTTCACTACAGAGATCAATGTCTGCCCCTCCTCTTCTTCTTACAAGGAAACGGTAGACTGCAATGAGGTCTCTCCTCAATCTCCTCTTCTCCAGGCTGAACAGACCAAGTGACCACAGCCACTCTCTACATGGTTTCCGCTCCAGGCGTACTTAGACACTCTCTAGTAGCTTCTTATCTTTCTTATATTGTGGTGCCCAAAGCTGCACACAATATTCAAAGTGAGGCTGCCCCAGTGCAGAGCAGAGCGGGACAATCCCCTCCCTTGACTGGCTGGCGATGCTTTGCCTGATGCCCCCCAGGACACAGTTGGCCCTCCTGGCTGCCAGGGCACTGCTGACTCAGATTCAACTTGCAGTTCACCAGAACCCCCAGGTCCCTTTCCATGGCACTGCTTTCCAGCATCTCATTCCCCAGTCTGTACAAACATCCAGGTTTCCCCATTCCCGATGCAGACACCGGCACTTTCCCTTGTTGAACTTCATATGGTTTGGGGGTTGCCCAGTCCTCTAATTTGTTGAGGTCTCTCTGCTGGGGGTCCCTGCCTTTGCAGGAGTCAACATCTCCTCTGAGCCTTGTGTAATCTGTAAACTTGCTTAGTATCCCTTCCAGTCCTGCGTCCAAATCATTTATGAAGATGTCGAAGAGAACAGAGAATAGTGCCTTTCACTATGACTTTGAGAAATCTCAGTTTCCACAAGAGGTTTTCAAATAGAATTTCTTATTAAAAAAAAAAAAAAAAAATTGGTGAAAGGGCCTCTTACTGCACAATTTTGAGCAGAAGCAGAAAATTTACCCCTTATAGTTTAGATGCTCCCATCACGCACCCCCTGGCCTACCACTGTTGTGATTAATGAGGTGGAAGGCAGAGAGAACACTGCGAGACAGCAATTAATGGCTGCTAAAAGTGCAAACATGCAGGTTTGACTTCATAACACCAACAAAGTTGTTCAGGCTGCTCAAACTTGCATTAAAAGTTTAGAGGTAGATTTTTACCAGAGATCTATGTATGATTTTTCTACTGTGACAAATACATATTTGTCAAATATATTTGAGAGCAATGTATAGTCACGATGAAACAAACTTGACTGACTCAAAAGACAACTCAGCAATAGGAAAACTTCAGACTTAGATTGGATTTGTGAAAATGTAACAAAGGATATCAGATATTCTGGTGACTAATCACTTTGTGTAAATATGTGGTAGAATTGAACAAATATATTAGACATCTTTTTCATTCTTGAGTTTTATAAACCTGTGTTCTGTAATGAGTTCTGTATTTGCTATATTTGTTTAAGATTTGATAATGAATTAAAAACCTGACTTAATGTTTTTTAAACCTTAAACTTCAACACAAAAGGTGATCAAACAATTACAATTTAAAAAACCTTTGAGGATTTCCTTTATAGCTATTGCTCCCTGTTGAGAAAGGGACCATGCATGGACCAAAATCTCACTCCTCTTTCTTTATTGCTTCTACTCCTGCAGCGAAAGAAAAACAGAAGAGGATAGGGGGAGGTGTACAGCAGAAATTCGGAAGTTTATGTTAGTTTATACCATATACATGGATTCTTATTTCTTTATTTTTCAAACTTGGTTGAGATTCCTGATTATTATTCCTTATGCAGAATGGGTGCACTTCTTACTTTCCTTGTACTATTAGATATCATTGCTTGATCCAGTGAATTACTGTGCATCAAATACAGATTCACTGTAGTTCTCTCTGTAGATAACACTCTGTTTGTATGGAGCTAAAGGACATCTCAGCTGATTCTCCTGGTTTACTGTGGCTTCACTTACTTATCAAGACATAAACCACCACAGTCTTGCAAAAACTTTGCTTAAACCTTGAAAAACCCTACAAAACTGATATGTCCAAAAAATAGAGAGAGAAGTCAGTTTGTTTCATACTAAGAAACCTACCAGTAACCTCTTATAATGCCTAAACTGTAAACCACAGGCTTTGACAGACAATTCTTGAACAGTCGTTCACAGTTTTTGCTCTTCTTGACATAATCTTACACACTTCTTTTGGGTGAAAACAAGAATTGTTTACTCTTAGAATCTGTCTGAAGCTTAGTAGTTTAAAAATAACATAATGTTCTTTAGTTTTTTATTAAATTAGAAAACGCCAAACACTTTACAGTAACATTTTGTCTTTTCAATCAATCAGTCCCTCTGTATCTGACACACTGCATGAACATGCTTCACACTTTTTTATTATTTGACTGTTTCTTTGCTTTCCAAAGCTGTGTTTTCTTAACAGTGATGGTAATCTATCTGAATCATAAACTTCTATCAGAATATGGCAATCATTCTTTGAATAAAGTAAACATGAAAATCAATCTTCAAATAAGGTTTGCAAAAGAAGCCAATAATACTAGGTTAAAAGGGACTGCAATTAGAAATAGGAAACTTTAACATTCCCTCAAGTTAATCACATCAGTTTAATCCCTTTCTTGGTTATATTTATTGTTATCTTAGTCTATTATCTTATTCCTTTTAGGAAAATCTTATCATGGAGCACTGTTAGGATGCATGCACAGTTCTGCAAAACAAAATTAACCAGAAGAAGAGAAAATGAAAAACATATGAATAAGGAACTGAGGAAAAAGTCAGCAGCTGCTATTATTTAATTCATGTCTTTCAAAATCTACTGTCAACTGTCCAAGTGGCATGGTAAATACAACATTGTAAAATGGGTTGGAAAGATGCAATTATTTGGTTCATCAGCAAAATTTTGAGCATTGACTCTTATATTCAGTTACTCCACTGATTGCCACTCCTTCCTCAAAGCCATCTGGCCCATAAGGTGGGAGCAACAGGTGGTAAATTTCTTCTGTGGGATACTGCTCTTTGATGTAAGTTAATTTAATTTATTTCTAAAACAGGCCATTTTCAAATCAATGGAATAATGCTTATTTGCACAATTTAACTCTCCTCAACCTTCCTTATTTATTTCTATGTGTTTCTTCATGTTGCATGTATAAGATACAAATTTTATTAACCAGACTCACATATGTTGTAACACAAGCATACAGATGTAAATAGAAAGACTGTTGATGACATCTATTGTCTTTGAAAGAAATCCAAGATTTAAGGAGACGAAATATTTTCATTAATATAATTTTTTGTATGAACACCTGTACTGATATTTCAGTTTTGTTTGGTATTGTATTAATAAAGTACTTATGAAGAAGCTTTACAGATCAAACTGTTGAAATCCTGAAAAGATGTGGTTACCAAATGGCAATTAGAGAGCAGAGGAAGAGATAAGGATGGGCAAAGAATAAAACCAGTCATGAATAACAACTGCAATGTGACAATATATAAAAAGAGGGAAAAGAGGCCGCAAAAAATCATTATTTTTGTAAAAATCACAATTTTAGACTAGAGTGTGGGAACACTGTTTAGGTAGATGATACTACTGCTGAAGGAATGAATCAGAATTGTGATATTTAATCTAGAAAAAGACTTTGAAAAGTGAAGTTCCTCCATGCAAAGCAGAAGTTTTCCAGTATTTGCTTTCATCTTGAATTATCTGGGGATGATATTGCATCATGAGGGATGCTGACTTGGGTTTCTGTTGACAGTAGCAGGACAGAATATCAGAAGGCACAGACACTAGTTACGGTGCAAATATAGTCAATGTATTTCACTTGTTTATTTTTGGAAATTTTTCCAGTTATTTTTTCCTCTTTTCCTCTTGATGGTATTGGGTCCTAAGAGAGCAGACCCGGACCACCTGCTCTTGGATAGCTGCAACATTTCAGGTTCCTAGAGGGCTGTCCAGGACTGCCTACTCGGAGGTACCTGACCTTCCCAATACCCTCAGGCTAAATTAAGGTAAAACAATGCAAAAAGATCAATTAGAAATTTTTCTTTATGTCAGCAATGACTGAAACCTTATGGTAGGTAGAATGGCCTGTGACAGCAACAATTTAAAAAACCAGCCTGCAGATTAAACTTTTCTGAACAGCATGTGGCAACAGAGATTTCTGAATGGCCCATGGAAGCAGCAAATAAAACTTTTAGGGAGAGGAAGAAAGAAGGAAGGAAAGATAGGAAAACAGAGGTAGAATAAAATAGCCAGGTCACCATCCAGGATTCCAGTGACATCTCTAGTCTAGTTCCTTCAGGTGGTGGGTGCACCCACAGTCCCTCTCAGCTGCATTATTTACAGGCTAGTCCTTGAGCATGCACTTTTTTTTCTTTAACTCTTCAGAAGGGGGTTGGAAGCTCTCATGGGTTTCAATTCCACTCCCCCACCAGGGACACAAATGCAATGCTGTCTCAAAATTGCTTTTAGTTATAGTTACCCAAAATAAGGATGCTGGTCCCAGAAAAGAGCCATCTTTTCTTTCACAAGACCCTCTTTTCTAACTGCACCTAATCCTGTTGGCATGGTAACATTCCTTTTCTCTTCTGGCAGTGTTTGAGACATTAATGCTTTACATTAACTCTTTCAGGCTTTCAGTCTCTCACACTACCCTGTGGCTCAAACAGTCAGTTGAATCCTATTAACATTTCCATAAAACACTCATTTTAAGGAAAGAAAATGTTCAGTTTGAATTTTGATCAGCCTTGTAAAGGAACAGATTCCTATTTGAAATACATAATAAATGAGACAATATTAGACCTGACAGTAGGATGCAATGACATATCTTCTAGGGGGTTTGCAATAGACCTTTTGAAGCAAGATACTTATTATTTTCAGCATGTATAAATGCTTCAGGTTTCTTTAGAGATATCATATACTATTTCTACACAATATTATTGTTCTTGAACTTTGTCATGAACTGGAGGCACTTTGACCTTTAATGATTTATGAACTGATGGGATTGTTGCCTTAAATGTTCTGTTGTCTGCACCTATAAACACATAAAATACTGCTTTGTCTTGTACTTTTTAGTGACTTGGGACTGCAGCTGTAAAATAGCCCTTATAGCACAATAGATCACAAGAAGGTTACACTGTAACTCTGCTTCTGTGATTTGTTCTCCACTTCTAAAGAGCTCCAAACTGTCCGCAGATCACAGGCAAAGAAATACTAGAACAAACTCATTTTGAGCTCAGATACATTTGAACCAGATGTTGATCAGGAGTGTCCTTTACACAGTTCTGTTAGGTTCCTGAGAGGCCTTGAGTCTGATTTACCAAGCTGGTGTCTGACTGACGCCTCTTACACAAACTGAAGTTTGATTCAGAAAAGTTTAAGGCCAAACCCCTATACTCAAGTCTTCTAGGAAAGGAAATTCAGCACACAGTGTCTAACCTTTCAGTGCACCACTGCAGGTAGACTGACCAGCATGTGGTCTGAGATGAGGGAATTTATTTTCCCTGGAGAAGCACAGATACGTAATGCTGGAAAGTGTATTAAATACCTTTCAAAAGTTATTTTGCAATATGACGTCTTACCTAAGGTTGTTATGAAAGAGTATTTTTTTTCTTTTTAACCTTTTATGATAATCTTTTTCTATGTAAATTCTACATTACATAAATGCTCAAAAGACTGATGGCGGAGCTCCAGAAAAACAGATCTTTGCATAGAGCAATTGTTTTTCTACTGCTGAGGCAGAAAATCAATAGTGCATCAAATCTGCTTTGTTCTTGAATCATTAAGGGCTTTGGTTCCAGATGGGTACATAAAAAAATTACTTACCTCAGCTTTCATGTATATATTAGAAAGAAAAAAAAAAAACCAACCAGATAAACAAGCCTGTAGTTTACAGTATGTTAATTTTAAAATATTTTATTCATCCTATACATTATACAGATCAAATATAATCCAACCTAGTGAACACTGCTTCATTTTCCACCAGGAATGTCTGCCCTTTTAGCCGTAGCATATAATCTAGTATTTATGTTTTGAAGCAATATTTTTCCTATCAGTATTATACAGTCTGAAATTTAATATGATTATATTAGAGACACTGAAAGGGCTATCCTTAACTTTTTCCAGTGTTTCTATACATACTGTCTTTGTTAAATATGTCAGTAGACAGAGGGACAGGGAACATAATAAAAAGGCTAGACTGTTGGAAAACTCAAACTTTATTTTAAATTCATGAGTCTTTGTCAAATTGCTAAAAATGTCTACCTATTTTTATTACCTCGCTTAATTCATGACTGACTTGAAACACCTCACTGGATTTGAATTGTCAGAAATTATGTAGCTTATCTTTAATGTATAAACCCGTGCACTGTCTTAAACTGGGAACTCTACTGAGGGGACTAATATTTCCATTCACTGTTTTTAAGTCTGACTGTTGTGCAAAAGATACTTAAAAATGCTTTTAATCCCAGAAAACGTACCCATAAAGTAAGTTTATCTCTCATAGAAAACACAGCTTTCTATGAAAGTCAGCAATCTGATAAACAAGAGTCAAATAGAAAATAAAACAATAAAAATATTTTCAGGAAAAGGAATTATAATTACAATCTTTACACTGAGCGAAGTTGTCTGGGGTTTTATTCTTAATTTTACTCGTTTTCATTTATGATAATAATTTGTCTTTAATTCAAAAGGGTTTGCACTTCTATCAGGCAATATTTGTACTTCTACCTAATGAATTGTAGATGTTTATTTCTGAAAAAAAAAGAACCTAGATAATTTTACAAACTCAGAGGCACCACAGTTAATACTCCTAGGTGAAGACAGTTGTCCTATTAATAGTTTTGGAGAGATAATCTGCTCTGTTTTGATGATGCTTTTCTTCTGAAGCAAGTGATGAATTCACAGCACACATAGTCCAACCACTCTATAGTATACATGTAATATTTTAATAGAGAAAACATAATTCTCTATCTGTCTGAATAACATAAATGCTATAAAATATGTCACTATCCAGCACACCATGGCTTAGCAAATAAAATCCTCTGGATTGGTAGGTATACATATAGGGGACTTCACTTTGACAAAACCTTATTCCATGTTCCTTGAGCCAAAGAATTCCCTAATATCTTTAAACTTACTGTGACAGGAATGAAAGACAGTCAGGTCTTTACATGCTCCTGCCTTCACACACACCCACACACACACCCAAACACACACCCTCTCCTTTGCAATTTTTTTTAATGGGAAGTGTGATTAGTCCTAACATAAGAACACCAGGTGGGAATTGCAGGACAAATTGTCTGGATGCTCGCATAATAAATGCACAGTTGGGGGACCTGTGATGATTGTGATTAACTTAGCTAAACGTGGGTCTGCAAAAGGGTATGAAATTCTGCTGGAAACTGAGACAACTGGTCAAACTGGTCTCCCAAAGTTTCAGTCAGCTTCTAGGTAAACCTCCACCCTGGCAAGGATGTCTGCAGGGTATGTCCAGCCCAAAGACAAGAAATATGCCTAAACAGGTGAGTAAAAGTGCTAAGATCAGGTCACATACAGAGATAAAATGCTAAAGTGGCTCCACAGGTGCTTTGTTGCTCAGTAATTGTGCATTCTGCAATGCCAAAGACTGTAAAGCTGTACTTTTCTATCCAAACCTACTTATATTATCACCATTTAGACCTGTTTATATTCTATATTGTATGGGCAATATTTAGATACCATATTAGCAATAAATTTAATCATAATCATCTGTGTAAGCATAAACGGAGAAGTGATTGAGACCAGCCCTGCAGAGAAAGACTTGGGAGGGATGATTGATGAAAAACTCAAAATGAGCTGCTTTTCAAGCTCATTGAAACTCATGAGCTGGTTTTCAAACTCATTGAAACTCACTGATGGTTTTCATCCTATCAGCTTCTGTATCCGTTTAGAGCATTCCACCCCCTTTTCCCCCCCTACCCCCAGGAAAATTCATTTGTTCTAGGTATCTGCATGTGCTGATTTGGTTGGCTGGTTATGTTTTGTTGATGTGGTTTTGTTTGTTTGTTTGGATTTTTTTTGTTCTATTTTGGTTTTATTGCAATTTTCAGAAATGTTTTTCCAACTAATAATTATTTCTGTTGTGACTTAGATGCCATTCTCACCAGTGCTTCTGGTAGTTCTTCCCAGCACTCTTATTTTCAAGCTCTCGGAATAATTCTTCAAGCAAATTTAATGAAGGAATGTGCCTCTGGGCTGAGGAGGAAGAAGATCTTTTTTTTTTTTTTTTTTTTTGCATTAGCAGTGGCAAGGGCAACAAGTGCAACAAGATGGGAACTACTTCTTTTCCAAGTGAGATATAAAATTTCATTCTCTTACAGACACTCTGTATTGTTACTCTGCACTGACGAAATCAGACACACACTGTTATGTCACACAGCTCTATTTATACACTAGTTGCAATAATAGAAAATACAGTTAGAATTGACTTACCCCTAATATAATCTGACCAACAAATGATCTTCCTGCTGGTACTCTATCTTTCACATTACCTTTGATTTAGCACACAGCAAAGGCAATTATGTTTAGGTTTGCATTCAGACTTCACACTGCAACTTCCAAGGGAAAAAAGGGTTATTATCCAGTCAGAAGTAAGGAGAAATTAGAAATCTGACATTTAATTGTGCGTGTTTTGGTTATCACTTGCTTCTCATAAAATTCCATGATACCATTTTCAAAATAGATTTATACAAAAATCCATACTCTTATACATAATACTTTGCTGCATCTAAAAGCCTAGCATTTGCAAATGCAATGGTTAGTTAAGAATAATTGGAAAATTGAGTCTGTGTGAGAAAACACAAACACACTTGCAGAAAGGCAGAAAAAATGCACAGGGAGGAGAGGAGGGGCCCCACAGGGTATTGTGTGTAGGAAGGAAAAGACTGAGGAGGGTGCTGTAAAATCCTTCTGCGGAGATCAAGACAGAGGTAGGAATGTTCATTAAGGGAGGGAAAGACCCTCCCCTGAAATATACACATCTTCCTATGGTTTCTGAATCCCACTTGATTCTTCCTGAAACTCTAAGTGCTCAGTGAGATACCGTAGACTCTTCAGACACACCTCAGACACTTCTGTCCTCTTTCTGCCCAGCCCTTTGACCTTTCCATTGCTGGCAAATCCAACCTACTTTAATAATTTTATTAACATGAAAATAAATTGATGAAGGAATAGAAATTACAAAAGGAGGTATTTGGTTGATGCTTCAGAGAATAACGCGGTGGGATATGCAGTTAGTCTGCTTTTAGCATTTTGGATAAACGGATCTCTTAACAAAGGTCAAAGGTTGTCATGAACATCTCACTTATTTTCTAGCAAGAAATTAATGAAATATAACAGAAGTTACCAATCTAGGGACACTCAGAATAAGAAATCGTAATAAATAAGCAAACAGTGCAGTAATTAAAAGCACAGGGAAAAGCATATCAGAGAATGATAGCAACAGAACAGAAGGCTAGACTTCCAGATAAAAATGTATTTGTGTATATTAGTGGATGTAGATGTTACAAAGACATAAGATGGGGGCTGTGAGTAACTCAGAATGGAGTCTCATGAATCAATACCATGTCTGACCCATAAGAATTGAAGTCTGTGAAAACACTGTCAGCAATTATATCTGAAATATGGGCACAACTAATAAAATTATAAGATAAATACTATTAGAAAAAGAAACAATATGAAGATGTTTTTTGTCTGATAATGAGAAGCAGAGAAATGTTTTTGCTAGAGGTGGAAACTCATTAACTTTGTTGGTAGTGAAAATAGTCCTGTAATTAAAAATAAATTAAAAATGTTAAATTAAATTTTTAATGGAAAGATAAATACTTAAACCCATATATCATGTTTCCAAGCTAAAGACGGCAGCTGAGGTATCCCTAAAAGGGAATGAAAATTGCTAATCAATAATTCAGCACAAATAATCAGAATGAATTTGAAGGAATCCAGACCACAGGATGAAGGAAGACCAAATGTTAATTCAGAGGAAAAAGTGTAAGAAATGGGAGTAATTATCTTCCTGTGCTCAAAGAGACTCAATGTAGGAGATGACCTCAATAAAGAGGATTCATATCAGCAGTGGAAGGAGGAATTCGTTACTGGACTGGACCTCAAAACCACATTTGTCTAATGAACTTTTATAAAATGACTTTAGGGCTAAAACCATTGCTGGTTTGAGGCCTCATGTTGTTACATTTGGTTGTCATGGGCTTTACTCCTTGGAGCTAGCAGTTTGCTACCATTGGACAGTTTAAATTGGTGTAGCTGTCCCCACCAATCACTCTTGTTCCCTCTTATGTCATTGTTGTTACCCTTCTCCCTCATCCATATGTATTTTCCCTTACCCAGTCCAATATCCAGGTTTTGCATATCCCTCCCAGTTTCTAGCACCTTCCCCAGCCTACCCTATAAAACCCCACCATTTTGTTAATAAAGCAGATCAGCCTTGAGCTTGGGACTGAGGAGGTCTACAGTCCTGCTTAAGAACCCCGCTGGTCTCGAGTCTTATTCCCAGCTCACATCAACTCAATACATGTAGAGATGGAGTAATTTCCAGTGAAGAATAAGATATTTGTAGAATGTTTGTAATCTCTCTCATGACTCTTAAGGAAAGTAAGCTACTATTCATTCAAAATTGTCCTAAACACAACTAGGTGAATGTAAACTGTCAGTAAGAGAGACATGAAACAAGAGATGCAAGAGATGTTATCCTTTTGTAAAGTAATTAACACACAGCAGTATCACACACTGCTGAGTAGTAAGACAATATTTAATTGTCATACAGGACCAGAATATTCTCAGTGCAAGGGAAAAAGATAATCAGTAATAATTCAAGTTTGTAATGTGGTGCCTTGGAAGACAATTCAGGTGTGAATGATAACAATGGCAGCAGCTTTTAATAGGGAAAATGCTTATAGTGAAAAAGGAATTAACATGACTTATTACGCTCTGTAATACCTAATCATCATTATGATCACAAGGTACATGCACTCAGACGTGCAGATATAATGCATTGGAAAGAAGACGGAGTTGTTCCTTCAAATGCCTGCAACACTTGATTCTGAGAGTCTGATGGAAACTTGACATTAGATATAGATGGTGAAAGCCACGGATGCTTACAGGTCAGTCAAGCATCTCTATTTAGGAGAAAACCATCTTTATGGAAAAGGAGTTACAGTATATCGTCACAGTTTCAGAACAAAAAAAAAAAATAAACTACAGTAGCCACATTTTGACTGATTTTTCCTTGAAATAACAAAGATAAGTGTAATTAGAAGTTATAGTCTTTTACAAGAAATCACATGAACTCCAAATAAAAGTCAATGATTACCTTTAATAGATTTCCAAACATCTGAAGAACCATGCAGGACTAAGATATGCAATGACTGTTCAAAAATTTATGTCCAGTTAAACCATATATATGAGTAATGAAAAGTGTTCATCAACAGAAAAAGACTGTAATATCACAGGTTTTCATTAGATCTTGGAAAACTCTTTTCTCTTTAAGAACTACCGGAGTTGTGGTAGTGGTCTAAGACCAGCATGTTGAAGGCCTATGGCCTGATTAGTTGGTCAGTAGGTGGTAAAGAGATTTAAACATTGGTTCCTGAATATCAGGAAGTATCCGTACAAAAACCAGAGCAACAAAAAACTTTTTGTAATAAAACATTTAACAACTAATGAGGAACTCAAGAGCTGACACATTAACTGCAGTAGTGAATATTTTGAAGAAATATATAAAATATGCTACTATCTACATGGATAGAAAATTATTTGAAATTTTAAATTTCATATCTTATAATACAGAGTTGTTTCCCTGGTATGAAGCACTGTCATGCTAAAAACTAGCAGATTGTTATTTTAAGTATTTCAGGCAATTTTTATATTGACTGTAACTCAATACAAGAAAAGACAGATATTCTTGAAATGTATTAATTTTGGTATTTTTGAACATCTAATACTATTCTGAGACTGAGATAATGAAAAGAAGTTTTGCTTTAGGAGAAAGGAAAGCAGTTAGGCCAGTCCTGCAGTCTAGTAGGAACTGGTGTAAACAGTACCAGCCATAGTTTTTCCAGGCAAGGGGAAATCTATGAGAGGAACATTCAAGACTTTTCCATCTCCTTATACCAGGATAGAAGAATATGACTCAAGGAACCTGCACGGAGTTGTTAATTGTGTAAGTTAAGCACATAGTAAAAATCTGTGCTTGAAAAGTCTTCGGGTATCTTGGGTAATTACCTTAGAAAAGGAGCAAATGGTTCATATTTGAATCATTTTTTTGAGCATCTTCATTTGTCTTTATACGGACTCATGTGATATACATGTCTTGGAGTTTAGTTGCAGATATTTAATGTTGATTTTTTTTAAGATACAGATTTTCTAAGGAAACGTATAATTTTGCTTTTTTTTTAGTACATGTGTGTTTCTGTAACTGTAGTGATGATGCACCCTGTTAGAGAAATAAAGTTTTATAAATTAGGCTGGAGGGATGGCTACTTTCAGAGCCATAGAGAACACTATATAAGACCTCATAAATAAATGTCAGTGGACGAGGCAGAACATACAGCCTGCTCTGAGTTCTAGCTGCCATTTCAACTAGGAAAAGATCTCAGTTCTGTTAGTGAAGCAGAAAGGGCAGGCAAGGTGCAGATATTTCTGGACTGGCCTATCTTTCTAATGAGAATCTAAAACTTTCATGACTCCTTGACTAATAAGCACACCCAAGCTGTAAATTAATAACCTTTATTCCTCAGAAGAAAAATCTGATTCTTCATGGGAGACTGGTGGTTTTGAAAATGCACGACAGACTTTTTTAACTATACTCAAGTTGACTTTTATTGCAATGGATAATATAAATGACACTGAAATGCAAAACTTGCTTCTTAGCAGAAAAACAAGCATATCACATCTTCATACTGCATATAGAACATCTCCATTTCAAATTCTCTCAGGTACTTTGGAAAACTTACAGATTTGAATGTTTGTACAAATGGTGGCAAGATTTCCTCAAAAAATGTTTGTTGTTATTCAAAATAATTGCAGCGTTTCCCTTATTTTGCAGCACGGGTATGTTTTCACACTAATTGTAAGTTGTGATGAGGAAAATAATTGCCAGAGAAGGGGATTAGGTTAGAATTAAACCTTGAAAATAAGCAATTTGATCTGCTGAGTAGCTTTCTGTGGTCAGAGAAGTAAGTGCAATATTTGCATGAAGGAAATGATCCAATCTGGCTGATACTGTTATTGTACATTGGGGGCTCTGAATCATAACCTCAGACTTCAAAGTGATGGATGCCACCTCCATAGCTCCAATAACACTGCATGTTATGCTGCTTATACACCCATAAAAAGGTAGAGGTGTTAGACTTTAAAAAATACTACTTTGCTCAGAGCTGGAATTAAAGTAGTAAAATACCCTCTTGGGAGCAAGGAGCAATTATAGATATACAGACATAGTGAGTACTTCTAGGACTAAAAGCTTGTGAGCCATCAAGAAGGAACATAATGACATGAATAGTATCTGTACAAAAAGAATTTCCAAAAATGTTATACTTATTAATTACTGTGCATTCCAAGGAATTACCTTTTTTGCATTCACAAATCATAATTTACTTGTGTTTAATGTCATGATTTGTACTCAGTGTTTACCCAACCTCATTAGTTGTCTCATATATTTAAAGGTGGCTTAGATGAACAGCGATCAAATATGAATGTAATTTGTTAATAAATTATTCATTCACATCCCTTCCTTTCAAGGGGATTAAGTCATAATTTGACATCATGAGCAAGGTATTCTCAGTCTGTGAAAATCCTGTCTTGTGGAGCATCTGCTTTTAAATTGGATCTACTTATCTTGTCTGGATTTAGGTTCTTTCCTAACCACTTTCTTAGGACTCTCATTCCAGTAATGTAGATTTGAAAGGGAGAATTTCTAATTTTGAAAAGATATGTATCATCTTCTTTATTCAATATCTCTTCTAAGTGATTTCTTTTCCTGTTCCTATCATGACTGCCCAGACAGCTACACTTTTATCAAGTGTCCAGTGCTTCTTCCAGGAATATTCTTTTATCCTTGCTTTATTTCCAGTGTTGTATGTTTACATTTTTAGTTTTACTTCTTTGGTCTTCAGATCTCATTATGCTTTTGACTTAATGAATTTCTGGTGATTTCTGCCTCTTGAGCTTTCAGTTGAACTGAAATCAAACCAAACCAAACCAAACCAACCAACCAACCAAAAAACCAAAAACAAAACAAAAACCAAACCAACCCAAACCAGACATTTTTTCTAGGTTTGTTTGTTTGGTTGGTTGGTTGGTTGGTTGGTTTTGGTTGGCTTTTTGTTGTTGTTTTTGGGGTTTTTTGTGTGTGTGTTTTTTTGTTTGTTTGTTTTGGGTTTTTTTTTAATCTTTAAATAATTTTTTCACTCCTACTAATTCCTGTCTAATTCCTGATTATTGGATACATATTTTATTAACATATTCTTTCTTTTTCTCCTGTCTGTAATAAATTCCTCATTGTTCTTTTTTTAACCTAATGAATTTAGGACCTATATAGCTTCTTTTTAGACTACTTTTCTGCCATGATATCTTCCACATTCTTGCCTGTCCGGCCACTCTCAGAAGTATCAAACCAGTCTCTAAAACTCTTTTCATTTTCCTCTTGATCCCTTTCAATACTTTAAAATTAATTATCAAAATAATTTTCCTTTCTACATAAGATTTATATTGTTAGCCTCTAATTCCATAGAATCATAAAATGGCTTGGGTTGGAAGGGACCTTAAAAATCAGCTAATTCCAACCTGTCTTTTCTGTGGCAGGAACACTTCTACTAAACCAGGTTGCTCAATGCCCCATTGAACACTGCCAGGGATGGAGCAGCAAAAACTTCTCTGGGAAACCTGTTTCAGTACTTCACCACCCTCAAAGTAAAGAATTTCTTCCATATATCTAATCTAAATTTCCACACTTTCAGTTTGAAGCCTTTACTCCTTGTCCTATCACTGCAGTTCCTGATGGAGGGTCCCTCGGGGGCTTCCCTGTAGGCCCCTTCAGACACTGGCAGGCTGCTACGAGGTCTCCATGTAACCTTCTTTTCTCCAGGCTGAACATCTCCAGCTTTCTCAGCCTGTCTTCATAAGGGAGGTGCTCCAGTCCTCTTATCAACTTCATGGCCTTTCTGTGGACTTGCTCCAACAGATCCATGTCCTTCTTATGTTGGAGGCACCAGAACTGTATGCACTGGGGTATTACAAGAGCAGAGTAGAGGGGGAGAATCATGCATTTTTCTCTTTTCCAGAGAAGAAATTTAGAGAAATTTAATTTCTCTATAAGCTTTGCTATTCACTCACATTCAGTCTTGCATTGTCTATTGAATATCTGTTTTCATGGGAATTTTGCCTGTTTATTTTCAAGACTCCTTCAATACTTCTTAGAAAGGAAAGCAAAAGGTATTGATAAAGATGAAACAAGTTTGCCTCAAGTAGCAAAATTAACACTTTCACTGACACTTCCTTAAAGCAACAAAGAGAATGAGTGTTATGAAAGGTCTCCAAAGTGAGTAGCAAGTGGTGGGAACATTGCTGCTCTATCTTACCTTCCTGCATCCTTTGCCAGTCTTTAATACATAACTTGGGGTTTGTCAAGACAATATATTTCTCATTTTGGAGAATGAAGGGAGAGCATGAGAGAACTGATTTTCATCACTCACTTCATTGCTGGAATGATGCATTACTGGAATTTCCTATCTGTTTCTCAGCCTGAACTGGGCTTATAATCTCTGCCTGAGGCAGTTAACCTGCACAGCCTCTGTTACCTGAGCTGACCAAGGAAGGCAGTAGCAGGGGAGTCAGTTCTACCATTCATGTTGAGTTGGTGCAAGCTGAATACACATTCACAACTTGGTTCCTTCTTGATTTGATAGCTTTGAACTTTTCAGTCACATACTTGCTAGTTACGTAAATTGCCTTCATGAAGTAAGTTTTCTCCCAGCACTTCCAATGAAGCCATTATATCAAATAATCCTGTCATGACCATACCAAAGTTATGTCCACACATTCAAACAACTTAAAAGTTTTCCCATTCTCTGTTCCTATTGCTACAGTCATGTCATGCTTTTCATGTTGCATTTCTACTTGTCTCTCTGTACATCCTTTGCCCACTCTTTTAAATTAATTTTTGTCTGCTCCAACCTCCCTTCTCAAGTAAGGTCATGCTAAAGCACGTGGCACAGGATTGAATCCAGATGGTTCTTGAATACCTCCACTGAAGGAGACTCCACAACCTCTCTGGACAAGCTGTTCTAGTTCATGGTCACCTGCAAAGTAAAGAAGTTCTTCCTCTTATTCAGATGGAACTTCATGTGCATCACTTTCTTCCCGTTGCCTCTTGTCCTATTGCTTGGCATCACTGAGAAGAGCCTGGCTCCATCTTCCCGACACCCTCCCTTCAGATACTTATGTACGCTTATGATGTTCCCTCTTAGTCATTGAGGCTGAATGGGCCCAGCTGCTTCAGCCTGTCCTTGTAAGAGAATGCCAAAGTCTCAATCATCTTTGTCACGCTCTTCTGGACCTGCTCTAGGATCCCTATGTGTAACTTTATTTAAGGAAGAAACCTTCCTAAATGTAACCTTCCTGTGTTATTTCTTTTTTTACTGAGAACATGGTCAAATGAGATACTATTCACAGAGAAAATAATAAAATATTAATATTCTAATAGAAAAGTCAACAGAAGTTCACCCAGTGAACATACAAATTTGTACTTACAGATATTGGGTATCCATAAAATAACAGCTTTGTAATAAGTCTGCCCTAGTGGAGCTGCCTTGCTCCATTTAAGAAAAAATCTCTGTCCATCTGGAACTGATCTTAAGAGAAGGACCTAAATAGCCAAAACAGAAATGAAGAAATAGAGGTGAAGTATAGCTGAGAGAAATATTGGAAAATATAGGATTTGGTATACAGCTCATTATCCCCTTTTCTTAATTTAATTTTTATGCTTTCCCCTACCCAGAACTCTCAGTTTTAAAGTTTGATGAGCCCTGGACCGCCATCTTCTGCTTTTAGAAGATGATACCATCTTCGGACACCAGCCTTTAAATTTTTGTCCTCTTGTTAAATTTGATCATTTATTCCCTATGATTATGAAAATTAGTGCCCAGCCAAGCCAGGGGATGAAGTTCATTCTTTCATCTAATCAGTTTGAGTAGACACTTTGCTGATTTGCCTCCAACTCCAGAAAGAAATGGAGAAAGGAGTTTGGGGGAAACAATTGTTAAATTGTCTGATTATACCACAGTATGTCTGGAGTATCAGCAACAAAGCATATTTGGAACAGTACAGCTAGGAACTTTTGTCAATGCAGTATAATTGTAGCAAGACCGAAATCTATGAATTAGGCAGTCAAACCTGGCCTTCCTATTTATCTTCTCCTCTCTTAACCCTGTTTTGGCTGAGTTCAATCACTTCCCTTTTGTATCTCAGGTGATGTTTAACCCAGATGAGTTACCTACTGCACATAAACAGAACTTTCCCCTTTTCCCCCATGCAGTTGATTTTATAATTAACAGAAGTATGAAAATTGAGTATGTCTCTGTGTGCTTTCACTATGGTTCTCTGTATCAATGTTAGGACCTAGCTTATATATTGCTAATCTTTCTAATGGGACATTCATTAATATTCCAAAGTCATTATCCAACACTTTAACCATTTTGACATTAATTAGATTTATAACCACATAATGCCTGTGGCATCCTGTACCTTTCATAGTCAATCTTCATCTCAGATTGCATAGCAAATGGAAAACAAGAAGACACCACACAGTTTGTAATATCACTGATATAAAAAGAATAC
Organism: Pyrocephalus nanus; assembly: GCA_038380795.1. NCBI lineage: Eukaryota > Metazoa > Chordata > Aves > Passeriformes > Tyrannidae > Pyrocephalus > Pyrocephalus nanus. The sequence continues at coordinate 12,698,526 of CM076261.1, read as the reverse complement.
TGAATTTTAAAGCATTGAAATCATGTTTTAATTAAGATAAAACATTAATAACTTCCTCTTCTTGGATTTGATAGTGTTAATACATAAATTTCATTTCTTTCCTTGTCAAATGAAATATGATAGTGGATTTCCTCCTAGACTAATTAGCATTTAACAACAATTAAGTGAAAAAGATATGTAATGATCCTGATGGAATAAAACTGCTTGTCACAAACAATTCATGAGACAAAATTATATATGCCAGGATGAATATGTTAAAGAAAATTCCCAGCTCCTCTCCCTCTCACCTAAACATATTTCAATGCCAGTCAGATGTTTATTTTGCTAGTGATTGCTATAATTTCACAAATTCCATATCATACACAAAGACTGCATACACAGCAGAGGAGCACTTATTTTTGTTAAAGTCCAGCTGTTTTCCACAGAGTAGGCAGACCATTAGGCAGGATAATAAATCCCATTCTGCTCTTTTTTTTCCCCTTCCCCTTTGAGATAATGCATGGAGCAATATTTTTATCACTTTGTGGTAACAAAACACAAGTGCAAAGATTGCACACCTAAAACTGAGTTTTAGTGTAGCATTAATGTAGATGTTATATATGGAGATGTCTTTCTTGTTAATATACCTATTAAAATGCTTAATAAAAATGAAGGTAATTTGCAAGACAAGTGAGATGCTGTGTCTGCTAATTCCTTTGTTCAGGTCATGTATGTATCTACTTGACAGGAGTAAAAGTAAGGTCACTGTAAAGAGCTCTTGAAATTCCACCCCCTCTTATTTGCATTGGATGTCTGCTAAACATTTATAGGATTGAATCGATAAACTTTCGGTTCCTTCTTGTTCACATCACAGCTCATAATGACATTTACAGTAGCTAAAAGGTCACTAGATTTCTCTTTATGTTTCGGAGAGAAAAATGTAAAATTATGAGGAACATATTTCCAGAAATGAGAAAGTAAGAAATGTCTAGAGTATAAATAACAAATAAACTTAGACAGAGACCTTTAGGTCATATCTTCCATGGATTATTATAAAACTGTTTTAATTATATATTAATTAATAATATTTAATTATTAATTTTACAATCCTTTAGTCTTGGGTTCAAGATGAAATGCCAGTGAAAATAATGACTATTTCAGCCATGCATAAACTGAGACATTGTAAATTAACTAATTGGCCACTGGGCACTGAAATCTGACTTTTAATCTTTTGTAACAAAAGTTTTTATTGCCTTCAATGTTCTTTCCATTTATGCTGCCTTATCTTTATTCTATATTCAATAAGGATTTGTATGAGTAGCTCCCAAGAATGTTTTTAGAAATTAGAAGAATGATTCTCATGCAATAGGATGAATATATAACCTTAAAAGTTATTATCCTCCAAAATAAACAAGCTGAAATAGTCTGTTAATAGCGAGTGTAATAATGACAGGTTGTGGCTCTGAAAGGTAGAAGTAAAATTTTATGAGTACTAAGAATCATGTTTTAAAGTACCAATCTGTTACTCATAGCTATATGTTTGGCTAACTATCCTAAACTGCATATTCAGGAGAAAACAGGTAATTTCTGCTAAGCTAAATATTTAAATCTGGTATGATTCAGGTCAAACTATTGCTGGCCTGATGAAAATATAGCACACTAATTTCCCTATAACTTTGCTTGTCATACCCTATATGATCTTTCTCTAACATATAATGAAGGATACAAATGCTCTGTGATATGGATAAATGGCATTATTAGACCATGTGGCCTTTCTATGTCCAAATGCCACATTTAGATTTTATTACTACACAAATCAAAGAAAACAATTCCTATGAGCAGATAACAGCGCAGCCAGACATTCAGCAATGGTAAAGATCATTCTGTTGTGGTGACTCCAGTTGTATAAACTGTGGTGACATAAAAAGTGTGAGATATAAAATGTACTTTAGAATATTAAATCCATCAGAATGAATTAATTTCCATTTTCTGTTTCTCCAGCATTTACAGAACCTTGCCAGTTATCTTAAGTTCCCCAGTGACATCAGGCACAGATCAAAGATCTACTGTATCATGTGTTTTTCCATATATGTTTGTATGTATGTATGCATAATTTTTTCCCTATTTGGATGTGTGAAAGTGCAAATGTAAAGCATTCTTTCTCTGGGAATTCATGGTTTCCTACAAGGTGAGCTATAAAAATGGGCATTATCACAACTGTTTGATTAACTGCTACATTGATATTATTTAGACTGGAAAGGAAAAAAAAAAGCAGAAAAAACTCTGAATCTTTTGACTTTAGAAGGAAATGAAGGTCTTTCTCAGAGGGGCTGGGTGAGGAGTGTAGCTGTAAAAGGAACAGGGAAATAATTCTCTGTCATCCAAAAATAATTTCTGTACTCTGGAGGATGTTTCATGTGAAAAAATGAGTGTGGACAGAGACTAGTCCAGTGTTTATGGAATCTGGTGTGAGGAGTAAATAATCTGATGAATGAACAATTTAAACCTATACTGTATTTATTTTTCGACTTACTGTACTGACTGTTGCCATTTCTTAATTGAGCTTATATGATTGCTTTTTAAGAAATCTTATGCTGTCTGTAGCAGCAGCAGCAATTGAAATGCTTGCCTCCTGTGTGGTTGATTCTCAAGCAATAAATGAACTACAGTTGCATTTATGAAGAAAGAAAGACTTATATCAGGAAATGTTCAAAGAAACATTATGGCATCCAGAATTGGAAAGGATGTGTATGAGTATTTACAATAGGGTTAGATTTATAGTGAGACACTGTTAATTTTAGAGCTGTGGTTTTATCTATTGTACTGATTTTAATATCTATTCTTCAGTCGTAGTTTATCTATCTCAGTGTTAGCAACGGTGTCAATAGAGCTTCAAGCATTTTAATACATTGTCACATAGCGGAGTGAGCAGCATTTATATCAGGGAGACTATTAACAATGGGATGAAGTAGTAGTAGTTGAGAAAGAGTACTGATTTTCTCATCACTGATGCAATGTCACTGACTAACACTTTGAGACAAATTCAATTATCAGTTCTAAACAAAACTCTACTAAAAGCACATATTGAAAATTAGAGTGGAAAACCTGAGAAAAAAAGTCTAAGACCTTCTTTATAAGTAAAAAGATGACTACTCTTTAAAAGAATTAATCATATACTTTTTCTTGTAATTTATTACTGCAAGAGTACCAGCTGAGGTTAAGTATATTTATAGTATGTACCACTAGAAGAATAGGATTTTTTCACCTATTCTGAAGAAGCCAGTTAATATTAACATTGAGTTAGATCTAAAATTTGTGTTCCCATTCTAGTTCAGATCTTAAATGGATTTAATTGAATTTTAATTCTAGTAAGGAGAAGAATGCTGATCAATCCTGCTTATTTACTACTTAATTCCTGCATGCATAAACCCCCCACAAGTTTATGAGGATAGAAGAAAGAAGACATCTTTGTAACGTTTAGTGTTTAGAAACATGTAAAATAAGATTTTTTTTTTTTTTAATAAATAGTGAGAGTTTGCTGAATTTTAATGAATTTTAGGTATGAAACTGTCATAGTCAAACCAAATAATACTAATACATTTGTATTAACTGGTCTATACCTAAGTGTGGAAAGCTTCCCAGCAGAAAAGAACCTCAGAGTGCTGGTCTACAGCAGCTGAGCATGAGCCAGCAGTGTGCCAGGTGGCCCAGAAGGCCAATGACATCCTGGCTTGTATCAGAAATAGTGTGGGCAGCAGGACCAGGGAAGTGATTGTCTGGTAGATTGCCTGTATCTGGCACTGGTGAGGCCACACCTTGTGTACTGTGTACAGTTCTAGGCTCCTCAGTTCAGGAAGGACATTGAGGTGCTGGAGTGTGTCCAGGGGAGGGCAACCAGGATGGTGAAGGGTCTGGAGCACAAGTCGTACGAGGAACAGTTGAGGGAGGGAGGTTGTTTAGCCTGGAGAAGAGGAGGCTCAGGGAGGGCCTTATTGCTCTCTATGACTACCTGAAAGGAGATTGTAGCCAGACAAGGCCAGTCTCTTCTCCCAGGCAACTAGAGATAGAATCAGAGGACATAGTCTCAAGCTGCTCCAGAGAAGATTCAGGTTAGATATTAAGAGGAATTTCTTCACAGAAATGGTGATTAAACATTGTAATGGACTGCCCAGGGAAGTTGGGGAGTTGCTGTCCCCGGAGTTCAAGAAAAGCCTGGATGTGGCGTCCCTTAGTGCCACGGTCTAGTTGACATGGTGTTGTTCAGTCATAGGTTGGAGACAATGACGTCAGAAGTCTTTTCATCCATAATTGATTCTGTGATTCTGTGAATGTTTGGGAAAGCTTAGAAAATGTAATTGGATTACTGGAAAATTATTGATGGAAAATGAGATTACTTCTTGAAATATACAACTACAGAATAACTTGGTATGAATGTGAGAAGCATTTCTGTAATGCTAATCAAACATGAAAAAGGTGGAAATTATCTAAGGACCTCGAATACGTACACATAAATCAATCTTAAGAATGTTTAAAATCTGAGGATTGAGTATCTATCTGCTGTTTCTATGAAACAATTATTGCCATTTTCAATCCTACCATTGCTCTACTGATTGCTGCTCATTTATTGACCTCCTTTAAAGCATCATCTAATATATGCTTATGTAAGCATAGCGTTTAGCACTGGGAGCTATACACAATATTATCTGTGACACACCTTTAGTGACCACTGTGCCAGAAAATAAATATTTCTGAGCCTGCATAGTTTATTATGAAGTTGTGATGAATTTCATTCATAGCTCCCAGCAGGGATCAGTTGGAACATCAGGGGAGGCAGGGGCATTAACATTAGCAAAGGCTGCATATGAGTCACACTTACAGAGGTGTTTGGAATAGCAGGTGGTGTGAGTTTCTTAATTTGATGGTAGCTTGCTAGCTTTATCGTAAGGGAAAGCTTACTCTCCAATATTGTGTTTCAAGCACAACCTTCTAGCAACAACTTGAAAAAATAACAACTAAATTTAGACTTCTCTATTATATTCAGCTCTGCAGTATTTAATTTACTCTTAGTCTGGTGCAGGGAGCAAACATTTCTATTATATTGATAGGAAAACATGACACTGCCTATTTTGTGTAAGCTGCTGGTTGGAAAACAGCAATTGTGTCTTTTTATCAGTGGTCAATTTTTTGGAGTTTGGAGATCTTTTTAAAGTAAAGGAGACCTGCAAGTCTTTAACCTGGAAAAAATTATTATCTCTGGGACATCCAGTTTAAGGCTTCTCTTCCTCTAAACTGGAACAAAGTTCTGAAATTAGAATCCAGATTTTAGCCAAGTAGTCTCAATTACAAGAGATAAAAAAGAAACAGAATGGAAAGAAAGCATAGATTATTTTTATTGGTCTCGTTCACATAAAAGAAAACAATCCAAAGAAATTGCCATCAAAACAAATCTGTTTTGAAGAACTCTTCAACAACACAATGTACATCAATGAAAATGTATTTTGCTGAAAACTTTTTAAAAGCTCCAATTATTTAATTTCCAGTGTTTTTATCTGTGTGATTTTATGTGGTATTTCATGATAAATTTTATGCAGTAGAAATACTGTTATCTTTTTCCCTGCTGAATATATATTCAGAGGCATTTATCCAGGGGAAAAAAAAAAAAAAAGTGTTTTGGAAAACAATTGCTTTCTAATTACACACACATAGAAAAAAAAAAAATTAAAAAAGGCCTAAAATGTGTATGTGAACAGATACATATACATACACATATATGCTAGGAATGAAAATTGATTTCAATCCTAGATAAATGTAAATCCATTTATCACTTACCATAAAATTAACATACTGTTATACAACATCTATATGAAATTTAAATATGTACTGATAATATCCTGCTGCGTGTCCAAAATTAGACTAACAGAAACAGCACAAAGGAAATCAGCAGGAAACTGTAGTTCTGAGGCTTTTGGGGAGCAGTGGGATGCCCAGACTTAGACTGGTATACCTGTCACAGTTTAAATGAGACATAGGTGTTTTGCTGAGGATGAGTTATGAGAAAAGATCCAAACTCTTCCCTCTAAGCAATTATAAATCCGAAATTAAGAGGCTCTGATTGAGGGAAAAAAATTATGGAAAAGGAAAAAATAACAGCCCTTTATTAAAAGGTATGTGTGTATTGGCAAAAACAATGAAAGAAAACAAGTAAAGCAACTAAAGAATATTTCTATACCCACAAATAATCCCCTTCAAAACAAACCAATAAACAAGCAAAGGAAAAAAAAGTAAACAGTTCAGTTTACACCCTTTAGTGCAATTCTAAGCACAGTCAACAGGGGACGCCGTTGGATCACTGGAGATGCAGAGCCTGCAGTTCTTTATGCTGACCAGCAGGAGGTGCTGTGGAATTGCTGGTCATTGCCACGTGGGGGTAACACTCTCTGGAGTGTGTTGGAGAAAACAAAAAAAAATGGGTTTCCCTGCCCTCCCCCACACACTGGGAAAGGGGAAAGAGAGAGAGGGGAGAGAAACAACAAAAAAAAGTCCTCCCCAGTGGGAAAAAAACCCCCTCACTCTGTTTGGCTGGTCGAATCATGCAGCACAGTTGTCCCTCTCCCCTTGATGTGCACAAGGACCACCGTCAAGAAAGAAACAAATGGGAATGGGGAAGGGGAAAAAAACTTCCAGAGAAACAATTCCTCTCTGATAAAAAATCCAAGCAGGATCCACAGCAGGCAAACAGGCCAAGAACAAAAAGAACCACGGAGCTTCCACACCGACCTTGTTCCAGCCTCTGCAGCAAGCCCAAAACTCCTCCCCCCGTTTCCCAGGAGATGAGAGAAAAAAAGTAAAGAGGAGCTCCTCTTCCCCCCCCATTTCCTATGAGACAAGATTCTGAGTAATTACCAGAAAGCCACTTCTTTTGTGTCCCTTAAGTGCCCACTTAACAACCCTGCATGCAGTGGGCAGGGGGAAGGGAAAAATTCCTGTCTGGTTTCCAAGAACCAGCAAAACGATGACAATACCCTAGGCCAGAAAAATTTGCTTTCCAGACTAAACTTGGGATACAAGTACAATGTGAATTCGAGATGTACATTTCTAGGTAGCAAGGGGGAAGAAAGACACTGAATATAACTGATGAGTGAGAATGTAGACAGATATTGCAATGAGCAATCTGCTCACTTCAGTGTAAAGATGAAAAGAAGTGGTCTAAAGGGAATGTAAGAAAGCTTTTGGGGGCGTAGAGTTTATTGTTTTGTGATTTTATGCTACGGGATATTTACTGTGAAAACAATACATTAGTAGTCTATTCAGAACGTGTTTTCTAGTAATTTTAATCACTCTGTTCATAAGATACTGGAGGAGAGGAAAAAAAGTTAACAAGTTTGTGAAAAGAGAAACCAACACATGTCCTTGTTTGCTTAGTAGTAAAGCTGTGCAGCTTCAGATTTAAGGGAAATGAAGGCAGTCAGATTTGCAGTATACAGGCTTAAGATATATTTGAAGGAGCCTGGCACCTGTTAGAGACAAAAATATACAGCTAGCCATCTGCAAGTTGTGTCTTGTCCATTGCTATCAACTTCTGAACAAAGAGTCAGAGCAATTTTTCCCTTGTGAGTAAAAAGGTAATGTTTAAAAAATGTTTTGAATAGTGGTGTAGGGACTTCTGCTTTTACAGTCATTAGTATTGTAAGAACATATGTATTTCATGCTGTCCTTAAACAGTAAAATTAGAACCAAATGACAGTCTTCAGTATTTTCATAGTGCAGACAAGACCATCTTAAGTCTATGAGGACACAATTTGATGAAGTAAAACGCAGCAACACTAACCTGTTTTGTTGCAAATTGTCTTCTAATACTCCGAATTTTGAAAATATTCCAAATGAAACAATGTAATCTTATAACAAACTAAATTTTCTCCTATTTAGTCAAAAGCTCTTTGGAATTCAGGCTGACAACCAATTTGTAGATACCCACTAAATAGTTTTTTTTTTTGTTGCTTTTTAAGATTTGCTTTCCGACCACAGCATAATTCTTCTGGTTAATTCTTTGCAAACAATTTTTCATCAGTGCTTTATAAACTAAAGGAAATAGAAATGTATTTATATAAATGTATCTACTAAACCTCTCTGGACCAATAATGTATCCCATAAGAACAGTGAAAATATTACCTGCAAAAAGAAAGAAGCTGTATAAAAAAGAATAATTCAAAGGAGAAGGAAAAAATCAACCCTTCTTCAAGGCATTGTATAACCCATACAAAACACTGGATAGGAATGGTAAACTTCAACTTTGTCCTAGAAGTGAAAACTCAGCAGTTCTGTCAAGACAGTGTACAAGAAGGAGGTAGATCAAGGGAATTTGTCTATTTGCATTTACATCAGCTCTTCAGAATCTGTTGTTTTTGTTAAAGTCAGTTGCAATAGCTGACTGACAAAATAATGAATCCTTTCTAGTTCTGCTGAAAAATTTGAGGCCCTTGGGACCTTATGTCAGTGCAGTAAGTGTTGTAAATGGCTATAAATATCTTACTTGATTTCTGTTTCAATGTTTTCCTTCTCTCAGTTCAAACTTAAATTTAAAATTTCCAGTCTTGGAGTAACAACTACTTTTTGAGTGCTAACAAGTATAACAGTGAAAGAAAAAAAAAAAAAAAAAGGGAGAGAGGGTGAGGCAATATATTAATAAAGACTACATGTGTATTAAGTAGCCAGTGTAGACTACATATATAGGGGCAGGAGAGGAGGAAACAAGAGGAGATAAGGGGAATACAGCCCAACATACAGCTAAGAGTAATTCACGAGGATAAGGGGCTTTAGCTGCTGTTCTTTCAAGTGAAAAACATTAAGGAAGTTCCAAACAAGTGGAAAAAAGCATGCTAAATCATATAATCAACACAGTGCCTGGACCCACACTGAAAGAACTCAAAACATGCCATTGCGCAGAGACAGTATTGGTGTCCACTGTGAATCAAGCCAGTCTGTTCCTGTATAGAGATCAGTACACATGGAAATTTCACTCTTGTTCTTACCATTCAGAATTTTTTCCTCAGATGATAAGGAAGAAAATACTGTCTGTATTTCAACAATGTGAAATAAGCCTCAAGGCCAAAATGTCACCTTCAGCCTTTTTAAACTTACTGTGAGTACTTTAAAAAAAAAAAAAAAGGCTTTTGTTTGATTTGCAGCCAAGTGTTCTGACACGGCACGGTAGCACTGAGGTGAACTGCAGGATGTTCAATCAGTGTTCATCGCAGGGTCGGGAATTCAAAAAGGTACTAGTATGAGAAGATGCAAAAGAGGATGACAGGAATATATTTGTGTATAATTACTTACATATATACATATTTACATGTATATGCATATATAGTGCTTTAAAAAATAAACGACCCAGCAACACCTATTGCAATTAATTACTGTAAGAAAGGAAATAAAGAATTTGATTCTAAAATATGGATGAATAGGAAAAATTCATGCAAATTTTTCTATATGAATTAGACTTACCCAGAGATCAAATGCGAGGAACTCCCTCTTGGTAATCACCAGGAGATGAATAGAATTTCCATAATGCTCAGATTTTGAGACAGCTTCTCTAGAGGTTCAAAGTGCAGAACTGTACTTTTATAATCTGTGATGGACAATAGCTCTGTATTTCATAGAATCATAGACACATAGAACATGCTTAGTTGGAAGGGACCCATCAGGATGATCGAATTCAGCTTCTGGCCCTGCTCAGGACACTCCAAGAATCACACCATGTGCCTGAGAGCATTGTCCAAAGGTTTGATGCTGTGACCACTTCTCTGGAGAACCTGTTCCAGTGCTCAGCCACCCTCTGGGTGAAAAATATTTTCCCGATATCCAACCTAAACCTCCCCTGACTCAGCTTCATGCTGTTTCCTTGAGTCCTGTCACTGGTCACAAGAGTGAAGGGATCAGTACCTCTTCCCCTTCTGAGGAGAAACTTGGCTTGGTGGAACTCACTAAAAAGGAGGATCTTTAACCTCTCCAGGTAGAAATTGAATAAACTCAGTCTTTCAGACTACAGATTTTGAGACAAAAAGATCTAATGCAAGGAGCTGGTAGTCTGCAGCACAAAGAGGTATTGCTGAGGAGAACAGACAGCAGCCAGGAAGATCTCAGAAGTCAAAGAAGGGACTTTTTAAAGTATTTGTTGCATTTTGTTCTTAGTAAAGTTCTTCTAAACTTTCTTCTGTTATTTAAAATCTTCATTCTTTATGTAAATTCTAATAGAGATTGTATTTAGTGCTTAATTATGTCATTTGATCTTCTTGAGTATCACAGTATAAGGAATCAGTCAAGACAGATTCATCCCACAATTCCAATTGACTTCAGTTTAGTTAGCCCATACCTTAAGTATTTCTATGGATCTGTAATTGACAAAAAAATGATCTTTTCTCCCCCAACCCCTCTTTCTAACCATACTCTTGTGCCAAGAACCATCAGTATCTTTGCCCTATCCCTTTTCTCGCTCTTCTAAGTATAATGGTAGGCCTCAGAAATATTCAGGACTGTCAATTAATTTAGTACCTGAAAGTACTAAAGCATGAATACATGTGATGTGCCCCTTCACATTTATATCAAAAATAAACTTTCTGCAGTGAAATGATTCATTCTGATTTGGATGAATGGTTCTGGTATTCCAGGATGGCAAGTGGCTTGCAGAACAGCTAACAAAGATACTAAAACCTTGCATTCTTGAGGTTATATTTTACTTACACTGATCATTGTTTAAGAAATCTAGAACATAATTTTGCATAGGAATATTATATTTTTTAATCCTAAAGTTTAAACACCTGAAAAATCAAATGTGGGACATTTGGGGGAATAAACACCATGAGCAGTGTAGGAATACAATATTATTTTTTTTCCCAGTCCTAGGTATTTTGGTTTTTCCTTTAAAAATAAACATCTATAGATGGAAGAAAAAAATCCTCACAGTTGTTTTGGAATATGACTGCAGAAGATCAGGATTAAAAGGATAAAAGAGAACACAGGTCTTTCAGGAGAGTCTGTTCTCTGACCACTGGGACAAAACGTCAACATTATTGAAATGAAATTATATTCCTTTGCAAAATTATTGGCACTGGACTCGAATAAATTAACACTTTAAAGGAGACACTGGGAGTTTAATGATTACATAATTTTTGATTAAGAAGTAACAGAATAACAGTCTTGCTCCAGAGATTAGTGTAGAGCTGAAAGCAAGAAAGGAAAAATGTTAGAGCTTGCAGTCATCTAATACTTTATGCTATTTATTTATTTTATGTTTAAGTCTGTGGCTTCCTGCCACATGGAAAAAGAAGTATGGTAGTTATCAGTAGCTTGAGAGCTATGAGAGTACACACCATCTATTGCAGAGCAGTCAAGTGACAAGAAAGTGGTAGCCTTCCAGAGGGTGAAAGAATAAGGAGATAGTAAGAAGATGGTGAATTAAAGAACATATGAGGGAAGGAAAAAATGGTAGAAAAGCTAATATAAGTTCAGCACAGTGACAGAAATCAAGAAGCTAAACTGTGAGTTCACTACCAAAAAATGAAATCCAGTAGCAAGCTAGGCAATAAAATGAAACTTACTGATTAGAAACCAAAAGATATTGTGCTGCCCAAAACATCTGGGAAGGGACCCACCTTTGGAGCTGGATAGTCAGCTGAACCAATGCTGTTTTAGATATCAGTCAGCTATAGTATAGTCAAACATTAAAACAAAGATAAGGAAAAACATGTGAGGCATCAGCGATCCACAGAACTGGTTCTACCAGATTGGTGGACCAAGTAGTCACCTAAGAGAGCAAAGTATTAAGAACAGCAAATAGGTTAGTGACCATTTGTTGTGCCAGTGGAGATTCACCTGCACAAACATTTTCCAGATTGCCGGTGGCAGAAAAAGTGTAAAGGAGGTGCCGCTGATTTCAGCAAGATATCATTACTAAAAAACAGAGATTAGTTTTTCTGAAATGAGGGGGAAAATGCTGAAATGAGTCATCAAAACTAGAAATGAGAGTCACGGTAATTATTCCCTAAAATCCATTATGTATTTTATAGCTGTGGTTCCTACTGTGTGTGCATGTGTGGATGGATGCATGGGTGTGTGTGTATGTGTGTGTATGTGTGTGAGTGCAAGTCCCTGGTTTTGGTTTGTATGGTCAGCTATTTTTTTACAAAAGCTATTCTGATGCCAGATTGTATTGCTTCTGGAAAGGCTTGTGTCCATCTGGGTTCTCTGTTCTCTCAGAAATGCAACCTTTGTCAACACTTTTCTGACCTTTCAGTGACCTCTCAGGCTGAACTGGAGCATTTAGGTTATTGCATCATACAATAAAGTGTATAAAAAAAATCTTCTGTTTCCAAATGCTGCCCCTTTAGAATTTTTATATGCAATGATTATGTCCAGAAAGGTTTTGGCTTCTAGTCTTTTGCTGTACACCATATTTTTTATTTTCATAGTTATATCTGAGAAATTGCCCTTTATGTTTGAAAATGAGTTTCTAATTTTCTATTTCCTCCTTTTTTTCTGTCCTATTTTGTTTTCTTCCAAGTTCAATATTAGGATATCTGAATTATTTCAGACCATAGGAAGAATTTTTGACTTTCTGAAATAGACTAGTTTGGGAAGATCATTGCAGTAATTTTAAGTTGCAATATAATAAATTATAGACAAAACCTAAGTACTAAATATTCTGTTTATCTCATGCTCATACTTTGTCTTTAACAGAAGTAAACTAACCAGGAATACACAAAAGCATCTTCTATGATGACATTTGTTTGTCAAATGAGTTACATTGATCATGTTCACCAAATGGTTTTTCCTCACTAAGTCTTTCAGGTTTTTTATGAATAATTACATCTTTAAGCCACATCTCCTTTCCTGTCCAAATCTATGATTTGCAGAATTAAATTAAGAAAACATGAAAAAGAATCACTTAAAAGAAAAAAACATTATTTTGAGGAAGAAATTGGAAGAAACAGCAGCTCTATCTTTCATCAAAACTGTCAGTTTGATGCACAAAGAGAAAGAAAATGCTTCAGTGCTGCAATAATGACCTTACAAGTTATTTCTTTGAACTGTGAGTACTGCCTTTCTCAAACACTGTCCTTTGGTTTCACACTGTAGAGAAAAAGAAAAAAAGATAAATAATGACTGAATACTTAACTAATGTATGTTCAAATTTGATAACGTAAATAAATACACAGATTTTTACCTCATTTCTCATGCAGTGCACATTTTAAGTTCTCTTTAGAAAAAGAGCAGCTCTTTTTCTCCTTACAGAAGATTGATATTCTATTAAAAATGTAGTTTGAAAGGATAAAGATTTATGTAAAATTTAAACAAAGTGATCAGTTAAGGGTAGAAAAATGAGTATCAAAAATAGTTGAGAGGAATTAGTAAAACCTGTCTTTTATATGCAAATCAATAACATATAACAGCAATAACTGAGAACAAACTAAGAATATTAAGTGCAATCAGCAGAAAATGATCATATTCTATGAAAAGAATATTGGGGGGGTTTCCCTACCTTTTTTTTTCCCTTTACTAGAATGCTGGATGCTGAAGTAAATTTCATGCAGAGATATTTTTTTTAAATTATGTGATTTTTGTATGCATTGATGTGCATAATATATTAATATTTGCTATCATTAAAAGAAAGAGGAAATATTTTTTTCCATTCATCAGATCGACTGCAACATCACTGTGTTTCTTATATAAGAAAAGATTTCCCAGAGTAAGGGGAAAAATCTGAAACCTATCTTCAGTGGTATTTAATTTTTTATGAAAGATGAATTCATTTTAATACAATTTTCCCCCTCCTCCTTTTAGATCTTCACCATCAGCAAACTTGTAAGCCATCAGTTGGAGTTCATTTTTAATTCATTTCAGTTTTTCCTATTCAAGGAGGAGCTTTTAATCAGAAATTATATCAAAGATCCTATCACAGGTTATGTTAACGAGCCTTATGAGTTACATCCTGGAGACTGGTCTAAATAGTGCTGGGTTCTGAAGAAGCATTTCTGATGACACACATCCTGGCCAGGCTCCCTGTAAAACAAGTTGGAATGTTTATGCTGACTAAGGGAGCTACAGCATTGTTGGAGATTTTAAACTGCAGTTTGCTGATTTTGCAAAAGTTGTCTGCTTTGGCTGCTTTTATGGAAGCAAATAAGAATGTCTCTGTTAACATCCAGATAACTAGGCTAGTGGTCCCTGGGTTGGGAAACATAACCCAATAGAATATGGATCATCAAACCCAGGAAAAATCCTGCCGAACGAGTGTTGCCAACTGCAATACATAATGGCTAACAAGCAGAGATACAGGCCAAAACAAGGAAATTTATCTGAAACCGCAATAAGCAATAAGCAATCCCTAAAAAGCTTTAAAAATCAGACATAAAATGCATCCTGCCCAAAGTTCATGAACCTTGAAATGATATGAAGAAAAAAAAAGGTTAAAACAGGAATGCAAATCCAAACACGTCTGATTGAAAGCACAAAGAAAGAACGCAGATCAAAACCAACAGTGAGATCTGCATACAAATTTGAACCCCAAACTCTTAGTTATTTCATTAATTTGGATATTGGGAAAGAGGGCAACATTGTGAGCAGATGCAGGTTGGGAAAATAACTATGTCATACTTCTAATAAAATCTTGGAAGTTATCAAAATGACTTCAAACACAGAGAGAATAATTGCTGTAAGCTATGACTGCTTTACTTTGATTATCAAGAAATGTCATACAATATTTGAAGATTCTCAGTCCTGCAGATCAAAAACCACATCTACAGTTACGTAACAAACCAGGACAACATATCTAACAAAGACTTAAAGAAGAATCTTATCTGTGAAATATCTCTGTGCATCTTCTTGTTGTCATTCAAATAATTTAATACTTCTTTATCAGCAATCGGTCTCATATGCAATATCTAAATTCTTATGTAATAATTTTTGCTGCTGAAAATCTATCATTTCCCATTCTGCCTTAAGAAATTACAAGCACAGCTCACTGCTTTCCAGCTCTTTTATGCCTGTTTCCTTTGAAAACAGTGGGTGGGTCTTTCCCTTTAAATGATACAAAAACAAATTAAGAAATCCAGTCTTAATTAATGGTAATCTAAATGTCAGGTTTTATAGACAGGCATTTTTGGTTTTCAAATAACATAATTGTTACACATTTCAAAGTGTTTCTTATTTATTCCAGATTAATCCTTAAATATGTGAAAACTCAAAGGAATATGAACCTTTGGGTAGTCCCATGAAACTTCAAATATTTACCATTAGGCAAGAGACTGGAGAAAAAACTTTTTTTTTACAAATCATTATCTCATTAATTTTTTATATTGTTAATGTAAAATGTAAATATGTAAATATGTAAATCTTTCAGCAAAGAAAGAATCACTCCACAGACATAGTGACATTTTGGATTATTTCCCTAATGCAAGCATTATTGTACTGAAAATCCACTTTTGCTTTTCTCCTAGCAATCTGTCTCTTTACATCATAATTTTAATTAGCAAATTATATAGCTCACTATAATCACAATATCATCAACAACAGCATGTTTTTTTTCATTAAATCTCAAA
Source organism: Pyrocephalus nanus (assembly GCA_038380795.1). NCBI lineage: Eukaryota > Metazoa > Chordata > Aves > Passeriformes > Tyrannidae > Pyrocephalus > Pyrocephalus nanus. The sequence goes on along the minus strand of CM076261.1, from coordinate 12,682,954 downwards.
GCAGATTTTCATTAAATGCTATCCTGTATTTCTTTCCCAGATATTTTCACAGCCTGCAGATTTGCTGTCTAATATAATGGCAGCACATTTTCCTTTTCCTGTATGTGGGAAAGGATTTTGTTTGGTTTAGGTTTTTTGTTTTATTAAGGTTGAATTTGTACCTCCAAAGGTTTTTATTTTGTTTGGAATAATGATATACTTGCATTCAAACCTCAGTATTAGCTGACAGACATACAAACCAGACCTACAAACCATGCATTTATCACTGACCCAGCCTCAGTTGATAATTCTGTTACTGATCATTGTATTCTTTGAGTTTGAAAATGAATCCAAGTTCTATATTGGAGATTTTGTAAGCTTTTGTTCAAAGACCTCAACAAAAATGACATGTAATATTTCAGGATCCCAAAAAGAAAAAGGTAACAGAAGCTCTGGGAAAAGCCTGGCTGTGAGGAACTGGCTAACATTAGAGGTAATACTGCTTTTCTGGTGCTCACTGTTATTCTAGGCTTGTTCAGCTTCAGAGGACAACAAATCTTTCTGGATTTCTCACAGCTGTCACAAGAAAAGCTATGGTGCATCTCCCAGCTCTTGCAGTGAATTATTTATCAAATTTCCCTATTAGATTTAATTGTCTTTCATTCTTTACCAAAGTACTGTAACTTCAAATTCAGTCAAACATTTTCCCATTTGTAAAGGTAAACAGAGACACTACTTTTCTTCTTAGTAATAAGAGTCTAATTTAGTCAAAGCTTTTAAAGAAAATCTTAATTGAGATCCGGGTGAGAATAAAGAGGAATAATATACACAAAAACTGAAAATGAATTTCAGTTACTTTAAAACTGTGATTTTAAACGCCTCATCTCAGTAACTACTAAATTTTGGAGACTTGCAAATATCTTTGGGGTCATAAGATTTATCATACTGTGCACTTCATATTTTATCTTTCAGCCTGTTTTGGAGAAAAAAAATCTACTGCAGGCTGAACTCTTTGTTATGTTAGCCTGAGTCATAGTTAGAAATCTTCAAAAATTAGGAGAGCGCATGCTTTTCAGTGCATGCTTGTGCTCACATAGATGAACTCCTCACGAAGGCTAGAATGCTTTGGAAGTAATATGTATGAATTAGGTCCTTGTCAAGGTCTCTTGACTGAATACTCTGATATATAAATTTATGGAGGGAAAAGAGACAGCAACAACACTGTTTCTGAAAATTAATTTTTGAAAGATGTCAATAGAAGTAGAAAAGAAGGGCCTCCCTGTCTTCAAGACGCTGGTAGATCAGTATTTCTTTCACTAGAAAACACCCTACTTGTGCTTTTATATTATTTTCTTAAACACCTATTATATACATATGCATACACACACATACATATATACCATAAATAGATGAGATGCCAAACTAGCATTTTGGATTAAAAAGCAGGAAATTATTTAAGTACACCACCTCTTGACAAAATATGTGCCACTCCCTTAGGCCTTTCTCACTTGATATCAAGAGATTGCTAAGAGTTTCTACAACCACCTCTGTAAATTTGAGATTATTATATGCTTCTTTACATTCTTTTTATAATTACACTGTTGTAATTTCACAAAATAATTACACTGATGTATTTTCAGTGCCTTAAAATTAATTGTAAAACAAACTCCTACCATGTTTCTATATGTGCTTATATTTGAGTTCCAGGGATCTATTCATACTTCAAAGAATAAACACAGTATGAATTATTCCAAGTATAGGTCTTTATTGCTTCATAATAATATATAATAATACTATAAAATTATCTTTCCTTGGAATATAGACAATAACTTCTATATCACTCCTGATAGCTTGTGGAGAAATTGGGAAATGAATATCAAATGTATGTACATTTTATATAGCAATTGCCTTGCAAAAACTTAGCTCTATTGACAATAGTCAAGAGAAAAAATATTCCAGAGGGAAAGAAAAAGTAGAGATAACTGGAGTGGAAGATGAGGTTTAATGAGTGCTTTATATCAGCTGCTTCAAACTTGCAGGCAATTACAAATGTTTACAAATCCTAATTTGAGGAATGGTATATTAAACTAAAATCATTGAGAACAGTTCTGGGTCCCAGTTCTCGGTGGTTTGCATAGCTTCAAAACAGCTGCTACAACGTTGCCCTAAAGATTCCTAGGTTATTTCAGAGGTGTATACAATTACCCACTATAGACTTTTAATTCAAGAGACAGTGGCAGCTCTAATGTTTTTCAGCTAATAGGAATTTCAACAAAAGATTTTATAGTAGATGTGTGTGTGTGTGTGTGTTTTCATGTATGCAATAAGGAGAATGTTTGAATAGAATGTATTGCACAAAACAGTTCAGACCTGTAGTGGGTTCTTGATATAAACTGTATGTAATCTTGGCAAGGGTATCTCACCTCCCTCAAGACTGTCCCAGCCATTAGACTGTAACAGCTCTGAAGACAAGGTGAAGGAGAGCATTTTTCTCCTTATGAAGAAAAATTGTGCTTGTTATTTTATGTGAAATATTTTCTCTCAATTATATCACCCTGAGTGCTCCCAAAGAGGAGGATGAATCATCTAAGACTTTTTATTCTTAAATATCCCACAGAACAAATAAGTCAAAGGGTTGAAAATGTGCCTACACAAAAAGCTGGAGTTCTCTATGGCTGAACTTCTAAGTCACTTACATGTTTTGGACAGTTTTCTTCAGACAGTCTGTAAATTGATGTAATTCAGAGTAAAAAGAGTGGTGATAATCCATAATACTGAGAATGTTTCTAATTCTTCTAATGCCATAATTATTAGGGCATCTTTAAGTACCTATGCTTTGTTGAGAACATTTTATTTTCTTACATTTTGTGCCAAGTATTTGACATTCAAGTATTTGACAAATATAGTTATCAGCAAACTAGATTTTGGCATTTATGGCATATTGGCATAGATATGGCATTTATGAAATGCTGCCCTCACCCAGATTATTCTACTGTCTTTACCTATTAGATTTTTTTCACCCATGTAATCTTTATGATGAAAACACATGGTCCACAAAATCACTGTCAATAAAAACCATGGTGATTTCAAAACTTCAATTCACTCCATCTCAGTTTTCCCAAGAGTCTTTCTTTCTTCATAATCAGAGTTATGAGATTTAGATAATTGCAATAAAGCAACTGAGAAAGAGCAATACATTGATTAATGTAAATCCCTGTACTTTGCTTGGTTAATAATAGCTGCCTGCAATTCAGAGTATGGGAATTTGCACACTATGCTAAATTACTAAGATAGAACTTAGCTCTATCATTATGCAAATATAAGTGCCAGAAAATGAGTGACTAAGAAATAAGTATATATACTAAGCTGCAAGGGTGAATCAGTCAAAAATGTATCAGCTTTCCTGAATTCTGACTGGCTTAAACATTTCCAATTGTGAAGTTAGAGTGCTGGGATAGTTAAAATATGCAGAAATACAGAAGAGGAAGAGGAGGAACAGAGCCTGAAACAGTTTTTATTGACTTTCCTGGAAGATAATTTTGTCACTGTTCCTATTGCAAAATGAAAAGAACATTTGTTCACCTTATAAAGATGCCTGGGCTCTTAAACCCATAATTATCTCTGAGACCCTTAAATGAAAGAGATAAGCTGGAAATCTTAGGTGCTATAACAATGATGATTAATATTAGGAATGTGTTAAAAAAATGCAGTGATTTTATTCGTGCTTCCATTTAAGTTTTTATCTGAGGAAAATTATCTTTTAATGACATTTGAAAATCATATTGAATTTTGGCTATTTTTTGAACTTAGGTATATTAGTTCTGGCTATAAATATAACGGTATGGACCAAAGTGTATCACAGCAGTGAGACTTTTCTTATTCTTTATTCATATCTCATTTAGAGCTCATTAAATGCAGATCCTGCTTATCCCAGATAAAATTGTGTGGTAACTATTGCTATGATGATATGAAACCTGTGATACGTTATATAAAGATGGGATCTAGGAAATGGATAATTATGTTGACTTCTGTATGAGATTTTCCTGACATTTAAGCAAAATTTTCACTGTATATGTCTGCTGTCTAAGAATACATCAAAAATATTGATCATTAAGTAGACCATTTGATTCAGCATGAAGTTGCCTGGCACTTAGACTGCAGGACTTCAAGGAAGCTCTGACTCCAGAAGATTCTCCCCTTACCTATTTGTTTGTTTTAGCAGCGGAACAAATAGCCAAACTCATAAAATATATAAAATAGCAAACACTAAAAGAACCTGTTTTAGAAAACTGTGGAGAAACACTATGGTTTCTGCTATTTACATCATTGTTTACACTTCTGTGTTTTAAGTCAGACTTGGTTTGCATTTCTTTTTCACTTTTCAAAAGAGCAATCATGCTCACTGCCAGAAGCTATGAAGTATCACAATTAACTTTTCTTTGCTAGAATTGTTGTCCTATGCCACACTCTACAGGGACCTTTCGCACTTTATGCCTGCACAGTCCCAGTTTCTATGCTTCTTATTGTAAAAGGACTTCCACTTCTGAAGATGGAGCATTGTCTAAGCTTATCAAGAAGGGAAGGAAAGGGATAGAAAAAAGGAGAACCAAAGGTATGTGTGTGCAGCATAGCACCCTTGAAATGCCATCCACTGGATCATGTTGCTGCTGTTTGTCCATGTCATGTCTACAGCAGGTCAAAACTGTCAAGTATTTTGCTTTCAACATGGCACTTTACCTTCCGCTTGCTCTATACTTTCCCAGAATAAATGGCAGATCTAAACAAGGCATTACCATAAGCAGCATTTGCAACTGTGAAATGTTGGTGTATTGTGGAGCCAAGAATACTGCGAAAAGCTGCAGCAGAACCTGGAGAGACACTGACTCTTCCTCCAAAGGCCCTAGCATAAAATTCACATGGTGATGTCTGCTTTTTCAGCTGAAGACTTAGCAGTTAGAGATGATAAGAGAATTTAAACTCCAAGGTTGATCCTTTTTCTCACTGTCTGTGAAAAGAAAAGACATAACCATATGCATAATGATGAGAGAAAAAAAAATCACTAATAATTTTAAAAAGTAAATGTGTAAGGACATCATGGGCAAGTGAGAATGGGAGCAGATTGTAAGAACGATTAGAGGATACAAATGTTGAATATGAGAGGTTTAATTCCTTGTCACATGTGTGTCTGGTCTATACTGCTGGTCAGGGTAAGCTATATGAAATAGAGATCATATGAAATAGGGTACTTTAAGTATTAACTTCCCATTCTGGAGCTCTGCATTAGCCAACAATGCAATCACAATATTAAGAGACTTAAAAAAAAAAAAAAAATCTGATCATGAAACATCTCTCCACAACCTTTTTTTCCTAAGTTATACTGTGGGGAAGATTAATAGAAAAAAGTACACCTGCAACCATTTAAAGTTTTTTTTTAAAACCTGAATTCTATACAGTCAGGCATTATGTCAGCTGCAGAAATCCTTAAAGATGCAATTCTAACATGATGAAGTAAGCCAGCTGAATTTTAAAATATTAAATATTAAACATTATGATGCTTCAGATTTGCAAGCTTTGTGAAGTTTCTCCTTTTTTTATTAAAGAGATATATATAATCTACAAGCATTTTTATAAATATATATCTGCAAGTAAGGATATAGTAAATAAAAGAATTCTAAATTATGAAAAACAGAGCTCAGGTATAAAATATTTTCCTTTTAAAATTTTGCTTGTTTTCTTACCTGTTTTTTGTTTGTTTGTTTTTTTTTAATGCAATTTTTATCCTGTTCCCTCCTACCCCGTTTCTTATTTGGAAAACATGGAAGGAGACTGTAAGAAGATGCTGTGTTTCAGGTAAAACCACAACATTTTTCACATCTATTTGCCACTTCATCTCTTCAAAACAGCATTTAGTGCATGTTGAATAATGCTAGGGCAGTGAACTATTGAAAGCTTTCCTGCAATGGAGACAGTTTTTCCTAACAGTACATTAGATTAATTCTGACACAAAAGAAGGAAAAGCAATTTTTTTTATCTTTTATTCTCAGATATTTCATGGTGATATGGAGTTTTCACAGGCATATTTCCTTTGTTGATGACAAGATGAAGTAATAACCACAATAATTTAATAAATAATGGTGTGCAGTACTCTGACCTACATCTTAGATAACAGCAACACATAGCAATATTTAAACAAGAAGGTTGAAGATAGGGAATCGTACCTGGTCCCTAGGTTGAAGTACAGGAAAGGGAAAGTAAATAGCAGAGAAATAGCCAGCAGAAGAAAAAACAGGGGAATTTCTTTTAGGATACCGAGTTGGGATAATGGCTAAATTCATGTGACAGTAGCCTTCTTTGACACAGCATTGCTGTAAACAGCTTTGAAGCCAGAAATATGTTTCTGACAGTGATATAACTGAAAAGTTTCCATGCCATACTTTTTAGAGCTGCAAGTCAGAGTACTAAAGTCTTCAAATAAGTGCTGATTGAGAGAAAGAGTTGCTTTGTATTAGCACTTTTGTGAAATGAAAGTTTGCCCCATAGGGCAAAATGTAATTGGCATCTTTCACAATCAGGACCATTCTTTCTCTGCCTAGCACTATCCATCATGTTAGCTATTGATTGTTCTTTAAGGGAAGAAATAGCAATAGCAATCTAATGTCCTACCTCACAACATCTAGGAGATAAACCGATGGCTTGATGGAATTAAAGCACAATTTAGGACTAGATTCTGACAAAGATTGTTTTGACAGCATATTTCCTTTGTTCCTGCAAAGAATGCATGCAAATTTTTACCACTCTGAGTGGGTATTATGTTTACCATTGAAGAGAATTCAGACTCTCTTACATTAAACAACCAATGGGCCAGTGCTGTCTTTCTAAAGGATTGTTAAGGAAACTTTCCTGTCTGACCATCTGGGAGCTACTCTGACCATCAGACTTGCATCACCTGAGCTGGAACTGAGGCCCCTTCACAGCAGGTAGTTCCAATGAGCCAACAAGGGCCCCACTTGACTCTCTACACACCCCACACTCACAATATCAGACCATGTTTCCTTACCAGCTTGACCCCAGGTTTCTCATAGCAGAGTCTCAGAAGTCTCGATCCTTAAGTAATTTAATCATGATGCAACAAGAAAATAGCAGCTTGAGCTGGTGCCTCCAAGCAGAGATTCTGAACAAAGACACCCCTTTATGCCCTCACAGTCTAATCCTGGGAAAGTCTGGGGTCCTAGGCTCCTGCTGTGTCTCTGAGTGTTCAGTCCCCTAGCTGGGCAACAGGTCTCTGTGACCTTTCTTATGCAAAGTGTCAGTGCCAGGATTTCTAGTATGAACATATTTCCAATGGGTATTCTCAGAGGGTACCTGGAATTCACCGACTTCTTTAGAAGTACTGCTGGAAATATCAATTGTTCTTTCCAGATTTACTTAATGAATTGTTGTCGTGGTGATAATGAAAAAGTAAGCTTGTGGACTAGAGGTTTCCACTGGATACAATAAAAATAATGGGGTGACAGCATTAGTGGACAAGAAAAGGGGTACAGATGTCATTTATCTGGTCTTCTCTAAAGACTTTGACACAGACCCCACAACCTCCTTCTCTCTAAAATTGAAGAGAAATGGATTTGATGAGTGGACTGTTAGATAGATAAGAAGTGGTTGGAAGGTCACATCCAGAGGTTAGTGGTCTGATGGACATTAGTGACAAGTAGTGTCCCTCAAAGGTCTATATTGACACCAGTGTAATTTAGGATCTCCATTAATGACATAGATGAAGAGAGGGAGTGCACTCTCAGCAAATTTGCTAATGACATTAAGGTTAGTGGTGCAGTCAACACACCTGAGGAACAGGATGACATCCAGAGGGACCTGAACAAGCTCAAGAAGTGGGGTAATGGGAATCTCATGAGGTTTAACAAAACCAAGTGCAAGGTGCTGCACCTGGGTCATGGTACCCTCACTATCAACACAGTCTGGGGGATGAACAGATTGAGAGCAGCCCTCCTGAGAAGGACTTGGAGGTGCTGGTGGATGAGAGGCTGGACATGACCCAGCAATGTGCACTTGCAGCCCAGAAAGCCAATTGTGACCTGGGCTGCATCAAAAGCAGTGTGGCCAGCAGGTCAAAGGAGGTGATTCCATCCCTCTACTCATCTCTGGTGAAGCGCAACCTGGAGTGCTGAATCCAGCTCTGGGGCAACCAACAGGAAGGACATCAGCCTGTTGAAGTAGTCCAGAAAAGGCCCACCAAGATGATTAGAGGGATGAAGCACCTCTCATACAAGGAAAGGCTGAGACAACTGGGCTTGTTTAGCCTGGAAAAGAGAAGGCTTTGGGCTGACCTAAGTTTGACCTTACAATACCTGAAAGGAGCCTGCAAGAAAGATGGAGAGGGGATTTTTACAAGAGCATATAGTGACAGGACAAGGGGGAAGGGTTTCAAACTAAAAGAGAATAAGTTTAGATTAGATATGTGAGGGTGGTGAGGCACTGGAACAGGTTTCCCAGAGAAGCTGAGTATGCCCCATCCCTGGAGGTGTTCAAGCATAGGATGGATGGAGCTCTGAGGAACCTGGTGTAATGAAAGGTGTCTGCATCCATAGGAAGGGGATTGGAACTTGATCTTTAAGGTCCCTTTTGACCCAAACTATTCTATGATTCTATGAAACATTTCTAAAGGACCAATTCCTATAGTGTTTTGTCATTCTTCAGTTACACATCAGATCATGTCCCTAGGAAATCTGAAGAGAATTTTTAGGAACTCAAGTAGTAACTAAGATTTTTACTAAAGATAGATAATAGAAGTTTGCTTGGTATCTCTGTGTTGACATCTTAAGAACTCAAAGGAAAAAAAAATTATGAAATATTTTCAGAAGGCAATACACAATAGTACAATCTTTGCTCCTTTGTTCTTTGATGAAAAGGAGCAAAAAGATAAGATTTTCTATAAAAATGATAATTCTCTATCAGGGAGATACTTATTACATGCTAGAAAAAGACCCCCAAAAAATAGACACTACATTTTACTGAATTTTTAAAGCCAATGAAATAAAGATAATGGGATGTAAACTGTTCCCATTTGTTTATGCCAATAAAAAGCTGAAAATCCTAGGAGAATTACCTGCAGAGTGTCCTTCATTTTTAAGAGACTTTATGAAAGCAATATTTCATCATTTTTGTACTGAGACATCTATTTCATGCTGCACAAAGTCAATTGTCATAAATGGGAATCCACATGTGAATTCATACCCTCCTGACACTGAACAAGGTCTGATTTTTTATCTCCTACCCTTCTGTTGTTCCGTCAGTTTTAGAACTGTGGAATTCAGAGTGTTCAGCTTACTTGACCAAACCAAAACTAATTTTATATTTCTATATAAATGTAACAGAAACAAGCAAGACCTTGACTGAACTAAACCAATGACATGGTTATGCCAGACCTGGCATAACAAATTTGAAAAAGGTCAGGGTTATAAATGAAATTGATTTGATAATTTTAATAGTTTCAAGGGACCAAGGCATTCTTCACAATCAGAATAATTTCTATTTAAGAAACAATAAATTGATACTTCTAAGGGGAAGATAAATCAAATAGTAAACTGAAAAAATTAAAAAATGCTGGCTTTATGCAGTCTATAAGGTTCTATCTGAGTATACAGACTTCACCTGAATATTTTCTAAAAGAAACTCTCATTATACTGTTTCTCTCAGGAATTATCATTTTGACAGTTAAACATTGTCATCAGTTTAATTGTACTTAATTCATGTAGCAGAGACAGTGGAATAGAGCAACGTCTCTTGCTTCCTGCCTTGAAAATGCTATCCCTCTTCATTGGGATATTCAGAAGAAGGTCATTCACAGGGCAGAGAGGGAAGCATTAGGTTCTGACTCAAGAAACAGGTTTCAAGCATTTCATGTGTTCATCCAAAAGTAAGTGAGGAATATCAATGTCTCCTGCGGTCTTGGGATTTAAAAGAGAATTATATTACAAAACCCTAATGTAAATCAGGCTTCATACACATTACTGTAATGGAGAAAAACTAGATTACTGCAGCTGAAGACGTTCTACAAATGAATGTAGCATGTGAAATACAAATCAATTTTCCATCTCCGCCTAAATCCTAGAAGCTTGTGAGTATTTCAGAAATCAATCCAGGATCAGCTCATTCTCTCTGGAGAGACTGATTTCCTATCAGGGGAATACTGAACTCTAATAGAAGGTGAAAAGGATATAATACTGTCGTTCTCTCTGATTTATGATTTTATCATTAAATAAAAGAGACAACAGTGTTGGATTACTGGCATTTCTATTTTGCTGTTTTCAGCATGCTGCAGTGGAGGCTTGGCCAGAGAGATGCTCTGGCAGACTCCAGCTGTTGCCCTGACCCTGACTGAGAGGAAACTGCATACAGCTCTGAGGGGTAGTGTAGGCACCTGGCTGCAAGTGATACCATCCCATCAACAAAATGCTGTGCAAGTGGCCCCTGGCCTGTTATATTTAGAGAGATGCTTTATTTTGACTAACAGACACTGAGAGAATGCACAGCTGCAAGATGTTGTGCAGCATGTTGTATCTGCATCTTCACCTTGTGACTGCAATAAACACCCCACAGGCTGTCCAAACCTGCAGAACACTAGTGGCTTTAAATGGTGGGAATGGCTTTAAATTGGCAGAGATTATGTTTAGATTAGCTGTTAGGAAGACATTCCTTTCTATGAGGCTGATGAGACACTGGAACAGGTTGCCCAGAGACGTGGTGGATGCTCCATCCCTAGAAGTATTTAAGACAAGGTTGGATCTGCTCAAGGCTTTGAGCAACCTGGTCTAGTGGTGGGTGTTCCTATTCATGACACAATTTTTTGCTCTTATAGGTAATCATTTGGATTTCAAAAGTGGACAGTTCTGAGTAAGCCCATTTTCACCATGTAATACAAAATAAATAAATTATTATTTATGAAAAATATCCTGTTTTGGACCATTCATATCAAACTAAAGAAGTTTTTTGAGAAAGGAGAACACTGATATGGACTTTGCTGATTGTTTTTCCATCAAGGTTATTCTGTCCTTAAAGTTTCAGATGTCAAGAATGATCCTGGAGGTCAATTGTATGTTATATATGGTTTTTGGTTTTCCTCAGACTTTTTGAGTCTTCTAGGAAGGTTCATGAGCAAAATTATGCTAGAGCTGAGCATATAACATGTGCTTATATAAACATAATAATTTTAGGTTATATAAACCAAACATTTTTAGTTTTATGCTAAACAGAAATATTTTCAGGAAAAAAATCAACAGGAAGATATTATAAAACCTAGCATTTGTACATGTACACAGCACCATATTTTCATAAAGTGTTTTATAACAAATTTTAAAGACACCTGCCATGATATTCATGAGATTAAATTATCCTATGTGCAATAAAAATATTATTTTCATAATGAATACAGAGTATTAAAAGGAATTCTTTTAATATTAAGAGAATTTTTTTTTGCAGGTTATATATTGAGGAATAACAGAAGAAAAAAAAGTTTTCTTCTTAATAAATAGTTTTCTTCTAATTATTGCTACTTCTAATTTGATACCTTTAGCATTAGCTGCCCAAAGTTAAACTTGACTGAATCTCAAACTGGACCTTGATAATGTCAGACTTGCAAAGGAGATCATAATTCTACATTGTTACATGTACAAGACAACAGAAAGAACTAGTTATCGCTATTGTCTAGGATTCAGACTAAAAAGGCTTTTTGGATTGCCTATTATGCATAATCAGCTGTGAAATACCATTAAAGTATTTAAACCCATATTCTTTTAATGGCAAAAAGTGGTTCTATAACAAAAAGGGCAATTCCACATTGAAATAGAAAAAAGATTATAGAACACACTGTAAGCACTGACACAAGACATTAGAAAAATGTCATACTAATTACAAATAGAGATTTTTCAGGTATTGTAATGTCACAATAAAAGCTAATTTGAGTCCAAAGAAAGTTCTGATGAAAAAATTCTCATCAATGATTTTGCATTGGTCACACATTGAAACCAAAAAAAATACTTCCTTTCTCTCTTCTCGAACTTTGAGTAAATCACACATGGTGATTTAGAACTCAGATTGTGAATTTCTCTTCAAGTACTTCCCTAGACTGATATTAGGAAAAAAAAATTGCTTAATCACCCATATTTTTTTAAAGTAAGCAATGTTTTCCCTACACTGCAGTTCTTTCTGTTTTCTTGTTTCTGCTCCAAACCCTAATAGGCCAAAGTTTGCTTTTATATACCAGCTGTATTCAAGTTGTTAAGTTTTATAAGACATAGACTTGGCAACTCTGTTCACTGCAAATGAAAACACTAAAAAGTAGACAAGTTTCTTCAATGATCATTTGCACTTTCCGTACACATATTAATAAAGGTAAGATCTGAATAATAAGTTATTATTTCACAAGGAATACCTTTATGAACTTAAAGTCAATTCAAAACTTTAAGTACACAATACAGAGTAAAAAATTTATTCTGTGACTAGTTTACTAGTATTGGTCTGGGTTTGAGATGTATTATCACTCTATTAGACCTCTACAATATGTTATTTATGACAATGTCTACTTTCTGCTTCTGTAAGTCCCATTCTATTATCCAAATTCCCTCTGGTTTCGAAAGTTAAAATATGCTTTTAATGATGAGTTGAGACTTCTGTTTATATCCTTCTGGGGGAGAACTTACTCCTATTGTAAGAAAGACATAAAAAAATTGCTAAAAAAGGCAGAAAGGGGAGCCCATAGCTAAAAATCAAAGCAAGACTGATAATACATGGCAATCCTGTTATAGGAAATAACTAACTTATGTGGCCCAGGTATATGGGGACTCTACTACCCCTATACTTCCATGAGACTTACCCCTGAGTTTAAGTATCTGGAATGATGAGGCTTTCTTAAAACAGAACTTAAATAGCTAATAAAAACACAAGGCTCAGAGTCCTTCAAAAGATGTCGAGGACTTTAAAATTCATAGTTCTCATAGAAGCAAAAGAACAAAAAAAAAATTAATTTAATAGCACAGTATAATCTTCCTATCAGTTTATATCCTATTAATATTGTGCAAATGTTAAACACCTCTCCTTTACTACCTCACAGGTTTCACAAGTCCTGTCTTTATAAATAAATAAAACAGGGTTAGGTTTGAGACAGCACTACAATTATGGTCTGTAATTGTATCGTGGTTACAGTCTGTTATGGCTGCACGCTCAGGCACTGGCATGGTCCTTCACAACTGTGGCCAATGTTAGGTGGCATTCTGCCATGTGCTGCCCAAGCACAGGCTGGCACAAATAGCACTTGAGAAGGGCATGCCACACAGGCAGTCTTGCTGCTGCCCACTTCTTTTGGGGGAGAAGAGAGTACAGATATGTGAATGTGAGGTAGGCTATGCCATTTTAATCTCAGAGACAGTGAAAAGGTCTTGATATCCAGTGCTCTTAGCCCCAGGGACCAAGGAATGATCTCCATCTTTACAGAGAAAAATTCTGTTGGCTCCTCAAATGCTCATAAAGCCATTCTCTCAACTTTCTAATTGATTTGTGAAAATATAACCAACTATGGTTTCATGATCTTCTGCAGCCAACATAAGAAGTTCCAGCCTCAATGCCATGTCCTACCACTTTTAATACAATTTAGTAGCTACGTTATAGACCCATAAACTGAAAATAAAACATGATAATAGTAACAACAATGCTATCAATTAAAGATTATCTAGGAAAAAATTTTTTTTCTGAGGATTTTTATAAAGCTCTGGAGATTGGAAAAGTTATATGGATCAGGCTGCACTTCTCTAACATGTAAAATGAATGCATTATTTTAGGAGCCTTGGATGAAAAGGATGGTGTTTGAAGAAATGCAAGTCTGAAAAATAATTTCAGTTTTGAATAGAGCAGTGACACTTCTGTCAAAAAGGAAGGACATTTATTTGTATTACTGATGCTTTAAAATATTATGCTATAATGTAATGTATTCCACTGGGATAAATTCCTGTTTGCCGATTAAGAAAGGAACAGTCTGCCAAAAAGCATAGTGTTTCTTTCTTCATATAAAGTGAAGATAATATGAACAATTACCAGATTTGCAAAAAAAAAAAAAAAAAAAGAAAAAGAGAATTCATTTGAATAAAAAACTTTAAATGTAGAAAAAAAGGTATTTTCTGGGGATTGAGTAGAACAGAAGGTGTGCAGAGAAAAGGCCATACAGAGAATATAGCTCATGGCCTGGTGCTTATGGCTGTCATCTACATTGTGAATGGCTGAGGTCCAGTCCCTATTATGTAGGAAACATGTAGAACATTTCAATGGATGAGCATATGTTGAACAAGTCCCAGAGAGCACCAACTGTTTTAGCTGTTGTTTCCACATAGAGATCAGTTCTCCTGCTGTTGTCAAGAAGTAAAATGTCAATTTGCTGTTGGGCAAGATATGGTTGATGGTACTTAACATCGGTGGAATGAAGACACAGAAGACAAAATAATTAATGCAACTCTTTCCTGTACTCAGACCCATACTGTTGTTTGAGGGGCAGTATTCAAATCTCTGGTGTTTCTATTCACTTAAAAACGTATTTGAATAATAAATATTTAAATACTATGACATTTGTCAACAGAGAGACTGAATGTAGAGGATCTAGTTAAGTCTGAAACTGTGGGTTATTTCAAAGCATAGAAATGCCATAGCATAGTATAGTAGGTTATTATATAACATCTTGAGTTAAAGGGGAGGTCAATGACCTTCTTCTCTGCAGCAGTTGAGAAGTACCTCTGCAGCCTCATGGAGTCCCTCCTCCCATTGTGAAACTCAGCAAGCCTCTTCTGTTTACGAAATAGAAGGATTTCTCCAGAGTTCACTTCAGAGCCAGGGAGCAGGGGTGGTACAGTACACCACTGCCACTGCTTGACTTGCTCAGCTGCAGACTGAGCTGGTAGTGGCAGAGCCAGCTGTTTGCTGCATCTGGTGATTAATCCTCATCTGAGATTCAGGGGCATTTCAAACATGTCAGGAAACTTTTTCATCCAGTCTACAATCTCAGGTAAACAATTTACTTGCAATGTCCCAAAGGGTGCAGAATTTTGGAGGCGGTAGACACAGGTTCCTTGTAGTTAACAGTACCATAGTATCACGTTTTCCCTGCACTTGAATATAATTTACTATTAACATAATTCTACAAGTTCAGATGCAATATTTCTTAAACACCTAGGACAACAGGAATCTTGGAACAGCATGATCAATGTTTGCATTGCATTATTGTGGCAGGAACACAGTGTTGCGGCATGCAGCCTGGTTGATGGATAACTGCAGTCATTCAATCACTTTCTATCATTCCTAATACATCAGACTAAGCGCATGCATTAAACTCCTGAAGGTCTTGTAGTCCAAATTTTCATCCCTCTTCTAACACCATGTAATACATAATACTTAAATTTCAATTTAAATGATTTTTTAAATTTATCAAAATCATTGCATCGCTCACCTTGTAACATACCACATCCCCACAAAAAAGGGTAGGGACTTTGTTCTAGTTGTGAAGACAAATCTATCATAGTAAATTTATGGTCATATGGTGTGACACTGTCATTGCTGCTTGGCCTATAGTATTGTTTTCTCCCACATCCAGTGTGTTTCTGAGTCCTCCTCAGCTTTGTATAGTAAAATAAAAGAATAAAAACTATTCTAGTCAAATATACCAATCTTAGTAGCCCTTGAATGGAATGGTTCAAATTTGAATTCTATTTTTATGAACACTGGCAACCAGATTTGTATGTAGCTTTATTACGTGTCCTCTGCTGCCTCTCATTACTACTTCCTCTACTAACACCAAAGTGCTTTTGAAACCTGCTGCTTCCTTGCCCTTTTCATTTTTGACTAAGTCTATCAGAAGATATAGGAGAAACATGATCAGTTTGTAATTACACTATTCATATTACAGTCACTGGGTTGTTCAGTTCTATTTCATGGTTATATGATATGCCAGTTTTGTTTTGCTTGGACAATAATGTCTTTATTTTGTCAGCACTTTTATAAGCATACCCTAGATTTTGTGTCAAAACCACTAATGAACCTATAAAACAAGATAGATCACAAGACCAGTACTGGAGAGGAAATGTATTAATAAGTGTTTTTCAATCCCATTTGACATTTTCATAAACTAGTAAAAATTAGTAAATGAAAAGACTTCTAAAAAACCTTACATTTGACCCAAAATATTTATGCATTTAGTAGTTATGAACATGATAAAATTTTAAAACATCTGATTGTTAAAATTAATTTAAATTCATCTTCAGCAAAGATGATTTTCTTGTGCTTTAGTAATGAAAAAACAACTCAAATATGCTATTTTCCCATTACCCTAAACTGATTTGAGGAATCTGCCTATTGTTACTTCTATATTGTCACTTTTGAAAGTGGGAATTGTACTCAAAAAGTCACAGTTAAAAATAAACAGATTATAAAAACAAGTTGAGAGAGCTTGGGTTGTTCAGCCTGGAAAAGAAAAGAATCTGGAGAGACTTTAAAGGAGCCATCCAGTACCTAAAGGGGGACTACGGGAAGGCCGGAGAGGGACTTTTTACAAGCATGTGTAGTGACAGGAAAAGCGGGAATGGCTTTAAATGGAAAGAGGGTGGATTTAGATTAGATATTAGGAAGAAAATCTTTACTGAGATACTGGAACAGTATTGCTCAGAGAAGCTTTGGATGCCTCATCCCTGGGAAGTGTTCAAGGCCAGATTGGATGGGACTTTGAGCACCCTGGTCTAGTCGAAGGGGTTGGAACTAGGTGTTCTTTAAGGTCCCTTCCAATCCAAATGATGATTGATCCACCATTCTATGATTTTGTGAAACAAAAAAATATAAAGGGAAAGAGTGACATTTTATAAAACCAATCCTGGGAAAAACAGACCATCTACACACTGAAGCTATTATTTTCAAATGTTGAAAAGCAAAACTATGAGAAATTGTATTTTTAATAGAATTAAGTTATGTTGCTCGGGAAGGATTACATTTCTTGGTAGACTGGAGGTAAGGAGCCTATGTACAGTGTTATGACTTATGGAAATATGTCCATATCCACTTTCTTTCTGAAGTTCATGCATTTTACCACACAATATTGGAAAACTTTTGGAAGAAGGTTTAGCCTAATGAGTCCCAATGTCCTGTGCAATGTTAGGATGAAAACCCTATTATGCTTCTGCTTTGATCCTTTTATGGGCAATTTTCTTAGCATACTTGCATGTGTTACTTTTCTACACTTCTTCTTTTAACTTCATTAATAATTTTTACTTTTGTACCTCTTTCTTTTATCTCCTCATAATTTGGTGTCATGTTCTCTAATTTTGATCACTTTGGTCAGCTTTCTTCAAATCCATGTGACTTGAAAAACAAAAATTGGGCACAAATATTTTCTTTGAATTATAAGCACCAAAGAAGATACAGTAACATGCACAGTGAATAGTTCTCTTTAAAATTCCATGTATTTTAATATATTTTAAAAATGTGCTATAGAACTCCTTAGCTAAATCTACAGTAGTTTAATTCTATTTTGCTAACTGATGTCAAGCCTAAAGGTAAGTATGTGGTAAAGAAAAGAATTGTATTTTAGGCTATGTGCTTCTATGCACATACACACAAACATACATTGCTGTTCTAAAGCTTTCACATTGATAGAATCTTTCCATGAATAGGAACAGAGGCTGTTTTGTGAAGTTAACAGGTACAGATCTTTCATTACCTTTATATTCAGATGTATTCACCAACACTTACGTGGTTCATCAAGCCTCTTAATATCAGTGCCTGAAATTATGCTAAATGTATTCAATCTGGGATTGCATGGAACATGTTGGTCGCTGGACATGATGTACATTGCAAATATATTTGTAGCTCTAGCAAGCCTTTCACAAAAAAAATGTTATTCTGGCCTGAATGTTACAGTGCTGTGACCCATGAGTCCACAGATTTTTCTCTCTTTAGTACTTGTCTTCCTCTTCAGTGTCATGCCTTTGGTCAGGTGGCTTGATGTGCACCAGAAAAAGATTGCATTCCTGTAACACTTTCTTATTGTCTTCTGTACTTGCATGCAAAAACACTTGCTTTTAAAATTCAGTATCAATAAATGCAGAGAATAATATTCAGTGAAAAAAGGTTAAGTCAATAATAGTTCTAAATCTAAAAGTTTAGGACAGAGAATATGGAACTTCTAGCTTAAGAGAGCAATACAAACAGTGAAATACACCCTATAATATTTCCATTCAGTAAAAAATACCTGTCATATCAGTTTCTCCAGGGCACAAAACCTTCCTTTTTGTGTTATATCTTTTCTAGCTTGAAACAGAAGTACATTACTAACAGAGCATTTTCATATTAAAACTCCACAATTTTTCTGGATTGTTTTTGCTAAATGCACAAAAGCTTTCCAAATGCTTGATCATGCTTTATATGTCAAATATATGCATCATATTCTTATGCGTCCTCCAATACACTGCATTAGCTTGATATGCTTAAATGAATAGCTTAGATGATTACAGCATCAAGTGTTTAATTGGAAGCTAACCTTAAGAACAATCTTCCATTTAAAAATATTATAGGGCCAGTTTACTTTTGGCCAAATCAAAGAAATATAGCCACTCAGCAGTGCTGCAGCAAACTGTGCTGTAAATCTAAAAATATTTAGAAAGAAAAAACTAGCATCTTTTGAGCTCTAGTGTCTCCTTCCTACTGTCTGAAAATTAGGAGTAAAAAATAAGTCTTCCCTTTCCTTGTCTCTCCCACAGGGCACTATCTAAAGAAAATGGTTAAATCTTCGGCAGCCAAATATATCTTTTGCTATGGGTGAAATGTTTTATTATGGGAAGTCAGGCCTGAAGAAATGGCAATTAAGGAGGACTTTGAGTTATACTGTGCATTAGTTCTAAAGGAAAATGAAGCAATTTTTTTCCCTTTAGGATCAGCTTTAAGAGAGGGATAACAGTAAAAGTAAATTTTTTTTTCACATAGTAGTGACAGTAGTCACTACTTCACTTCATGTGACCCTTACTCCTGTTCCAAATGTTCCTGTTTAGAAACCGTCATGTGTAGAGATATAAGAAAACCAGGAGTTGATTTTTCTTTCTCTACCGTTCTGAATTTTTGACCTTAAACATAAAAAAGCTGTTTCTGCATGGCTCAGATTAGTTTGTAAAGAAATACGTAATAATAAAATACAGACACAGAAAAAAAAAATCACATTTCTAAGAAAAAAACACATAGAAAACCTAATCTGACTTTCTTATCCCTTATGTGGACACAAAGGCAAACTACAGTATATAAATTTTGAAGGATTAAAATTCATCTTACTGAGACAGTTGGGAGAAATGAAACATGAAGATTATACAAAGTGGCTATATTTTTATTAACAGAACAGAAGCACACTGTGTTTTTTGAAAACAATTTTACTATACTAATTAGGTGGTAAACTAGGTAAAATTTTCTATGTTTTTTAAGTCGTGTCATTCTTGTATACTTGACTTTTCATTGCTAACTAGTGTAATGAATGACAGTATTGGAAACAACTCTTATCAACCATGGAGAAGTATATCAATTCTTAACTCTTTGGAACAGTTCAGCATACTGCTGCACAGCCAGGGTTGTATTGAATAATTCAAATAGCCCCCCAAAAATTGATACACTGCTTTATAAGAGATCACAACAATAGAATAATGGTGAAATAAATCTGTTTAAATAAGACAATGGGGTAAATTGTTTCTGACTTTTATTTTTCCACTGTTCAAACTACTCCAGGAAGAAGTGTTTTACTACTGGAATAAAGACCTTTGTATTGGGCTTTTGTGCCAAGGTTTTGGTAGCAGGGAGAGGGCCACAGAGGTGGCCTCAGAGAAGACAACAGGAACTGACCCCATGTCAGACAGAGCCAGTTTCAGGCAGATCCTAAAAGAGCCTGCCATTGGCCAAAGCTGTGCCCATCAGCTGTTGGCTCCTCTACGATATCATATTTAGGAATGTGTAAAAGTGCTGCACAGTGGCTGTGAGAAAGAAGAGTGAGGAGAAGTGAGACAAACAACCCTGGAGACATTAATGCGAATAAAGAAGGTAGGGAGAAGGTGCTCCAGGCACCAGAGCAGAATTTCCTCTGCAGCCCCTTGGAGAGGACTGTGGTGAGGCAGGCTGTCTTCCTGCAGCCCATAGAGCTGCATGGTGGAGCAGGTTTTCTGGCAAGAGCTGCAGCTCATGCTGGAGCAGTCTGTTCCTGAGGGATCATGCTTCATGGGAAGGACCTACATTGGAGCAGTTCATGGGTTGTATCCTGTGGGAGGGACCACATGTTGAGAAAGAAGCGGTGGCAGGAAGGAGATGTCATGGACCTCATTCCCCATCCTCCTGTGCTACTTGAAGTAAAGAGGCAGAGGAGTCAGGAGTGAAGACTGAAGTTTAACGTAGGAAGAAGGGGAAAGGAAAGGTGGGTTTTGTTTAGTATTTTATTTCTCACTGTCTTACACTGTATTTAATTAGCAATAAGCTATATTTCCCCAAGTAAATCTGTTATGCCTATGAAAATACCTGGTAAGGAATCACCCTGTCCTTAGCTTGGTTCTAAAGCTCTTTAATCATATTTTCTCACCCTCTCCTGTGGAGAGACATCTCAGTGGGCACTGGGCAGCCAGCCATGGCTGACACACCACAACACTGTAAAAAGATAATCTGATCAATGATTATATATATGCAATTACATGTAAGCTTTCATAAGGCATTTAAGTTGGAAAATAAAATCTTGCTCCATTAGATGCAGTAAAAGCATCTAATACTTCCTATTCCGCTCAATCTGATTTTAACATAATATATAATAGGAGTAAAATACGGTGCAGAATTAGCACACAGTAAGGAAAGAACAAAATATGAGAATAGTTACGTAAATTTATGGTCCTGTGTTTAAAAAAATTGGGTTTTTTCAAAGTACATGTCTAAAATATGTCAAAGCACATTAAAAATACTGTGTTTCTTTTTTTCTTTTAAGTGCAGACACCTCAAAGCTTGATATTTTTCCTTATTCTAAATTGTTTTCTTGGAGAATAATCATGACACTATTTGCCTCGCACAATTTTTTTAATTTTTTTTTTCTCCCTAAGAGAGAGATCCGTGATTTTATTGAGTTCTAATCAATACCCATAGGACATTAAGGAACAACTAAGGGTCTTCAGAAATATCCTGCCACTTCAAAACTCTAAAAGCTGTGTTTCTTAATTCCATTTGTAGATACCAATAAAGTAGTAAAATGTTTAATGAGAAGCTATGCAAAACATTAGCTGTTGAATCCATTTGTATTTTTATTGATTATTTGACTGGAAGAAAAGCATTAATTTACTAACAGAAATAGAGTCTATTGTATGTATACCATTGCATTTTGTTGAGCTAATGAGACTAGCAAATCCACTTTTAACTTCTGATGTGTTCACTGATTGATGGTATGCAAATGCTTCTTCATTTTAAATTCTCTTAAAAAGATAACCCCCAAAGCTTAAATGGTAAATAGCATGGTTTTGTTTGTCCTTTTCTTATCTGCATTTTCTTCCTTTCAAATGTTAATAACCTTAGGAATTTTTTTATCCAATCTTAGCATAAGCAGTAATTCATGGCCCTTTTCTAATTATGATCAACAGATTCCTGAAATGGCATTGCCTGCAAAATATTCTATTCATGATTAAAGAAGGCAATTGAATCACATTTGCAGTCTAACATAGTTATATTTGTTGAATATATTTAGAATATCCCCCTAAATTAGTGTTATTTTTTAGAACATTTTGAATAGGCCTTTTTGATTTCAATTGAATTTTCTCCTTCCTGAAATCATGGGATAGAAGGCATCCAAAAATCTTCATAGTTTCTGAGAAATAATTGCTTACTGGCATATTTCAAATTCAGTATTGGAGGTTTATTTCCCTTTAAAGTGGGGAAAGTAGACTTGGGTTATTCTGACATAACCTTTCAATTATGGAAGTCATGGAGAGAAAAGGATTGGGGAAAACAAGGGTAGAGATTTCAGTAGAAAAAAGCCACCAATTTTTAATTAAACTCTGATACCTCCCACCCTACTGGAGACAAAGTCTGGGACCAGTCATATGTCCTTCCTAGTTATTCTCTACAGTTAATCAAATGAACAGTGGAATAAGTAGACATTGCTTTGGCATGTGTCTTGAAAAGTGTTTACAAAGTACTGTAGAGGGAGATTGAGACATCCCTCAGAAAAGCAGCACTTCAGGAAGGAGGAAGTAACATAGCACAGTCAACTTGAGTTCACAAAGACCTAAATAACTAATTTGATGTATTTCTATGATAAATTCATCTGCCTTATGAAGAAAGGGAAGATGGTATACATAGTTTTTCTGGGTTTTACTAAGACTGTTGATACTGTCCCTCACAGCATCCTTCTGGACAAGTTGTCCAGCTGTGGGATGAGTTTGTTTACAGCGCACTGGCTGAAGGGCAAAGGGCTAAGAGGGGACATTAGGAAGCATTTCTTTACCTAAAGGGCGATCAAACACTGGAACAGGCTTCCTAGAGAGGTGGTCAATGCTCCAAGACTGTCAATGTTTAAAAGTCATTTGGGCAATGCCCTTGATAACATGCTTTAACTTTTCATCAACTCTGAAGAGGTCAGGCAGTGGGACCAGATGATTTTTATAGGTCCCTTCCAGATGAGGTATTCTATTATGTTCTAATCACAGTGTTATCCACTGTTTTCCTATCAACTACTACGTGACCACAAGACCACATAAATCACTTTCTTATCTTTCTGCACGTATTTCAATATTAAATAATATACACATTTATGGTATTAAACAAGGTTGAATTGACAGTTGTGAAGATTATTTGCATTTCTATCACCGTGTTTATATTCAGTTTGTAAAACTTATCCACATAAAACATTCATGCTATTTATCACCTTGAAAAGGAAAACAGGAAAGACTATTTTGTGAAGTTTTTCTAGTGACAATCCACATCTTTAGGCACCACTCATTTAAGAGATGAAGAATAGCTCAATGGTTTGCAACCAGATTTAGGGTTAGGAGTTTTCCTGGCTAATTATGCTTAGTCACCATGAGAAAATTGCTCCTGCACTAATCTGAATATCTTAACTGTCCCCATGTAAAACATGAAGAGGAATGGATGGGAACAGTGGCATACAGAAAATATCATAGATGTCTCTTTAAGATCAGGAGACATTCTAATATTATTATGAAAAGGTCATAAATTAACATTATCAGACATTCTCAACTCCAGCCAGGGCAATCATGCATCATCTTATTTTGGCTTACTTTCAAGTGACTAATTTTTGAGTTTACTTCTTCATAGAGGCCTCTGAAGTTCTCTGTGTATGTACTGATGAAATAAATATTTTATGAAGCTAAAGGAAGTAGCTGAGTTTTCTCTATCTCAGAGAATAGGGAGAAATTATGAAAAATTAAGGCATCTTGTGTGATCTATCACAGGCAAGCAAGAAACCTTTAAAAGTGCTACTCAGAAGGCACCTGAAAGTAAAATATAATCAGTAAGTGATTACAAAGACATATGTGGGACAAATGTGAATACTAACTACCCCACAAGAAACTACAATTTCTTCATGAAAAAGAAAAGATACTGCATTGATATTCTGGAATATAGATTTTGTAACTAGCATCATCTGATGATCTTTTTATTGTCACCATGACCATTAGACTACCCAGGTGTTTCACACCTGCTGAGTATTATAATACAGTGAACAAGTACAAAATGTTAATGTGGTAGAGCTAGACAGAGTATCAGAAACTAGCTTCTAGTTTGATTTCCGTCAATATCCATGTTAGACTACCAAGCTGTTAGCATAAAAATATTCTCCAACACCATTTAAAGATTACTTGTTTTTCCTACTTGTTTAGAAATGCAGAGGGGAAAGACAGAATCCCAGTTTCCCTAGGAACTCATAAAATCATTTTACTTGATTTTTAGCCACAGATATTACTGTGGGCTGAAAAGAGACCCTGGAGCTTATACAGATTTTGTGCAATGCTGGAACCCTAGGGCTTTATCTCTAAAAGAACTATATTTCCAATGGCTTGTCAGAGGACAAAAAAAAAAAAAAAAGAAAAAAAAAATCTTGTCTGTAAAGCTTATCTAAGTGATACAAGCTTTTATCAGTAAGCTGCTGTGTGGTACTGCTGTATTTTCAAGTGCTTCAATGTAACCATAAAAGTTCACTTGGCTTCGAAAATCAATAATTATGCACTTTCCATTAATATTGTGCACATCAACATTTTCTATACAGCCACGTTACACACTGAGGTGGCAAGAAGACACTGGCAGAAGAAAAACAGATGGAGTTTTAGAGCAAGTCAGTGTTTTATTTCATAATGCAGGGAACAAGACCAGAGCTCTTTTGTTTAGTAAAAAACGTGAACCAGTGAACTAATAAAGAGGGGAAGTTATGATTACGAAAAAAAAAGAATCATGAATCTTATTTTATTGTCTATTCTTGTAAGTTTAACATGTTTAAACTCTATTTAAAAATACAGTCTCACAGTATATGTGTATACCTTGCTGATGAACTTATGTACTAGCTACTGACAACAGAAAAAGACAGTATTCCCTCACTGTATATCCCCTAGTCTATCCTGAGAGGTAAGGACTGGGGTTAGGTTAGCATTTATAGACATGAAAGAGGGTTTAGAAAGTATGAAGGTGATCAAAACACAGGTCCTTCTGCTTTAGCACCCCATCTCCAGCAGCAGCCAAAAGCTCAGGGAGGGTCAGAAAAATATGTAGATCCCAGCTTCCAATTATTTGCAGCTCAGGGAATTCCTGGGCAAAATGCTATTTCTATTTTATTAACAATCTTTAATTAATTTCCCTTTTTTGTATGGTTAAAATAGAAATCAAGAGATCACACAATACCCTCTTAAAGAGGAAGTGGCTTTAAATACAACCAGAATTCTCTTACATGTTCTCAGTTATAGGAACATAAGATATGAAACAAACATATTGCTGGGCAATTATATCAAATTCACAGAATCCTTGTGCAATAGAATCTGCAAATACACATCATCAATTGTACATGGCAAACAGCAACTAATTATAATTTGGTACTTCTTTAATCTAAATATGTATGTCATATTATTTGGGTATTTTAAATAAAATAAATTCTTTAATTTCAATTTTTTTTAATGAAAGAAAATTGTAATACACATCACCCTGATAGAACTGGAGGACCTGAAATACAGATGTATTTGCTCACTGCTATATGAAAGCAAAATGCAGGAACAAAGCAAGAAGCAAACCATTGACTTCTACTTCAGACTTACTGTTTTTGCAGGACAGAATGTGAACCTCTCTCATATGTCATGTACATTCTAAAGTACATTTCCCAAAGGTAAAATATAGGACATGAAAATTAAAGTCCACATTTGGCTTTAGAAGAGAGCCATTAAGACAACTGGAAAGGAAGGACAGATAATGGCCAAGAAAAATTCTAAATTTGTACCCGCTGACATAGTTTCCTTTGTTCCTATCAAAAAAAAAAAGTAATTCATAGAAGCATGCGTGCAGTGTTCCTATATATGTCCAACATGCACTTCTTCAATTACATTTTCATGTAAGTCTTTATGAAGAATATAAATTGTTTGCCTCTCCTCTTTAGTGTTGGTCTTGCTGCTGGCAGGGCTATTTGATGATCTTCCACATCTTCACTCACTGTCTTGGGAGAATCTCCAGCAACATACAAGGAACTTTGTCTGATCCCAAATCCTGTGTTCACTTTCTTCCATCTCCTTACTCTGAAACAAAATTTTTAAAAAGGTGTGATGGTGACATGAAGTAGAAAAGTCAGTTGAAGTTTAAACAATTGGAGATCAAATTTCATCTAAGAAAAACAATTCAGAAGGAGACAGTAGAATTAAGATGAGAAAATCTTTCAGTATTTTTAACTTTATAGTACATACCCTTTTCAGCTGATACCTTAATAAAGAACAAAAAAGTATAGGGTTTCAGAGCAATTACTTGGAATTGTCTTTCACAGTGAGAAGCAAGCTACACTTTTGATGACTAGGAGCCATTATTTATTGATTGGCAGTTCTGAACTGCATTCCTATTGTTATTCAAGATACATTTAAAGTACTTACTTGTAACTCATGAGTCTTTTTATTGCAAGAGGAGAAAGTGGGAAATAGTGAAAAAGATCAAAAATATCTCAAACCTCTCATTTGACAGAATTCAGGTACTAATTCAGCATAATATCTTTATATTATATTAACAACAATAGGCAGAGATTATTAACAAAAACATAATCACCATAAAGATTATCATTAAAAAATAACCATGCTAAACATATACTAATTTTTATAATTTTGGGGTTGATAAATCACATTCCTAATAACAATGTGCAGCAGACCAAGAATATCCACTTAAACTGGGCACCAGAAACAGGATATTACACTCTGGGGAATTCAGAGCACAATGAACAGAGAGTAGCTTTTTATAGAATAATAGAGATTTATCAAAATTTAAGATCTTAAGTATTGCCCAAAGTAGCTATACTACAAATTGATTCAAGAAGACTGCGTGTAAGAATAAAGAAATCCTGGCAGATCTAAACTGCTTCTGTATATTACTAGTTTTTATCTCATCCATTGTGTGGTGGTTTTGAGTCTGGCCAGATTTCAAATACCCGCTGGAAGCTGCTTTTCCTCCCTCCTCCGCCCTCTGTTCTTTTCCAAGGAGAGAAAAAACAACAGTCAGAGAATTCCTGAGTAGAGATAAGAGCTGGGAGAAGTTACTTACTTATGGGCATAACAGATTCAAAGGGAATAGAACTTAAATTTATTGCTAACAAACTTAAAGCTAAGTTCATTGCTATCAGAATATGAGCTAAGGACTTAAAGAATAAAACAGTCTTAAA
Source organism: Pyrocephalus nanus (assembly GCA_038380795.1). Taxonomy (NCBI): domain Eukaryota; kingdom Metazoa; phylum Chordata; class Aves; order Passeriformes; family Tyrannidae; genus Pyrocephalus; species Pyrocephalus nanus. The sequence continues at coordinate 12,656,037 of CM076261.1, read as the reverse complement.
ACACAACACCCTCCACCCCCACCTCATTCCCCGTTCCTCCATGTTCTCAGTCCACCCAGCAGCACAGGGAGATGGGAAGGTTAATTGAAAATATCCCATGCTTTAAGCTTAAAGACATACATCTTCAATTCTCTCCACGTCATCTTTGCACTTTCATTGACATTCTACCACAGGCTACTGTGCAATTTACTGTGTTTCTTGGTTGTTTTTTTTTTTGTTTTTTTTTTTTTTTTTTTAAATTATTTTGAACAGGTTTTCAGAAAAGGGAATCCACAAACCAATTGGTTTACTCCTAACTCTGGAACCCTAAAAACTCTTCTTGTTGTTTGAACAACATATCAGGGAACCTGAGACTTTTTTACAAAGCTGTAGAACACTGTGGAGGTGTGATAGGATGAAATGTTATTAATATCTTAAACATTCTCAAAGTCATAGAAAGACTTTTTGTCAAACTGCAAGGAAGCAGCTGCCTGTCTATGACCACCAAAGCATATCCCCTGCTGAATATGCCTCCTGACTGGAATTTGGACCATGATGGGACCCTCATAATTGAGAAGACCAGAAGAAGAGGATGCATGGGATGCCACTGGGTTACACGGAGTGGTGATATATTTTCAATTTCGTCTTTGTCACTTTCATTTTTCCCTGCCTCTCCTTTTTCCTATTTCTTTCTATCTCTCTCTTTCTGTCTCATATTTACTGTTAAATAAAATCAATACATTGACTTTGGCATACGGCCTTGTTTGCACCTTAATTCGGGCAGAGGTATTTCTAATAATTTTAATAATCAGATATAACAGGTTACCTTGTTACTTCTTTGTGGTTGTAACACATTTCCTGGCAGTGGATGGGTCAGTCATGCCATTATGAATACATATCTAATATAATCTGTCTACTTCTTATAAAACCACTATGTTCTTAATAAAAACAGCATCACACATCAAACTCATATAAGCTGCCCGAGTATAAAAGCTAGCATAGCAGTGTGATTGCTTATAGCATCACAGACCTCATGATGCTCCTGTCTACTGATGATCATGCCCACTAAGCATTCCAGATATAGACTGATTGCCAAGCCCCACATCAGTAAGAATACAAAAACTGGCAAATTCTTCACCCTGCTGGATACACAAGAGTGGGCTGCTCAGAAACTTAGTTGTTGTTGCTGAATTTTACTGGAATCTTTTTGAATGAGAGGGCTGCTTCCTTTTTAATTACTTTAATTTAATGATTTCCAATAATGACTTTGCCTTAAAAAAAATCTATATAAGTTCTATTAATAATTCCTTATTAAAATACCTGTGCAATATTACTAATAGCTCTATCCTTTTCCATTCATTTGCTAACCAAAAATATATTGATATAAACTAAAAATAGAATCTGTAAAACTAGCAACTGAAAAAGTTTTTAATTAAAGAAAGTAAACCAAAATATATGAAAAAACAATAGCTGATGGCTGTGGGCTTAAATTAACTCTTGTTCCCCTGGGAATACACATAGTAAATTTTCAGGACAAACTTATTTTTAAAGTATTCTTACTTAAGCATTTCAGAAACACTTAGTCCTGCATTTCTAGATGCCACATAAGGCTGAGATCTATAAAAAGTTAAGAGAGTTTAATTCTGCCTTCTATTTCATAATTAGATTAATGTAGCTAAAAATATCATGAGCCGCTGCTAAAACCACTGCATGAGTATATAGAATAGTAAGCTTTGAATGTTTAGACAAAAGTACTCACACCTGCTGGAAATCACTAGCATATAGATAATCTTATTTAAAAGACTAGTCCTGATGTGTAATGACATATAACGCTTAAGAGTGCCTATTGATAGCAACTTCTTTTTATCTCCCCACTGCTCTACAGCAATCTTCAAACACCTCCTGTAAGAACTCCTGAGATCAAAGCTTGTAATGAAGGGAATGTTTGCCAGGGTATAACTGGAGTAAGTTCTGCACTTGCCTGCTGCCACCTGGAGCTGGTTGAGGTTTCTTGGGGCAGACAGGGAAGAAGCAAATTGCATGACTGCTCGAGTAAAAAGCAACAGGACAAGAGAAAATGGCCTCAGGCTGTGCAAGGGGAGGTTTAAATTAGATATTTAGAAAAATTTCTTTACCAAAAGTGTTGTCAAGCACTGGAACCAGCTGCCCAGAGAAGTGGCTGAGCTACCATCTCTGGAGGTATTCAAAAGATGTGTAGATGCAGCATATGGGGACATGGTTTAGTGTTGGACTTAGCAATGCTGAGCGAATGGATGAACTCAATGATCTTAAAGGCCTTTTCCAACCTAAATGATTCTATAACTCTACGATTCTGTGATTGTACCATCGTGGTCGTTCATACTCTGGTGAGCTCTGCAGCTGCTGCTGTTGCTTTAGCCATCTGTTTGGCCAGCACTGACAGTGAGTCAAAACCCTCTGTACGTGGAAAGACTACACAGCTGTATTCCAAATTACTCCCAAAAAGGGACTAAAACTGTGGAAAGCCTAATAATAAAAGTAATATGTGACTGCTTAAGAAGAAAGATAAAAAATAAAAAAATAGAGTATAAATGAATAATCAAAATAAAATGCTTGGCTTTCAAACTCCAGATAGATGAACAATACATTTTAAAGCCTTTTTCCTAACAGTAGACAAAGAGAAAATGCTATCAAAGTCAGTAACAAAATCATGAAAATACACAAGCATAAAAAGGTAGCATACCATATGTCCACCAATATCTAGTACAACAGGAACATTAAGAAAGCCATTAAGATAGTGTCCCCATTGTGCCCAGGTATACAATAACATATGGTACATTTCCTGCTTCACTGTGCATTTCCTTGCTTTTTTTGTTTAGCATCACAAATTTAGAGCTCAATTAATATAGTTTGTGTGTGCATTTCTCCACAGAACATTTTAAAATTTTTCACTGCTGTTTAAATTTTTTTTTTTGGTGCAAGTGCACAGTAAGTATTAATGTAAGATGGGATTCTTTCCAAACCTTAATTAATTGGAAGAGCTAGATAAAAACATTTTAAGGTAGCTACACACGATACTTAAATTATTATTGCCATCTTATTTAATCCTCACACAATTTGCTGTAATGATACTACAGAGAGACATTACAAGGTTGTTGTTTGTTTTAATCAATGATGACTTCCCAAGGACAGATGTGGGTATTTCCCAGGAGTATAAATTAGTGGCAAAATAGTAAAGGACTAGTGTAACAGTGTTAAAGAAAATATGTCAAGAAAATTTATTCTTGAAAACCCAAAGTTTAAGCAACCTCAGGATTTCCAAAATCAAGATGAAATTTATTTGTAAAACACATTATGTCTCTCTTTGGTACTTAGAGATTTCACATGCCTCCTCAAAGAGCTGAGCTTTATCACACTAGCTCAATCCTACCGAGATTCCTTTTTGATTTCAGGACTCCTTATGGAAACTAAAAAATAGTTCTGTTCTCAAAGGAATGCTGTTAATTATCTTATGTGTCTTTCTAAAAGATTTATATAGTGTTTCATGAGTTTGATATAGAAAATCTCAAATACTTGCATCAGAAATGTTTTTTTCAAATAAATCATTAGACAAATAAGAAATATCCTGAATACATATTTTTAAAATATAAAGGGTGAGAGTTCATTTAATAACAATAGATAATAAATGTTAGTTCACATTCACTACGATTTGTCATTTACTGTCTCACCAGTGGCTGTGGTGCTATGTAGAACTATTTGAAGAGTCATGCATAGATTATTTCCAAGTGTGGGTATAGAAGGAAGGGATGTCTGGTATGAAACCAAATCTAAGTTAAGAAAGGAAATCATTATAACCTTAAGCTAGCATCTTTATTGGTATAAACTACATCTTAGTGTTAGACATTTATTAATGACTAAAATAATTAATATTCTGAGCGGAATTACAGGTTACTGCCCAAATTACAGACCACAGCTTTATGTTAACTTCTGATTAAATTAAAAGACATTTGCCATTTAGTATTAGGGGACTGTGAAAGATCATGAGTGAGCATATGGATATTGAATTAGGTTTCATATTTTTACACAGCAGAAATTGCTTAGACCCAGTGCAAGCTCATCCACTATACCATTCCAATACCTAAAAATACTATTTGGGCTCTCAAACAGCATGACTTTCCCCCTAAATGGTAAATACTGTATGCCTTTTGAGAGACACAAGACCCCATGTCATGTTTTTCTGTATTTCTTATTCAATATTTTTAATTTTTGAACTCATGCAAATTTATTCTTTGATTTTCCTTACAAGAGGTTTGTGTTTTCCTATATAATTATAACCCTCTTTAACTTCAAAATTTGTCTCAGAATAAATTTCTGTAGTACATTTCTGGGCACAGTGTGTTACAATAGGGACTAATAAAATTTATTGTACATTTATGTTTAATATTTTCCCTAAAGTAGAACATGATAAAAATGACAATTTTGATCAAACTTTTGCTACTGCAAACTAAATCCAACATTTTGTTTCTGTATGTCTGTAACTGTACAGATCAGAATTACTGAACTGGATAAATAGTACTCGGTGTCTACCTAGCAGGAAAGGACTCCTTCAAACAGTCTTTCATAAATTCAGGTCTTGTCAGGTTTTTCAAAAGAAAAATCATTCCCATTTATAACATAATGGTTTCACTGTTCCGACATATAATAAGAATTAAGATGACCTTTGAAAAGCTCTCCTTATTCTTGAATAGTTTTTCCTTAATGCTGTGTTGTGAAACAATTTTTTTAGAGTCACTCAAAACCAGGCAAGGGGGTGGGAGGTGGATGAACCACTGCGTTCTCAGATAATCACATATTTTTACTCAGTTGACTCATAATAACATCTTTTTTCAATTCTAACATTTTAGAATATGATCATGCCAGGCCATGGCATGACCAAATAAACTCACTTTTTCTTTCTATTACATGACAGAAGAAAAAATCAATCCACTCTTCCCCAAGAAAATAAACACAAGAAATAAAAAAAATTCAACTTTTAGGGAACTGATAGTAATATTTCTGCCTTTCTACCTTTAGTTTTTAGAATACTCTGAGCCTATAGGAATGACCCAGAATGTTGATATCATATGCTTTTACAGTGAAAGAATGCAGAAAAAAACATATTTTTCAAAAATTGTTTGAAAATGCTTTTTTTTCCCCTATGTCACTATTCATCAGTCTCATGCAATTGTGCCAATAAATATTTAATTCCTTCCATAGTACAATAAGATAAAAGAAAATTTCCTTATATTTGAATACTAAGCATGCTCCAGCTATTTTGCTATTACTAAGCGTACGTGCAAACTGATTTTGCCATTTTTTTCATTATCCATTATTCATTTACATTCCTATTCTAAGCACTCAAAATTTAAACACATTTAAAAGTAAAAACTGAGAAATAGATGTCAGGAATATTGAAGGATGTAGATAGTATAGATGGCTGTGTTAGGACTGCTAAGTAGGTGTTATAAGACTTGTTTGTGTAACATGCTTTAACATTACAAAATGCCTTCTGATTCTGAACACAGGAATAATTCTTCTGGTCCAAAAGAGATGAAGGTATAAATGTTGTATACACTCCTTTCTGTTTTCAGATGTCTGATTTGCATGGAAGGGTTTTTGTGGCACTTTTTCCAATAACTGAAAAAAGGTTAAGTACACGTAGTACAAGCTCTTTTCTCTTTCCTTTTTTTTTTTTTTTTTTTTTTTTTTTTAATACATTAAGATTCACTTGCCACAGTAATATTTTCCCCCAAATAATCTTCAGGCCAATAAAAAGTATGATCATTTCCCTTCCCATAAATTACATGGTTGCCAACTTCAATTTAGTTCCTTTTACCCTTTCAAAATTTTTAACTTTTAAAGTTGCTCAGCATGCATCTTCATTACTTTCCTCTTCTTCCTGGTATGAAAGATGCAACTCTGTAGCAGACATTAACTTTCCTCCCCACTTCCCTTATCCACTTCCTGTTCTCCATCCAAATATGTCTTGAAACTGAAAGGGATATTTTCAGAATTATATCTGGGAGGTTCTCTGTACTGGTTTTTCACTGTGAAAACACTACAGCATGCTAATATTTAAACCAAAAGTGAAGTTCTCTTCAAAATAAGAGGAAAAACATGTGTGCTCAACAAAATAAATAATTTAATTCCTGAAAATATTGCTTACTATACTGTGGTATCATTCAGTATTATGCCTCCTAGTTATAGTCATTGAATGAAAATTATATGAGCCTTCTGGGAAGCACTAGAGAGTTATACCATAAACCATATTCTGCCTTGGATCATTGCCCAAAACACTGCTCATCTTTGACAATATTAAAGTCTTGTATCTCTTGAGCCGGCTGGAGTAGAAACAAATACTGTGCACAACTGCTGTGCTGTGATTACGAGCTTTGCAACAGTAAAAGCATTTCTTTTAAAACTTGTAAGGCTAAAGATGGAATGTGAATGTGCACATTACAATTACTTATTCTACTCCCTTCCACTCTGCCCAGCTTCAAATTCTGACATGATAGCAGCTACTATCTTACCAGCTGTTAAAGATAGCACACAGCTAGAAAATCATCTAAGTGGAATTTGGAACCTCAGCTTTCAAATGCCACAAAGCACTAATCTCCAGTTCTGTGGTTTGTAAGGCTTTGACTGCTGAAATCACGTGGGAGCTGAAGTGAAAAGCAACAAATGGTGATGGCAATCTGGTGATGTGAAGGTTTCCTTATCTTAGGACCTACCATGTCTGATAAAATAGTACAAGTGCTCTCAGGACCAGTAAAATTATCTTATGCATGCAAACAGCAGGGGGCAAGCACTGATTCCTAAATGGTAGTAAATCAGATAAAGACAAAAGCAGAGAAAGAGTAAAGCAGTTAAAGACAAAAGATAATACATATGTAGATAAGATAAAGAAAACTCTTACTTTTTTCCTTCTCTAGTTTTTGTAACAAAGTTTTATCTATTTACCAAGGTAAAACAAATTGGTATTTGTCAAATACAATTCACAAGTCTGGAAGAAAATAATAATATTATTTTTCTTTTTTTTTTTTTTTTTTAAGTTTTTTTTTTAAGTTTTTCCATATCTCAATTGCATTCATGATATACCAAATTCTCAATGCAGTTCAGGATAAATTGACCTAATTGACCTTTGAAAAGTCTAATTTTATTGTCTCTGGATTATGACAGTGCCAGGACAAAATTCATAATGAAATGTTTTTATTGCATATTTTTTTGATACTCCTGCATCATCCAGAACAATTGTATCAGGAATATTTGAGGATGCATTCCTGCTCAGTATTTTAAGGATTGCCTTACTGACCTGTTACCCAGAAATTCAGACAAGACAATACACTTCGTCTGAGGAACCTTTTGAGGCAGATTCACAGCAGTGAAGTCCTCAATCATTTCCACAACCCTTTGTAGACTCCCTACAATATGTCCACCTCTTTCCTGTACTGGGGGTCCAGAACTAAAGCCAGCACTCCTAATATGGTCTCACTGGTGCTGAGTAGAGTGAAAGGATCATCTCCCTCTAACTCATGGCTGTGTTTATTCTAATGTTGTCAGCTCTCATTGCCTTGGGGATGCATTTCTGACTCATTATCAGCATGTTGTCCAATAGGACCCCCCACCTCCCTTTCTGCAAAGCTGCTTTTCAGCCAGGCAGCCCCAGTGCAAGGATTTGTTCCTATGCATTTCCATTTGAACTTTATGAAGCTTGTGCTCTCATCCAGGCTTCAGTGCCCCCTAGTTGTTATATTTGGTCAACAATGGTACCCTGTTCTGGTTATCTAGCACTTTCCTGATTGCCTAATCCTCATTTATAGCCCCCTCAGCTCTCTGCCTCTTTCCTTGCAAAGCAGCCTATCCATCCGTTGACCTATTCAGAAGCTGAAGCATACACAACTGCTGGTTTATTGTGCATTTATGCTCAAAATTTTTTTTTTAAATAAATATATTAAGATGGAATATTAGTAGCTCCAATTATATGTAATTGGCTTTAATTTCTTATCTACTGTAATTTTACTTATTACTTTCAATAATAGAAAAGGTCTTATATATTTAGCATTCTTTCTGCCTTTCAGTAACAATATGAAAGTCTTGTATTTTTTCTTTTTTGTTTGGATTGATTAACTTTGTTACTGTTACAAATCTTTTTTCTGGCTGTTTTGCAATTTCTTGGTTTTTCAGATCTCTAAATCTATTGCGGCTTCCAAAGATCAAATTTGCCACAATGTTCTTTAGATACCTGAAAATCTCTGCTTCTCAAAAATATTGATGCAATAATAATAAAAAAAATCTATTTATGGCATTAAAATTAATAGGGTATTGGACTGACATGCTCTTCTGTGATCAGAAACAGAATCCAGCTTTTTGTTATGTTCTTAAACCAAGCATAGCTTATTCAATGTATTCTCTTTATTTCCTAAAAACTATGAATCACAGCAGGGGATTTAGAGCAAGTATTATTCCACTGGGATCAGAAATAACAAAATCAGTTCGAGAATATAGTCTGCATGGTATTTTTTTTAGCTTTTAGGAATTTTAGCATCATTTTGTAGAAGATGCAGTATCCATGGAATATATAGAAGTCAGAGGCACATACAAGACCTATGCTAAATTTAGGAAACACAAAAAATGAAACTGAACAAGCTCCTTGTTTCGTCATATTGTTTTGAACTCTGTTCATATGTTATGTTGTAGGTGCTGGATTTGTTCAGTTTTGTGACAGTATAATTACATGAACTCCATAAACTGATGCAAAAAGAGTATTAGAACTATTCTTTATCATATTCTAGTAATGAGTGGCCTTTTTGGTAAAGTAAGTAGCTCATCTCTTTCAAGTTATATTAGAAAACTGGGGTTAATATACTGATATATGAATATATAGGTGACTGTTTGTATGTATGAGCGTACGTGTATCTGAATTAGAAGACACAGCATTTAATTATTCCTAAGCCTGATGTGGGAAATAATTTTACCCCTGAAAATTGTGTAAGAAGCACCACTGGCAGCTCCACACTGATGCATCTAACATTCACAGAACTATTTTCACAAACTAACATGAATTCCAAGCACACATAAATCAATTCCATGGAACAACTCTTTTAATGTTAGTAAGAATTTCCAAGTTTTCTTAAGTTTTCCCTCCTTATAACCTAGAAACTTAGAAACAATATGCAAATAATATGAATAATCTTAAAACTTTAACTTTACAGTCTTTTAGTTTGGCTCAATTATCACTTGGAAATTTTTATGACAAGTGTCACTCTACTGGGAAGGGGAAGAACTTCTTTAGTGGCACTGTCATCTCCAGAATGAAGCACTGAAAGTTCTTTTAAGAGGAATACATTTGCGTTCTCCAAGTCTGAGATGCTGTTTGACTTAAGACATCTTATGTCTGGAGGAAGACACGCTTCTGAGATATGAATCTAGGAACTATAAGAATATTATTTTTTCTATATGTTTTCTAAACTTTGAAACACATCTCAGCTGAAGCATGACAACAATAATGAAAAAGTAACTTTGACAGATAGTTTACAGATCATAGTAGAGAAGAACCACCCTGTAAGCACCACAAAAAGGCTGACAGGCCTTTGACACTCTCCTTGCTACTGCAAATTTTTTGTAGCTAAGTATATTCCTTTTTTTATTTTTTCCTAAAGCACAAATTATAGATATAGAAAAATACATTGCTATTTCTCTGAATAAAAAAATAGAAGTAAAAAATTGCAATATTTGGAGTTTGAATAGGCTCAAGAAAGAATTTCACACATCATCATTTAGGATCTCCAAAGATGATAGTTTTAAATCAGTGTAATGACAGTGAGATCAATTCAGTGGAAAGCATTATGAGAAAAAAATTAATATGGGAATAACTAACTTCTGATTAGTTATAGATAAATAGATTCTAAATAAGCTGAAGTTGAAAATTTCTGAGTTATCCCACTTATAAAACTAATAGCTTTTTTAGTTGTCCTGTGGTTTTTCAATGGGAAGATGTTGCTATCTTCCTTGAAAGAAAAACAGTTGTTAAAAAAATTGAACTGTTAGAAAAGAAATAGAGGACACAATAGTTATGCTGCTATATTAATCCAATAAAATGACCATATCCTGAATACTGAGCACAATATTTACTGTATCTGAAAAGAAATCACACCAAATCAAGGAAAGGTTTGCAGAACCACAAACATGTAAACAAATGTCTGGTCTGGCTTGCACAGCAGGGGTGACTAAACACACTTCAGGATGCATATGATGGAGTGAATAGGAACAGGTCACAATCTCTATCAAAAATGAAAGCAGGGAGCAGCAGATGAAACTAGCACAAGGCATCTTTGATGCAAAGGAGGGTAACTTCTAACAGAACACAATTAAGTCTTGAGACCTCTTGTATTAGGCTGTTATAAAAGCTTTACAGGGGGCCAGAAAGCAATTGAACAATTCAATAGAAAAAAACCTCAAGATGAGGCTTAAAAGATACCACCTCTGTCTGAGGAGTCCTTGATCTGGATTTTCCTGGAGTCGTGCACAGTACCCCTGCGGCATATGTTTACCTGTCTGCTTTGCTCTTAAATTCTTGCACAGACTCACTTCTGTCCACCACTAGAAAGAGGACACCAGTTTATATGGAACTTTGTGTGATATTATTCTGTTATACTCATTAGGCAGTACTGAGCATACAGAACAACATCTGAAATTATGGGATTTTTTTTCAGGCCATGCTTAAACTGGCACAAGGAGAATTATAAGCATGAAATGCACTCTGCTAGAACTTGGAGGATGTTTTGTTTCTACTGGGTTTTTTGCCCAGCTGCATTTAAGATGCAAAGCCTCACTGACCAGGGAGAAAGCATGGGTTTATGTTTTACATTAAAGCAAAACCAATGTCTCAAAGTGCAGCAAAAGAGAACAGGCTTTTTGATTTCAGATTGTGTTTTCTCTCTGTCCAATAAAGTCCAGTGGTATATTGCACACATTACGACTTCAAGGATGAGGTGAAATTAGTTTCTTCTTTCAAATACTTTGGGATATCATCACCCTTATATTTCATTGCAATCATTGCTAAAATTCTTTTATTTGATGAATTTATGTAATTCAGATAATTATAATATCTTTTTTTCTTTTTTTGAGATATGGCCTTAAAAATGGTGAAATTCCATCTCCATAATTGTCCCTTGAGAATTAAAATCCATTATAATAGCAATGGACTCCAACAAAACTGCACCTTGTTAAAATATGTAACACTAGAAGCATCAGAACTCTCTTTTAATTTTTGATGTATGCTCCAGTTTCACACAAGATAGCCTATTTGGCACAAATTTTACAATATTGCTTCTCTAGTGCTACACTTTCCCATCCAAAGATATTTCATTTCATTTCACTAGAATATGGAAGTAAGTCTTCTAGGTACTTATGAAAATAATTAATCATTCAAATGACAGTTTTGCAGGACCTTCTGCAAAGTGCATTATTGCTTATAAATACCAGCACTTGGTCATACATTACTTTCTAATTAATGTTTCTCTTTGTTGCTACTTTCCAGGTTCTCATTTCTCTATTGTAGCTATTTGTTGGAAATATATAAATTAATTTCTTAATTATGATGAAGCAATATATTTTGCAGCAAATTGCAAGCTTTCTGGTAGATCAGTTTTGGGTAGATGTATTAATTTTTCATTTAGATGTCCAGCACAAAAGTTTTAGTGCTTCTGAGGAACTTCAAGTTTTTTATTTGAAACTGCAATGCAATATAGAATATATACTTATATTTACTAATTGTTTTCTAAAATGAAATTATCTATAATCAAAACCTGGTCTGTTTCAAGTAAACAGTTTGGCCTAAGTTTTGAAAATCTGTACCTCTTCAAAATCTAAATATTGACTGTATGGCTTCCTCATATTAAGTCTTGTGATCGCAAATAGGGAATTTTTATTGAAAAATAACTTCAGTCCAGCTACTGCTGTGATGTGATGATACCACACCCTGGGGAATTTTTTCTCAGATTTTACTATGTGAGACTTGTCATAGAATGTTAATGGTGGTCACTACAGATCTGTGATGATGTTTCAAAAATCTTTCACATTTTTTGTTTGCTTTCATGTCTTTAAGCATGCCTCCAGTATGGGCAAGCAGACAAAACCAATTCTTTAAAAGAGTCTCAGAAATTTCTTTCAAGAAAAACGAGTAACATACGCTAATATTTTTTTGCAAGTGACAGTAAGTGCAAAGCACAGCAGAAGGCTTTCAAGTATGGATGACAAATGTGCTACCCTAAAAAAAAACAGTGTATGCAATGTAAGTTTTAACTTTTTGGAAATGGTGTTGAAAGAAGCTGTGTCATAAAAATGCTTCACATTGCTGTCTGAAAACTAAAAGAAAGTTACTCTTCTCATCTCCAGAATAAAATATAACTGAAATATGTGCTGAGAAGTGATAAGGACATCTAAAAGATTTAATTAAAGCTCTCAGGAATAAAGAAAAGAGCTGCTGACACAGAAACTGTCATGACAAATTATCTTTTGAAGAATCTTTAAGAACCAGAAAATACACAGTTGACTACAGAAAATGTTTTAAAACTCTTGCTGAAGACCATTAGCTAATCTGGGCAATGATACACATTTTTAATGCTCAGCATAAAGTCATCCACTTACTCTGATACATTCAGAAAAGTTGAAATTCGAAATGATTTGTAAAAAGAAGTGTCTTTCTTTTACAACTGTTTTGCAACTTGTGTGAATCTTTAAAAAACTTCTCCCTAAAATCACATTTGAAGACTATGATATTTACTATCAGCAGTAAAGCACTTTACTGTTTAATTACAAGCTAGTAATATTATCAGTCGATCTACTAATGGTGTTAGGTGACAGAAAAATTTCAGGAAAGATCGTTGACTCATTTTAAGAACAATCATGGTGTGCTACTCTATCAATATTTCAGAAAACCATCCAATACTTCAGGTTAGCTTTCAAAATAATACACTGGTTATCTCTAATGTATATAATTCTTATTGAATGAATTCAATCCAATTGGGAAAAAAAATGTGTTATTGCCATCATTAAGAAGATTAGAAAAAAAATCACATATTGAAACCTAATGGTTTGTTGCCGCAAAAAATGTTAGTGATTTAGCCAAATACTTGCTTGACTAGTGATCTAATCACTTCTAAATAATAAAGTGAAATAGAAATGATGCATCTTGTTCGTGCAATCATATGCTAAGTTTTTCCTTTTGGAACATTTACAGAATGATGTAAAAATGCCTGTGCTTACTGGGGTGGATCTTTATTTCAGACACAAAATGCAAAAGAAGATAATGTTAAGTGTCTTTGCAGATAAGCAGATAATAATATATATTCTGTTGAGACATACATATATCAACAGTATATATAATATATATATATATGTTGGATGTAATCATCATGACATAAAAATATCCTCATTAACTGAACTTTTCCAAATTTATAAGAACTGTGGTTGATGTTGTGAGCATTGTAACATTGTCAGTCACAATGAAAAAAAAAAAAAGTAGACTTGAACTGTTTGGTTACTAAATCTCTTTTTCTAATATTGAAAGCTATTTCTGTTCTGACATTAAATCGCTAACATGGACAGTTTAGCAACTTTTAATGCTTTAAAGAAAGCAATGAAAACTTGATATAAGAGTGGCTAAGTGTAGAAAAGCAGGTTATAGTTTCAGCAGGTCATTGATCAAAGACACTTTGGCTTTCCAATTTAATAGAGAGGGCAAATACAGTTATAGTGCTCCATTCAAGTCAAACAACATGGAAATGCTCCTTCTGTTATGTTCCTCTAAATGTTTGTAAATAATCCATCCACCATCTCATCACATTTCATTCTCTGTAGGTTCTACTAAACTACAGGAAACTAAAAATTTTTGATAAAGAGTATGCAAACAACACAGTAGTGTCTTATGAAAAGCCTGCTCAAGATCAGCCTGCATTTTTATATTGAAGAAGTATCAATCAAAACCATTTTGACAAATTTATTTCTAATTTTCAAAGACCTATAGGTGAAAGTATTCAAAAAGGACAGCAACTTAGCTCAGACACTTGATAATTAAATAAAAATATAGGATATGTAAAAAATAATAAAAATTTATGATTTCCTTTTATAAGCTGATTTCTTAAATAAATTAAGGACCTGGGGAAATGCATTTTCCCATCTGCATCTGACAGATAATGCCTCATAAACTTTGTGAATGAAAACAAGTTATTCAAGGTCTTAATAAATGTGTCATGAGATAAATTCATTGCTGATGTCAGTTTAGAAAACAGATTCAATTTTGAGAATGAAGGACATAGAAAAATATACGTAATTGTGAATACAAATTTTCTGGAAGACCAATTCTAAAGCTATAGAGAAAGAATATTAGTATTTCCTTATTTTGCAGAAGCTAATAGAATCAGGATGCTGTGCAGTTTCTACTTTGCTTGGGACTTTTTATCTGGTAGAAGAAGCATGCAATATCTTGTCTTTAGAAAACTGTTATGTATCACTCAATATTCTTTTCCCACATTCATTTTGCACAACACAATGTAATTTCTCATATTCATTGAAATAGTATCCCTGTGATTCCTGACTGCCAACTTGGTAGGTCAAAAATGTGAATATTTTAAGCTCTAGATTGGAGGAAGAGTTGCTATGGTACTATATAGGTTTAGAATCAATCAATCCCCATGAAGTGACTCATTTCCCAAGACCCACTGATTCACGGTTCTTTGAATCATAACCTCCACTATGGAAAATGAATATATATCCATTAAAAAAAACCAACCAAGATATCCTGTCAAGGTACTTAACATCTCCACTACAGAAGCAACAGCATCAAATGCAATTCTTCACACTGTTTTGCTAAGGGGAAAAAAAAATCTTTTTCGAGAGCCAACTTTCAAATAAACTTTCCACTTTGAATTCAATATAAGCATAAAAGTTTAACAACTTTGCTGATGTTACAATGCATTAATTTGTAGCCGTATTTTACGGTTCCTGCAGGATATAATACCTTAGCATGCACGCCAATGAGATTTTACATCCTTTCGTCTCTGTCCATTCCAAATTTCAAGTATCCAGCTTTATGGTATTGAAACCTTCAAATGTTTTCATTCCCTGAATATCAAGATCTGCCTACATACATTTTTATTTTTAGAAGAAAGATTTATTTAAGCTATTATTTTAATATTTATTCCATAGTTTTGTTGCTTAATGCTGTTGGTAAGCTAATCGACTATATAATTTTTAATTAAATTTTTTATATTCCTCTCTGTGTGTAAATATCTAACTATGCTCAAATCCTCATTGAAAGCCTTTATGCAGTAAACACAACACAGAGATAAGAAAGAGAACTCATAGCAATTAATATTTAAATATTGGCTGAATATTTGATGGCTATTAGGGAAAGAAAGTTTTCAGTGAAAGAAGATTAAACTAGATAAAATGTCAAGAATTGAAAATTCTATATATTCTTTTCAAAGTGTTTTTCCGTGGAGATAGCTCATATATGCTCAACAAAGAACTGAGTTACAAAATTGAGATAGCTGCCTTGTAAGATCACAGACTGGAGGTTAGGAAGACCCTTAATAGATAAAAAATACTTACTTTGTTTTATATAGGATTTAAAGAAATAAAGTTAATTTTATTCAGTAAAGATGGAGATATTAATCAGTTCATTCACATCAGTCATTATGAAAAGTTGTCTGCCTTCTCCTCTTACTTTGCTCCTGGAAAACAAATTGTTGCTGGCAGAAAGACAGAGATAAAATTGGTCTTACAGCCATTTTGGGTGGAGAGATGTGATACAGAACTTCAGAATTTATCCTCTGCTCAGCACAGGGAAAAAGTGAGAAATCAAAAGATAGAAGAAATGTATGAAGGAAAGGTAAGACTTACAGCTAGGCTATCCTATTGCCTGTTGCTATAACATCCTTGCAAGTGTACAATGGCAAAATCAAACATCTCATAAGCTAAAAATTGCAGAATTGAGACCCACAACTCTTTGGGAGATCCAAATTTTATTTATAATATAGTTTACATGCACAGTCGAGGATTATTTCTCTATTCCCATCTTCCCTGTCAATTACCCCTTCTTCTCCTAATCTCCCTCTGTTCCATTTCCTACTACCTAATACTTTTTTTACCCTTCCTGTTTTGCCTCTACCTTCCCAGTTCCTCCACTCTGCACCAAGTCAAGCCCAGCCCTCCTGACCTTTGCCCATCTCAGCCTTACTGCTCTTCCTCAAGGTGTGGATGTCAGAGGGGGAGCACTGCAAACAGAACCTGCGTCAAAACACTGCACATTCCAGTTGTCCTTTGCAGCTGGAAGAAGCCGTTCTAAACAAATATTGCATTGTCTTGTGAGTTAGGATTGATGCACACAAGGTAGACAGAGAAGCCAAGAAACATTTTGCTTCGAAACTCTAATGAGTCTCCAGGGTGGGAAACTGACCTCTACAAGCTTCATCAGAATATTCCATGTTTTCATGGGGAAAGCAAAAACATATCTGACAGCAGAATTATGAATTTACCTTATTTAAAATATATACTGCAAAGCACTGTAAGTCAAAAAGTTTAAACTTAGGAAATATTTTAATGTAAGGAAATCAATAAGTTTTCCTGGAGGCTGCCAAATCCTTATAGCAGCATTATATAACTCTGTGTGTGTGTGTGTGTTACAGACACATACAAGTATAGCTTCAGGTCTTTCCAGACAATGCAGTGCTCTACCATTGTAGTTTGTCAAACTGACTAGATAATGACAGGCAAAGGTTTTTAATTGCTATTATTATTATTATCATTATCATTATCGTATCCAGGTACAATGATTGGTATAAACATAAGCTGTTTTTAAACAAAGCAACATAATGTCTTTTTTAATTTTTTATATATGAGCACCTATAGGCAATTGTGCAAATAGAATAGTCTACCTTATAAGGGTCTCATCCATCCCATGTTCTGAATATCAAGATTGGTCTCTCCTGTTGTCTACAACCTGTCCATGCATGTTACTGTGCTAGAGCAGAGCTTTTCAACATTTATGGGTACTGGGTTACTATGTTCACAGTCTTTTTCTAATCTACTAAGCACAGAAATAAAACTGTCTTCATGGCACATCTGCATTTTTCATTAATTTCAGAGAGCTGCAGGTTTCTTAATAGCCTCCATGGCCTCTTCCAGCTTAAAGTCTAAAGTTAATACAGGAGCTAAAATCTTGTCACTATTCCCTTGTAACCTGCAGGACAGTACATGAAGCTATCACATTCTTTCCAGTGTGCAATAAAACCCTCAAGTACACGCTAAACTGTTAAAATTACTGTGGGAAGAATCCAGACAATAGCAATATTGATTCATGTGTTTCGAAAGAGATTAATTGATTTTGAAGGGTAAAGATCAGCACTTCCTTGTAAAGCAAATTCTAAAAGCAAATACATATTACACTATATTCTGAAATGTAAAAATTTAAAAAAATCTGTATTTTGTATGGTATCATAATTTTCATTTGGTTACCACTCAGATTAATTTGGAGATCTTTTGCTTTTGCTTAGTTTGTTTTCCAGCTTTTTGGTCATTATTTATATTTGTAAGTGAATGGGAAATATAGTACGTGAATAGGTTTTCAAAAGGAATTTCAAAGGAAAGATTAGTCAAGAGTTTAAAGTTCAAATCAGATTGGGATGAAAAATGTGCTCATGTAAACCCTGTTGTATTTATTTGTCAACTAGCTGCTGAACTCTTGCTTCAAAATCACTAAAAATGGCATCGTGTATTTGAGGGAGAGCAAATGGGAGGCACAAACAGTGTCGGAGAAAGTGCAGCTTGCTTAGGGATTCCTTTTTCATCAAGTTGGGATATTCCTCCACTGCTTTAAGTTTATTACACAATTGCTAATTTTTTTGAAAGATTACAGTTGGTAGATCTCAGCATAACAAGAACAATATGCAGAAAAGTAATGAAACTCTCTGTGATGCGTGTATGCACTCTGTTCGCTCACATGTTAGTAACAGGCTACACTATAACAATATCTACTAAGAAATTGATTTCAATGTTGAAGACTTAATTAAGATATTTAGAAATAATAGCTGAGCAACTTAAGCTCCTTGCTGATGTAGAACCTGTCATATAACTGATCATGAATTACTTATTGCAGTGCAAAGCAAATATAGTAAGTACTGAATTAATTTAAAAAATGGATACATATAAAATGTAAGCATTTTGCATTTACTAAACCATGTGAGAAATCTTTTGTTAGTATTATACAATTCTCTATTTTTCTAAAATTTACAGAATTCTATATTTTTATTACATTACATATAATCATATTTGATATTTTCCCATTATCTTTATATATATTAAAAACTAAACTAACCCTTATATTAAAATTCATATCTAAAATTCAGCTTTAAAACAGCACCATCTCTATATGAAGGGGTTATCAAATAGTATGGATTTTACTCTGTTTCACCTGATTTATCCAAAAGTAATTTTAATTAACTAAAAGAGGATGGCTCTTTCTATCCCGGACAGTGGGGCCCACTCGCCCCGTTAACTCAGCAGTCTGCTGACTCTTTCCCAGACTTAATTCCTTGTTGGTCTGAATGTACTGGTACTAAGTCTGGTCCCACTGCACAGTAGAGAAAGGAGCACAAGCTAGTGCAGGCAAGATACTGTGCCTGAGCTGTAGCCTTTCGAGTGGCGAGGAGGGAGGGGGAAGTGGGACACTCACCAACTAAAACATTAGAAATAATATTGAATTAAAAATGAACCAAAGCTAAACACACTGAATAAACTCTACAGTTCAAGAATTTGTCTGATTGGGAATAATCTATTTGTTTAATAAAAGATTTTTATTTTTGCCCTAATCCTGGATTTAATGCTTTTGCCCTAATCCTTCCCACATGATTTGTTTATTTATACTGACTCTGTATTGTAAATGTCCAAACCCTTTCTAGTCTTGTAAGTGTACTTGAAAATGTATTCGTTAGCATCGATGGTGCCATAGGTTTGAAATACACTTCCTGTTGATTAGAATGTGCCATTTTTACAACAGAGACCAGATGTGATAAAGATGCTAGGAAGTCATATCCTAATACTGGTGCTTTATTTTTAAGAAGTTTCTTCATGTTCTTGTTGTCATTATTATGCTTCCCATTCATTTTATCCTCTGTTGAACTGACACATATTGAAATATTCATGCCAGTCCATCAAATTTCTCTAGCTACTTCTGGCTGTTTTTTTAATGTAGATACTTCAACAGCTCTAGACTACTGTCATTCATGGTTTCTGTGCTCTCAATGACAACAGCTATCACATAAGCTGATAAAATTCCATATAGTAACAAAACTCAAATTTTGAGTTTCTTCTCTGGCTAGAAATGTGTTAGCTTCTAAAACTGCTTCCTAAGTTCATTAAAATGCCACATTACTGTTTGAGAATACAGCTTTAAATTGCTTTATAGCGTGCTTCAGAAGATGCCTCTATGGCCTCTATGGCCCACTACACTGCAGTAATATTTTACTATATCTTAAATAAAACTCATGGCTACACATGGGATTGGTAAATGTTGAGATACAATACTCAGCATCAAACACTTTCCTATAACTTCTACTGGAAATTACTAAATTTTAGCTGGCATTTCCATCACTTCTCCCATTTTTCCACAGCATAAACTGCAATTCCCCCACAAATGTACTCTTCAGCTTCCCTGACTATATGTCAGATTGTTGCTTTGTTGTGGTTTTTTTTAATTTGTTTGTTCACATGCATTTAATATCATTGACTATCTAGGTAACCAAGGCTTGGAAAGGCATCAAATACTGACCGTGAAGAACAACTTCATTGTTAGTCCCTAATGTGTTAGACAATAATTAATAAAGACAAAAGTTTTTGATAATAGGAATAGAGGGATCGTAGTCAATACAGACCCTGTGGCAAATTACTGTGCTAAATTGCAAAATATCAGAAGCAGTGCATGAGCTTGGCTTTTCCAATTACAGGTTTAAGAAAACTCATTTTCCCTTACATACTTTCTTTTCTTTTGCCTGTGATGGGATGAAGGAAAAGCTTTGGAGAGGGTGCGGGCGTTATTTTACTGCCACAAATGACACCTGTCTGCCTTTAGATTAAATGAAAGACCATAACACCCAATACTACAGAAGGGAAAATACTGGAGGAGATGTAAGAAAGTTTGTCTGAAATACTAATTGTAGCCATGAGTCTATTTAAACTGTTTTTTCCCTAAAAAAAGGGAACCCATTTAGTTTTATAAGAAAGAGTTTTTCATGCTCTTACACTGCAGGAAGTGAAACTTGGAGTCGGTGGTCACTCTAGTAAAAGTTAGAACAAAAAAGAAAGGGCAATCAAACAAAACATAAAAGAAACACTGTGAGGGCAGCTTCAATGCTTTCAAAGACATATTCCCAAAACAAGAAGAAAGTTGTGACAATACATGGCAGTGGAACTAAAGGTAACATAACTGGTTAATGTCTCTTAATATAAGAGGGACTAGTTTAGTTGATGAGGAACAGGACAAAGTGGACAAAGCTTTTCTATATTCCCAGTAGGAATACGAAGAAAACAATGAATAAGACCTGTTGTTGAGCTTTATTCTCACCACCTAGAATGTACAATGATATCAACAAGGTCACATAGAATCGTACTATAACTCAAGTGGGAAAGGGCCCATAGGGACTATTGAGTTCAACTCCCTATTCCTTACAATGCTACCTAAATAAAAATACATTACTAAGAGCATCATCCAGATCTTCCTTGAACTCTGACAGTCTTCATGACAGGATCATTTCCCTGGTGAGCCTGTTCCAGTGATCAATCACCCTCTGAGTGAAGAACCTTTTACAAATGTCCAATCCGATCTTCCCTTGTTGCAACTTCATTCCATTTCCAGAAAGACATCAGGACTTCTCCCTTCCATGATCCTCTTGAGGATGGCATAGACTTTGATGAGGGTACCCTTTAGTCTTATCTTTTTTGGGCTGAATTAGCCAAGTGACCTCAACTGCTCTTCATAAGTCTTGCACTTGAGATCCTTAATATGATAACCGGCAAGGTACAATCCAGTGCAGAAGACTTCAATGCATATGTTGGAAAACTGAGGAATCCGGCACCCAAACATCTATCAAACATGTAAAAGACAGGATTATTTGGAGGATGTGTGATTCCAGTGTACAGTACAGATTCTGGGAAGCTTTGGAGAAGCTTTCCAGGTAAAAATGGTACAATGAAAGTAAAGGGAGCAGGATTTGGTGCATATTCACAGGCTTCAAGACACACTACAGGCATGAAACAAATCAAAATGCAGACATTGTGGCCATGTCAATAGAGTGGAGAAAGCAACAATGGAAAAAGAAAAATAAGTGTTCATCATATAGACAATTTGAGGGTCACAGAGTAGATAATTATTTCTGGAAACTTTATTGGTAGAAGTAGGAATATATGTAATGTGACTTTAACATAAGACTAGTGAAATACACTAACTGTGGAAGCAAGCTATCTACTCTTCAACTCTGCACCCCACAGCTATACATTTTGTCTCTCTCCAGAATTCGTTTCTCCTCTCCAGATTACGCAGGACTTTTTGTTCAGGTAAAGTGAGGCTTAGTTTCAAAATAGAAAGAAATTTGTATTGGTGCAGCATACAACCAGTTAAGCCTTCCTTTAAAACATTGACCTCTGAGAACATTATAGAGAGATGTCTAAGTAGTGTGCCAGTTACAGTATAAATCTCTTGTTTACAGATATGAATACAGTCTAATGATGCATATGGTCTTAACAGAAATTTTCTTTTCTCCATTTGTTTGGAGCTTGCAGAACCTTGAGACAGGTAATGCAAACTGAACCAGAAAAAAAGATGAAAACTCAGTTGGAAGAAAGCATTAAGACTTCCCCTGGGACAGGTCAAGGTTCCTTGTTGCTCTATATGACATCAGGAGTCAGCCAAGGCATATAAAAAGGCATGAGAGATGGAGAAAGAGTTACTGGTTATGCTGTTTTGCACAGACTGTTTCATCAATTCTCCTTTGGCCGTACAGCAGATGTGCAGTCTGAGCAGAAGCTGTTAAAATATATCATGGAGATGACCCTATCGAATGTAATGCTCATCTCACTGCATGCCAGCTCCTGAGATTCCAGCTCTGCAAGGTGAGAATAAGGCATAACCCAGGAAAAGCAGTACTGCTGCCAGATGCAGTAACCAAATTCAGAGTACCACACAGATGGCACTTTGGAACAGACTGACATGCTTACATGTTGCTGTATCTTTGCTTCTAGGTCTGGGAGGCCCAGCAACAGAGTCCCAACTGAGCAGGATGAGATGCCATAGAGAGCAAAATAGTTCATGCTTTAGTGATTGTACAGACCGCAAGTAATCAGACAAAAAAAAAAATCAGCTATGAAGGAGAGATGGAATTGTGCTTACAAGAAATAAAACATAAATTCTTTTATAGGCAAGGTGCCATAAAAAAACTTTAAAAAATTGAACAATCCTTGAGAAACCGAACTTCAACTGTACAATGAATTCAGATTTGCAAAGAGTGAATTACAATGGAAGATAACACTCTAATTCATATAACACTCAGGAAGTATCCACTGACTCTTATTTCTGCCCTTCTGGTCTCTAAAAATGTATGAATCAGACTATAATAATATAATAAATTCAAAGAGCAGGGATAGGGAAAGGCTTTAGGATACTGTATTAGGATACTTTTGAACTTTGCTTTTTCAACAATTATTTTGTGCAATGAAACCTTGACCCAGTGAAAAGGTTCTACATGAAACACAAAGCTCAGAAATATCATAATAACATATTTAATAAAGGAATTTGCAAGAAAGACATTCATAAAGCTCTAATATGTTAATAGTGATAGTATATGATAGCATCTATTACTTTTAAAAGATGTTGAACAATAACATTTATTTATAGGATAGTTTACTCTTCATTATATTCCACTTCTGATATTCTCTTCATAGTTACTCAGTAACATGCAATTTTAAATATAAGAGGTTATTTTTTTCAGATAATTTGATATGACGAATTTTAATTTACTATCATTTCTTAACCTTCAGTGATCTAGTTGCATGTAGAGTTGTCATATATTTGTAGAAGGAACCAAAATTAAATACGTCTCAGAAAGTGTAATTATGAGCTGATTAATTAAATAAAGCCTTAATAATAATAACCCTCATTTCAGCAGGTTCTCCACTTCAGCTACAATGTTATTGATTTAGAATACAGACCCTTATGCTTTTACCCATATATTGCCATGGAAGACTTAGAACTGTTAATGTCACAATTAGAGGAATACAAAAACGTTCTGATAATTTGAAGAGAAATATTGTTGGAAAACTACTGACAGTGTGATGGCCAAGACTCATTAACAATCTGGTGCTTATTTTTGAGCAGGTGTACAATTTAATTATCAAAGCCAATGGGCAATATTAATGCCAATTTCAGAGAAGCAAAACACTGCTGAGGGTTCTAAGCCAACGAGCAAATAAATATCTCATTTCAGTCAGACAATCTAGGATAATCAGGAGTAGTCAACAATGCCATGAAAAATACTGCAGAAATAAAGATAGTACTTCAATTCTTTGTGGTAAAAATAAGCAGTACTTGCCATACAGACACATTCCTGCCAGCGTATTTTGCCCTTCATTAGCTCCTGAGACAAATCCAGATCTCATGCAGAATTACAAGGGGCAAGATCTAAATAGATAAGACACATGTAAGTACTACATGCCACTGCTTGGATTCTTTTCCATTTTTATGTAATTTTTATAAGTGATAAGCTTCTGAAAGTTTTGACCAGAGGTAATTTATACAAGTGATATAAAAAACTACCTAGAAGATAAAATTTCCTTAATTTCTTAGAAAAATTCATTCTGGATGTTGAAATAAATAACTGACATTAAAAAGGAGAGGTAGAAAGATAAATGTTCTCAACACTCTATTCAACTTTTCCTGTTAAGCCCCTTGACCTAGGAACAAAAGTACAGGTTGATGGAAACACAGACCCACCATCAGTGAAGGAAGAGTTGGTGTGTGAGCTATTACACAAGCATGACCCCTAAAAATTTATGAGCCCTGACATTATCTACCCAAGGCTGATGTAATTGTGAGGCCACTCTCCATGATCTTTGAGAAGTTGTGCAGATCAGGGAGCATCCTAGAAGAATAGAAGGCAGGCTTAAAGGGTTTAAAGGAGGATCCTGGAGTTTATAGGCTCATCAGTTTTACTTAATCCTCAGGACAGTTATAGAATGAATCCTCCAGGAGGCTTTCCCAAGTCAGATGAATTAGGTGATTGGGAAAAGCCAGCATGGGTTCAACAAGGGCAAATCGTGCTTGTCAAACCCAATCTCCTGCTACAACAAAGTAACCTGCTCAGTTGATGTGGGATAAGCAGCATCTTGTCTACCTGGATTTCTCCAAGGCTTTTGATACTGATGCCCACAGCCTCATTCTAGAGAAACTGATGTGTTACACTATAGTCAAGTGTTCTGTGGTGTGAGAGGGGAACTGGTTGGCAGGCAGCACCCGGAGGGTGGTGGTAAATTGCTCCTTTTTGAACTGGCAACCTGTCAGTTGTGGTCCCCCACTTCCTCTCAGAAGTGGGGTCCCCCAGGGATCTGTACTTGGCCCAAAACTGCTTAATATTTTAATAAGTGATCCAGAAGCTGGGATCAAGTGTACCCAGATGAAGTTTCCTCATGATATCAAACTGCATGGGAATGTCGATACTTTGGAAGGGAGAGTCACCCTGCAGGAAGACCTGGACAGACTGGAAAAGTGGGCTAACAGGAACCTTAAGAAGTTCAACAAGGGCAGGTGTAAAGTCTTGTACCTGGAAAATATAATCCACAAATCTAGCACAGACTGAGATCTACCAAGAAGGGGACCATATCTGTCGAAAGGGACCTGGGGATCCTGAAAGTGTGCTGCAGCAATAAAGAAAGACAACAGGATGCTGGGCTGCATCAAGAAGGGCATCACCTGCAGAAAAAAAGAAGTGATTATCCCACTCTACTCAGCCCTTGTCAGACCACACCTGGAATACTGTACTCAGTTTTGGTCTCTGCTATAAAACAAAGATGTGGACAGGCTGGAGATGGCCCAGAGAAGGGTCACAAAGTCGATCAAAGGACTAAGAATCCTGCTATACGAGGAAAGACTGAGAGAATTCAGCTTGTGCAGCCTTAAGAAAAGAAGGGTTAGGGTACACCTTATCATTGCGTTCCAATATTTAAAGAGTGGATACAAAGATGGAGACTTGGAAAAGACAAGGGGTAATGAGTACAACTTAATCCTGATGAGATTCCAATTGGACACAAGAGGAAAATTTTTCACAGTAAGAATAATCATCCATTGGAATAATCTCCCCAGGAAGGTGGTGGATTCCCTAACATTGGACCCTTCTAAGATTCAGCTGGCTATCTTGTCTGACCATGCTTTTGCCAATAAAATTTGGGTCAGATGATCCTTGAGGTGCCTTCCAATCTTGTATCTGTAATTCTATGCTAAAATTGTCTGTTAATCTTCAGTGAGACAAAGTCAAGATCTTTTGGAATCCTTATATTTCTTGAGAGTTGTAACCTCAGTTAACTCATTTGAGAAATCACTTCTAGCAAAGGACACAGTAATATCCACCTAAAGTCTTTAAGTAACTTGTTCTGTAATTAACTTCACAAGTTGCTTGATTGCAATAATTCTTTCTTTGGTGGAGTGGTTTCAACTATTTTTCAGGCTTTTTGTTTCCCCCCTGTATTTTGTGTGTGTGTGTGTGTGTCTGTGTGTGTGTGTTACAATGGAGTTTCTTCAAAGCATTTTTAATCTTGAATATGAAAAGCTTTGTAAGAGATTTCCTTTACTTTTTTACATAACCTTAAATAAAATGGTCTGTCATAAAAGGGTTTATGACTACGTTTAATCTTTGTTCCAGGAATGTTTTTCACAAATCATATTAGTATTCACATTAGATTAAAAATTCAAGTAAGAAATTAGAAACTTTTCTGGGAGCATAAGATATCACTAGGGGATGTCGACAGTGGAAGTTAGTCAAGCAGCCTGCAGAATGTTGTTTTATGGGTTTGTTTTTTTTAAGATCAATACAACAAATGCAAAAATCTTTTCCCATGATGGGATGTAAATATGCTTCCATAACACCAGAAATGAAAAGAGCTGGGCGTTTGTTGTTTTTGGTATTACAAAAAAATCCTTAACAATAACACCAAAAAAAAAGCCTGCACCCCAGTTATTCCAAAATCATTTGGCTCTGAAGAAGGCAATCTCAACAATAATAACTTAATCAGAGAGTCTGGCTGTTTAATATATAAACACAGCAATTATAGCAGAAGAAAGAAAAACAACAACCCAAAGCCCAGCCTTCTCACTCAGAAGAGTGAGTGGTGTCACTCCTGACAGTAATTATATGGTGCTCCACTATATGCAGCACATGATTTTGTGTTTAGTTGATATTTGGGAAGTACAAAAACGCCAACCCAATAGCCATAGTTTTGAGTCATACATTTTAATCATTGTTTATTGCAGGAATTTGCAGCCCATATTAATTTTAAACGACTGCATAAGCACTACATTCCAAGTCATCAAACTTTTAATTAAAACAAAAGGAAACTTTGCACATGTATAAGCTTTTTTAATTATTTTTTTTTTCAGTGCTCAGGGTTTGATTATGATCTCCAGCATATGACAGATTATCATTCTGGAGTTTATATAGTGGGAAATCACAAGGATTTAAGCCAATGCTAACTGAAAACTCAAGAGGCATAACTGGTTTTGCAAGCCACATATAGCTGTCCACTGCTCACTGAGAGTCTTTATGAAGCCAACAAAATATCACAGTCTAAGATATCTAAAAGTTGCCCATTCACAGACAAAAGCGTACCTTTATGAAATAGTGTCATGGATTTTTCCTAATGTGTCTGAACAGTTGCCTACATATTACACATGTGAATTTCTTAACACTGCTAGAAAAATCATTGCTGCATTCTGACAAGACTTCCAGATACCTCTTACAGAAAAAAAAGAACAAAATGCCCTAAAACAGAATTGTAGATTAACTTGCCATTAGTGCTGTGAATGTTTAAGAAAGATATTTAGCTTTTGAAAAAGAATTAAGGTTATGAGAAAGTTAACGTATGTTATAGATAGCTCCTTTACAAATTAATTACATTTTAACCTCAAATTGTATCAAATTTCAGAACATATGACAAGTGTTACATGAAGATATGCTGTTGAAGGTATCAGCTTATGTATCAGTCACTAAGAAAACAGTCTTCCATTGTTCTGAAAACTTCACATTTCAGATACTGTCATTTTCAGCACAGCTCAAACAGACTATGAAGGCCATGTTATATTTTGACTGCAAATAAGGATAAATCATGAAGTTATGCAAGCTTGTTTTCCTTCATAACCTAATTTCCTACAGTTGATAGGACAGAAAACCTCCAACTTGTTTTTCCAAACAGAAACTCTGAATCAAAAAAGCTCAGGAGAAGAATTAGTTCTTGCCTACGTACTCATCAAAAGAAAGCAGAATGAAAAGAGTGATGTTAGATTTGATCATTTACATTGTTTGAAAGCACTTGACCTGTAGAGAGAGCATTTCCACATATAATCTAGTTCTGCATCCCAAATAAATCTCTTCATCAGTATTTTTCTAAAGGCTAAAATGAAAAAAGTTGGAAGATGACCCACTGTAAGAGGAATGCAAAATCAAAAGGGACACAACAAGTTAATCTTTCACTGAAGAAAGTCTACAGGCTGACACAGCATGAATTTCTTGTTTTTCTTAGTAATCACAATATCTCTCAAAATCATGCTTCTAGTTAAAGCTGATAGTTAAATTGTAAACTACAACCAAACCTGTGATCAATGCTCTACATGAAGTACAGTTATATGAAAAAGTCTCTGTTTATTTATTGAATTAATTTGCTGGCAAGTAACTCAACTGCAGTAGAGATCATTTAAAAATAAAGATGCATTGTTTTGTGATTCAAAAATATGACCAATGGCTCTAGAAATGATCACTTGTCTATATCTGAAGTCTTATTACAATTACTATTTGCAAAATAAGAGATCTTCCATACTTGAATACTCACATGGAATATGATTTGACAGATAGAAGAGGTTACCAGAGAACTGAGGCTGAAGAAATGCACTGAAGTAGGAGCTCAAATATTTGGGATTTTTTTCAATTTTATAGCTGGAATAGCAAATCACTAATCTGAGTAAAGCAAAGCAGGGATCCAATTCATCATTTCCTGATGGGGATTTTCATCACTGATCTATTACAAGGTGACAAGAACACAGGAAATTTCACATTTAAGAATATATTTTTAAGGAACTGGTATTGTTTAAGAACATGGGTAGCTACTAATTGGATATAATTGAAACTGAAATTCTGGTGAAAAACTTATTTCCAGATATGTTTGTAAAGACATAAATCTTATTCAACTAATGATGTGGGGCTGATTGGCAGGTATATAATACATAGCAACACATTATGATGTGTATGATCCTGTCTGAGGCTGCTGTTAAAAGATTACATTGATTATCAGCATTATTTATCTGAAATGCTTTATTTCATCATATTTACTTCTGGCCCTGGAAACCATTCATAACACTTTTTGAGTTCTGGCATAAATTTCCATCCTTATCCCCACCCAACTCTCTAAAGGACTAGTCTTGGTTACAGTTTTTTTTGAAAGTCAAATTCTTGCTTTCTTTGTTTTCTGCAGTTTTAAGCTTCATTTTTTAATCTAATTGTGACATGAATAATTTTACAGTACTTTTAACTATGAACTATTATAGCAAAATGCAATATTGTGACAACAAGGATTTTTATAACTCCCATTATAAATTTAATGTGAAAGTCCATCAATTCTTGCTTCGATTGACATAGAATTAGTAGTGGCTACTCTAATTAGAGAGGAGCAAGAGCAAGATAAATAGAATGAGGCACAAAGGAAAAGAAGAAAGCTTCCTCTCAACTAGAGAGATGACATGATGTGAGAATGAAAGTGAATCTAGGACAGCTTTTCATTAAAAAAACCCCCACAAAACAGAACCTAATAATAATAGTAGAAACCTAAAATACCATCTGAAAATGCCATAGACAGTATTTCTTTGCATTTTGCTCACCTTCTGATGCAAGTGCTTCCATTCTATATTTTCATACTAGGAAATTATTTGTTAGGAACCTTTGCAGTCACAAAACTAACACTGTGGGATTAAATCTCATACTGATACACAATGTAGCACCAAATCTACCAATATGCCCAAATATCAGTTTGGTACCTGTTTTTCCCTTCATCATTCAGGAATCATAATCGGAATATACTAGAAAAAGGTTTTTCTTTCATAGTCTTTCAAATTTCTCCACTTTGCAGTGCAAATATTCAATATGAATTATTTACAGGACTGCCTAGTCATAAATAATAAATGTCAAAGCAAAGTAAGGTTATAAAGCTATAAATATGATAGTAGTGTTGAAATATCTAGCTGGATGCAAAATTTGGGTGTCAGGTCTTTCTCTATAGAAGATAAGGGCTGTTCTGAAAATGAATATTGAAACAACATATAAACCAGTTCTAATTTGTTGATCACATATACCTTGAAGCACCATGTAATTCTAGCCTTCCTCTTTAGTGTGAGCTCTTACTCATACAGGTCTGTGCATAAGATAAACCCAGTTCTGACTAGACATGGGAAGATATTGACTGATAAAAATCTCCATTTCACTTTTATTTTACTATTTATTCTAGGTTCTCTCTCTCAGCAAAAATTTCCATCAGTCTATTTCTTGCCACTATTTTATATTCAGTGTAGCCACCCTTTGTGCTATGCATTGTTCCTTAAGTAAAGTAAAAATTCTGAATATTATGTCAGAGAAGTGAGATGGTAGCAATGAGACCTTGATTAGTCCAATATTATATCAATCTATTACATTCCTAGAGAAAAGACTTTTGTTCTCCAAAAATCTGTAGTCCTACTTTTGTTCCAAAAGTGGATTTTGCAATTGTTGAGAAGCAACTCAGGAAATTAGATTGTTGGAGATTAGTGCTATTGAATTCTCACTTCAAGGAGGATGGCCCTGCTTGAAATCTCCCCCTGAAGAACTCACTGACTGTGTTTTAACAGCTGATATCTCCCCATTAACTCATCTTTTTTCTCAGGCTTGTTCCTGAATAAAAGTGTTCTTTACCAGAATGCATATCTCGTCTGTGTAGGGTGAAAATGGGTGCCCATTTTTGTATTGTACATTTTGCATTTAAATTGCTGCCATGGAATATGGGGAACACATTGCTATTTCATTTTTTTTTCTTATTAAAAGCTCATACTATCAATATTCAGTTATTGTGCTTCCTTCACTATTAGCACAGCAGTACAGTGAGTTAATTAGTCATTTTAATAAAATGTGACTTTTCTCAAAAAGATAATTAAGCAGAAAATTGCAGCTTATCAGCAAAAAACTAGCTTTTCTTCCTGAAAATTTATTTTAAAAAATTGATTTGTCTCTATACAGATTATTAGATTACTTTAATTTTCTCATGCCTTTCCTTTATTTATGCTAAAATTGGACAACTGTCATTTTTCCAATCTACTCTTTATGGTTTATTAAGTATCTTTAATAGAAATAACATTTTTACTCATCAGTTACGAATGCTCATTGAATATTGATGTGAAGATGTAGCTTCAGCTTTATGAAACCAACAGAATGTAATTAAAATTAGCACTTCAGTGCATGTATTAGAGTGGACATTTTTCATCTTTCCAATTTCTCAAAATAAACTTACACTAGATCAGTCTAATTCTGATGAATGTTGTCGAGAATCAGGAAGGATCAGCACTTTAATAATGCATATTTAAATTCTGATGGAAATACTGCTGAGTGTTTTCCTTTCTCATCACTTATGTTTACACAGTTTTTATATGTGTATTTTTTAAAAGTAAAGTAGGGGAAAGAAAAAAATGACAGTGCTTTACGACTAAGCAGAATGGTCGCTTTAGCCATATACATTTATCTATGATTTGTTTTACCATTAAACTTGCACATAGATTATGAACCGAAGATTACGTAAGAATAGTTAGTGTCGATTTTTTGTTTATTTGAAGCTAGAAACCATTACCAAGTAATGAAATGTACATTCTATTCTACAAAATCAATCCCTTTCCCCTATATAATCCTATATTCTCTATATTTCCTCTTCTGTATTCAGATGGAAGAGGAGTAATGTAAAATATAGACCAGAGACAATAATTATATCAAGCACCTACCCTTGTCTTCTGACTTTAAGTTCAGAAAAGAAGTCTTAGAACGTCATTTCAATAACATTCCTATTTTTCTTTATTTTTTTTCATATTTTTTTCAATTTTTTTTAATGTGTTCTACATTTTCAACAATTAGAGAGCATCCAAAGGAGGGAAATGAAGATGGTGAAGGGCCTTAAGAGGAAGCCATTTAAGGAGTGACTGAGGGCACGAGGTCTGTTCAGTCTGGAGAAGAGGAGACTGAAGGGAGACCTCATTACAGTCCACAACTTCCTTATGAGGGGAAGAAGAGGGACAAGCACTGATCTCTTCTCTGTGGTGACCAGTGACAGAATCCAAGGGAACAGTCTGAAGTTGTGTCAGGGGAAGTTTAGGCTGGATATTAGGAAAAGGTTCTTCCCCCAGAGGGTGGTTGGGCACTGGAACAGCCTCCCCAGGGAAGTGGTCACAGCATCAAACCTTGCTTGACAGAGTTCAAGCATTTGGATGAAACTCTTAGGCAGGTGGTATGAATCTTTGGAATGGTTCTGTGCAGGGCTAAGGGTTGGACTTGGTGATCCTTGTGGGTCTCTTCCAGCTCAGCATATTCTGTGCTTCTGTCTCTACCCACTTCTTGTTAAACAATGGTATAAACAAAACACAAGAATATTTTGCTATAGAAAGCAAGCTGAGATAAAAAATGCAAAATGTTACAAGCTCAAATGATTTTAGGAGGTGGTTATTTTGCCAAACAGGTTTGTGATAAAGGTAGGCTTATAAAGTCTTCCATCACTAACGTTATTACTAATTAGGTTACAGTGACAGAAGAAAACCTACAGTACAGGAGTTATACAGTGTTCTGCCTTGCATATTTTGTGAAAATAGCAAGAGATTCAACACCATTAAAACACAATTTACTATTGTTTTGAAGATATTTAAAAACTATGATGAAATCAAATATTTTTAAATGGGTAAAATTTGGCTGGTTCATCTCAGCCATATAAATGTTGAATGTGTCTATTGGTCATGTCCCAGAATTATCACAATTTCTTCAAGCATATATATGAGATTTTTGTAACAATATATATGAGATGCACCATGTTAAACTGTCATTTTCATTCTTTACTTCCTCAAAAATGTTTACCTACTCATTAATAGTCTAAATATAACCTTATAAACCTAACTAGAGGTTGTGGTGATGAAAAAAATGTACTAAATTTTACTGATAATGAAATTATTTCTAAACTTAAAGAAGGCTTCAGTTTATTGACATCCAACTTTTATACCTCACCTATATACCTATTATAATATATTATAATATACCTATATATATACACCTATTATAAAATGCTAAAGCAGTTATGAAAACTAATATTTCACAGCATAGAACCACAGTCTTTGCAGATAAATAGGTAGTAATATGTATAGAATCATAGAATGTTTGGGGTTGGAAGGAACCTTGAAGATTTTCTAGTTCCAACCTCACTGCATTGGTCCTCTTTACATACTGGAAGGCTGCTATGAGGTCTCTGTGGACCCTTTTCTTCCCCAAGCTGAAGATATTTCCTGAGATATAACTTCTATTTCTTTTTAAATGATGTTATACTATGTCTTATTAGCTATAAAGAGAAGAAGTTTCTAATTTGCTGTATTTCAAAATTTTAGACACCATTCACAAAGTGAAAGGAAGAAATTTTTACAAATAATATTTCATGACTGCATAAGAACAGATGGTAGGTGCATACAGATGCTGCTGAAGGCAATTGACTGCTTCACTTTCAGGTCTTGAAGTAAACAATAGTCTAATTACTGACAAGGGTTTGTCATTGTAATGAGAGTAAACAGTAAAATAAAACTGAAGCATCATAATTTTCAGGAGCAGATGCATGCTCTAATCAAACTTAACAATAGTAATTATTATATGTAAATTTTGATAGCATTAAGATACGACAAAATGTAAACTGAACTGATAGAATAGCAGCTATAATGTCATGTCCCCATGACAAGCAGACAGCAAGAATGCTATATGCTTTAAAAGGGATATAAAAATGCATACCTTAAAAAACAGCCACACAAGTATGACTGTAACATAGTCATACTCTAACAGTTTTGATTACATATGAAGGGCAATATAGACTTTTATTAAAGAGAACAGAAATCTAAGTATCTGGTAGGAAAGAAGAGTAGAAAATTAAATTGATTATGTTACGGTCTAATTTATGAGAACACATCATTCTGGTGATATTCTACTCAGCAAATAAATCAGAAAGGCTAACAGAGACATTTGACACACATTATTTACTAAAGATACATTGCACTTGACAGTTTCCCTTTACTTTTTTTGCTTTTCAATTGTCAGCTAAAACTCTGGGCAAAAATATTAGTCCAATAGTGATATATAAATTGTCTTCTAGCTCACTAAGCTCATATACGTTCATTGCCCATTTGTTTCTCTTGAAACTCAAATTAATTCAGTAGTCAATAATTCGAGTTGTTATTATCTAAAAAAACCCCCAAACCCAAACAAAAACCCGACAAACAACAAACCCAGAATGTTCCTCCATGCTTGTGGAAGTATTATAAGCAAAATGGACAAGAGAAGGTCATTCTTTTGTTTGTTCTTGTTGCTTTGAATATTTCCTCTGTTGTATTTTCTCCTTTAGTTTTTCACACTTTGACTGACAGGAGCAATTGACATAAAATGCAACTAAGTATTACATCAATCTGCTATCAGTGTTCAATTCCCACTTCAAAAGCATTCATACTTATGAAAAATGAGTACTATGACATTCAGCTCTTCATTTTAGGCACCTCCATAATAGCCCCTCATATTAATTTTGAATGACAGCCTCTAATGAAGGGTAACTCATTAAAATGGAATGGTAAATATGTTTACCTATGAAATCCATTTAATCATTTTGCAGATGGAGCATTTAGTCTTGGACTACAGGGAAAAAATGATACAGTAAGCATCCATGATTTAGACAGCTGCAGAAATGTTGTCTGTTTATATTGACTGCAAGGTAATTGTTTTGTTCGGAACACAAACTTCAGAATTTTTTTCCCCCTGAGAGACAAATTCACTTTGGCACGTCCCAAGAACACATATTGACCACAGAAAAGTCCATACAAAGATATTGTATATCTAACCTCTTGATAGTCCAGACACATATGCATCTTGCCCTTTCCCTCAGTGCCAAATATCCTTCTCCCTGACTGTAAGAGAAACAGTATTAGCCCTAATTTCTTTATGTGGTATCATATAAAAAATGGAACTTATATTTCACTCTCACATCTTGTGGAAATAATGGAATCACCTCTTTCACTTTATCAAAGATTTTTGTTCATATTTTATAGCACTGGACTTGGAAACCTGTCTATGATTCATACTTTCAGTACTTTAATGAACAACAGTTGTCATAACCAACACAGTGAGAAAAAAATTATTTAAAGAATAGTTCAGAGATCTTGAATAAATGAAAAGGAGCATTAACCAAAGAAATAAGTAGATGAAAAAAAAAAAAAAAACCACAGAAAAAACCCCCTAAGTTTGAGATTACAAGTGACAAGGTTTAAAGAAGTTCCTGGGCTGAGATAAAAATGCATTGCTTTGACAAAATCAACAGCATTATGCTTCCTTAAACTAGACAGGAATTTAGCCATTTCTTTTACTCTCTTTCAGTCTTTCAGAATCCTCTCAAAAACGTATCTTTGCTTTATTACCATAGAACTATTGCAAATATTTGGGTAGGTGATATCTCAAAAGCACTCTGTGCTCATTCCCTGAGACAATATTTACCAGTCATTTATTTAACAGTATTGAGCTTCCTCTCAGAAGCTTGCCATCTACTGTGTTCAGGATGGGGTCTGTTGTTGGATGCACACATGTAAAGTTACAACAAAAGAGTTTGTTTGGAGTTGTGGCATCTCTGCTGCTGGAAACATCCAAAGAATTGACTGGGTAAGGCTCTGAGCAATTACTTTGAAGTCAAATCTGCTTTGAGCATAGGGTTGGGTAAGATGCCCTCCGGCTCTTAGGTGCTTTTCAGCCTAAATTATTCTGTGAATCCAAAATGCTACTGAAACTGGAATAGTTAGGTTTGAATAAAGAACAAAACTTAATTTTTCAGTTTTCCTACTGCTGAAAAGGTAATGATTGTTAAGCACTTTGAAATGATTGGGAAACATAGTATGCTGTTTGATTTTTGTTACCAAATATTTTAATTATAAATAAGACATGACACTGGATTCTACAACAGAGACTCTTAGGAATATTTAGGTACATTGATTATTTTCCAGTATAATAAGTTCACGTAGTATACATTTAACAGCCTAATGTAAAGAAATATACTAGATTGATAACAAAAAAGATCAAATGTGGATGATTAATAATTTAAACCTTAGTTGGTGCTGAAGACATTATTTAGGTACAACTTTTGAGATTGAAGACCAAACACTATGAGATTTAAGCTGAGATTTGTATCAGTTCTTGTGTGACAAAGCAGGCTCTTCAGAAAAAAGAAGTATCAATAACCAATACTATTTTATATGATAACAGATAACACAGATATTCTAGCAAAGAGAAACCCAATTAAGTTTTCTGTTTCTGTAGGTAATCCTTAGATCTACAGGTTCATACTTCCAAAATCTGAACTTGCAGAGCCATGAAATAATGTATTGGAATACACTAAATTCTCAAAGCACTTAGCACTTATAACCATTTTATCTTCACAATAGCAAAGAGCAAAAGACATTTATCAGTGAACTAACAAATTGGTGTGTTAGAGCAATGAGACTAAAATCCATTTATTGGAAACACTGTTTCATAACAACAAAACAAGAAGAAAACGTGTAATCAAGCTGTGCTGTAGAGAACAAATATTGAGTTTGGAAATCTTAAACACAAATGCAAGACAAGTATGAACTTGCAGCATTTTCGATAAATTATGTTTCAATTTCTATGCCATAACCTGCAAAGCAACATTGGCTTTATATGCAATGAGCAGATTTGCATGAAACTAATGATCTACAAAAACTGAGGTTGGAAATCTCAGACAGTGTGAACTACAGCTGAGTCTTGGCTGCTAAAGCCACAGTATTTTATGCTTTATGAGGGATGTGATAAAAACCAAACAAACCTAGTAATCCTAAAGCAGCGATCACCATAAGAAAGGGGGAAAAAACCACCATTATTCTGTCAATTAGATGAGATAATGTGTTAAATACACATTAAAATGGAGAAATAACAATGGTCACTGACATCTACACAATTCATCCTAAGGACTTGAACTGGAATCCAAAAGCACCTTGAACTATTCTGTACAACTCAATATTATCCTTTCATGCCACTAAGATGTCACCTTGGGAACCAGTAAGTATCAGGAATATGAAATACACATTAATTACTACTACTTGGGCATGACTATGAAGTTATTAGAACAAATTAGAGTAACTCCTTGCAAATACAAATTTCAGTTCTGAAAAGTTTCATTATAATCAGAAGTTTTTTTCCCTGTCACGAGTAATTCAAAAAAGCAGACCATAAACCACTGACAGATTCAGATCGCTTGACCAGGAGATCATTCTTTGGTGGCAATTCATTACCCTTAAAAGATTGGAAAATGCATGCTGCTTTTATGGTGGCCTGGAAAGTCAGCTCTTGTATTATGATTATTATGCATAATTTTGAAGGTTAGAACTAGATTAAATTCTTTCTCTGTCTAAATGGATTTGAACCTACATTTTCTGCCTAAGGGAACTGTAAGTTACAAAGTAAATGTCTAATTAAAGTGAAATTGATAGACCATGTGTGTCAGAATAATTTGACTGTAATGAATAAGTTGAAATCCAGGGCAAGAGTATACAGGAACCTCATGGCTAATGCTATTCATCTAAGACAGATTCTTTGATTCTATCTATCATGAGAAGAACTGTCTCAATATTTTTCATAGAAATAAATTGTAATACATCTGGTAAACCAAATCATTCAGTTAGTTTGATGCAAATTAGAAGGAAGCACCTATGATAATATAATTTTCTAATCAAAATACCAGTGACAGAAAAATTAGGAATAACAGTATAAACTATGCAAAAATTAAAAGTTAAAAAATTAGCTTTATTAATGGACAAGGGGAAAAGTCCCTTGGAAAATGGTGTTAACAAATGGTTTCAGTGGCTTGAACAGAAGGGCTACTATGTACATGCACTATACATTTCTCCACAAACTTTCAGGCTAATTAAATCTTCTTTTCCTAAAATTATCCAGGTATTCAGTGAGACGTTTTCTTAATAACAGAAAAAATAAAAGCATTTTTATGTTTCTACTTTTGATCAGAAATATTTCATTGAAAGTAACTAATCCATTAGAATCCATTTACTTTTAAAAAGCGTATTTATCAAAAACTGGTTCCAGTTGGTAATGATTAACTTTTTCTTATAGCGGTTGTGGAATATATGCCATTATAACCATTATATTCCAATTTCAAGAATTCTAAAGAAAAAATGTGCATCTGCAGACATGGCACAAACATCATCTTTGGCTACATCACTGTATTTAAGTTTGTGAACATAGTCAAGTTTTCATCTCTTTTTATTATTCTTGATACATGTGAGAATACTGGCATTCAGTTCAACAGGAAAAATGCAACTGCTTATTATCTGTTAGACAATTGCTAGTTAGTAACTTTTAGTGTCACCATAGAGACAGCTGGTATTCATCTAGAGCTGCTCAGCAGTGTGAGAAGTGACTTCACACATAGACACATCTACATCCAAAAACTCCTTTAGTAGATAGATTCAACCCTCTTTAATTTGAATACTACTGTCTTCTGGAATAGATATATTTTCTGCAAATTATGATTAAAAACATAATGCATACATTTCTAACTGAAATACTATTCAACTTCTGTTATCAACCATTCATATCACTACTTTTATTTGCTTTAATCTGTCATTTTCTGTCATTATCAACCATCACATCAAAGTTATTTCTGCAAACAACACAAAGTTATTTCTTTTCTAATAATCTAATAATAATCTATCTGTTCTGTTTATATGACATGTGAACCTTCAGTTTTCCTTAAATTTCATAAATTCCATTTTAAATCTGAAATTTTTATTTAAAAAGTAATTTGTACATTTATTTTTTTCAAGACAGAACACTTCTATTAATCTTCATAACTCATTAGAAGTATGCTGTTTTTCCAAAGCTGCTAAATGGGTTTTTGATCAATTGCAAAAAAGATGCAGCATTGGTAGGATCAGACAATATAAATCATTTCAAGTGCAGAACAGTGAAGAAAACATTACTGAAATAATGCAGCTGGATCATAATGTTGTTATATTGTTCATGGAAATGTATCAGAAAGTCTAAACGCGTAAGGATTTTTTTTCTGCATAATTCTATAAAGATATGTAAACATTTTGATATATGAAAGATAATAAATAATCAAAGGAATTAAAAGGCCACTCATTAACCATATTAGGGAACATGAAATATTATTGGACTGAGAAGTGCTAATGTGAAGGTTGCCTCCCTGCAACAATGACTTCAAATAATTTTGGTATATTTTAGAAAAAGCAATTAAGATTTAATGTTCAACTTGATTATTCATTCATGAGGCTTGATTAAGTCTGATTTGTATTTTAATTCCTCCGTGACACAAAGAATTTAACCAGATAACCATGGGGTCTCTCTTTATGCACTCTACCCAGCCATCTCCTGTGATAAAGCTAAAAAAAAGTTCATTAAAAAAAAAAAAAAAAAGGAAACCCATTTCATAACAAAATTACAAAATAATAGAAAGAGAAGTTTCTTCCTTGCTGAGATTTCTGATATTTGTGTTTCAAAGCCTCTGTTAGTCACAAATCTTTGTCTGTAGGTAGATATTTGTAACAAACACTAAACAGAACTCCCATGCACACATCTACAAATCTATACTCATCTACTCAGCACAGCCATATACTTTGAAGATCAAACATATTCAGTGAAAATCTGGTCTGTTTTTACTGGTATTAGTGACAACAAACTTTGAAAGACAAAATATTTAACACTGTCTTCACCTTAAGTAATCAACATCCACAGACTTATAACAGCCTGCTGAATGTCTAAAGGGAAATTTGGTTCATTAATTTTCAGAATATTTTGCTTTTTATTATTCTACTCCTGTTCTTCATTACCTGACTTTTTCATGAGAGATCTCACTGTGTCTATGCTTTTCTGTTGCAATAGCATCAACACACAACAGCATGTCCCCATTAAAACAGAACTTCAACTACAATTGAACATCAGTTCTAGATTTCTAAAGACAACATATTAGTAAACTTACAGTAAGTATAACATTGTCAGTTATGATAAGTCAAATGACATTTGTGAAAAAATATCTCTCTTAAAAACTCTACCTGAGGGTGAGATTCAGAATGAACACAGAAGTTAAAGGAAACCTTGGCTTTAAATGCGGCATAAATGTTACACAAAGAGACAGTGCTTTGCATAATGGGAAGAATGAGGTAGCCAGAAATAAATGGAAAAATCAATTATTTAAAGTAAAACTTTTTTTTTTTTCTATAAAGTCATTTAAAAGCAAGATAGTACACAAAAGCATTATACATACATGCTAGGTACAAACAACTCCCTACTTACCCTGTCCTACTCCTAATAGTCTGGAAACATCAAAAGTTTGTCATATATACTGACTTTTAAAAAAAATCTATGAGTAATAATTTCTTGATTTCCTCTTCTAAAAATTTCTGTCCTTGAAGATATGAATACTTTTTCCAAAGTCTGACACAACTGTTACCTTTGTAAACAGAATAATAAACTTGATCAAAACATTTATTATACATAAGTGAATGTGAAATGTGGCAAGTTGAACCGATTTTGTATGATTTACCTAAAAACATTACAGTTCAGATAGATGTAATAGCAGAATTTCAAAAGTCAGACTCAAAATATATGAAGATATAGGGCTAAGAATCTATCAAATATAACAGCAAATTTTTTGATGCTCAAAGCTGTTTCACAGAGGAAGCAGCATACTAGTCAAAGGTGCATTTTCTTGGACTCTGACCCTGAGCTCAAGGAAGGAAAATATTTTAGTACATGTAAAAATAAATACATGCTTGGCTATTAAACAAAAAAAAAGGCAAGTTGGCAGAATAGTGCCTTAATGAGAAAATGGGAATAAAAGTGTTTCTGGGTGATTTATTATCAGCACCCCTTCTAAAATGAGATAAAATGCCTGGAGAGATAGTCTACTCCCTGACTTTGCTGTGATATGTCGTATGAACAGCAGAACTACAAAGCCCATTCTCAAAGGAGACAAATAACATACTTATGATTTATTTGACTTCATTTACTAGAAGAATGGTTAGGTAGTGTTGTTATCCTACCTTGTGAATTAAAGTACTTAGTAAAGTTAGTAAAACCATAATGTATTGAGTATTACTGGTACACAAAATTCATATGAGAGTTAGTATTACAAAGAAACTTTCTACATCAAGTCATTGAAAAGTAAACGTAAATTTTGAAGACATTTATTTCTGTAATTTTTAATCTAGTGAGAAGAGTTATAGCTAAGAACACACAGAAAATTTATCCATACAGAGCAACTGAGCCACAAACAATTCTCAAATATCATCTAGCTGTCCTTCCTAGACTCCCATTACTGTAGTGCTGTAATATTCTTGAATTTTATTTTGTATATGTATTAATAATTCAATTACTACTACAATTTATGTTTTATTGCAAGTTTGGGATTCTTTGCCACAGCTAAGTGCTATGAGCTACAGATAAATACAACACAAACTGAAATGAATGAGTCAAAATATTTTTGGTTCTTGCTAGATATACTTAAATGTAGCCAGATTAGATTTTGTCAAAATGTTGAAATCTAGATATTACCATATATTAAGCATAAGATATATTGCTAAAAGTACCATGTCTGACTGCCCAGAAGACTGAATATATAAGACCTATTGTGTTGTAATACTGTAATCACTAAGAACCATAACAAGATTTACACAAAATACTTCAAATATCATTAGTGTTTGGGTTTTTTCATGTGTGCATTCCTTTTTTTTCCATGAGCAGTCTCTAACTGACTTTTGTTCATTGCATTTAGATATCAAAACTCTATTTTAAATAAAACATCAAAATTCAAAATATAAGCACTTTCTTTATGCTTAACGTTACTTTTCCAAAACAACACTGAAACAACTTCCTTCCCAGACTAAACTCTCAGTGCATTTTGTTACCTTCTGTTGATTGTGAGACAATTTCTCATTTGCAGCATGTCTAAACAAGTGCATAGCAAAATATATGGATATTTTTGTTTTCATTGTGTTCCCAGTTGATTGATCTGGAACTCACAAAACCACCAACTGCTTTATTCAACTACTGGCATCTGAATGGAGTATTGTGACACCCTGAATTAAAGAAAACATCAATTTTACATTATTTAACTTTTAGCAAAGTCAAAACTTCACTGAACCATTTCCATAATATCAGAAGACATCCGATAACTTCCTGTCTGTCTTAAAAACAAAAAGTAACAACAACAAAACCCCAAAACAAGACCACCCAAAAGATGAGACTTGCTGCCAGAACACCATCAGTAAAGATGTAGAGGAACCAGCAAGCTGCCATGCAAAGCAGAGTGAAGTGTTAACAATCTTCCTTTTCATCTGGAATAGAAATTTGTATTTGTAAAAATAAAAAAGAAAGCCAAGACAGGGTTAACACAAGGGAGTAAGGGAGACAGAAAGAAAGAGGCCAACACAGTAATTGGATGCAGTATTTTTTT
This sequence comes from Pyrocephalus nanus, assembly GCA_038380795.1. NCBI lineage: Eukaryota > Metazoa > Chordata > Aves > Passeriformes > Tyrannidae > Pyrocephalus > Pyrocephalus nanus. Next base: position 12,613,947 of record CM076261.1, on the reverse strand, counting down.
TCATCTCTGAGATCACAACTAAGAAAATCAGATTTGGAGCATCCTCCAACAATGAAATGCAGAGAAACCTCATGCTAAATATTTTAGAACCCAGCAGGCTTAATTTTTACAGCATCGACTCAGGAAAGTTATTTTATTTTAAACACTTCATATAATTGTAATTATCACAACCTCAGTGATTTTGAAGTCCTTCAGGAATATTTATACACTGAAGTGCTAAAATTACAGTAGAATTTAAATCCCAACTGTTCTAGATGTTACAGAAGTGTATAATGAGTACTTCATAGTCTAAAAAGACAAGAAAATTAAAATGAAGAGACAAAGAGAGGATGCAGAAGAGGGAAGAAGTGATTGATTCAAGAAGTGAAAATCACCCGAGAAGTGATTGATCCAAGATCTACTGCAGAGTCACTGTCAGAGAACAGCATGTCTCAAACCCTAGTCTAATCAGCTAACTGGTAACCCAGAGCAGTTCATTCATTTCACCAACAATAAATGGTGGTTTCATAACATAATGAAGATATCTTATCCAGTAGACATATATAATTACACATAATGAGAAATGGAAATACTATTATTGAGTAATTTCTTTTTCTTTTTGACATCACTAAGCTTTACCTGAATCTTTCAAAACTATTTAGCTTGAAATTAACAGAGATCTGCCTGTGCCAAAAAGTCACAGCAAGTCTAAGGGAGGCTTTTTAGTTTAATGTAGATTTTTTGAGTTCAGACACTCTTTAGTACCATTCCCAACATAACTATGTCACCTTTTCGATATCAAAGCCCAAATGTATCACAGATATGCTGTTTCACGTCTTTACTGGGAAGGCAAAGTCTGTTTTTCTGAGCAACACTACAAAATGAATCAATCTTAAAATATTGGGAGACACTAAATTAGACAATTACACAGCCAAGATCCTGACTGTATAAAGGCTAAACTGTGAACACCTGGTGTCAATAAAAACTTACTTCAGTTCAAATTGAAATACAAAATTCCTTCAAATTAAATCAGTAAACATTACTTAAAACTATAAACTCAGCCTAGTTAAGGGTAATGTGCAAAGTAGGGCAAAATTTGCATATCAACTTTGTCCCTTGCAGTCTAGTTTCTTTAACTGAAGCTATTATTTTACTAAATCTAGTAGGCATTAAAATATCTTTTTGAAAATATTCTTTTTTAATTTCAAATATAAATCACAAGAAAAAATTTTAAAGTATCAGCCAAAATTGGAAATATCTCTAAAGTAAACTACACTTCTAAACCAATTTTGATTTGTATAAAAAATTAATAATGACTCTTAATCTAAGCAATATCTGTATTTCTTACATATAATAAAACACTTTTACAGTAGTAAGTGGAATCATTATCCAAATATGAAAAAAATTATATTGTCATAAAATGGCCTTCTGAAGTCTTGAAGATTTTGCTTCTGAAATGCATGATGGCAGTTCACTTGGCTGCCCTCAAGACTCAGAGAGAAGCAGATTAAACATGACATTCTCTTTTATGGAGAACTGTATCATACATGTTTAGGCATCTTGATTCCTTCCAGATATACTGTCTTCTTCTCCCTATTAACTCAATTTAAAATACTAAGTAGCTTTTAGTTGACTGCAAGGCAGAACAGGGCACTTTCAGCAGAAAAACTGTAGAAAATATCTTGAATTGTTCGGGAGTGTACAAATATATTTAAAAATTTGAAACAATTGCACATGCAGGAAGATGCAGACAAGTGTTAAATATCGTGCTTAACTGCAATAATTCAATTGAAATGCATAACACAACAAAACTGGCATCCTATAAATAGTATTAAGGTTTTTTCCTAAAAAAATACTTTATGTTAAAAAGATACTTAATTGAAGCTGTGTACAAAGACTAAGGCTGTCGCAGACCCCAAAATTTTTATGTCTTTTATTACTTACGCAATGTTCTTTGACAATCCTATGAGTGTAATTATCGTCTATTGACACTTCATAACTCAGTATTTCTGTAACTTAACATCAATACTTAGGTAAAAATGCCAACACATTGCACTGAGTAATATTTAAATATATTCCTTTTCTTGAGATGGTGAATTTCTCTTCTATGATCACATTTCTTACTATACAGTAACTGATTTCTTCATAATTAGTAAAAGAAAAGACCTATAAATAAATAAGCTTCTTTTTTTGTTTAGATGTATCTAGGCTATTTTAACTATGTGTATTTGCTTAGGTAAAAACAGAATTGCACTATTGCACACCTTTATTTAATATTGTTCGATAGTTATATGTAACACTACAAAATAAATAAATAGTAGGATACAGATAAACTGTTTGAAAAAGGATGCTTTAACATTCAAGGTAACCATGGATACAGAAAACAGCTGGTCATTAAAAGCTCATGGAACCAAACAACTCCAGCAGTAGCCCAAATTTTTATTGCAACCCTGCATTTTCAGACAAAATCCCATCTGCTGACACGAATATAAAGGTCTCCTATGTGGTTTGGAGCTTTTCCAATACCTGCAGATTCTGTCCATAGTACATTCAGACCCCACAAAGTTGTACTGCCTATTTTAGTATATTAATTAACACCTTCTTGGTTTATTAAATCCATAAGCCTTCAGCTATCCTGAGAAGGTAACACCACAAAATCAAGAAGAATATTACATTTAAGAGCTTACCTGATTACTTGTGGTAACCAGTTTCTGCAATGTGGCTGGCAGCATTGCCATTAAAAAACCTACAGAGCCAACTGTTTCATAAGGTAGTGGCAAATAACTGAAAGAATATTTAGAAATGGTGTAAATGTTAAAACTTTTTGATTTAACACATTGCTAATTGTCTCCTATAAAAAGGAGCTTTCATTCATTTCTTAGTTTGAATGCAAGTCTATAGCATTCAGACTTTGATAAAGCTGCAAAGTACATAACCATGCTGTTAAAAAAAAAATGCAGCTGTTATTGTGTCACAAATAATATATGTACTAGAACACACAGTGCTATTTTTCTGATCTTTCATTGTTTACTGTTCTGAATATCCATCTCTGTCAAACATATTAGGATATGTCATGTTTATTAGGATTATCTGGCATTAGAAGGCAAACACTTCGACTTCAAAAGAACATACACAGAAGGAAGAAAAAAAACCCTGTTACTTAAGAATAAGGCACCTGACTATTGCATTGTATCCAATATATTGAAATTAATGCTGAAGGTGATAATACAAAGGACATCAAATTTTGAGTAATCAGAAAGGTTTATACAATACCATTTGATGTGGCCTAGTCATGTCCATGCAATAAAGGTATGCTACAGTAAACTCAATATAGTGACTTATTCCTTGACAGTGCAGGAGAACCTGCTCAGTCCTAGGGTCAGCCATAACCTGTTGGAGAAACAGGTTTGTCTGGACTGAGGTTTTCTGGAGAAGTTTTTTAAAGATTGTTACATTTCTTCATAAGATATTATTCCAGAACACTTTCATTCCAATCAACTTCCTGGAAAATCAAATGCTCTTATTCCCATAAAGAAAAACAGCTTTAATATTATTGATTAGATTAGGTTAATAATTCTAAGAATCAGCACTTCTCATTCAGTCTAAGATCTCTTGAGGTTGTACTCTTATACTGAGAAACAAACCAATCATTAAAGGGGTTAACACAAAGGGATATCAGACTTATCTATTATGATTTTCCGTGTAGACTTCAGTTAGTCTTTTCATTGCCATGCAATTAAATCTTTTTATACCATTTATGTACTATCTGTGCTAAATAATTTTATTTTTCTCCAAGTGCTACTAGGAACAGCATCCATAGGCACAATATGAATATGCACAATTAGCTGTCTCTCATGAAGAATCTTACACAGCAGCATGATCATTTTTGCTTTCAGGAACACCACTGTTTGCCTGTACTTTGTCTTAACATTGTTACATCCATCCACCATTAAAGACAACATTTTATATTTAAAACACAGATGCAGAAAAGAAAATTAAAAAAAAATATTTTCACTATAACTATTTCTGTAAACTGCAAAACAAGTAAACGTATAGTGCATCTCCCCTTAATCTACCATTTTAACATCCCCATTAAGACTCAGCTATTAAAGTCACCTATGTACTTTTTCAAATGTCTAAACTGAATTTGCAGATTTTCTTTTGCTTCTTTCTGCTTATCCAGGCACTGTTGTAGTTTTTGAATCTAATTTAGCAAAACATCAAGCTGGAAATAAATAGGCTGATTTTCAAGTATCCTAGCACATTTTTACTTTGATGTTGGTTATAATGCAAAGTAACATCCAAGAATATTTCAAGCTGTTCTCTATACATGTACATATTTCACTTTTTAAAATGTTTAACTTCAAAGAGTAGTATCGTGCTTTTCATTGCCTGAAATGAAAGTTGTCAGATTTTACGGCAGGTGTATCACTGCACAGTATATTGTAGGCTATCCACAGTAATCCCATTGTCTTAGCTACCTTGAAATTTTTCCATTAAAATGATATGTGACAGTTTATGGACAACAGGACATCACATAGATCTTTCCTTCTAATCACAGAGAAGGACATTTCTTTATCTTAATGTATTCCTCCAGTTTCTGTGCCACTGCCAACTAAACATATGTCACAAGACTGGAAACGCAATATAGTGCAGAGATGGTTGAGAAATAGGACACATTTAACTTTCATTACAGAACTGTAATTTGAGTTCTATTTCTGCAATGAAAACTAATAACGGATGAAACTATTTTTGTCTGATTTTGATACATTAACAAACAATGTATGACCAGCATTTTTGGAAAGGTTCTAATTGAACTTGATCAGGTTTCCATGCTCAGTGGCTTCTGTACTTTCAGAGACTGTTGATAGACTGCATTCTTAGTCTCAAGAACAAAAATGGGTCTTGAAATGGAGAAGTGAATATAATGTGGCAATTAAGTTTCTGAAAGGCATAACCAGCGGGGGTCAACATCTTGCATTATGTTTCTGAAAATAATGCAAACCCATAATGACAATATTTAATAACATAGAGGAAAAGCTTTTAATGAGAGAGTTGACATTACGTCTTAGAAACCATTCTGATCAACATCAAGCTACTTTATAAAATATTCTATTTCTTTTCTAGACAAAGGCAGTAGAAGAAGATGATAACTAGCATACTGAATTGTTTCTTATTGCTTATGTCTGTTTTTTCCAAGACAATTCAAAAGCATTTTCATAATTTGCAATACTACGTAAAGTGTCATAAACTACAACTCTTGAAAACACAGTAGAAACTGCTGTTCTACAGATACTGTTACTTGATTATCTTGGAAAGAAGAATAAAACATTAAACCATCAGTTGACCGGTCAGTGGCATTGACATACTTGGCAATATTTTCCTCCAGAAAAGGATAGCTATTTCTAACTTTGCAACACTATTATGTGCATTTCTTTTTTGATCAAAACTTGAATGCAATCATTTCAGCACAATAATTTCTCTTTTGTTTACTAGATGATACATTAGTTCTAGAAGATGGGAACTGAAAGTCGCCAACAACTCTGAAAAAAAAAAGAATTAAGAATAAACTCTTATCTTCAGGAACTTTGCAAATGATTCCTTTTAAATTATTGAATAAAGACATCTTTTCTATAATTAAGTATGGCAAAATAAACCCCAGGACATATAATTACCACACTGTAGAAAATACATCTATCAGACATAAGACGCATGTATGAACTTGGTGAAAACTAAGACAATGTTAGGTCATGAATTGAAAGTGCATTCACTCTGAGTGAGTTCTGCTTCTTTTGCTGCTTAAATCAAACTTTTAAGCCCATTGTGCACAGTTAGAATGAGATAAAATAGGCTTTTTGTCGAGTTGTTTTAAAAGAACAAAGGATATGATGCCTAGTGGAGACATGGGGAATGTTATTTCAATTGTTTGTGAAATTGTACTTAGCTGAAGAACCATAAGATATAAATACAGAATGACTGAATTGAACAGAGCACTCAAAAGTGGATGGGAAAAGAGAGTGACAGCTCTGCTTATTATGCATATTTCAGTATAAGAAGTATTACCTCTTCAGTCAATTTGGAACATGAAGCAAGAATGAAGCTTTTATGTTGTTCTCTTTAAACTGTTCTGTCTACAAATAGAAGGCACAAAGAATTCATTAAGTTTTCCACTAGATGTAGCAGTTTTACCTGACTTCCTTTCCAAGTAAAACCAGTCCTTTATGGTTTGACCAAATTTGACTAGATCCCTAGAAACTGAGTGCAAAAAAAAAACCCAAACCAAACCAACCAAACAAACAAAAAACCACAAAAAACTCAACAAAAAAAAAACCAACACTTTTTATTGTTATGTCACTTGTACATATCCTAGAGCTAAAGTGTTACTCATGGTTTTCATGAGGGAACTAAACCTTATTAATAAAATTCATTGTCAGAGCTTGACAGAAATAAAAGTAATAACCATCCTAGTAACTCTACGAAGAAAGCGATTTTCCACAACAGGTGAGAAAACTGGTGATGCTCACTGATAATAATTAAATAATACTTCTTGTTCTCAAGAATCAAAATCAGTAAACAGGCAGGTTCTGAAGAGAAGAGAGGAAGGAAATATTTGTGCTATTCTATACTTTTCTCAGAAGACTGAAAATTCTTTATTTAAAAGGAAAACAAATTAAATAATCATGAGCAACCTAGACTTTAAAGGTTTTAGGCAACCATTCAAAATAGTGTTTGGAAAATCAGCAGTTGTCACGATAGGGTATTCACCAGACTCAAACTGGAGGAAGCAGAAAACAAACTCGGTGTAAAGATTTTGATGCCCTCCAACTTCTTGTCTAGATGAAATGGACAAGTTTTCAGTTTAAAAGCTCAAAAGCTTCTATCTTCATTTCTTAAATTAACTCCCAAAAATTAACAGCAGGATTCATTTGCCTCTCCAACTCTACATGAATGTCAGTGACAATAACTAGTGATACTGGTAGCAATGGCTACCATGTTGATAGAGAGAGAAACCAGATATCCTTTTTTAAGAATTTTCATTGTACAAGAGAGTTACTCCTACATGTAACACATTTGGGGAGTTTCATTTTCTGTGAAACGTATCAAATAGCTTATTTCATCCAAAGCATGTCTGCATCATTTACTACAAGTTCTACTCACACTGGGAAAACATCATGATCTAACTACAATTACATAAAGTTTATTGTGGAAAAAAGCCAAAAAATTACCTATGTTATCATAGTCTCTAAGAAATAATAAAAGATGCCCCAGCCATATGGTTTGGTCACAGTAAAGGAGTCAAGAGAATAAAACGCTTTAAAAGAGGAGTAATTAAGTAACCTAAAGATATGTAACTGGCTTTCCTAATCATGACCTCTGGAATCCCTGAAGACATACTGTGAATTTCTGAGTAGTTTCAGATAAATGGGTTCAATGGGCATAACATATACAACTTCATTCCTTACTGTAGTGAATCTTCAGCTGCAAGGAAAGGATTGTAGTCACTCAATATCTCCATGAGATCATGTGTAGAGCTACATAAATTTACATTGCTTGCATCAAGTAAATTCAAAAGCTAAACCAGAGGACTTTTGCAACAAAACTGGAAAAGCTCAAAAGTATTCCAATTTTACAGATTCCAAATCACTTGAAATGTTTATAGGAACTGTAAACATTCAAATTCAAAAATCTCAAAGTATACTTTTGTAAGAACACAGGAATCTCACTGTTGCTGAATTTAATTCAAAATAAGGTTAAATCTGCAGTCAAATAGTGAAGTCTAAATAGTAAACACTTCAAAACAGTATAATTAGCCTAATATACAGCAAAAATCTGCAGCTTTAAGTGAAAATTCTTTTTTGACTCTTATGGCAGAGATTAAAGGAAGAGAAGGAGTGAGAATTCTTCAAAGACTCTGAAAAGGAAGTTTCTAAGGTAACATTAATAGGTATGAGATCAAGACTCTCACTAAGTCAGAAATTAGTTCTAGTAAGATTTGCAATCATTATAACTACTTTTTCAAGTACTTTGCTAGCCTATGCTTAAATGTGTAAATTTTTCTTCGCACAGAGATATTCATTTTCTGTACTCTAATATCTACATGATTTATTCTGGTTATTTTTTTCCTGTCATATTTTAGGCTAGAATTACAGCGGAATTTTCTCATTTTGCGTCTCTTCTTCTTAACCTCAATTATGAAAAGACTAAAGCAAGCCATTGGTAATGTATTTTGGAATATAATAATACTTTATTAATAAAAAACATTTTGTTTTATTTTCTTTTGTTTTGTGGCTCTGTTTTGTTTTTTTTGGGAGGAGGTTTGTTTGTTTGTTTGAGGGGGTTTTGCTTGGCTTTTTTCAGAGTAAATAAATGTTATTTGATAGTGAGACTATTTATTTACATTCCACTGTAAAGTACACCATCCTTAATTGGTTGCAGGACTGGAAGTGGTGGCTGTTACAGTGCCAATACATTTGACGTTACATAAACATGTCCCAAATAGACTTTAATATATTAGAAGTGTAACAAACAAGGTAGACCCTAAGATCCTCAAGATCTGCACTGTGTTCAGTTCTGTGCAGAGAGATTCTTAGCAATAACATGAGCATAAGCATGCTGCATTGTTATAAATAAAAAATACTGGTTTAACTATACAAAAATATCATCTATGCAACCATAAAACAGGCATACAAGTTCCTCAAGTATGAAGGCTGCTTAGCAGTGAAGGGGATGAAAAATATTGAATTGAACCCAAATTGTACATAACGGTAGTTATATGGAATGTAAGTACCCAATTTGGAAGGAGGCCAGAGAAACAAAAGACAAATTCTGCCATCTGTTGCAGTCATATCATCTCACTAAAATTGATGGGCAGAGTTTGGCTCACCATCGGTTAAACCCTTTGAACCATGGGTGCTAATCACTGCAAATGGTCAGGACCTTGGCTCTTTGCCTCTTTTGAAGGAGTAGACATTCGATAGATTATCTTTCAATAATTGACCATCATAGAAATCCTTCCCCCATTCCAAGCAAGAATTTTCAACTGCCACACAAATTACTTCCAGCATGACCTTCCAGGCTGGAGACATGGGAGAGGAGAACTAGGTATCATATCTGAATTGAACTATATTTTACACTGATAATACTTCTTCGGAGAATTAAAATTCTGAAAGAAAAGTAATCTGTTATTCCTATGCTGGTTTTGTCCCATGGTATGTAGTCAGTTGAAATGGTACATTATAAAACATGAGTATATCAGAAGACATCTGACTCAAGACATGTAATTATTTCTATTTTAAAGGCTGTCACTTTGAAGCATAGACAAGTGACTCTCTTGACATCATGATGCCTCAGTGGCAGAACTAGAATGAGAATTCAAGGTTTCTGAGCCTTAATTCAGTACTTTATCATCTGTTGATATCCATGACCTCAACTGTCTCTTAGAAGTTTTTATGGAATTTATCTAAAACATAATTTAATAAAACATTTGATTACTCTTACTTTTAATGTATCTCTAAATTTTCTTTTCCCTCTTAAACCCCTCGTCTTTCACTCTGTCAAGTGAATTCATGCTGTTTTGAAGGACTCATGGTTCAACAATAGGACAATAAATTTTAATTCCAAATAGCCAAAATGGCCCTTTTTATGGAGAGTGTTTCACAAGGGGGATGGCCAAGTAAGCTTATTTTAAGCCTTCATCCATGCAGTCATAGGAAAAAAATCCAAAACTGCACACATAGAAAACTGCACTATTGTTAAACACACCCGAATATTGTTTGTGTTCATTTAAAGAAGAAACTTGATAAACTGTATACAACACTGAGCATATATTCAAACTGTCTACCTAATGGCAACATTGAAAAGAAAATACATAGAGTCAGGTTTTTTTGCTAATATTTGTCTTTAAATGTACAGGATATAAAGTTGTATTGGCCTTCAAGTCAGTGAAAGATACAAATATAAATCTGTAGGGATTTTGCTATTAGACTTTAGCAAGCTTACTCAGACACTATTGATCTAAATTCAAGGGATATTATATATTTAGGTATGACAGACATTATTACTTATTTTCAGGGAAAGCAGTTAAGAACAGAAACAGTGCCAATTCATTTCTTCACCTATAACAAGATATGACTCCAGAATACAAACAATTTATTTGTACTCTTCCAGGTATAGACATCTTTTTTATTTTATTATTCTTATTTTGCAGGAATAATATTGATCTTAAGAACTTTGTGAATGGCCAAATATTCAGCTAAGAGAATTATTTATAAAAATCAAATCCTCTCAGTAATGTCTAGGATCATTCAATCATTTCTTATGTTTGGGGATAATATTTTTAATTATTTTCCATCTATAATAATCAAGTATGTGCAGAGAAGTTCCAGTTGAACTTGTTATGCAAACTAAGTCACCTGGCATCCTGCAGAAAAGATTTCCAATCTGTTGGGCTGCGGACTTTACTTTCTTTCCAATAAATACTTAGCATGACACTGTACATTTACCTTTTCCTCACAATTCTTCATCTTATTCAATTATTTGAGATCTGTGCTAGAGATCCTTGTGAAAAATGTGGGGCTTTTATAATTTCTATTCTTTATCAGCATGACTAACAATTTTATAAATCTGATGGATTGAAACTATGCAATGGTTTGGGACAATTTTCACACATTTACATGATATGTTAGTGCACTCTATGATCCTACTAAAAAGAAATAAGGAAAACAAAAGAAATTGTAATTCCTTTTGTAGACTTTCTCACCTCAAGCAATGAAAAACTATGTTTGGATCCATCGATTAATTGGCTAGTTAGCCATCTGCACCTTTTTTCTTTGCATGCTGCAGGCCAAAATTATTTGTCTTTACTGTGTCTTTCCCATCTTGCTTATCTTTTGGAGCCACAATATCTAGCAAGTAAACTGTAATCAAGACCAAAATCTGAAAAACAAGAGTATTGACCCTGCCTAATAGGACTTTCATTATCTTATTTGCAATTGGAGGCTTCAAGGCTTCACCTTGAATCATTTCCCAGAAAAAAATGCACACTTCTCTTGCCCATTTTTCACTGGAGTGGGATCAACATAGGTAATTAAAACAGCTATGCTTACAATTATTATCAGCTATTCAATTGTGTCGGGTTTGATCTGGCCACTGCCTCTCTGGGCAGCTCTCTGCCCTCATTCTCCACCAAAAATGTTGTGGTTTTGCTCTGGGTCAATTTGCTTTTACACCCCCCACACAATTACTACTAGTTGAGAGAAGGTTTATGCAGACAAAAGAGACTTGATTTGGGGAAAATAATATGAACATTTGTTACTAACAAAATAAAAACTACTAAAGAACTATATATACAATAATTCTACTTAAGTAAAAGTGCTATGTATTTACAGAAATACTTCTCCCTCCTTTATATCAGTCCAAGGAGGAGAAGTAGTCCTTTTCTCCATTCTCAGAGTTCCAGCTCTCTCTCCAGTAACTCTGCAGTACTCTTGTCACAGCTGGAATTCTTTCATCTCTCTCTCTCTCGCTCTGTGTCAGCCTCCAGGGCTGGGCCTACCCCCCTCCTGGGCTGAGACAGGAGGTTGAGGGTTACCCAGGTCCTGAAGGTTTTTCCTTCCATAGGCTTGCAAGGGGACACTTGCTTACTATGGATCTTCTTCCACAGGGTTACAGGGGATAATGGCTTAAGAGTCCACCCCTGTTTCCCTATGGAGGTCCCTCCCCATGGGAGAACACTCCTTGATAGACCGCTTCGGCATAGGTCTAGCGTGGATCCCACACATGGATCTCAACATCCCTACCTGAGCCATTATTTGCTCCAGCGTAGGTCTCATCTCTCTCAGAGTCACAAATCTTCAGCACTAGCAGCATGGATCTCTCACTGAGATCCCAAGCTTACCCAAGCCATTCTCGCTTCAGCGTAATCCTCAGGGTCATAAATCTTCAAGAGCAGTATGGATCCCACACACAGATCCCAGTATCCCACCTGAGCCGTCATCACTCCAGCGTGGGTTTCCCCCAGGGTCATAAAGTTTCCAGCAGGACTTTGCCTTAGTCCCTCTCATAAAGTCTCAGTTCTCTGGTACATCCACAAGCTCCTCTGTGAGCCGCATGGGGGGTCTCCTCACCCCAACAAACTTTTACAAACAGCAGGGATCACTTGTCAGTCTTTTCCCTGCTGAAGAGAGAGAGCAAAAGATGGGGGGGAAGAAGCAAGCCCCCCCTCCTTCGCACTTTACTTCTCTTGCTGCAGCTTCAGCTGCCAGCTTTGACCTTGGAGGCTTCGTTATCTCTCGGCTGGAATTCTTCCACAGCGGTTTCTCATCCAAGTAGTCAGTCTTTTAAACTTTTTTTCCTTCACTCTCTTACAGAAGAGAAAGGGGGGCTTCAGTGCTACACTTGCCCCCCCTCGGCCCAAGTCGGGGGAGTAGGGGGCCCTGGCCCTCCTTAGGGCCTTGTTGCCGCCTCTACATGGCTGCTACCCCTAATTTCAACTGTGCAACAACCCTTCTCTTCCGTTTTCTTAAAGTTGTAATTAGCAAAGGCAACACTGAACTTTTTGAATGGCTTTTTTGTCGAGAAATCACCTGGACAAAACCATCCTCAGCCCCAAGGATGGGCTGGTGGGCAAAACCACGACAGATGGGTGTTTCAGCATTGCTTAAAACGAATGTATGTGCTACGATATGAGATTATTTTGTGAATATAAGGGGGTTTATCCATTTATTTTAACATATACTCTGGAATACATAGAGTTTCTGGTCTTTATGAACAAATGCACAAGAATGACCTGATTATGGCATTTCTTCAGGTGGTAGTCTACAGAGATTTTAACATACCCAATTGAACTGAATGAATAACATTTACACTACTGGTTTATGCATATTAACACTTAGGAGAGGTGTAAATTTGATAGAAATTAAAATGAACAGACTATTTTAACAATACTTTAAAAAGGCATCAGTATAGAGTGAGAAAAAGTGTGTAAGGGAGAGAAAAAAGATTCTATTGCAGTAAAAAGCAAAACTGAGATCAAAAGCAGGCAAATACAGCTAGGAAAGGAAGCATTCACAGTATTGGAAGTTTTTCTCTTCTGTGAGAGGATAACAGGGTTTTTTTGTTGAAATGTTCCATGTAATTATCAAATTTAAAAACCTATAAGAAAAGTTACTAATCTACAGAAAGAAAAAGAACAAATCAGTTTAATGATGGAAGTTATTAAGGACAGAAGCTATGAGAGGTATTTGAAAAGAAATGGTTGAAACTGAGAAGGAGATATGCTGTTATCCATCCTTCAACTAACCTGTGCAAAATTCATCAATAAAAAGTCCAGAATGAAAGAAGATCCACAAGTAAATATTTCTCATGTAATCCGCTCTCTTTTCTCAAATGTTTTTTGAATATGAAGACAGTCCTGTCACCTCATGTGTTTGCACATGCATTGCATATTGCTCTGCTTCAGATCCTAGTATTCACAAAATAAATCCAATAGGTTTGACAGGTTCTCTCTGCTAGTCAAGCATGTCTTCCTCTTTGTGAATCCATGCTTACTACATCCAATTATCTTCAACCCACCATACCTGGAAATTTTTTGATCTGTCACCTTTCCAGAGACTGAGATGAGACTGAGTGGCCTGTAGTTTCCCGGGTCCTCCTTCTTGCCCTTCTTGAAGATAGGACTGCCACTGGCATTTCTCCAGTCCTCAAGCATCTTTCTCAACCACTATGATTTTACAAAGAGTATTGAATTGCCTTGGCAATGACAAAAAACAGCTCCCTCTGCACTTCTGAGTGCCTCCCATCAGAGGCCAGGGAGTTATGTATGTCATTTTCTTATGTATTCCTGTACCTGATCCACTTCCAGAAAGTGTACATTTTTATTGCTCCAGGCTTTTCCTCTGATCTCTGAGCCCTGGGATTCCTGAAAGCTGATCTTGCTAATAAAGTCTGAGATTGAGGCATCATTCAAGAATACAGACTTTTCCATGTCCTTTGCCACTGGGGCCCCTGACCCGTTTAGTATTGAACTCAAATTCTACTTTGTTTTTCTTCTGTCACCTATATACTTATAGAAGTCCTTCTTGCTGCCCTTCCCATTCCTGGCCAGATTAAATTCCACTTAAGTGTTGGCTTTCCTAACTGTATCTCGGCATGCTAGGGCAATATCTTTGTATTCCTCCCAAATTACCTGTCTCTACTTCCACCCTATGTAGAACCCCTTTTTGTGTTTGAGTTTTGCCAGGATTTTCATGTTGATCCCCGCAGACCTCCTAGAACTTCACTTGACTTCTTGCTCAGTGGAATAGACTGCTCTTGAGCTCATAGAAAAAGATCATTGAATATTAACCAGTAGATATCAGGGTGATTGAAGTTCCACTTGACAACCAGGAACCAGGACCTGTGAATGTGAGACTGCTTTTACCTGTATGTAGCAGTCATTATCCACTTTTTCATATAGTATCCCTCAACCAAGATCTTAGCTGATCTCATTTTCTATTCATGGATTTAATGCCCTGTTCTGCTGCTTCTTAGTTCATATAATACTCGAATTTTCTCTGTGATATAATTCTTCCTTCTTTATTTCCAACTACATTCCAATCATCAGTTTCCAAGTGTAAAGAGTCTCATTTTTCACTGAGATAAAACGCAGTAAAGATGATGCTTAAGCATATTTCCAGCCTTGGAAGACTTAAATCAGTTCAGTTACTTCTGTGAAGCACAAATCTCATTGCATCCATAACTGCAGATGGCTGTCAGAAGGTACAGGCGGGCGACTTAACATTACTGTTGACATTTCTATTCTTAATTTTATTTTTTCGGAAGTGGTGCTAAAGTGAAAACACAACATGATAACACAAAGTTCTGAAATGACTACGTGAAAAAAAAAGCCCCAGTTATTTACTCTTTCAGAACAAGGACCACACAACACTGAAGAGAGTAGAGACTAAATGAAATCCCTGCTTACAAAAGAAATTAATAGAGCAGTATCCTGCAATACCCTAGAAGTGTTAGTAAAAGATAAGTGTTTCCAATTTTATTTATTGACAGAAACATTTGCTGCAGAAAAATTCTCTTTGTTTCTAACCAGTTCCACATCATGTTGTTTCAGGGATTAAACATTGTTTATAAATAACTTACACCTTGTTCAGTATGTATGCTCTAGTTGTATAAAGGTGCTTTTATGCAGCAAAAAATATTCAATGTAAGTCTTTAAAGGAGTATCTCTTTCTTGTCTCTCACGAGAAAAGTTTAGTTTTCCTTACTCATCATAAATAATTTAATCTACAACCACATGATCAGAATCTAAAAATTTTCTACCATAGGAAAAAAGAAAACACGCTCCATTGTACTGGAAGATATCATTATGAGCTATTAGCTTATTAAAAACAAGGTAATATTACTATTCTCAGCAATATCTAGAGATGCACATAAACAATTTCAAATACAAAACTTAATGCTACATATTTTTACCACACATTGCAAAATTTATTTTACTTGAGAATAGCAAATCTAAAGAAAAAATGAACCCCTTTATTCTTGAAATTGTAGGCTTTACTAGTGAATCACTGATAAGTGTTTGGAATCCCACTTACCTCAGAAAAGCCTTGATCACTTCAGTGATTCATGTTCTAAACAGTACATAAAATAATGAGAATATCAGTGCATCAGATAGTTGCATTAATCTGCATAAATCAGATTGAGTAATAACTACATGTCAAATATCCCTTCAAAACCTGCTTGATTAGAACATGGCTATATAAATATACTCCTAAGAGGAGTCATTGAAAGTTAACATGGATCACAGAGTAAAATAAAAAGTAGCAGAGCCAGAAAAACTGAGAACTTTCCATTTTCCTACGAGTCTGGGAATACAAATAATCACATTGCACATTTCATCTGAATACACAAGATAATTTCCTGGCAATGAAATAGAGAAAACAACAAACTACTTTTGTGGTGTGTTAAAGACACACTGCCTGTACCATTAAGTATAATTCTTTCACGCAATGTATATTAACAGTGAATATACCATAGCTAAGTGCTATCTAGAGAAAATTACAGTAGCATTTACTATTATCCCTTTATTCCTACTACTCAGATTTAGAGTGAAAACAGGATCTTCATGCTTTTTGCTAAATCACTGATAAACTGCTGTGTTAGGGAAAAATACATAAGTAAATGTGATATTTTCAAAATACAAGTTCTCTCTCCCTTGGCACCGTGTTTTTTTAAGTAGTAAAGGAAAACACATTCTTCCGCTACTGAAGGCATTTTTCCTTTGTTTTACTTCTTACCCCACAAAGATCAGAGAGAAGGCTTTCACTGAGGATCAGGGAATTCAGTGGGTAAACAATTATAGACTTGAAAACCGTGTTTTCACACAACAAAAAAGGTTCTAGATGAGCAGCAGTTTTATTAAAAACTCTTACAGTACCACAACATGAATGTTTTAGTAAAGGAAGTTAAATTATTTTGTGTTAATTCCTTATATAAACCCTTTCCTGTCACTTCTAGCAAATGTAACAAGTAATTTCTGAATCACAGAAGTGCTGAGGTTGGAAGGTACCTCTGGAGTTGGTCTAGTCCAGAGGTCTCCAAATGCTTTTGATCAGATACCTTTATTACTAAAAAAATGTTTGCACAGGCATCCCAAATATATGTGTGTCTATTTGTATTGTACTCCTGTACTTTATTGATACTGTAAAAACATTAATGACAAAAAAGTAAAAAGACAAGGTTCCTAATGCATTTTGCAGTCAGAGTCTTTTCTATTGAAAGATAACCCTACTGACTGCAGTGATCCTTGATCTGTTACTCAGAGTTTTAAAGAACTTTTAACCTGTGACAGTTGAAGTCATGAGCAGTTGCATGTGTGCACCTGATCTCCAAGCAAGCTGTTGGGTCACCACTTAAAGCAGAGGTGACATTCAGATTAAGGAAGATCACGAAAAAACAAGCTACGATGCAAAGTTTATTTTTGCAGCTAGGGTGAGGCAACTGAAGTTTTTACACAGGAATATATATAGCAAGAATTCAATCTTAAAACAAAAAAGCAACAACAACAAAAAAAACCAGTTCCAAAATACTCAAGCCTAAAATCCTATCAGTGCTCACTATCCTGTATTTTCCTGTTATTCCTACCATTCCTATCTCTTCCTTGAGATCTGTTTGCTAAGTTCTGGTCTTTGGGTCTATTTGGCTGTCAGAAATTCAGTCACAGGAAATGAAAAACCTAACAAAAGCTCAAGGAAAAAAGACACATCCTTCAGAATAAGGGAAGAATTTATTTTTTAATTCATCTTCACCAGAGATTTTAAACATTGTGTTATTGCACAGGAGTCATATTGTTTGATAAGAAAATGTTTAGTCTTACACAGTTCTATAGAAGCAAGAAAAACTCAAAGGTGAAAGGTAGGGAGGGGTTTTCTTTACACTGTTGTAATGCCTATGATTACAGAAAGGACTATTATAGATTTCAAAATGCAGCTAGTGATTCACCTCTGACTGTCCCTTTCGGTGAATTCAGAGGAAAGCAAACATGTAACTTCCATGCACTTCTAGAGGAAGGGTAATCCTTGAAATAAAGTGTAATAAAATAAGTCCAGCCACTTTCCAGAGAATGGGAAAGGCAGCTTCTTTCATCATCTAACTAAGGATACTTTATGCATGACAAGAAGAAGAAGAAAAAGAAGAAGAAGAAACCCTTACTCTGAGACTGGTGAGAAAACATTTATTAAGGAAGACTATTTTCAGAATGAGGACAGATGGAGAAGAAGGAAGAATGCATATCTTGCACATACAGTTTTAAAAGGTAAAGATTGATCTCTTTCACATAATGTCTCTTTTGAGGGAAGTATAAAGTTAAGTATTCATGAGGATCTTACACCTGAATGTAAAAAAAAAAAAGAAAAACCTGCTAAAAATTATATACACTTGTAGTTAATTAACAAGGGTGCATTGCCTTATGCATTGCCCAATACCATTTTTTAGATGCCTAACTGTAATTCCCTTCTCATTAAAAATTTTAATTTATACCTCCTTCAGTTCCCCTCAAAGTAAATAATCCTGAGACTGGAGCAAAAAATCATCTTCTTTCAATTTATACTGACATGACTGCAGAAACCTATGTAAATATGTTTTTAAAAAGCACATTAAGATACTACCATTAAACAATGCAGTGTTTTACAAATCAGCCTGTCATGGTCTCAGTTACTTATACAAACACAGACATCTCAAAGTGTATACATACACACACATAGACACACATAGAGCAATAGGAAAGCAAATATGTATAGAGAGGAAAGATATAGAAAGAACAATATCTACAATGATTATGACTGATACGTGTCCAAATTCAGATGTCTTGATTAATTTACAATAAATACATAACTTTTCAAAATATCACCAGTCAACTGTTCATTTCTACTTTGACCTACCTTAACTTTTGAGTATTTTAGCTCCCTAAGATTTCCTAAGAATTCTCAGTATTTTAACTTCAGCTTCATGTTGTTCTACTACTTTGATTGCACATATCAGTTTTCCTATTTTTTCTTGATACTCCATTTTTAGCTTGGTGTAAGCATGCTGCAGATTTTCAAGCTACTTTTAACTAAGAACAAAAAAAAGTAAAACAGAGACTCCAAGACCTTATCTCGAAGAATCTGACTGCTGCTGGGAAAGAAAAAAAAAAAGCATTATGTTTCCAAGTAGGTATGGACAAAGACATTTAATAATAATGCATTGGTGTTGTTTGTTTTTTGGGTTTGTGCTGTTGTGGTGGTTTTTTTGTTTTGTTTTTTGTTTGTTTGTTTGTTTGTTTGTTTGTTTTTATAATCTATATTTGACCACATTTGCTTTATTATCTAGGGTAAGACTTTCAAAGACTTGGTTAAGAATTATTTTAAAAATATTCATATTCTATTTATATTAATAAAGGTTATTTATACTTCAATAGTATGGTTTTGTATTTGAAATGTAAGGACTGGGAGCGACTATATGTGGAAAAAAAGGTCACTGCCTGAGTTTATAACAGCATGGTCGTTCCCTTGTTCCAGACACTGACAAAGAGTAGTCCTTTGAGCAGAAATATTACTCTCACTATCACTATTAGCTTGTGATTTACTACTAGTCCTGTTCACAGTCTGCTATTTCCTCCTGAACAACATTAATGCTGTATAAGTACATTGAGACATTACCATCACTCCTTGTGAAAATGTTGTCACTTGGTCAGAAATCACAATTTTGATGTAGGTAGAGAAATTACAGTAGGGTTTATTTTACATTTTTACTTTGTAAAGGCATAGGATGGAACCAGTTTTAAAAAGAAACAACACAAAATAGGCTATAAATATGTGAAAGTAACTTAAGAACAAAATATGTGTTTTTTATCATATTGGTATTCGGCACCATTAAACTGCAGTGCCGTACCATTACACTTTGGTAAGAGCAAACAGAAAAATTAATCATTATGCTGAACAATTTAGAACATAAATAAAATGAAACTTGACTGAAAGTAAAATTTGAAGAAATTTGCCCCATCAGCTGCAAAACTGAATAATTATTATTGACTACCAGTGTGTTAATTTTTCTTAGTATTGAAAAAAACCCAAACTGGTGATTATATGAAAGAAATGGTCCATATTTCCCATCTCCACCATCTATTATTGCAATTTTCAGCTCCTGCAGTTCACAAATGGACAACAATATGTCAGAATGACATTTGTAACGACTGAACTGAACAAAATTTGTTTTGAGCTTTCAAGTGCAGTGAACTAGTCATTTCTAGACCTTGCACACTCATACCTCATCTACTATATTTATGTTGCATGTGTGACTTGTTAGATAACGGAAATTTTCAGAGAGACATCCACTTTCGGATGAAATGAACTGTATCCTAAAATAGCCCATTTTGCTAAATTAAGTTAAATGAGTTTCATTATTTGTATCCAAAGTTAAATTTGAAATCTGAGCTGCATTCATGCAGGCAGAAAACTTGGGAGACAGACGGAAAGACAAAATGAGTATTTCTATTCAATTAAAAGTAACTGGGAAATACTACTATTATAGTAAATAGTTATTACAGAGGAAACAGCTTTTCTAAATAGAGTCTATTTTTTGGCTAATTCCTCTGTTACCAGCTCACATCCAGAAGACCAGGGTTACACTACTCACTCCTTTCTGCGCTAATTTGTAAAAATATTCACCCTCCTTCAGAGAGTAGACCTCTATAACTAATATTTAATTGTCTACAAACATAAATTAGAATTCTACTGTAATTTGCTATTAACAGTGCTTAATTCCCTCCCTTCCTCCCCACAGATAAATATATATAGAAAGTACTGTCAGGAAAAATGGCCTGGAATAATTCAAGAATCTTGAAATAGGTCACAGTATCTATGACTTTCAAAGTTGACAAGACTCACTCCAGATACCTGAAAATATTTACATCCGATTCTCTGATGGTATCAAAAAGGACTTTGAAGATAGTTTTATCTGTAAAAAGGTAGGATTAAGCAAAGAGCCTTGCAAAAAACTAGCCCACAAAATTTCAGTCTGTGAATTCTGAATGCCGACACATAAGTTATAGTATTCTGTTTATCAGTTCTGCATTTCGTATCAACTGATGCAAGAATATTGACTAGAGGAGAACTGTCTTTATTTACGTAGTGATCTAGAAATTTATGTAACATAGATGCTTTGAATATCATGAGATCTTAAAGAGTCACAGGAAATCGCCTAAATATCAATTCCAGAAGATCATCACTTCTTAGAAAAGCAGCCAAATGTTGAGATAAAGTGAGACAAAGACATACTTCCAAGCGAGTGTCAAGTTTGAATATTAAGTATATGAAAAAACATTTAGATAAGACTAAGACAGTTGGACATGAATTAGGACTTTTTCTTTAAGTGACATCTAACTATAAGTGTAATGCTTTTTCTTTTACTATATTCCATAAGTATTTGTAGATCCACAAGAAATCCAGAAAGAGGAGAAATAAGAAGATAGTCCACTGCTTGAAATGGTTCTGCTGGCATATTTTCATGTCACAGCATATTAGTGTGATTTTCCCACATTTTACCCAGGATCCTTGCAATTGTTACCACACCTGCTGTGACTCAGCACTGCTCTCAGCAAGATTTTAGCCATTATTGTTGAGGTCAGTTTAAAGGAAATATTGTATTCTTATAGGAAGTATCATCTTCTTATTTGCCATTCCCCTGAGAAATGTGCAGTATCTCAATTTTATTTCTGGACTGACCTACTAGACCTGACTGAAGAGCGGCAGAGCAAATATGAAATCAGCTTTTCTATTCGCTGTCCCAGCAATTAATTAGACATTATGAAGTTTTTAATTATAAGTCTTCCATTCTCCACATTTCACTGTTTTTTCTTTGTGATGATAAATTCAAAATATGCAGAACCTTATTAAAGCCAACCACTTGAAGTTGACTTTTTTTCGTTAGCTTCTCCAGCATTTCCTAGCAGAAAAAATAGGGATCTGAATTTTAGGATATTTTCGTGTTCATTGAGCTGTAATATTTTAAGACCAGAGGTTTACTACTTTACTTCCAAAAACGATTGGGAATACCCAAAGAGGCCATACAAAAAGTGTTCAAGCTTATATAGAGAGTGGTAGTCTACAAACACTTCTCTTTTATTGCTTGAAAAACAGATAGTAAATAGATATATTAGTATTCAGAGACCACCTTCTGTGGACAAAATTAATTGTCGATAATAATATTTCACTACTCACTTTTTTAAAAATGCTTTTAAACTAAAAGTTTTCCAAGTCTCACTTTTAGTTAAATAAATGATCAATCTATCTATTTAATGCTGAACACATTAATTTACTGCTTTGATCTCTGATTCTTCACTGAACGTCATGGGAATACGTATGTACTCTTTAACAAATAATATTATTACAAATAATATTATTGATTTCACTCTCATATCCCATTTTGATGTTAATACTAACAGCCCACACATTGACCTTGTCCATAGTGAGTAATCAGGGACAAATTTGTATAATAAAAAATGTTCATCAAATATGAAACTTGCCTTTTCAGACTGAAAATTTTCTGAATTCAGATGACTAAGGAGAATAGTGAAAAATTAATATACAGAATCTGTAAACTAAAATATTTATTGGTAAGAGGAAAGGGTGAAGACCTTGAATATCCAAGCAACCTGGTGGAGGTAAAGTAAGGGGCAGAGGAAAGAACACAACAACAGTGACTGGAGTTTTAATTATCAGATCTCAAAGGACAGTTGAAAGAAGAGAAGAAAAAAAAATGACCCAAACCTAAAAACAAAGTTGTATTTCAAGATATTGTGTATCTCTGGAGAGCAAGAGGGAAAACAGTGTCTCATGGGATAAGACGTGGTCAAGATGATCTGAAGGATTGCTGATATTTTATGGGAGGCAGAAGAGGAATTAGATTGTTACTAAACTGAAGGAACAATGAAAGGTGTATCATGAGGTCTTGCTTCCATTAAAAGACAATAAACTTTCCATTGATTATACCCTATTTTATTACACTAAGGAAAGCTTGAACAGCCATATCCTTTCCCAGTGTTTGGAAGGTAGGAAAGGTAAGCAAAGAGTAGTAGTCACGCTCCTCATGTTAGACTCTGTCTTTGTGGGTTTTGATACTTAGAAACTTCTCTCACACTCTGATGTAATGCACATAACACCCCGGTATGAGGTCATGTCTTCAGGAAGGCTAAAGTAGTAACTGGTCACATAAGCCCTTGTAACCATTTTCTGTCCATATGTTTGGCTAGTTACGGTAAACAGACACGTCAAATTACACAAATTCATTTTCCTTTCTAAAGTACCACATAAAATATTGCATAGTACATTACACATAAAATTTTAACATAATGTTCATGGAACTTCAGAGTGAAGAGAAATTAATAGCTTTATCAAACTAGTTAATACAGAAGATATGTTTGTTTTAGAGGAAAATAAAAGCCCAGAAATATTTCAATCACTGTTATAAATTTTCATCAGTTTATTAAATCTTTTATTATGCCTAGAGATTCCCCAGCAATCTGAAATGAAATGGCCTACCTCTGAGGTGCTATTAGGATAAGAATAATTTACAGAGTAAGCTTTACAAGACATGTAGAATCAATCATTTTTACTATTATAAGCAAGACAAATTCCCATTAGAAACTATGCTACACTTACAGGCATCTATTTTAAATTTTTTATATACTTGGTGTGCCCAACACAGCAGCACTGTGTCTCAAATTACCTTTGTAAATCTAATTGATTTAATAAATTCACGGTGAAATTGCTATTCAATTACTTACTCTTCAGCAATTTTACAATCTTGAGCATACAGCAGAACAAGAATATAATTAAAGGGCTTATTCATTAAAGAAATACTTCTCTGCTGGAGGATCACCTGGGTTTTTCTCAAGATTTTCAAGCTACAGCACTTCTCAGCAAAAATTTAAGATGGAAAACTGAAAAATTATAAATATTTGGTAATGGAGAGAAGGAGACATACCTTGTCATGTAGTGAATATAGAGAATTTTTATCTCATATGATCATACCTTATAGATTCATTCATAATGTTTATTAAGTATATATCTGTGGTCAACAAGGTCTATATACATTATTCAGATTTTTTTTTTAAATAATTTGCAGTTTTAAAAAGGTAACAGCTTTCATATAATTACATATCTGAATGATGTCTAGCTAAAATCAAGCTGAAAAAAATAATTTCCATATATGTACATACAAATGAAAGGCATAGCTACTCCGAGTCAATTATGTGTCACACAGGTAAATTGCTCGAAATTCAAACAGAGCAGTGGGACAATCACTTGGCAGAGATCACAACACGATGAAGAAATATTAGTATGAAAGTATGCAGAGGTATTGAATGTTAATTTTTTAAGTTTCTTTGTGGATCTATGGACCCACAATACTAGAAACCCTATGAGCAATAATTTTTGTTCATTGCAAACTGACAAAGTAGGAAAGTATCATCTATTCTGATTGATGAGGAATTTGAAGCAGGGAACTACTACCTGTCTTCTTCAAATCTGTACAAAACTGAACATACAGCACAGACCAATTAATCATTAGGACACTGCTTTGATTAAGACAACCACATCCTCTTATATGTATAAATATATATATATATATATATATATATATAAAGAAACTTGTTTCAGCTTGAAGCTGCAATAAATCTTGCTAAAGTGAGATGTTACTCTGAACACCGACAGACTGTCTTTTCCCCACAAGCAAACAGTTTGCTCGCTCTGCATTTCTGACTTCCTGCTTACCATCGCTTAGAGTGTTTTCCCAAAAAGCTCTGCTACCTAGAGTAAACCTGGAGAGGGAACACTGACACTACTTCTGCCTGTGGGCAAAACAAACTCTTCCAAACAACAGCTTGACTCTTCTACTAGGAGGTAGATAAGCTAAATCATCTTTTCCCCACCTTTGCACTTTTCAAGAAAGTTTGTATAATATATGTTCTGCTCTCATGGATGTCCCTACACAGTTAAAGACTCAATACTGCTTTCTGCATTTGACTTTTTGTATTTTCTTTTAATGGCATTTTTAAGGATTTTAAAGATTTCAGTTAAATCCAGAAAGACTGAAAGCAGCCCTGCATATGGAATATGACTTTTCCTTACTAATTAATGAAAGTAACACTCTTATAGATTTCCATACACCCCGAGCTATTCAGTATTTAAATATGATCAATACAAAAGAAAAATCAACCCAAAAATAATTCTAAAAATTTATAATTGTATTCTATGCAATTTTAATTGTGAAATACAAACTAGTATAAAATTATCAAAATTTCGTTAGAGCTCTTCAAAGACATTTCCATTCTCTAAGGTGGATACATTAATTCTCTAATTAGCATATATCCTAATATCCTAATATCCTCTTTAAGCTAGCAGTCACTCAAAATAAAATATTAAGGCAAATTTAACTTCGCTTAAATAAACCTGCCCAAGACTATTAAGACCTTCTGGTTTTGAATCACTTCACAAACAGTACAGACACTTATAAGAGTCTGGATTTTAGATTAGTAACAGATTTAATGCTACAGTATTTAATCTGGGACTTTGGCCAGAATTGTGTGTTTGAATCAAAACTGACTTCTGCACAAAGCTTTTATATCATAAATCTACTTTGGAAAATGATGGGTTCAGGGGTTTCATATGTTACTATGAGGGAATGGTTTATTATCTTCAACGTTATCACTTACCTTGACATTTTGATGTACCAGCAATTTTTTTCCCAGACCAAACAAATTAAACTTGGGTATGATTGTATCTGCCTGTTAGATAAATCTTGCAAAAGGATTACTGAGGCTATTAGGAATGATGGCTCTGTATACAAAATTTTATCTGGATTCTACCCATGCATCACCTGTATGCATCTGAAGAGCTTGCACTGAAATCTGGACTGCCTGCAAATGGGATACCACTCTATTGGAATTTTTTTTTGGAAGTTGCAGTTCTTGATTCGCAATATAATAACACAAATGTTCTACCATTATATGTTTTTAATAAAACCAAATGCAGACAAAAACATGCATGAAATCTTACTTATGGAAAAAAAATTGAAAAGATTCTTAATACAGCTTAGTGAGCTTTAATTTTTTTCATTTATCTTAGAAACATGATTCTACTATTGGGAATAGAAATACCTGCATTCACTTGTGTACTTTTTTGCACCCTTGTCTCAACTATCCTTTACGAAAAAGAAAATAAGTACGTCAAAATGTTAAGGAGGAAGATCTTAGAAAATAGTCTGAAAACATTAGCATCTTCTTTATCTTTGACATATTTCATCCTCTTTTCCTACATTCATGAACAACAATAAAAAACAAGGTAAGTATTATGAAGATGACAAATTCCCATTTTAAACAGGTAAAAAAATGGAGGGAATTATAAAACCCTAAAAGAGCTACTCATAATTTTTCATTTTAAAACAGAGAACTGAAAGTTATATACAGAAGAGGAAATGCAGTTCCTTATCAGAAAGAGCCATTTAGCTAGGACTCAAACTGCAAAGTCATTTTAGGTCAAAGCAAAACATTTTAATCATCACTCAACAAATTGATTAGCAGCCAGCAGTGACTGAGAAACTCAGTGATTTTTTTGCCTGAAACACCATTTAGTAATTGGAATCTCTTTTATTTTACAAATCTCATCAATCATGAGAACCATGATGAAATCTCATTTTCATTTCTTCTCACATGAGGAGTATTACACCACCATATTCCATCGAGATTCTGCCAAGTAAACCTGACCAGTTGAAAACATAAATGCACCAGCAGAAAAAGTGAAATATAAGCTAATAGCAAAAGCCTGAATACCCCACACTCAATCTGCACTTACTTCAAGACTTTTTTTAGCCCCTGCTTATCCCATTGAAAAAGTACAGACCACCAAATGCAGGAAAAAATGTCCACTGTTAAGTTAAGTTTCAGGTTGATCAAGCACGAAGCTCAGCCTTTCTGAAGTTAAGGATTGCAGCTGCACTCTGCAGTTTTGTCAGCAACATCTCATACTTGATTGTTTCTATGGTAATCATGGTAATGGTAGCAGTGAAATGGTAGAGCAGCACTGAACTATTTATCTTCTTGCAGGATGGCCATATTGACTACTCAGCAGTAGCCCTGCTGCTTCTTGGCAACAGCCAAAAAGCTTGTTCTGACCAAACCGACTGAGACACTTGTTAGTAGGGCAATACTCCACGTTCTCCCGACTCTAACAATTTTGTCTTTCACTCTTCTAACCTGTTCAACAGTTTTTTGTGCAACAGCTTTGAATGGCACCTAAAAACATCTGCAATCTGAATTGTATTGAAGTTAACTATCACAGGAAGATGATGTCGCTACCCTCTCTGCATCTCTTTTTAAATTACTGTTACGCACAAGCTAATATTCTCTCCATGTTCTTGATTTTAGCAGCTGTATTTTGGTGTTGAATATTCTTCAATATCAATAATATATCTTTTATGTGCACAATAGATTAGATTAATTTCCAACTTTGATGTTTCACAGTTTATACAAAACGAAACACAGATTCAGAATGTGGATAAGTTTTTAAGACTTCATTTGCCAATATTGATCCAAAGGCTTTCCTAATTTTTCAGCTTCATTTCCTTTTGTTCAAATTGCAATCTTTGCTACTTTATCAAGGTTTTTATATTCTCAGCATGATCAATATGCAGAAAACAAATGAACCCTGTATTTTTTAGAAGTTAAAACCCACAGATTTGCAGCTTTATCCATACTTAAATTATTTTTATAACTTACTTTATGTGAACATTGTTTTTAAATCAAAGCAATGAAAATAAGGAGATACTTTTACAAATAAAATTATTTTAAGAATCACAATTTTTAAAAAATTGCCTCTCTGCTTAGGAGAACCTTTAAGGGAGGCTAGCTAAGCAAAGCTTTCATGAAAAAGAAAATATAATCATTTCAGAACCTATTCTATTCAGTTAGTGGGGGACTTCCTGTTAATTCTTTTTATGAGACTATTCATGGACACTTTGATTACTTAAACAAAAAAAAGTCACTGGAGATCTAGAAACTCTAAATCTAAGATTCCTCTACTAAAATACAACAAGCTAAATTTAACTGAGTATAGAAGTTTTAATGATGATATCACAGTATGAATAAAATTCTTGAAATGAGAATTCTTCCTTATTTACTTTGGTAGAACATAAATACATTCATATATATGGCAGCAACTCACACCAAAAGATCCTCTGCTCTTTTACCCAATTTTCCTTTGAATTTTTACAGCAATACTCAGAAAAAAATCATGGAGATTAAAAAATTTCCCCATCATGAAAGGAATTGTAGCAGTAGCTAAAATTACCTACCCAACAAGAAGTTTAATGCTTAAAAAAATCACTACCTTGAGAGACCTAGTGTTTATTGCAGTAACTTACAGTACAGTATCACTAAACCAAGCCAAGAATCTTATTTTCACTTTTATTCATATTGCACTCTTAGTCATCTCTTCTTTGCAATTTTTTCACCTTTGAATGATTTCTCAGCCACAGTTGACAGATTGTGTAAATGTAAATTAAAATTAATGCCCCTAAAGCACAGATAAATAAATATAATCTCAAAGCTAAACTTTATTGGTGTGGATGTTATTTTAAATCTTTATTCAGATATCATATCTTGAAGCTACTTTAGATACAGGAAACATTGCAAATATTTTAGCACTACTCATCTATTATACTAATGCTTTCTATTAATCATTACTGATTAAGATCAACTACTGAGCAACAATTAACTAAATATTTTATCTTCTAAGTGTTTCTCTTAGGCCTTCGGCATTCATATACAAATTTGGGAAGAGTTAAATATGATTTTCAAGTTAATTTTATGAGATACAAATATTCCAGCATGAGAATTTGAGGTATTACAAAAGATGAAGATGCTCTGAATGAATGATGCGCTTGAGATAGAGCAAACAGTCTCTGTTGATCCTTTAGGCCACTCATGAACTTTTACAGAAAGATGTGTAAGTAGGAGTTACATGTTAAGGCTTAATCCAGTACTTTTTTTTCTAAATGACCACCTCATTAAGGATCGACAAGGAATAATATTTATATATCATGCATTATAATGCAGCAGCTTCAAGGAACAATTCCCTCAATAAGATCATTATATAGGGGCAGCAGAAGAGATGTACCATTGCAGAGCTCAACTAGGAGTTCCCTCTTTAAATTCAAATAGTTTCAGAAACTTGGAGATACTTCTGCAATATGGTTCTGAATTTCAAAATGATGCACAAAATACTATGTCACATTGATGCTAGGTAGATACTTATGGCAAATACTGTTGTGACCTCTTATTAATGCCACCTGTTGAGGATTATCCTTGCTTTCATAAGTGGTCAGAAACAAAGAATACTGAATTTTTAGAGTACTGTAATAGTAATTAAAAAAAAGTACTGCGACTAGTCTGTTTATTGATGGAGCTTATATAAATTCCTCTCACAAAGCTTTATAATTCTCCAGGGCAGGCATAAAAGGCATAAAATACAGTGTACATCAAAACCTTTCATCCTTATTGATTGTCAGTTGGGTAGATGCAACAAATAAAAATCTCATCTCATCATATTGTTTACTCCTCTTAAGGCACTGAAAATTTTCCTTAAGCTATCAACTACTTCTAATAATTACTTATTTTAATACTCAGTAGTATTTTCAACATCATTAACAGATATGTCAAGAAGACCAACAAAAATCACTAAGCAGGAAAATTATTTACTTGGTGTGACTGTTTATCCACAAATTTGCAAAAAAAGTGTGTAAGAAATGGATGTTATCAACCTTCTTTTCATAAAATAGTAGATCCATATACCTTTAAACTGGGTCAAAAAGCAGCTGCCTGCATTATTTGTATTTTAGCAAATATGTATACATGGAGATTTTATTCAAGCCAAGATACTCCTGACTTTACATCAGTCTTTTATTAAACAAGGGCGGGTCTCCACAGATTTAAAATGCCGGATAAGAAATTCTGCTTAGCAGGCACGAAGCATACCCTGATAACAGCATCACACCGCTATCACATTTACTGATGCAAACACTGTAAAATTATGAGTCCCTTTTTCCTGTTAGGAATTATAAAAATTACCATTATGTTTCATTTAGCAGTTCTTCAGGTCTATTGACAACGATTGTCAGAGGAAGAAGCAACAACAAGAAGAGTTTTGTACAACCATCTGATTCACAGAAATAGAAAACAAAACTCAACAGCAAACATAACTTTTAAGACTGCAATACAGACATTTATGGTGTACAGTGTTCCATATCTGCAAACTTGAACAGGCAGAATCCATCATATATGACCTAAGTAACAATATCGCCTTAGTTTTTCTACTCACAAGAGTTGGATGCATCAAAAAAATAGGTTTTCAAAGTAAATGATTTATTGTCCTCTCTGCTCTGAGGACTTAAATGTCAGTTTACTGAATCCAAAAGTTCTTGAATTTTAATGAGTTGGAAAGACAAATTGCAAAATGAACCATCCACTACAAAAATACTTAATAGTTCAGAAAGGGAATTCAAAGTTAACTTTTAAAGCTAATAATACACTGGAAAGCTAATAATTTAAAGCTAATAATTCACTGGAATTATACCCTTCTTTCCTTTTTTTTTTTCCCTCATAGTTCTCTTTTAAAAAACAGTAAATATTGTTCAAAGGTTTAAATCCATTCAAAGCCATAAGAATAGAGCCAAAATTACTGTGCAAGGCTTCTTGCTAAACATTTTTGTTTGATTTTTTCCTCTTTTATCAATAAGCACTCTTAATATTGAACTTTTAAGATAAACTTGTCTTCTTGACATTTCTCTTCAGCCTCAATTCCAGCAAGTTCCTTTACAAGTAGTATCTTTTGCAATATCTTGGAAGAGAATTTATTTGTGACCAGGTGAGCCTTTCCTTCTATTCCCAAGTGAATCTTTTTCTTTTACAGGTATTAGCTGAATCACTTCATAGCTTTTATAGGTTACCATATGATCAGACTCTGCCAGGATGTGGTATAATCAGTTATGTATGGATTTAAAAAAGCCACCTTCAAAACCACAGACCCCAAGCCATTCTGTTATAGAGATTTACAGCATTTAAGGAAAAATTTTTATTCAAGTCCTAATGTTCCTGAGGAGAATTTTGAAAACAGGTGTTATACGTGCTAAACATAACATAACTACAACTAAATGTTATTTCATTCTGAAAGGAAGCATTTTAGAGCATGGGGAGAAGCAATATTTTGTTTGCTGTGTTATCAGTTAGGAGCTGGGAAAGCAAAATATGAGAAAGGGAGGCTGTTCCACTGAAGGTGTTTAATTTCATAATATATCACTGGAGACACCACACTTCCTCACTCCCCTTAAATGAAAAGTTAAAACAGGAAAAAAGGGCACTGAGCGAGGCTTTAGAATATCAAGCCTTACATATTCTAAAGAAAAGGAGTGTAGGTATGTTCAGAGTGGATGTGCTCTGGGATTCTATATTGATTTATAATTCACTTTCCTTTTTATCAATGATTACATTTTTATTAGGTTTTTTCTTCCAAATACTCTTACACTATTCACAATGAATCTTATGCAATTTGCTTTGGAACATTTAGCTAAATACAATAAAAACTGTAGTGTAGCTTGGCTATGATTACCTGCTAGAGGATCAACAGGTCTCAGCTAATTTTATTAATTAGCCTCAAAATCAGAAAAATAAACCCTCAAAAAACCCCACAAAAAACTCCTAAACCAAACAACAGAACAAAACCCAAATGAAAATATCCACACAGTAAAGGGTGTCTACATGGAATAAATTTCAAAATTTATACTGAGAGTGTGGTGGTGATGTCAGTCTATGAAGTGGTTTGACCTTCTAGTGGAAGGCCACAGGATTTCTATTATCTTGGTAGTGAGATATCTCATGTTTTATCTTGATCAGAATTGAGTTTAGCAGTCAAGTAACTGTTGCCTGTGAATATTATTTATGGCAAAGGCCTAACATGTATAAAAAGCTTATGAATAACAAACACTTCCCCATATGTTGCACTGGGGTTGAAGGAGGGTATCATACAACCTAAATTGATACTTACAAACTGTCTTCAAAAAGGGTCAAGGACAGCCACAGTTTTTTAGGTAGTAATTGATGAATAAAAGTAAAAAAGCATGGTGTTTAAAAACATAAAAAAAAAATAATCCCAGGACAGACTCACGTCTGAGAAGAAAGAAACGGCCACCAATGATAAACTTCTCTGTGAAAAGAACTCATGACTGACAACTCCCTGTAGTCCTCTCCCTCACCCAATCCCTTTTGAGGATTACTACCAACCTTAGAAACTAGACTGACACCAGAAAGATGAACAAAACATCAGAGAAAAGAAGTGAAAACTTGAGCAATTTAGGTACCACAAATTTAACTGTATTCCTACAGAAGATTTTCTTTGTTACCTAGGTATTTCATCCTGTAAATTTTAATGTAATTGTAAATGAGTTAGTAACTAGATATTTGGATTACGCAGTTAAGACTTTAATTATGCTAACCTTTTGTTATTGGTTCTGCATGTACAGTGTGTTCCTGTTTATAGATGGTTACATGGAAACCAGGAGCTCCTAAGTGAGCAGAGCCCTTTTGGAAGTTTAACCATTCTGTTCGTCTCCCTGCCTACTATTCCTGCATCACAGACAACTAGGTTTATTCCTTCAAGGTGAAATTTCCCCATAGTGATGGAGTTTGTCTTCCCAAGTAACCGTTACGTATGATGTAGCCCAAATCTCTGGGAATGACTCTAAACATTTGACTGCTAATGGCAAGTGGCAAATGAATTTAATATTTTGTGTATGCAGCTTTATCTATTAAACTGTCTTTATCTCAACCCACGAGTTTTTTTCACTTTTAACCTCACAATTCTCCACCCCCCACCATCCCACCAGGTAAGGAAGTGAGCGAGCTGCTGCATGGGGCTGATCTACCTACCCGGGTTAAACCGCAACAATAAATTGCATTACCTATAATTGAATTATTAATTTAACTTTTAGTTTCTAACCATAGTATCAAGAGGCAAGACTGCACAGAAAATGGAAGAATATAATAGTCATAAGCCCAAAGCACAGCATGAAAAGAAAGGGAGAAAAAAGTCCTAAACTGCTTTAAGAAATATTCATGCGTCATATTATAGAAACACAGAATCACAGGACATCCTAAGCTGGAAAGGACTCGCTAAGATTATAAAAGTCCAACACCTGGCCTTGCACAGGATAACCCCAAATCACATCATGCGTCCAAATGCTTCTGGAACTCTGTTAAGCTTGGTGCCACGACCACATCCTTTGTGGTGACCCCTTTCCATTGCCCAGCCACGCAGCTTCATGCCATTCCCCCTGGTGTCTCACTGAGCTTATGGAATGGACTTCTAGGGACAGAAGCCATTCCCATCCATGCGTCCTTGAAATCTGCTGTACCTACCCTGGCTGCCACAACATGCCCTGCAGCTCTGTTTCTTAAAACATGATTTGGTGCCACTAACAAAGGGCTACACACATTTCAGGTAACAAATCACACTAGGAAAATAACTCAATTAACCCATTTTATCACACCTTGAATAAGTAGGAAAGCTACATAAGAAACACCTACTTTTATCACAATTTATCTTTCTTAGGTGGTCATACTTGTTCAAGTGTCCAGCAAGATGTACAAGTGTCCTACTTAGCAAATGAGTAAAACAAATAAAAATTTCCAAGTCAGATCTGCTGGGTACGATGTGCACAAATGGTTTGAGGACACTCAGGGAAGGCAACATATTTTACTCTTGTCAGATTTAGTTTATGGTCAGACAATGATGCATAGCACTGCAACATAACTTCTGCATTTCCCAAAATCAGGGTGCCACTGCACAAGTCTTATGAATATGATCTGCGTAATGGGCTTGTCCAAGATCCCAGATTTTCAGTTAGGAAATTTTTTAATCCATTCAGGACTTGAATTTTGAACAAGACCACTCTCAAACATCTATAAACAAGACCTCTGAGTGCCACTTGGATACAATTTCTAAGGGTGGGGGAGAAAAGAGGTATGAACACCTTGTCTAAAATGTCAATACATTTTTTGTTCACTTCTCTTTTATTACAACCTCATGCTGCCTCTTGAGATGGATATTATCACACTGAAAAAATTATTAGTTTTGTCAGTTACAGTCTTTCTGTAAATACGTTCCTTCTGTATTATATGTTATCTTATATATCTCATGCATACCATAGTCTAGCTCGGTTTACCAATTTCACACAGCTGGTACACATTTATTACATACGGAAAAGTTAAAAGCAACATTCCCACCTAGGTTACCTTATGTCTTCTTTAAGCAATTTCATACAGTTGTCCTAAATACACATTAGCACATTATATTAGTGCAATATATTAATTTATTCATACTTTATAGTTAAACTTCTCTGTCTTACTGATCTATTGTACTTGAATAGACTTTTAAATTGAGAAGTGCACACCTCATAGCAGTGTAATAACCTGATTGTCC
The DNA here is from genome assembly GCA_038380795.1 of Pyrocephalus nanus. Taxonomy (NCBI): domain Eukaryota; kingdom Metazoa; phylum Chordata; class Aves; order Passeriformes; family Tyrannidae; genus Pyrocephalus; species Pyrocephalus nanus. The sequence continues at coordinate 12,579,907 of CM076261.1, read as the reverse complement.
ATTTGTTTTGATTGTATGTTGGGTTTTTTTCCTGAAGAATATACTTCTGCAGTAACTATGTGGAAATGTTGCCTGGCACAAAGAGTTAAAAAAACCCACTCCAAAACCGTGTAATTTTGATATGTTCCTAAAAGCCATGGAGTTAGTACAGTGTGGGGGAAAGAATTCACAATGAGCAATTTTCAGAGCACATCTAAAGCCTTCTTGGAGAATAATATTGTTATTTCTAATCTCTAAAAGAAGGTATGCAACATTATTCTTCCCTCAGATCACCCAGAAGGTAACTATAATGTGTGTTCTACAAGAACAGTAAGGCGTATCTGACAGGTCCCTTGAGCAATTTACCTGAGGACTATTCTGAGCATAATTTTTCTGTCAACATTTGCTGGTGTCATCAGGGGAATTATGCCTAATTTTTTCAGCACACTGGGGCAAAAGGGTAAGAGGACAAAATGCACAGAAAAAAGTAAAAAATTTTAAAGATGAAAGCATTACAGCATTCTTCTTGGCTTCTAAAGGCTATGCATAGAAGGATAGCACCATTTCATAAAAATTTTTAGTTGGTATGTATGCTTTCCACCATTTCCCACATATATTTCTCATACCAAAAATTCCTTTCTGCTTAGTCTAACAAGGTCCATTTTTCCTCTTCACTGTGGGAATTCTTTGATCAAACATTTAACTTCTGCTCAACCATTTCTTACCATGCTAAGGCATGCTTTCTACAATATGTATAAATACTAGAAATCAGTGATCTTGAGAGGCAAAAAAAAAAGGCAAATCTGCTTATAAATCCAATTTTTTTTTTAATAGCATTTAAATATTAAAGGCTCCAAATAAGAAACAGGCTATATGACCACATAATTTCAACAACAAAAACTTTGAGTGAAAGGTTATATTTACCTTGGGATATATTAGAAAAGGCCACCATACCATGGGTGACATTTCTAAATATCAATTTAGCTGATCTTATGAAACACAGCTCCTGTTTCTCTGGAGCCCAAATGAACAAATACTCCAGTGCAAGTGAAGTTCCTTAGCCCAGCAGCACTGTTAAAGTATTAGAAAAATACAAAGCCTTATCCTTTTGGCCACAGTTCCAAGACGGATATTAAATACTCCAGCCTAGATGCACATCCAAGCTAGGCTCTATCAGCCTACCTTCACTATTTCAAATCCACACCTTAGCAGTTTATACACAGAGCACTCATTTGACTTCAGATACTGAATATCAGAATTTATAGTAATTCTCCTGTTAAAAGAATTATACACCACATAGAATAAGAGATTGCACAGTATCTATTTTGGAGTTCACAAATAGTATCGGTCAAGCATTCCTGATTCTGCTAATATGCTGATTTACTGCTTGAAGGTGTAAGAAAGTGAGTTCACATCAATGTGCCTGAGTTTTGGAACATGCCATGAATTGGATGGTTCACAATTTTCCAATGATTCCCCATGACCACAGAAAGTGTTTATTTATATTTATTCTTATATTAATTATATTTATTTATGTAACCAAACTATATTTTATATACTGGTCCATATTAGGACCAGTGTTATTTAGTATCTTCATTAATGACAAGGACAAAGGGATCAAGTGCAGCCACAGCAATAAGGGGATGACACCAAGCTGAGTGGTGCTGTTGACACACCTGAAGGCTGGGATGCCATCCAGATGGGCCTGGACAAGACTGAGAAGGGAGCCCATGGGAATCTCACGAGGTTTAACAAGACCAAGTGCAAGGTGCTGCACCTGGGGTGGGGCAACCCCTGGTATAAAGGCTGGGGGATGAAGAGATCAAGAGTGACCCTGTCTAGAAGGACTTGGGGGTGCTGGAGGATGAGAGGCTGGACATGACCCAGCAATGTGCACTTGCAGCCCAGAAAGCCAATTGTGTCGGGCTGCATCAAAAGCAGCGTGGTCACCAGGGCAAGAGAGGGGATTCTGCCCCTCTACTCTGTTCTGATGAGACTCCACCTGGAGTGCTGCATTCAGCTCTGAGGTCTCCACCACAGGAAGGACATCAACATGTTGGGAGAAGTCCAGAGGAAGACTACCAAGATGATTAAAGGGATGGAGCACCTCTCATATAAGGAAAGGCTGAGAAAATTGCAATTGTTTAGCCTGGAAAATAGAAGGCATGAACTAATAGAAGGGTGATCTAAGTGTAGCTTTCCAGTACCTGAAGTGAGACTACAAGAGATCTGGAGAGGGAATTTTAAGAAGAGCAGGTAGTGGCAGAACAAGAGGGAATGGCTTCAAACTAAAAGAGAGTGGGTTTAGATTAGATACTAGTAAAAATTTCTTTACTGTTAAGGTAACGAGACATTGGAACAGCGTACATTTCTAGCACACCAGCTAACAACTCTTCATTTTCATAAAACATCTCAATTAAAGTGCAATGTGCATTAAATCCAAACAGGTTTACAGTCTTTTTTTAGGGCTATGTCATTTTAAAGCACTTTTCTTGGAAGAAGCCCCAAATATGTAAAACTTAATATTTACCCTTTCTAGCTTTGTATGACCATTTATTGAAATTTTGTATTTACATATACAAATAACAGAATTACTTTATTTTGTTATTTTCAGGACAAGGAGAACTCCCCTAGTGTGCTGTATTTAAAAGAAAGAACAAATGAAAGCTTACAGTATTGAATACCAATATTTTTAAAACTCCTTTTCAAATATTACATTGTTTTGATTATAGATACGTTTGTTTTTTTCATCAACTGATTCTATTTTATTACTTCCTTTTGTGAACATATGTTTATAATGGACAAAACCCAAATGCATGGAATAAATATACCTACTTAGAAAATCATCAAAGATGATATAGGACATACTCTAATTTTCTAAAGTACTATATGTTAAGTTAGGGAATCATGTCCACAATTTAGAGACAAATCTTGTTTTTATTAAGAAGAAAAACATTTTTTTTCCTCTGTAGAAGGAATAAGTGGAATTTAAAACATTTCTAGTCATTGCTCTTCATAAACTCCAGTTTTCACAACTTCTGTTGATTGGCATATGACCTTCAGCATTCCAGAGTGCAAAACTTCTGCTTCATGCACACGAGCCTGATTTGTTCATATGAAATTTAATATAGGCATATCCTGAAGCATTTGATTTAACATTTCTGTGTGAGTTGTGTCCACTGCTCAATGAAATTAACCTATCTGCATTCAGAAGCTAGTAAGCACCACACATTCTGAAAGGTCTCTTTGAAAACTTCTTGCGAGTTGTCATCATATATTTGGGTCACTAATAATAAATTCCTTATAAATAAATTATAAGCTGAATTTCATGACCTGAAACATTTCAGAAAAAATAAGCCCTTGGAAAAAAATAAAATAATTTGCTATTGGATGAGAACTAACAAGGATAGTGAAAAATAGGACTAGAAAGTCAGAAAATGTGATTTCGAATCCTTCATTACCTGACCAGTTAGTAACAGATTACTTAATTGTAGTCATAGTGGTGTTAGAGCAAGTAATTTCATTAAAATTTATTTCTTCCTATTTCAGATAATGCATACATTCATCAAAAAAACCTATAAACATTCAAGGCTTTTAATTATCTTCAATATCCTTCATCTTTTAGTGTGAACAACACAATTTTTCTTACATTATTGAAGCATTCAATAATTTCTGATGGAAACAAACTTAACAGTTTATAAACGGCAAGTTTTTTGTGGAATGTTTTGAAATCAGAAAAGAGAAGCAGAATCAAATTAAGTTTTGTTGAAATTGTGGGAATTTTTTTTTCCATATTAAAAAATATTTTCTTTAAAGACTTTTTTTTTTTTAAATCAATTACTCATGTTTGAAAAACAATTGTTTTTAAAGCACTATGGTCATTAGTTCAGATTTTCACCACTCTCCTGCAAAATAGTAAGAGTACCACAAAGGGCCTTACAAAAATATAGCTCCATTGCCAAATTATTTCTAGTGCATGGACTAGTTAATGTTGTTTATGTTACATCTGGACCATACTTATTTATTTTTTCACCATCCTAACAGTAAACCCTGATTCAAGGAAGAATAATATCTTCTTTCTTAAGCACTTGAAGGCCACATTAAAGTGTTATGCCATGCTATAAAGTCACTGAGGATAGCACAGTAAATACTAGTAAAACAAATTTTGGTATTGAGGATTGTTAAAATATTTTTCATTAATAACAGTAGATGGAATAGCATCTGTTGTGTTTAAATTTGGCAGATTTGATTTATGAGTTTGTTGTCTTGAACTTATTTAATTTTGTACAGAAAAATGAGTGGCACTGGATTATTTGGGGGTTAACAACTTCTTTGTTTGAACAAATAAATAAACAATCCCCCTCCAAATCTCAAAACCACATACTTCCTTTCCTTAGATCAATATCTTGAATTCTTCTATTGTCCATTTCCTGAATATCACCACCATCCCTTTAATTGAATTAGAATAAATTCTGATGTAAGATATTGCCAAGCCATTTGTTTGGGTTTTTTTCCACAGTACTAATAAATATATATGACAGAAGTGATTTCTTATATACATAGGGCTGCAAATACATTTGTCTTAACTAGGAAGAAAGCAGTGCAGAAACACTGGGGTTTCTTGTTTTAGGACAAAAAGACAACCACATTCAGCCATAAATGCAGAAATGACAAAAAAAGACCACTGTATGAGCCCATAACTCATTTTTTATAGATAAACAAGGACAAATGCTTCCTCCTCTTTTTTCTACAAGAGTTGCCACTCAAGAGATGACTTGAGGTTATATTAAGACACAATATAAAAAATCAGTTACCATCCATTAGCTATAAGGGACCAACAGTGGTACTGTAAACAACTTTAAACATCTGCAAGAGAGTTAGTTACATCATAGGCACTGTACATTAGCTACTCACATCTTATTGTATGTTTTTCTCTTTCCTGTAGCAAAATAACACACCCTATTTTCACTGAATAAAACACATATGGAGTAGAAAACAATTTGTAGCAGTTACAGCTGCTGCATTTGTCCAGAATCACATTACAGATGAGGCAAACCAGACCCCTTTTAATTTATCCTATATTAATCTTTTTTTTACACTTCAAAGCAATGCACAGAAAGATTTTTAAGAACCTAGAGTTCTTTCTAAATTCAAACTTATTGCTCAGCTTTGAAAAAAAGACTTAATGATTTTAAAAGTTTTTAAAAAATTTATTAATGAATGAAGTTTAGAGTTTAATAAAATGGGACATATATCTGAAAGAGTGTCAACTATCTGCTATTCTTTATTCCTTCCTATGGCAAATTTTGAGGTGTTTTATACTACAGTATTTGTACTTCCACAGATTGTAACGCCACTGGAAAATATTTAAATACTTTTCAATATCATAATTTATGTCATGTCTTTTGTCAGAGTACTTGATAAGAGTACTCATTTTTTTTACCCTCAGTTTCCTTTCCCTTCCCTTCCCACTCCACCCCATCCATGTACAAACATGCAAGAATATCTGATTTATTTCTGCTTCTTAGAAGTTACCCTAGTTACTTTTGATGTAAATAATTTTTACTTAGTCTTTTTAATAATGTTTCAGTTAAACAGTAAAAGATTAGAATGAAGCCAGATAACACAACTTTTTTCACATATATCCTTACTAAGAATATACATCTGAATTAAATTTATTAATGAAAAAGAAATTAATGACATTATGACTTAAGTAAAACATTCAATCAAGTTGACTCAGAATAAATTACTGAATAAAGATGAGGGAAAAGGTACCAAGATGAGTTTAAAAGATTCAGTTGTATGAAAAACTGAAAGAAAATTTATTTTTCATCCCAATTTAAATTCTCAATTTTTATAGTGACAGAACACTTATTTTTGACAATATGATTCCTTTTGTTTCATTAAATTTTAAGAGCTCAATTTTCAATTTCAAGTGTAAATATTTGATTTTTTTATCTTTTAAAAGTATGCAGATTTATAGTTATACATTCAGTACAATTTTTTCTTATGCTAACAAAACCACTGGATTTTGCAGTCATACAATGAACTATTTCTGATAAAGATTATTTGAAATATTTTATTCCAGAGCAGAGCATCTCAATGGTGTTACTTCTGTCGTATCACTGTGTTATGTTAAGTCTGGAGTAAAACTTCCTTGGTATTGTTTCTAAAAAATTCCATAAAATTCAAAGAATTTAATACCTCCAACATCCCTAGTTTACCTCCTTCATAGCTGCAAATTAAGAAAAAGGATTCTCCACTATAGAAGTTTAGACTAATACATGCTATAAATCTATAAACCTTTAAATAGAATATATCTGAGTGCTGCCTCTGATTTGATTTTATTTTTGAGGTCTGTATTCACTGCACTCATGTAGAAATGAAAATAAAAATTCTTTCAATATGAACAATGTGTAAAATGCAAAACTGTACTGCCTTCCAGGGAAAAGAAAGATACTTATGATTTATGGTTTAAAGTGACAATATATGGCCCATATCTTTATATAAGTATACAGATGAGCAGAAACACACAGTATGTATACAGGCTTAGACATACCTACATCTTGCCATTCAAAGTCTGTAATGTTAAGATTTGAAAGTGTGATCACTCCTAACACACAAATCTGAAGAAATTGAGACAGTAGAAATGTTGAGACATATGAAAAATATATAAGAAAATACAGCTTATTCTCACAGTTTGTATGAACATAAAGAGTAATACTGAGAACTCCAGCAGAGCTTCAGAGGATCCACAGAACTCATCAAATAATCAATACTCTATTTCAAAAAAAGGGAATCTTGGAAACTGTCAGGGAGCATCAAAACCAAAGTGCCCAGGTTGTTTTAATGCTCTGTACAGTGCTTAAAATACATTTATTCTTGGTGTCCTTTGTTACAGAATACTGTGATTTTTTTAGTACCGTGCAATGGCAACAATAAAGCTGCACAGACTTTTTTTTATATGGTTGAATGCTCAGACTCTAGTGATGCACAAACTACTTGGTTAAACCATGTTCAAAGACCTGATACAATCAAGTCTTCATCTAACAGAGCTGACTATAATAGTATTGTTTAAATTATTTGTATCCATATGAATCCACACCAATTTTTCAAATACAATAATTTTCCAAATAAAAACAGTATGTATAGGCACTATCATACAAAAGGTTAATAGTCTGAGACATGGTTAGCAAAGACCTTCCTATTTTCTTCACCTTGAAGAAGCTGGTAGAATTACCAGATACTTTCTCATGTTTTGGGTAACTGCACTCAGAGGCCATACTGGTGAATTCAGTTACCTTAATATAAGTTTTAAAGCCATTTATTTTGAGACAGAGTATGAAAATTGGGGAACTGTAGCAGTATGTACTATTATACACTAGTACAGCCACAATAGGACAGCTATGCAAATTCACAAAATATCAATGAGATAAAAGAACAATCCCCTAATTAAATCGTTCTGTGACAAATACATGTAAAAGTATTCTGCTGTTATGTATAACAACATCAGAACAGAACCAAATAAGTAAAGTACTGAAGTGTCTTAATGCAATATAAAACAACAAAACATAAACTGAACAGCAACACTAAGCTACACTCCAAGTACTACTAAAAAAATTATAAGTTGCCTCTGTTTTATTGGTAATACTTGAGACTGAACACCTATCGACCTTAACAGTCCAACTTTTGACTTTAACAATCACTCTGTCTTCTTTAATGAAAAAAAAAATTCTAAATGGGGAAGTCAAAAGTCTATTATTGTCACTACAAATTAATTTTACACCTCAATCCAGTTTGAACCCATTAGTGTCAAAACTTTAAAACATGTCTTTAAGTAAAAAACTAATTTTCAAGTTGGAATGCAATGTCCCTCAAGAATCTAAACTCTTATTTTCTGAAAAGTTCAAGTAAGCATAAAGAATGAAAATAAATTTCCTTGATCCCAAACACTGACTGCCTCTTTTCACGAATTATTTATGATGTTTCATTTTAATGTTGTTTTCAAATCTGTAGGATTAAAATATTTCTTTTAGGAGCTTGGCAGAGTTGGAATTGAGTATTAACAGCCCATGAGACTGAAAGACAAAAAATTGCCCACTTATGCTGGAATAAGTCCAGGGACTTGAGTGGAGTGTTGTTTATATGCTTTTCAGTATGAAAAACTATAGAATGAAAGATGAACAAAAATAAGATACACACGGTCTTCATAGTAGCTTAACTATTAGACTTCAGGCAGGATGAGAACTGAACACCTCAATCACATCTGCAGTGATTTATTATATGTGAAAGAGTATCACTGAAATAGTTTTAGGAGGATCTACTACAGAGTAGATTATAGACTAGTTTTCCTATTTCTCATTATTTCATTTTAGGACCTTATGTTCTTTCTCTTTATAGCACAATTTCCTAAAACCTTCAGATTTATGGAATTGATATTCTCTAAATCACAAAGATTATTCTTGTATGTAAATCCAAAAAACCCTATTTATTAGATTTAAGAAGTACCAGTAAGGTCAATGGAAACAAAGTTTACTCTCAACACAACCATCAGTTTCTGAAACAAACAGAAACATCAATAGCTTTCTTCACCTAATCAATGCAGACAAATTGATTTTTCAGAAGGCAGACTATTATGTATGTCTGAGTACTATGACCTTTCAGATTTTACCAACAATATTCTTCATGTAAATCGATCCACTTTATACCATGGGAGCCAGGGATGCAGAACTGCCAAAAGCATTCACTTCCACTTAGTTAGCTGGAAATATAAGTTCTCATGAAAAAGCACCTTCTTCAATCATTGTATGTGGCTTCTATATGTCGTGTGATGAGTTGTAAATGTCTAAGACAATTCAGAACTGCAGATACCTTTACACCCAGTAATCATAAAACCACAAGAGTGTGAATGTACAGTAATTGATTTAAACTTATCAGTTCTAGGCCATTAGGCTTGGTAAAAGGTATTTCCACTCAACTATACAGAAACTCATTACAGTCATTTCCATTTGAAGGTCAGCAATCACTAGTGTTGACCTTCAACATGACATAAAGGTTGTTAATTGATGAATTTACCAGAGCAACCAACAATGACAAAACAATACTAAAATAAACAAACAAACAAACAAACAAGTTCCACAAAACCCCAGCTTATATTTAATTATTCTGAACAGAAGCAACTTAATATTTTGGTGAATTAGGCTAGACACTCTCCTTCTTCTACTGCTTTCTATCCTATTAGCCATGTTCTAACCAAGATACTGTCATTTGATACTGAGGAGCAATGGGGCTCTAAGGGCAGATATTTGGCTGCCTGGGCTCTGTATCAATTTAGAAACAGTTTAGCTGAGGGCGTGCCCCTGCTCCCCTTTTAGAAAGGACCTTAAGTAAAGCTCTTCCAGGAAGCTCTGTTGGAAACCAAAAGCAAGTGATGCTCAGCTCCTGGCTTTCCTTCCCTTGGGGAACAGGTGCCCCTCTGAAACAATAGGGTAGAGTTTAACATACTGGTTTTGACGCTGATAGCGAAATTACAGTAGTACAATGTAAAAAGAGTTCTGGATTCCAAATATTTACAGACACAACATATCTGTATAATATTGGCCAAAAAAAAGGTCTCCACTGACTAATCACCTACAAAGTTACCAGGACCCCTCTTGAACTCTATAGTGACAAAAAAAATTATTTTTTAGACAGCATTTGGAAAGGTTTCTACAAACTTGCTTAAGTAAGGTGTACAATAGTGTATTAAATATAGTGCAGTACTTGGTACTAAAGAAATTACATCTTTCAACATGGTTGCCACATTTGGTAATCTGTAGATAAATATCCTTGGTAATATGTATGGTTTGAAGTAAGGATTTATTATAGTATCTAAACATTCCTGATAAATTAATTCTTGTTTGGTATTTCTACTTGTAGATAAAAAGCAAAATAATGTTGAAGATTGTTTTTCTTTGCAATTTGTTTCCTGTCTTTTATCTCTTATATGACAGCACATATTGATAATATCTTGAAATTTTTTGTAACATATTCACTTTTCAACTACATCTAAACAAAGAGACCAGAAATATTATGTATTTTTCACTTAAAAAAAAAAAAAGTGTACCTTCTTTCACAATATTTCTGTAATTAGAAGGGCAGTTGTAGAGTTGTCTTTTAAGGAACACTTTTATCATCATCAAATAAACCCAAAATTTTTTTCAAAGCATCTTAAAAAAAATTAAAAAAACAGGAAAAAAAGTATTTTAACTTCAGATAGAGAAATAATTTTGATTATCTCACGTAACCTATCATTTCTTTTCTTCACAAATTTTCTGGAATGAAGAAAGACAGAGAGGTCAATATTCCTAAATTGAGAAAAGCAAAGCATATGGGAGCAGACAGGGTCAGACAAGAGGTGTTCAGATCTATAGATAACTATTTATGCCATTTGGGGACTATCTGCTTCCAATGTGCACAAACAACTGTTTTTTTTAAGAAATCTCTCCACAAAATTACTTTAATAACAAAATAAATGCTGTTATTTCTGTTATCTCTTTGGCAGGGGACTTAATTTTTATGCAGTTCTTAAGCCCTGAGTTGCTGTGCTGCCTTTTTTTTTTTTTTCTTTTTTTAATAAGGTCCAACGAAATAAAAACAGATTATTTCCAATTAGATTACACTTTCCATATAGAATCATGGAATGGTCTGGGTTGGAAGGGACCTTAAAGATCATTTAGTTCCAAACCCCCTGCCATGGGCAGGGACACCTTCCACTAGACCAGGTTGCCCAGGGCCCCATCCAACCTGGCCTAGAACACTTCCAGGGATGGGACATCCACAACTTCTTTGGAGAATTTGTGCAAGTGTCTCACCACGCTTTCAGTAAAGAATTTTTTCCTAATATCTAATCTAAACTACTTTTAGTTTGAAGTCATTCCACTTTGTCTTGTCACTACACACCCTTGTAAAAACCCCCTCTTGGTCTTCCTTGTAAGTTCCCTTAGGTACTGGAAGGCCACAACCAGGCCTGTCCTAAGCCTTCTCTTTTCCAGGTTGAACAATCCCATTTCTCTAAGTCTTTCCTCATAGAAGTGTTCCATTCCTTTAACCATCTTGGTGGTGCTCCTCTGGACTCGCTGTAACAGTTGATATCATTCCTGTCCTGGTGATCCAAGATCTGGACACAGTACTCAAAGTGGGGTCTCACCAGAGCAGAGTAGACAAGCAGAATCTCTTGCCCTGCTGGCCACGCTGCTTTTAATCAGCCAAGGTTACGTTTGGCTTTCTGGTCTGCAAGTGCACATTGCCAGGTCATGTCCAGCCTCTCATCCACTAGCACCCCCAAGTCCTTCTTGGCAGGGCTGCTCTCGATCTGCTCGTTCCCTAGCTTAAGTTGATAGCAGGGGTTGGCCCAACCTCCTTGAATTTGGTCTTGTTAAACCTCATGAGATTTCCCATTTCTCAATTTGGCCCATTTCTCAAGCACGATATACTGGGATAAATAAAGAGGAAAGAAAGAGGGAAAGGCAGCAAGCAAGCAAGCAATCCAACATGCATAGCACAGAAAGGCATAACACAACATATTCCAAGCATCTGACTGTTTAAAGAACTGAAATTTCCCAAGTTGATAAGAAATATCACAAAGCAGATGAGCATTCATTCTTTAGAATGAATACTTCTGAGGAACAATTCCTTCTGCTTTTTTTCCAAGACTATTAAAAGATGCCCGAAACTGAAGGTTGAATTAGCCTCTCTTTAATTTTTTTTTTTAATTTATTTTATTTTTCTTGAAAAGGAATGTGAATCATAGGTGATCTTGAGTTGGAAGGGACTCACAGGGATCATTAAAGTCCAACTCCTGTTCCTGCAACAAGTGAGTTTGAAAGTTTGCTACTTCAAATAAATCAGAAGTTAATCAGAAGAACTCTTTTCAAATATTCAGTAACCATAAGATTACCTTGCCAGCTGAGACAAGCTTACAGATATTCCACGTAGAGACAAAATTTTTAACTGGAAAGATTAATCACTGGAACTATCACATTTGACAGGATGAATTTAAAGGAATGATACTTGAACTGAGCATCAACACATTTTATATCAACACACATATCCCCCCGTTACCAACTGACAACTTAATCATGAGACACACACAAAAAACCCCCACAAAAACAAAAACAAACCACCAAAAACACTGAAGGGAAAATTCCTGACCTTGTTTCAACAGAAAAAATATAAAGAACGTATTTCAGGAGTGAATAAAATAAGGAAAAACAGAATTAAAGATCTCAATACTAAACTTAAATTAAAAATTTGAAACATATTAATACTCTTAAAGTTTTACCACTAGTCGGATGCAAATGAGAGATTAATTTTTAAATCTATTCTTGGACTTTCACCTTTTCTTGTCAGGAATTCTGAATCAAATGTTTTTGAAACTGGAAATAATTTGGTGAGAAAAGTACAGTGCTGAGAGTTGATCTAGTTTGTAATTCAGTAATTTTTTTCTCCTGGTTTTTAATAACTATCTGCACAATTTGCTAGAGGAAATGAACACATCTGTAAAACTCTCTTTTTATTTGGCTTTAGCTCTACAGTTAAGTGGGTTTTCTAAGGAATTGAAATGAGCATTTCACCAGAAAGTAGTTAGAAAAAAAATCATATAAAAACAACTGTAGTCCAAGTCATAATTCTGACAAAATATATTGTGATTTAGAAATCTGTTAAGGGAGCAAACTGTGCAGCCTGTACTACTTTATCATTGCAACAACCAGCCCCAGAGGTTTTGCATTGTAATAAATATATTTCTGCATTGGATGAATAATGCTAGATGAAGATCAAGGGGTTTAACAATAATACCATAAATATGTCTTTTCTTGATTTTTTTTTTTTAATAAAGAGTGAAGAAATACATTAAAAACTCAGTCCAAGAGATCTGTGACACAAAATCAGGAATGAAACATATGGCAATTATTATAAGCCCATAGTACACAAACTCCTTTCTTATCATCCAGGCAAATTATAAAACTCCTCCTCAATACTCTGCTGCCTCCTCAAGCACATCTGGCAGTCCACAGGCATTCAGATAGAGGGTAGACAGATCACTGTTTACTGTGGTCACTGTTGACAAGGAAGTAGTTTCCATCTCCTTTTGCATTTGGCCCATTCACACCAGTAAGTCAGCACAGCAGAGGTTGGTAAGCAGACAACAGCAGCTGGTGCTGAGGCCCTTGCACAAACACAAGAATCTAGACTTTGCCTCTCCTGCGGCAATCCACATGTAATATAATGCCAACCCAAAATCTGTCAATGCTCCAGCCCCATCCCCTCTCTTAGGGCTTGGAACAAGGACAGTAAATACCTGAAACAAAACTTCCTACATTTGATTAAAAATGGAATTAAGTGTGCACAAAACCTCTTCTCCATCAAATGATCAAACATGAGTTTTTCCCACAGGCCACATTTCTTCAAGAATTGGTCAAGAACGAGACCTTTCCATGTGGTAAGTCTTTTAGGAACTGACCACAACTCCTGCCAGGAGTCTGCCTACCACCCATACTTTCCACAGACTGTACCATCCTTCAGAACACCTCCCCTTGTTCCAGCAAAAGTTCATCCATGGACTGTACTATGGCTATTTGCTACACCATGGACTGCCATGGGATTCAAGGGGACAGCCTGTCTCACCATGCTCTGCACTATGGACTGAGGAGGAATATTTGCTCTGGTGCCCAGAGTGCTTCTTCCCCTGCGCTGACTTAGGTGTCAGCAGGACTGTTCCTCTCACAGAGTTCTCAGCTTTGGCCAGTGGTGGATTCCTTTTGGAACCACTTGGATCTAGTTTTGTCTGGCATGGGGCAGCTTCTGAATTTCTTCTCATAGAAGCCACCCCTGCAGCCCCCCTGCTACCAAAACCTTTCTGTATAAACCAGATACAGTCAGTTTTTCAAATTATTTGCAGAAAAAAATTGTTTCCTTCTTTTGAAAATTCAAACCTAAAGTATTGATGATTAAAAAAATATCTTGCTAGCTAAAGTTAACCTAAATTGGGTTACTCTTAAAAATACATGTTGTTCATCAATCCCTCTTTAAGATCTATGGATTTTTTTCCCCAACAACAAGATAACCTTATCATAGTAAAGTCAGAAAATTAAACTTAGAAAAAAAAAATTATTCTATGCATCTACAAGCTCCACAGTTCAGCATTCTGCACAATTCCACTGCAAAACATATTCAATTAATACGGTATTTAATAACCAGATATTTACCATAATCATTATAGATAATACAAAAATCTAGTTATTATTCCTGAAAATTAATTTATAAATTTGCTTAAAGGTAATAGTCACAGATGAAATAGAAAGTATTTTTCCATAAACAGCATGTTTTGGGTATTGAATTATATCATCAACAAGGGGGTTTTTTTCTTCATTTTATCCCTTCCTAGATGAACCAGTTAGATCCATTTAATATTTGTTGCTATGCTATTTGTCAAATAATATAGCTATTCATGTAAACTAAATTTTCCATTACAAGAAGTACAGTCGACAAAACTGCATAATAACAGTGTCTGATCTCAATTGTTTCATCAGTTCTGCTCATCTTGTACAACTAAAGTCAATCTTTCAAAGACTGCATATGGAAACATTTTAAACCAACATATTGCCAGCTAAGAATAATATTAAGGACTCACATTTTTTGTGAGACATAATTAATGTTAAATTTTATGTTCAGAACTTCAACCTGCATAGTTTACTACTGTAAGTTGTAGAGATTGCACAAATTCTATATTCTGTGGAGGCATAGATATTAAAGAGAAAGATAATTGTCAACTTGAAATAATTTAGAAAAGGATTTAATTTTTGTATTTCAATACCATGTTTTTGATCTTGTTAAATCTGTTATTTAACAAAGAAATGTTGCCATTGTTTGCTTTTACCTTCTACAATTATGAATCAGCCATTTATCGGTTAATATCATTATATTGTTCTAAGCAACTACAATCAATCTCCCAAATAATCTCCCAAATACAGGTTTTGGAAAAGCTAGGACATTAAGTAAATGTGTTTTGCTCTGGAATTCATTCCATAACACCTTATGCATATCCCTTTTGTCTACTTGTTAAATAAAGCCATAATCATACAGATCAGTATGGACAAAGACCTTTACACAGCTGTAATTTTAATCTTTGCTAACCTAAACACCTAACCATAACCCGTATTACAGGAATAATCCTTTTCTACTCTTCTAACCCTATATATGATGTGACATTTTATTTGGACTCAGGCTAGCATCCCAGAAATAAAAGGTTCCTGAATTAGAAGTTAAAACCATTCTTTTCAAGTTATTTACAGTATTAGGGCAAATTAGAGAGAAGCAGTTTCAGAATTTAGAAAGGTTTAGTGATGACATTAGGATGTGTCTACATAGGAATAGCCAGGTTCCATCTAAGATATAAATTAAGTTATGCTGAAATCTTTGAAAAAGAAACTCTCTCCTTCCTTAGCTCCTGTTTTTCATTTAATGGCAGCTGCAAGTCTTTTCCTTCTCCCCATATGGCTGGCCAAGTCCCCAGTGCCATGACTGATTTGGACATGAACTCAGTGTTAGAATAATTGCCTCGTAAGACTGTTTCTACCTTATTTTTCCGGTTGTGAAGAGTTCATTTTGTCATTAAGGGTTCACCTTTAAAGTCCTTTCCTCTAATATCGTTGACCTTTACTTTGCTTATGTTGTCGATGGGTGTTCAGTGTCACAGAAAACTGTTTTATGGTGATACTTTTTGGTTTCCCTGCAGCTAGAGGCCAGGAGCCCTGGACATAGTAAGCAAGTATGCTTAGGCAGGCAAGATGTCCTGGCCGACAATGCTGCTGAAGACCAAAGGAGCACTCAGCCCTGGTGATGATGCATCCCAGGCCATGCTTTTCAGCCCAAAATGGAGAAAAACAGCAGAAGTCCCATAAAGATCTTGTTATCTCCCTCTGAGGCTGGGGCAGGCAGAGGCAATATC
The DNA here is from genome assembly GCA_038380795.1 of Pyrocephalus nanus. Lineage (NCBI taxonomy): Eukaryota > Metazoa > Chordata > Aves > Passeriformes > Tyrannidae > Pyrocephalus > Pyrocephalus nanus. The sequence goes on along the minus strand of CM076261.1, from coordinate 12,563,940 downwards.
CTTGCCTGTCAATGGGATCAAAAAGTTCTGTTGACAAGCTGAAAGAAGGGGCCAACAGGAACCTTGTGAAATTGAGAAATGACAAAGTCCTTCACCTGGGGTAGAAGAGTCCCTTGCAACAACAGAGGGATTATGGCTTTTCCAAAGTAACTGTTGCTTAGAGACTGGCTAGGCAATCAGCCTGCTGGTGGTATGTGATTGCTTTTGCATCTCTTTTTTTTTTATATATATATTTATATTTATTTTCCTTACTCCCTCTTCTCAGTTATTAATCTGTCCTTATCTCAGTCCAGAAATTTTTTTCTCAATTTTGCCCTTCCAAATCTGTCCCTTACCCCACTGTTGCAGAGTGAATGAGGGCTGAGTGGATGCTTAGCTGCCAGCTGGGGTCAACCCATCATAAACATGGTGCCCAGAGAGGTTGTGCAGTCCTGGAGGGTTCTGAGACCTCACTGGACAAAACCATGAACAACCCATTCTGACTTCTTGCTTTAAACAGGAAGTAGCACTGAAGCTCTCCTGAGGTCCATTCCAGTCTGGCTTATTTTGTAATTCCATGTTTTGCATTTCTTGTAAATCAAATATAGAGGTCTGATACTAACAGACAGAATTGATACCAGCAGAGTTGCTCACAGATGTCTAATATTCTATGCAAGTAACTGTTTTTTAAACAAACAAACAAATAAATAAACCATGACAGACATATAAGATATTTGAAAAGCAGTAGTATGCCTTAGCAGGTAAGCATCTTTCTGGCCATATCTCAAACCTCAAATAACTTGCATTACACAGAAATCAAGAAAACGCTGATGTGATTTGTTATGGTGTTATATGTATGATATATTATGATAAAATAAATACTAGTAAAGAAAATTCCATACTTGGGGTTTGTTATGTAAGATGTTTTAGAAAGGTACATTATATGCATGAACTTCAATTTGCTGTTCCTTACCCATCACAGAAATATAGAAAAATCATAAAATTACATTTAAAAGCAAACATCAAATACAGGTCTTGGTCTTTACCAAGAGGAGTTATCTACTGTAACTAAACCCCAAATCTAGTTACTCAGAATGCAATTATTCAACAATAAATGCACATAAATTAGATTAAAATATTTATTATTTAGGCAAATTAAAAAAATGTTACTGTTCCTCATCACCCAACTCGAAGGTATGCACACTTGCTGATTGATTGGTGGTTTGGGGGTTTTTTTGCTTTCTCTTACACAACTTTTGGAGTGGTAATGAAAGTGGGAGCCCTCTGGATTACTTAGCTACTGGCATGGAAAACCATAAAATAAAGGAAATATGGTCAGCTAAGAGTCTCTGAATAATTTATCACATCATTTTTAGCAGTACAATAAGGTTTAAAAGTGAACAGATCTTTAGAGGAATATAGAAAAAAGAACTAAGACACTTCTTTCTGTTCTCCCTCACCTAAGAAGAGTTTCGGTGTTCAACAAGACAGAGAAATGTTTTGCCTCATAGATTTTTCTGCTTTGACCTTCATCAGGACTCTGTAGCTACCATAGTTTAACTAATCTTTTCTGTTCTTCCTAGTCTTCCCTTTTGTTTCCTAGTCTTGTTAGACTTGTAATTTCTCCCCGCTCCTTTTAAAAAGGGAAAGATATTTCTTTCTGCTTCTGTACCCTACAGAAATTCCAAGTCATCAAGTTGCAGTTTTCCAAGTCTGAGAATGGGCTGTTCTGTCTTGTATAATCCTTGTTTTAGGGACACATTTTAACATTGTGAAAGAGTAATTTTGAGAGTGAGTGCTCCCCAGATAATCAAAGTAATACACATACCTTATTTTCAACCAACAGCTTATTTTGTGTATGTTTATGATCACAACTCAGTTTAGTTATTGCTGGTTTATTTTTTCATCTTCAGACATTCCTGTATTTATTTTACCTGTAGTTTCAGTTTTCTAGTCTGTTCTTCCAAACTGTGTTTTTCTGCTTCAAGTTGTTCTCTCTTTCCCCATTCAGAGGTATTCTCACACTGCATTCTTTCCAGCTGGGAACGGTTGGAGTGGGAGGAAGAATAACCAAAAGAGGAAAAAAAGAAAGAGGAATAATATAATTAAAAACTCCTGTTCTTCACTGGGTGAGGCTAATGGCTTCACCTCAAAGTAAGGTGGGTATCTTGGAGATCAGTCCAAGCTGTAAGTTTTCCATGTTTCATAAAGTTAAATATTTGAATTTGAAGAGAAATAACCAAGACAGTCAATTTTTCATCAACTGTACCTTTACAAAAGTAAAGCACAAACATTTTTTTAATATAGCAACTGGAAACAAAATCTTATTCTTTTCCTGCTATTTATGGAAAAAACCATGTTTTTAAAAAATAATGAAATGTTTTAAATAACATTGAGACTGACATCGGCTTGACAATGTCAAAGTTCACTTTCTATTCTCTAAAAGATAAACAATCAGCATGTTTTTACTCTGTTTACACTTTAGAAGGATGATAATGAATATTCATTAAACTGAAGAAGTTCTAAAGTATGTCTTCAGTACTGCATACTGCTAACCTCATAATCAGAGAAAATAAGTTTTCTAATCTGTTTCTCTTGGTCACAGTTAATAGCTTAAGGGAAATAATATCTTTTATGGTCAATGCTGTGACCTTAATTTAAGATAGCTTTATGAATTCATTCATCAGATTAACATATAGGGAGAATTAAATATATCAACAAAAAGCCATGTTACTAAATCATATAAAGTAATTATTTAAGAACTGATTTATACTTCACAGAAAACCACATTGAAGTTTTGTTAAGGCTGCATTAAATTTTCCTCAGATGTCAAAAGAAAAATGGTAAAGTGAATTTATTTATAGCACAAAACAGGTACTTATCAGGTGCTAATATATATTGAAGAGAAGATTATTATTAAGTACTTACTATTAATAAGTCATTATTAACTGGTTCTTAAAATAGATTAAAATATAGATTAAAAATTGTGAAAATAAAAGGTTCCAGTTCTTTCAGCTGAGACGAAAAAAGAATTGAAATGTTAATACATAAACCTCAAAATTTTAGGATTTTTTTACAATTTTTCAGTTCTGTGAGAACTAAAATCAATTGTTTGATAAAAAATAGAGACTGATAACATTGTGAGGCACTTCTTCATTGAAGAAACAGAATATCTGTGATTTAGAAAGGGCCACAGAGGTGTACTTTTTAAGATATTGGTTACTTTTATTCTAAAATCAATTACTGGCAAACAATGAAGAGCTACTGAATGTGAGGCAAAGAGAATGAGCTGTTACAGCATCAGAGAAACATAATTCAGACCCTATGAATAGTAACAGTGATTATCTAGCTGAATCAAATTGCAAATTTGTCTGTTACCACTTTATTTCTGAGTAAATAAAAACAATTAGAAATTCTGTAAAGTTAAAGAGGTTCATTCAGGTTTTCAGAGGACAGTAGAAGGGATTATTGTACTCTACCCTGTGCTGGTGTAGCCTCACCTTGAGCACTGTGTGCAGTTTTGGGTACCACAACATAAGAAGATCGTTGGGCTATTAGACTGGGTCCAGGAGAGGATGACCAAATGTTGAAAGGTCTTGATGGCAACACTTATGAGGAGTTGCTGAGGATACTTGGTTTGTTCAGCTGGGAGAAAAGAAAGATGAGGGGAGACCTCATCATAGTCTACAACATCTTTGAAGGGAGGTGCTGATCTTCTCTCTCTGGTGACCCATTATAAGAGCCAAAATGGCATGAAGTGACATCAGGAAAAGTTCAGGTTGGACGTTAGGAAAAAGTTCTTCACTGAGAGGGTGGTTGGTAACTGGAACAAGTTCTCCAGTGAAGTGGTCACAGCACCAAACCTGCAGAGTTCAGGGAGTGTCTGGACAATGCTTTTAGCCATACAATTTACTTTGGGTAGTCCTTCAAGTAGCAGGGAATTGGACTCAATGATCTTTTTGGGTCTCTTCCAATTTGAGAGATTCTACGATTCTAAGTACAGAGGATGGCTACCAACTATTTAATTCAGAAAACTAAATTGTGAAACAGTTAAAAAGTGAATGGATTATGTTTAAAGGCATTTTATTCTATCAGGAACAGATATATCCATAGGTTGTTCCTTCTTATCATCCTTAACAAACAGAAACAACAACATTTGTGCAACTCTTCCCCCACACCACAATACTATTCCAAAAACCTTGGCCAGTCTTAACATCATGATACACTGTTGGATGGTAGTATTTGGAAATCAATCTGAAGCAGTTCTTGAAACTAAAATGGGCTTTTGATTAGGGAAAATAGCAATATAGAAATAAAATAATACATTGCTTTCATATTCTGTATCATATTGGCTGAATAACTGGAAAGCAGTTACAGTATTCAGTAGTTTTCTTTGCATTATGGACTTGTTCTTGTATGAAAAGACTTAATGCAGCTACAAAACTACTAGTTTTGGGGGCTTGGTCCACTTGACTAAAATACAACAGAGTGAGAGGTCTATGTATTTTAGATTCATGCTACCTCATAATTTTTATAGGCTATTTACCAAGTTGAATTAATTAGAATATGACAAGCATTTGTACTTAGATAAACTATGGGATTAACTTGGTTACAGCATGGTGCTAATAACACCAAGGTCATGAGTTTAATCTCTGTATGGGCCATTCACTTAAGAGTTGGACTTAATGATCCTTGTCGGTCCCTTGCAACTCACAATATTCTGTGATACTGTGATTCTGAGCAAGAAATTAGGGAAGGATAATTTTGTACCATTGGTTTTGGGCTAGGTTTTTCTTTTGGCGTGGTCTAGCAGGTGGTGATAGACAACAAGATGTTAACTCCAGTGCAAACAACATTATTTGATGTTCACATGTTCCCAATGAGGTCTTTAAACTTTGCTCACTGAATTTCTGTACAATAGGTGGAAATGAAGGGGTTACATACCTCTGTTTAGTGCCAAATATTATTTTTTCCCTACCAAAATTATGCAAGTTTATAGTTGTTCAAATACTGTCTACTGGACTACAATCACAAACCCTATATTTGTTCCTAAGTAAATATGTAGACATAACATCTTACAAGTATCCATGAGAGCTCTGGGACACAAAAACCCCTGTCTTCTTGCAAAGCATATGCCAAAATACAGAGCTGAAATTTTAGGCCTGAAAGATCACCTTTTCCCAGTGTTGACACTAATCAATATAAATTCATTTTTGGCAGACTTCAAATAGAGAGAAATCACGAAACTATCCAAGGCTGAATTTCCATCAGGCAATTAAGCAGAAGATGACTATCAAACCAAGATCTGGTGTCAAAGATAAATTTACTTACCTCTAGGTCTGTAAAATTTCAATTCACTGCACCCAAGGTGTTTATGAGTCCAATAATGATAAATTTACATATTTAATTATCCTGATTTCAGCCGGGATAGAGTTCATTTTCTTCCTAGTAGCTGGTACAGTGCTGTGTTTTGAATTTAGTACGAGAATAATATTGAAAACACAGGAATGTTTTAACTGTTGCTGAGCAGTGCTTACACTAAGTCAAAGTCCTTTCAGGTTCTCATACTGCCTTGCCAGCAAGGAGGCTGAGACTGCACAAGAAGCTGGGAGGGGACAGCTGATCCAAACTAGCAAAAGGGATATACTATTCCATATGATGCTATGTTGAAAAAAAAGAATACATGGGGATAGTTGGCTGAGAGGGGCTGATTGCTTCTTGGAGTCTAGCTGGTCATCAGTCAGCAGGTGCTGAGAAGTTGCAATGTGTGTCACTTGCTTTGTACGTATCTTTTATCATTATTAATATTTTCTCTTCCTCTACAGTCACATTAAACTGTCTTTATCTCAACCTACAAATTTTACTTTGTTTTTCTGATTCTCTCCCTCATCACATTGGAGGGGAATGAGTCAACACTTGTGTGGTGTTTAGCTCTCTGCCTGTGTATGTACCATACGCATAAAGAACTCCATAATAAAGTCAGAAAAATAAAATCTACTTTATTTCTCTGTCATTCATGTCATTCTTCCAAAATGAGTATGGAAATTAGAGCAAAGAGAAAAACAAGTCTGGAATTAAGTTAGGAAGAACAAGCAAAATTAGATAATTTGTGATCTCTTCAATGTAATTTTCTGTAAAAAATCTTGTAGGGCTATGGTCTTTCAGAACACACTCAGGTCTGTTCAACCCTCTTTGAGATGTTGTAAGATGACTCTTTACATAATGGATGTTTTATCTTTCAGGAAAGATTAAGTGCAATGGCCGAAGGCAATGTGAGATGTTAACTAGATTTTTGAGAATATATTCTTCTCATTAAAACAAGGCAAAACAAAAGAAAACAAGCAAAGAAAAAAAAAAAAAAGCTTCAGGAATCTGTTTATCTCCAGAAACACAATGTGAAATGTTCTTGGTTTTCAATTGAAAATGATTCTATGTTCCTGTGTTACTTTAAATGGAACCTGGCATTTTTAAATTTCTTCCCATACTTCATTACATGACAAACAAGAAAGAAACAAACAAAAACCCTTTAAATTAATCTATTGCTGTGTTAAATTGAACTCTATCCTTTTACTTTTCACAGAGAAATACTTCACTCGAACAGTAGTACCTATTTTTCAGTTTGAAATGTATTACTGAAATTTCAGTTTAAAAATGCAAATTGACTTAACCGCAGTGATACCTATTTCACATCTTCAGTGAAAAGAATTTCAGGTGTTTTTTTTTTCCCTAGAAGATATACATTGTTGTATTTGTACAGACAATAAGTATTTTAGATTCTCTTGTGTGGAACTCCAGATTTTGATTTATAAAGGAAGCAAAAGATAAGAAACTATGTACAACATTTGAAAAAAACTTGAGATCTTTAATTTTCCCTTCAAATGTGAATATTTTCATTCCATCAAATGTCTCCACAGACTTTTTACCTTTTCTCCACTGAATTTTACCTTTTAACAGGAAGACTGGAATAATGGTGGAAGCATAGAGTGAGGTTAAGATACTGTCAGTGAAGTGAATAATTACAAAGGTGAATGGTGGAAATGAAGTACAGTGTGCTGACCTTTGAAACTGGATAATTACATCTTAGAGCTAACCTGCACTCTTTTATGACTACCATGAAAGGCAGAACCCTGAAAAAAACCCAGATACAGAAAAAGGAACTTTACTTTGTACAGTTCATTGGCAGGAAAATCTTAATGCTCTAGTTCAGTTCAAGGCAACATAATAGCAATTGAAGCTCAAAAATTTTTATTGAAACAAGATTTTTTTTCCTCCCCCTTAATCAAGAGAAGATAAAGTAGGATGAAGGACAACAATTAAGGTGTAATGACAGCAAAAAGAAAGATGATGAAGAAGTGATATAACAGTCAATATTATTTCAGAAAGAAAACAGAAGAATTTCAGCACACCCTTCAGGAGAAAGGTAGATTAAAACAGCAATTTCTTTTTTTTTTGTTTGTTTTAGCACAAAAATTTGTTTGCTTCCTATAAAACTTCAGAAATGGTAGGAAAGTGTGTTTAGAGGTTATGATCCTCAGCTTTATAAAAGAAGCACTTAAAATAGTGCAGAACACAAGCATTATGGTTTAAAAAACCCTGTAATTTTGGTCTAATCTGACTGGCAGTGATATCAGAAACAAAAAAATGGCAGTTCAACCTCCCTGTAAAAATTTTTCTTCTACAAAACTGCCTTTTTTTTTCAACAGCACTTTCCCAAAGAAAATGAGTTAAGATTCTCT